>OX336389.2:412216565-412897816 GCA_946902985.2 Meconema thalassinum
CGTAAATACATATTTTTCCGTTACATCTTAAGTTAATATCCTTTTAAGAATGTACTGAACAAAATCATACATATTTAGTATCAAATGGTTTATAGAAACGCCAGAAAACGCGAATGAAATCGTTGATTTCAACACAAAATACGATACAGTTATGCTAAACCAGTTGATTATCAAGTATCATTTGTGCATCCGTGGCGTAATGGCAGCGACTTGGACTCATAATCTGGGGGTTAGTGGATCAAATCCCTGCAGGTTCAAATTTCTTTACTTCGTTTTTCTTTCCCTGTATTTATTGATCTATAACTACTCACACGTTATAATGTTAAGTATATATAGTGTGTATTTGCATTCGAAAATATTTACACTACTTATAACAACACATATTTCAACACATGAATACTGCGATTAATATCCGCGGTAAAGACTATTGTTGTTGATTCTTTAGGGGCTTTGCGGCATCATGGTCTTGTAGTCCCGTTTACTTGGGTGTATGTAGATGTTTTCTGATAACCTATGTCACTGTGATGTCTGTAGGCTTACTAGTGTGTGTACTTTTATACGAGGAAGGATTTGGGTAGGAAGCTGCTGTTGTTGTTGTTTCATTCGAGATTCAAGGACATCACGGTCATTTAGCCCCGAGTACTTGGGTGAGTGTTGAATTTTGTCTGATAACCTGTGTTATTGTAATGACTGTATTAGTGTATATATAATTGAGGAGAGGATTCAATCAATCAACGTTTAATATCCGTATAGCACGTTGTATTTCAACAAGCTACTATAACCAACATTCAATTGTACTCCTTGAAAAGGACAAAGAGTTATAACTATACCCCTACATTTAGGAGAAATAGGCTATATGTTCTTTACTGAATATCTTGTTGTTTGTATGTAAAGCCTCATTAACGCACAGAATTTAACATATATACATCGTTTAAACTTTTAGTGTGTGCATGTCAATGATGCCACCATTTTGAAATGTGAGGTATCGCGATCTATAGTACTCCCAAGATTTTAAACAGTGTAATTTGTTTATTGTACGCTATGTTATCTCCGATGAAAATTCAAGCATTTTATGGCCAGAGCGAACTGTTTAGAAAGTATTTTAATGACCAAATAGGAATTGTATATTGTTACGGCTGTGAGTTTGTTTTGTCGCCTCGCCGCGTTGAGTCACAGCTGCCCCGGGCTGTGTATGCTCTGCCTCAGTGTATTACGTGCGCATTACGCAACGGGCTGCGAAGTGAAAGGGGTGGTCCAGAATATTCGTGACCCAGGCAGTGAAGGAAATCTCGAGAAGCCGTGTGTCCTGGACTATTCTAGAATTCATTGAGTCACCAGCCTGCTATATAAGCGGCCTCAACAGTGAGGGGACCGAGTTTTTGAGGACAGTGTTTCTGAGCTAGTGCGTGTTTTCCTGAGCGACAGAAGTGTGGTGACGAAGTGCCGTGCGAGTTACGAAATCCAGTGACATTGTTTCCCCAGCTTGTGGACAGCGAAACAGCGTGTAGCAGGTTATCGTAAGTAACTGTAGTTTGTGTACATGAGGAAGAGGTGCAAGTAGCTTCTGTCAAGGCCACTGGACTCATTAAGACGGTTTAACTTCTGTGGTTTGTTGACAAGTGAAAGGGGCAAGAGCGCTCTGGGTAGATTATTAGCTTGGGAATAACCTAACCCCCAAGGGAAGATGATAAAGAAAAGGAAGTGGGTTTCGGACTGGAGAAAAAGGATGGAAAAATAGGAAGAGAGTCCAAAAGAAGTTATAAGTTTAACTTTAAATATGCTCAAAGGCAGCTGCCACTGCATATCCGCTCTCCGATACCTAAAGTGGGTAAGGACCTGGGCGAAGCTAACGGGAAACGCTGCTGGAACTTGGGCTGTTCTCGAGAAAGCTGCTTTAGTGTATTCCCTCTCAAGCATACATATTGTTAAGGATGTTTGATTACTAGAGGGAAAAGGAATTTAGCAGACACACATTACTCACTCTACCGATGATACCCGTCCTCCATGATGTCGTGTTGGGACCGCGGCAATGGCAGCGCCCTACCAGTCTCGCGTAGCACTGATACCTCGACTAGTGATGATCCAAGAAGAAAGGAGAGCCCCAGAGCCCGAGAGGCCCGCCGCGTGTGCGTCCTCTGTATTTGTAGGTTTTTAAGTAGGTCGGCCATGTCAGCGATATGTCGATGTGTTGTGTTATTATTACATAAGTCTGCCGGCTTGCAGTACTTACGAATGTAGGTCGCTGTTGGCCTACCAGCTCCGTATGTCCTACAGCCCAAATTATATCTTCCATTATAACTTCCCTTTGCTAGGCATAATTATAGGCACAACCCTTATCGAGGGTTGGTGGCTGTACAAGACCTCGCTCGGTTTTAATTGTCGTCCTCGACAATTGCAGTGGTCCCGCGATGTTAAAGTAGAATATTTCTTCTTACTGCAGTTTTTTTTGTTCATCTTCTTTCGAATCTTCTTTCCTCTGTTCTTCTTTTTCTTCTGCTTCTGTGTGCTCGTTGTAGGGTGGGTAAGTGTGTCTTGCCAGGGGTTGGTAGGCGTGGCAGGGGTGGAATATGGTGTTATACAGTCATTTGATACTTCGTTACATTTTGCTTTGCAATGTTGACATGATCACTTTAAATTGTCTGTGATAATCTTGTTCATTTGATCTGATATTATTGTTAAGAGTATCGATCAATTAATGAGATAATTAAATAGTTAATTAAAGATCAAATTAGAAATTAGTGACTCTCTGAGGTTAATTATGAAAGAAATTCACATTAAGACGTTTGGTGAAGAAAGATAAAAGAAATAGTGTATAGGAAATTTAGGTTGTAGTCACTCCTCCCGGACTAGTTCATGAGCTGCGTTTACAACGCCCATCATGTACTGCCTTGAGGGTGCGTGTACGACTGTAATTTTCCTATTATGTATGGATGATGATGTATGGAGTTTAAAGTATAGTTAGCCCTCTCAGCTTAGCCTGTGCCTCTGAAGCGTAGTGTAGTGAAAAGGAAAAAAAAGTGTGCTGTGTAAGTGTAATGCTTCACTAGGCCAAGTGTACCGCGAGGGTGCACTGATATCCTTAATCTCCTTACCACGTGGGAATGAAAATATAGAGAGTCTAGGCTTTGCTACCCTTGCGGAACCCGTCCACGGACTGCGTAAAGCTATGTCATTCTGTGTGCGGTCGTGGGGGTGCATGTGCCCTGTTAACCTCCCTATGACATGGGGGATGATTTATAATTTTACCTAAGAGAGTTATGCTGTTACGGTTCATCTCTGATAAAACATGAGTTTAGAAAAAGAGCTAGATTTTAAGGTTAACCTGCCTATAAAATGGCTGTACATGCTACTATTTTGTTCTCTTCGATTTTCTGTTTCCGAGTCTGTTGGTTCTTCTTTCTTGGTCCATGGTCACCTTGTTTACACCTTGTCCTCCCGTTCTACAATGGGGAGTACAGGAATTGTCATCTTATCATTATTCTGAAATCAGAAAGTATTGTTAACGTCTGTTCTTATTGAGGCGCTTTCCCCAAATTATTATTTTTTCTTACGTTTTGCGAAGGAGTTTACTAATAATGTCTGCATTTTTGAATCTGTGTACTAATATCTCTTACATACTACTTTGTGATATATGCTCCGTCATATATCTATAGAACCTCAATATATATTTATACCACTTTGTAACCTCAGGGCATTGGCCATCCTGGGCTACTACACTCAACAGGGAATGAACCTTCCTGCATACATAACTATTTCACATTATAACCTCAGGGCATTGACCATCCTGGGCTACTACACTCAACAGGGAATGAACCTTCCTGCAATTACATTCTTCCACCGTGTTTACTTCTCAACGTATTTAAATGCAGACATTGTGTTAGTAAACTTCTTACTACGCGTTTATGTTTAATTGTGACGCTTTGAGTTACTTTAAAGTGGTGACAGTATTATATGCAACTATGAAAATATTATTGTCTCCATGGACTGACTGGACAATGATTAGGTAGCTTAGACGGTTGTTTAACCGCAATTCTGACATCTCTTATGAACCGTTTACATTTTTATTTAATTTATTGACTGAGCTGTTAACACTTCCTGAAAAATAACATTGTTATTAACATATGCGTTTTATACCCTTTTAAAATATGCCACTATATATAGGGGGAAGAAATGGGGTTTTATTTGTGCTTGGAGTTCCATCAGTTCTTAACTCTAGTCCCTACTCCTAAATCTAATATGAATAAATTTACTTTAGTATGTATGGTATTTACAGGGGGGTGGGGGTGGTCTGTGTGTCTGAAGGGTGGATATTTAATGGAAAAATCCCTTGAAAAAAATGGGGGTATTTACCTTTGAACGTTAATTATATAAAGTTTAGTCTTTCCCTAGCGCCTACCCATATATCTATGTCCTATATCCTATATCTATAAGATTCGATAACCCATGTTTGCAGACTGGTTGATGGCATTTGAAACTGCACTGGTCTGCAGTGCCGTTAATAAAATATTACCCTTTACTCTTATGACATAAATAGAAGGTTTCCTCTTTCTGACCAGCTTGTATTATGTTTGGATATTATTCCTCTTTACTTGGTTTTTCGATGTTATTATCCCTTGAAAGTTTTGAATTAATTGTTGAAATGTAGCGTAATTGTGCTTTGTTCAATTATGCGTTGTAGTATATCTTTCGGCGTGATTTTCTCAGCTGCTCTTAAGTATCTGATTCGCGTTGCTTATCTCCCTATATTCTTATCATCTTACCAATATAATACCTTCAAGCTATCGCTTTAGTTCCAAAAATGTATTTATTTAACTTTCACTCCTAACCGTCCTATAGTATAATATCATAGAAATACCGTCTGTTGGCAGGCTGACTGTACTCCGATACAAATCGCATCCCAAGAGACGTTATTAGATCTAACATGTACATTATATATAATCCTATCAATAGTTTATCATAATACCATAGAAATATCGCCTGTCAATAGTCTGATTGTACACCGATACAAATGAGTTTTGACGGACGTTAGATCTAACATGTATTGAGTTTGAGCATATACTAATTTATCGCTTCTTGGTGGACTCTTCTTTTAAAGAATGGGAATAAAATATCTTCATGCGCGCTCTCATGAATAACGTTACTGAAATTCTAATATGCATATATTTGCTTATAGGCGTTTGGCACAGTGGTGGCAACGATTGTGATAAATTATGACAGTAGTTATAAACGTAATAATCTTAAAATTCTTCATGCATCGTATCTCTACCTTCTCATCTCATGGCCAGGTAATATCATTTCATTCCTGCCACAAGACACTTAATAACTAACTTCACTACTTACTCAGTACTTCTGCTCTGAGGGTTAGGTAACAACATTCGTTCCTCCCTTATAATAATTCACTTCAAAAATCAACTTCTTCTATACTTATCTCATGGTCAGGGAATATCATCTCCTTCCTGCCGCAAGACACTTAAAAACTAACTTCTTCTTTAAGGGTTGGGTAACGCCCTTCGTTCCTCCCTTGTAAAAACTCACTTCAAAAATCGACTTCTTCTACTCATATATTATTCTCATAATAACTTACCTCATAAGAACAACCTCTTCCGTTCCTATCTTCCTCTTCCGAATGCATGACATTATGGTATTCATAATAATAATCATATAATATAACTATCACTGTCGTGTGCCCACCAAGCTGAAGTTACGCCGTATTTAAACTTTTGCCGTTCGTTTGTCAGTATCTGATGCTCTTGATAATTGCTCATACTCATGTCCTGTCGGACTTCGTGAGGGTACGCTTTCTGAAGATACTACTTTTACTGCAACGTGAAATATATTTCCTAAAAAAAAAAATAACGCATGTTATGGGAGCATGACTGAATGCTTACTAGAAATTTCCTTGCTACATTACGCTTTCATTACATTGAGGGATGTGCTCTGAAATGCTAAATCTGTTTATGCTAGTCTCACTGTTACATGCCTACGCTAGGCTCTGAACCCGTAATCTCTTACTTCCGCTAGCAGACATGTGTTTTGCTTATCTGGACGTTTACAGTCTTATATATCCTGTCTGGCTGCCAGCTGTATGTCGCGTGCCTAGTTTGCTGATAATCATAATTGTAAGGACTGTTCGCTGAGCTGAGTCAGTACGGTGTCCCCTGATGCTACTTGTAAACAAAGACTGAGCTGTGCCACCTTGCTGTATCGTCATTGTCGTGTCTGTGAAAGTGTAGTGTAAAGGTAGCTCGCTCCTCCTGTCTACTCATATTACCAAGGTTGCTGTTCACTCGGTCACTCGAATATTTCCTAACTAACTTATGATCTACAACAATATGTACACTGTAATGTCACTGCTGAAAAAAAATGCCTGGGTTAATAGGTAACACTGTCTTATTCTAGGGGAATTAATCTGAGGGAATAAGCTGTCTTCTATTAGAGTGGGGTAATTATCTCTACTTCGTTACCATTTCTATAAACTGCTATGGGTTAATTCCTACTACCTACTAGGGTGGTAAAGGCTTATTTAACTTTAAGGGCCGGGGTGGGTGGGTATTAAATATTTATATCTACTTCTCTAGTTAGGGGTTGCTAAAATCTTAAAACGCTTATCTGCAAGAGGATTCTACTGCATTCTCTCTTGTCAATCGACGTTAAAGCTGGGTTTGGGGGGGGGGGGGGTGATATAATTATCATGGATAGCAAAAATTATCCTCTACGTGATTCTTCTGGGGGGAAAATTTTTTCTCACTTGCCTTAGCTAGAGGTTTATGGCGATCTAGTCACGGAATCTCGTTGTATGAGTTCCCTTAATACGTGACTACCAGCGCGTCCACCATTTTTGTTAAGGATGTTTGATTGGTGCCTTAACCACCATTTAAAAGGGGTGTTGATTACTGGGCATCCTTGCATCTACGGGGATTTACTAGGATGTCTTATGGAGAACTGCGGACCCATACTTACCAGACTTACCGGGAGCGCCTTAGCAGGCCAAACACCTGCGGGTCGTCTTCGGGTACTGCCTGACAGCATGGTGCAGCGGGAAATACTGGATCTTAACCTAACTACAAACTAAGGGGGTGGGGTTTTACGACTACTACGTGCAATGAAAAGATAGAGCCTTTGACTGTGAGAGAGGGATTTATTGTAAGCTACTGATGGGTGGCACTTCGGCCTAGATGAAAGGGGGGATGATTACTAGAGGGAAAAGGAATTTAGCAGACACACATTACTCACTCTACCGATGATACCCGTCCTCCATGATGTCGTGTTGGGACCGCGGCAATGGCAGCGCCCTACCAGTCTCGCGTAGCACTGATACCTCGACTAGTGATGATCCAAGAAGAAAGGAGAGCCCCAGAGCCCGAGAGGCCCGCCGCGTGTGCGTCCTCTGTATTTGTAGGTTTTTAAGTAGGTCGGCCATGTCAGCGATATGTCGATGTGTTGTGTTATTATTACATAAGTCTGCCGGCTTGCAGTACTTACGAATGTAGGTCGCTGTTGGCCTACCAGCTCCGTATGTCCTACAGCCCAAATTATATCTTCCATTATAACTTCCCTTTGCTAGGCATAATTATAGGCACAACCCTTATCGAGGGTTGGTGGCTGTACAATATGCCTACTATGGGGAAGGGTGATGGTCTGGCAAGACAAAGAGTAACAGATTTATTGTGTATCTGTTCAAAGGAGGTTGTTTCTAAACAAGTAATTTGAAGAATGCCAATAATTTGAATTGGTTTCGATATTTTAGTTTTCGAAATTGTAGAATTCCTAAAGAGCGACCAAATGCTTCCAAGAAGGATAGGGATAAAGCAATTATACCTTTGGGAATATTTTTGGTAAGTATACCAATAGTTGCATTTAGAAATGGCTAAGCTTTTACCCAGCAAGGCGCCGACTAAAAGTTTAGACAATGAGAAACACTTATATTTTGAAAACTAACCATAAGTGTTGGAGAGAATCTCCACAAGCAGGAAGCTGGCGTAGCGAGCTATGCTTGCCTTACTGGCCAGTTAGAATTAGCTATTAAAGCTAAGAGAGACTTTACTAAGTTATCAACTAAGAGTTCTTGCTCAAATGCAACAAGTGGTGAAAGCCCTATCAATAGATGTATTTGCATTAAATGGGAAGAGTCAAGGAAGACAGGATCTTGCCTAACCGTTATGTTAGAGAAATGATAAAGCCAAAAAGAAATTTTGAATTTATTTAACAAAGTTGGGTAGTAGTTTGGTAACAAATATATAATTTAGATTTCTATAAACGATTGGGGTCGCAGACCTCCGAAAACATTTAAAGCTTGCGCCAGGCAATTAACAATTCTTTTGGTTTCAAACCTTTTATATACTTTAAAATCTTCGTAAGATTTTGAAATGACGAAGATAAATAAATGAAAAATTTAAAGATAACTAACGTAATTTAAGTTAGACAATAAATCAAGTACAAGGTGTGTACTTTAAGAATTTCTAGATACTGTAAGTATCTTAGAAAGAGTAACAACTTCGAAAGTAACAACAACGAAAAGCAGGAAGAATAAAACAGAAGTTTCTATGACTTCTTATATTAATACAGAAATACTTGGTTGGATTATGCAAATAGGGCAGGTCACTTATTGTGAAACCTGAAGAGAACAATCGAAAGGAAGTTTCTAGTATTCCTATGTTTAAGTAGGGATCACGATACAAATGGAGCAAGTTTTCCTTTCGTGAGACCTAGAGATAACTCACTTATGAGTTGAAAGAAATGTATTCCCTAATTAAAAGGGAGAAACAATATAATTTAAGGCGTGTACTAGACACGAAGTTTTACATATATTAATTCGTGGTACATAAAGCAAGAGAGGGAGGGCACTTATTGAGAGTGACACCTCATTGAAAAAAGACCTCAAGTAACAATTTTATTATTTTGGTTTGTTAGTAAGGGGTTTGGGAAAGATCAAATGGGATTGAGGAAAAGTGTTCATGGCCGTATTTATAGTATTCGGACGAACGCGACGCGGATGAAAGGTTGAACAAGCACTGTTTTCACTATAGTCTGTCGAAATAGACGAAAAGTTCACTGTAGTAGCACAAAGAGTTTATGGCAAGAAAGTTATTGCAATGATGGAAAATAACTAGTTACACTAGATATGCGAGAGTCTATTGCTTGAGAAAGTTGTAGATTATAGTTGAATGCGTCAGAGAAAATCCCAACGGAGGAAGAAAAATTAGATATTGATTAGTAGTTCATAAGGAAGATTCCTTAGTTTGAAAAAGTATTCCCTCATGTGAATGTAAAATACATGACAGTATAACTGGTAGATAGAGTGCAGATTCTGGAAGGTTCCAGAGCAATCGTGACTGAAGAATAGGGCAAAAGTTAGTCCAGCGGTGGAACGAGCTAAGTATTTTATAGACAGTGGGTAATTTAATGGTATCCCACGTTGTGAGTAAATCTCTCATTTATTAAGCATAAGAAATGCTGCTTCATGTTAAGATTGGCTTAGATAGACAAAAGCCCAACATAGAAAATCCCGCGAAGGATGATTATTGACCCAAATATAGAAATCTCACACTGCCTATTAAATGATCACTAAAAAGCATGTAGCTATTTAAAATCAATTAAAATAAGTTGAAGAACGTAGAAGTAGTACTTAGCTTTGCTTCATGGCGAAGGTGATGTTTCCTTTGACGGTTGATACTAAAATTCTAACATGGCGTAGAATTTAAAAGTTTGCCTCTCGAGTTGAGGAGATGAGCTTTAGTGGAGCTCTAACTGACTGGGTCGACTTCCGACGTACAAGTGAGACACGCTCAGCGAAGCACGGAGGGACCAGGGAAGGGAAAAGAGTGGGGGTAGGAGACAAGAGGAATACATATAAGAATAACCAACATTGAAACGTTAATTTCTCTTGATGAAATAATCTCCAAAGAGTTGATAGCAGGCAACACTAGCGCAGCCTGGAGGGTGAAAAAGTAGACGAAGATCTCTTGATCACGGAGATGATAGCTGGCGATGGCGACGAGATCTGGTGGCCAGATTGATAAAGAAGTCCTCTTGTACAGGGAAGAATTGAGGAACTTCAGAGATTCGCTGCTAGATGATGCTAGGTGGGTCATGGAAGATATATCTCTAGAACAGACTCACAGGTAACATAAAAGACATAACCAACAAGGAGAAATCAGAAGATCACTGTTGGTGTTTGAGAAAAAGGAAGGAATGAACTATAGCAAAGAGAAGCAAAAGCTTACTCTATCTTACTGTGTATTCCAAAGAATACACCACGCTCAAGGAAGAGACTTGAGGAAACTGAAGTAAGGTTCTAATTGCTTGTATTTGCTGTTGAGTAGTGTATCTTTCTGGCCACAATAAAGTTAATTATTTCTTTATAGGAACAATCTGTGTTGTGATTCAACCCACCGTAATCCAGTTAACAAAAGTGTCACTAGGGGGGTGGCACGTAACAACTGGTGTCAGAAGCCGGATTACGAACTCAAGCACAACACCTGACGGTCCTGGTTTCAAAACCCGAGCAGGTCATTTTCTCTAATTTTCCAGTGAGTGCATGCCCTTTACAAGACAAACAACTAAAATGGAGGCGCAATTGGCAGCATTGCTAGAAAAGTTAAGTGGCATGGAAAGCAAAATGGAAGACGGCCAGAAGAAGATGGAGGACGGCCAGAAGAATTTAACCAAGGACCTAACTGCCAAACTAGAAGACAGCCAGAAGAAGCTAGAAGACGGCCAGAAGAATTTAACCGATGACCTAACTGCGAAATTAGAGGACAGCCAGAGGAAGATGGAGCACAGCCAGAATAAGTTAGCAGAGGACCTAACCGCCAAATTTCTGGATGGCAGAAAAATCTGGAAGAGTGTCTGCTGACGAAATTAGAGGAAAGCCAAAGGAAATTAGAACAGGGCCTGCGTGAGGACGTCACGGCAGTGGAAAAAAAGTTCAATACCTTACAAGTGGATGTTGCCGAGCTGCGCCGACGCCCGCTGATGAGGGTGGAGGAGAAATTCAACGCCTTACAAGAGGAAGTTGCCGAACTGCGCCAACGCCCGCTGACGGGGGTGGAAGAGAAATTCAGCGCCTTACAAAAGGAAATTGCTGAGCTGAACCAACGCCCGCCGACGGGGATGGAAGCGACATTCAACGCTCTTCAAGAGGAAGTTGCCGAGCTGCGCCGACGCTCGCCCACAGGTACACCGGGAATATCAGAAACGGGACAGAGCAGAGTGACGACCCCAACCTTCGACGGAAAGGTCCCGTGGAGCACCTATTTACGTCAGTTCGAGGCAGCCTGTTCCATAAACAACTGGAACAGCACGGAAAAGGCTACAGCTCTTATTGTAGCGCTGAGAGGTGACGCCCTTAACGTCCTTCAGGCCATCCCGACTGGATCCCAGGACTACGCTTCACTAATCGCCCATATGGAGTCCCGATATGGAGATAGCCATCTTCAGCAGGCCTACCAGATGCAGCTCCGGACCAGGGTACAAAAGAACGCGGAAACCCAGCAGGAGTTCGTGATGGACATCGCACGCCTCGTTAGGCTCGCGTATCCAACAGCGCCGGCCGACTTTCTGGAACAGATTGCGACGCAGACCTTCACCGACGGGCTACGGGACCCGGACACTCAAAAAGCGCTGCGACTCACGCGCAATAAGACCCTGGCAGATGCCCTGAGCCACGCAGTTGAGTTCGAGACGGCAAAGCAGGTATCTAGAATGCGCGCGCGGGTGCGTCAGGAGGACGTCGATGAACCAGCCAAAGCCGACAAGACCAAGCCCCTGGCCGATGAACTGATGGAGGCGCTAGGCCGGTTCTTCAAGAGTCGCAGTACCACCAACAAAAACGTAGCCGAAGGACATCGGGAGAGGCGGCCCGGAAGAGGACTACCGACCTGCTGGACCTGCCGTAAGAGAGGCCACCTGAGCAAGGACTGCGGTGATCGCCGCCGCCAAGGGTTTCCGTCGGGACAGTCAGTCGTAGGGAAACCGCGCGGCCCAGGAAAGCAAGTATCAGCCAGCCTTGAGGGGGCAAAGGTTGGCTTGTGACAGTCGTCAAGCCCTGGCAGTCCAAGTTCGTGTAACGAAGTTACGGAGGGACAATAGCAGCCTGATGGTCGACGGAGTCATCAACGGAGTGAGCTGGCCCATGGTGATCGACACGGGAGCGTCGAGGACCATCGTTAATCCCACCGTGATCCCGAGGTGGAGAGTGCAACCCACACAAAGGAACCTCCAACTAATAACCGCGACAGGAGAGACTGCACCGGTACATGGCGAAGCATCACTGGAGTTCGTCATTGGTCGACGGGCGGTGAAGCATTCAGTGCTTGTGGCTGACGTATCAAACGAAGTGATCATCGGACTGGACTTCCTGGACCAGAACGACATCATCTTGGACCTGAGTACGAACACTCTGCACTTCGTAGGCGAGGAACTTGCTTTGCAACCAGCACACGAGGCCATCACCGCACGACGAGTAAGGCTGAGAGAGGACGTCATCGTTCCCGCCAGGACGGAGGTCAGAGCTGCCGTAATTGTCGACGGAACTGCTGAGGGAGTAGCGGCTGTCATCGAGCCAAAATATGAGGACATCCAGACAAAAGGATTGCTAATTGCCAAGACCCTCATCAACACGACGTCTCGGCCGTACGTCCGCCTGTCCAACCTGAACGACTACGACATTACTGTTCACCGGGACACCAACCTAGGAGTCTGCGAGCCCGCTACCTGGATTGCCCGCATCACAGACACGACGGACGGACTCCTGCAGACGGACAACCGAAGAAGACGCGCCCTGCCGGAAGAACTACAGAAGCTGTACCAAGGATCCCAGGACCATTTAGACGAGGAGCAATCACGCCAACTTCAGGACCTGCTACGTGAATTCCAGGATGTCTTCTCCTTGGGGAGCAAAGACTTCGGTAGGACAAGCTTGGTCCAGCACAGAATCGACGTTGGGGGCAGCGCACCGATTAGGGCCCCATTCCGACGTGTCCCGCTCGCCAAGCAAGCTGAAGTCGACTGGATGGTAGAAGAGATGAAGGAGCAAGGAGTGATCGAGCCATCACATAGTCCTTGGAGTTCTCCGGTCGTGCTAGTGAAGAAGAAGGACGGTTCCACCAGGTTCTGCGTGGATTACAGGCGGTTGAATGACGTCACGAAATAGGACAGCTACCCTCTACCCCGGATCGACGACACCCTGGACACCATATCAGGTTCAAAATGGTTCTCCACCTTGGATTTGAAGAGTGGCTACTGGCAGGTGGAGGTCCACCCTAAGGACCGCGAGAAAACTGCGTTCTCTGTGGGCAGCGGGCTCTGGCAGTTCACCGTCATGCCATTCGGTCTGTGCAACGCCCCTGCGACCTTCAAAAGGCTAATGGAGTCCATTCTGAGGGGACTACACTGGAAGACCTGCCTGGACTACCTAGACGACGTCATCGTTCTGGGAAAGAGCTTCGAGGAGCACTACAGCAACCTGAAGGAGATCTTGATGAAGCTAAGGGCTGCCCAGCTGAAGTTGAGCCCCAAGAAGTGTCAGCTCCTCCAGAAGCAGGTCCAGTACCTTGGGCATATTGTCTCCGAGGAAGGGGTGCGCACCGACCCAGAAAAGATCGCAGCTGTGAGGGAGTGGCCAGTTCCGAAGGACAAGTCCGAACTACGATGCTTCCTGGGACTCTGCACCTATTATCGTCGCTTCGTGAGAGGATTCACCGACATCGCCAAACCACTGCATCGACTGACTGAGAAGGACCAACTCTTCACATGGACAGCAGAATGCCACAGTGCCTTCGAACAACGCAAGCAGGCTCCGTGCACAGCGCCTATTCTGGCCTACCCCAGACCTGGAACATGGTTCATCGTCGATACCGATGCCAGCGACTTTGGTATAGGGGGAATCCTGTCGCAAATAGTGGACGGCGAGGAGAGAGTAGTGGCCTACTTCAGCAAAGCCTTGTCAAAGCCAGAGAGGAACTACTGCGTCACCAGGAAGGAACTGCTCGCCATCGTGAAGACCATCGAACACATCCACAAGTACCTGTACGGGCAAGAATTTCTCATCAGGACCGACCATGCATCCCTGCGGTGGCTCCTGAACTTCAAACAGCCCAAGGGTCAACTCGCGCGGTGGTTAGAGAGGCTTCAACACTACAACTTCGAGATACAGCACAGGAAAGGCCAACTGCATTCTAATGCCGACGCCCTGTCACGAAGACCGTGCCCCGAAGACTGCACCTTTTGTACTAAGAGGAAGGAGAACACCGGGATACAGTGCCGACGGACTACTGTGGAACCTCAAGAGAAGTGGAGCCGCGAATCTTTCACGCGGGCACAAGCAGAAGATGATGACCTGGGACTGATAGCCGAATGGAAGAGGGCCTGTGTCCCCAGACCCGGGTGGAACATTGTGAGTGACTGCAGCCCAAAGTTTAAGTCCTACTGGGCGCAGTGGGACTCGCTGATTGTAAGGGATGGCCTCATCTGCCGCGCCTGGGAGAGCACCGACGGGAAGACATCTCGGGAACAAGTCGTCGTTCCAAAGGCTATGACGGAGGAAGTCCTGAAGGAAGTCCATGGACAATCATCAGGTGGACACCTAGGGATAAAGAAGACCCTGGAGAAGCTGAGAGAGCGGTTCTACTGGATCGGATGCCGAACTGACGTGGAGAACAACTGCGCGAGGTGCCACGATTGCGCAGCCAGCAAGGGCCCAGGACGAAGACGACGGGGTCCACTGAAGACCTACAACGTGGGCGGCCCAATGGAGAGAGTGGCCATCGATGTTGCTGGGCCATTCCCGTTAAGCGAGGCAGGGAACCGCTACATATTGGTCATCGGCGACTACTTTACCAAATGGCCGGAGGCGTATGCGCTCCCTAACCAAGAAGCCGCGACGATCGCGGAGACCCTGGTGAAGGAATTCGTCAGCCGGTACGGAGTACCCCTGGAGCTGCACTCCGACCAAGAGAGGAACTTCGAGTCGCAGGTGTTCCAGAACCTATGCCAGCTGCTGGGAATCCGGAAGACAAGGACGACGCTGCTACACCCTCAGTCCGACGGGATGGTAGAGCGATTTAATCGCACCATCGAGAACCATCTCCGAATAGTCGTCAGCGAGCACCAGAAGGATTGGGACAAACATCTTCCACTATTTTTCCTGGCCTACCGCGCCGCCGTGCATGAAGCCACCGGGTGCACACCAGCCCGGGCCATGTTTGAGAGGGAGCTCCGTCTACCTGTCGATCTTGCCTTCGGCCGACCTGGAAATGATCCGGTCCCGGTAAGCCAGTATTGTCAAGAACTGGTCGACCAACTGGAGGACGTGAACACGTTCGCGAGGAGGAAGCTGCGGATCGAGACCGACCGAATGAAGACCCGATACGACCAACAGACGGATGCTGGCGGATTCCACGAGGACGACCTGGTCTGGCTCTTCAACCCATTACGAAGGAATGACCTGTCACCCTAACTGCAGAAGTCCTGGGAGGGCCCGTACCGAGTCGTGAAACGGATCAACGATGTCGTCTACAGGATCCAGCGGAGCCCGAGGGCGAAGATGAAGATCGTGCATCGAGATCGCCTGGCAACCTACGGAGGGACACAGACGGACCAATGATTGATCGGGACGATCAGCCTTTTAGGAAGGGGGTGGTGTTACGGCTGTGAGTTTGTTTTGTCGCCTCGCCGCGTTGAGTCACAGCTGCCCCGGGCTGTGTGTGCTCTGCCTCAGTGTATTACGTGCGCGTTACGCAACGGGCTGCGAAGTGAAAGGGATGGTCCAGAATATTCGTGACCCAGGCAGTGAAGGAAATCTCGAGAAGCCGTGTGTCCTGGACTATTCTAGAATTCATTGAGTCACCAGCCTGCTATATAAGCGGCCTCAACAGTGAGGGGACCGAGTTTTTGAGGACAGTGTTTCTGAGCTAGTGCGTGTTTTCCTGAGCGACAGAACTGTGGTGACGAAGTGCCATGCGAGTTACGAAATCCAGTGACATTGTTTCCCCAGCTTGTGGACAGCGAAACAGCGTGTAGCAGGTTATCGTAAGTAACTGTAGTTTGTGCAGTACATGAGGAAGAGGTGCAGCTAGCTTCTGTCAAGGCCACCGGACTCATTAAGACGGTTTAACTTCTGTGGTTTGTTGACAAGTGAAAGGGGCAAGAGCGCTCAAGGAAGAGACTTGAGGAAACTGGAGTAAGGTTCTAATTGCTTGTATTTGCTGTTGAGTAGTGTATCTTTCTGGCCGCAATAAAGTTAATTATTTCTTTAAAGGAACAATCTGTGTTGTGCTTCAACCCACCGTTATCCAGTTAACAAAAGTGTCACTAGGGGGGTGGTACGTAACAATATTAACCTAGCGAAATATTTTATCTCTTTTGTCAGAAGCCAGCTCAGTTCTGTCACACAGATGCGTGACGTGTAGTGTTACGAAGTTTTCACTCACATTTTTGTCTTCAGGAGGTTTTATTTATTTGAAATGACCTCTTACTGTCCATATGGTAGGCAAGAACTTTAAATTTAAGACTAGTGGTAGTGATCTTGTTTTATTTGAGGGACTACACTTCGTGGCCATTTAGCTCTGTGTACTTGGGTGTGTGTGGAATTTGACTGAGAACCCGTGTAATTGGAGTGTGTGTAATTGTAATTCAGGCGAGGGTTTGGACGAAGACTGCTTCGGCCTTATGTTAGGAACCTTCCCGGCATTTGCCTGGCGTAGAAGTGGGAAACCACGGAAAACCACTTCCAGGATGGCTCAGGTATGAATCGAACCCACCTCGTTTCAGTTTTGCCTCGCGGGACTGAGTGTACCCCGTTCCAGCCCTCAGACAAGGATTATGAAGATAAGAAAGTTTAAAAGGCAGTACAATATACGTATAATTAAATTTCAACGACTGCTGACCATTCGGGAAAAAGAATTACAACTTTCTCTATCTGCATCTCAATAATGGTAGTTGGTTTCTTTTCTAGGGCGGTGAGAAACCACCAGGAAGTTCTGAAATATACGAGGCATTACGGCCTGAGTTGATTCTGTATTCTTCCTCACGCAGATAGCCCATCGTAAACATAACACACATACCAAGTCATCTATTCGAATAGCACGATGAAAGAACTGCCAAGGCCTGCGAGAGATTTAGCTCTGAATGCAATAAGGACCATTCACAGGCAGCGGTAAGCCACCACAGCAGAGGGGAAGTAGGAAGTCACGTGCGCACGCCTCACCAGGACAGGACCGGGTGAGTTAGCCGTGTTCGTTACGGCAGGACTGCACGCGGTCGCTCATATCCGGGAGGCGAGGAGGTTTGAATCCCCCCGCTGGCAACCTTGAAGATGGTCTTCTGTGGTTCCCCATCTTCCTTCCAGGCAAATGCCGGGGTTGGCCCCTAACTATAGGCCACAGCCGCTACCTTCCAATTCCTCGTCCTTACAATCACACTTTCCTCCCCAGAAAACACTCCACATGTGACGGTACTTGTAGCTCACCCCATGGGTGTCCGCACAGAAGCAGCTACAAACTCTGGCTAGCCTAACATGCCCTCAGAAACTCCCGGCACTAAAAGCCATACGCTTAAAAAAAACAGGACAGGGATCTTCAAACTACAGGTTTTAATTTGCTAAGTTTCACGGCAGTAATAGTCTCGCAGGTCACAAGTTTTGAACATTTTATGTTCATAAAACTGACGCCCGTGCCGAACATAACTCCAGAAAACTACTGTATGTTCGAAACACCGCGTGTCGTCAGTCGCATTTGTCTTTGAAGATACTGTGCATTTCGTTGCGTTTCTTTAATGTGTTGGTAAAGTCAGTCCAAATGAGGTCTCTTTTATCGGCTACGTCATCCGATTTCCAGTTTCGACGTATTAGGCTTTATAAACAAAATCTCATATAATTTTATACGACTAATCGATCCAGTGCCCTCAGATTTAGTTTATTGTGTGTTTCCTTGGAGGATAATCGATGCTAGAGATCACGGGTTTGATTCTCAGTCGAGAAAATCGGATTTTGGAGGACGGCAAAAATCCACCGCACTGCATGTCGTACGGTATCGGCTTGTAAAAGATCACTGGTTTCACTTTGATGATAAGACAGTTTTTATTAAATCTTCTAGTAGAATTTCGGTCTATCTGCTAGGTGGCAGCACTAAACGGAACGCCACAATTGGTGAGAAGATCCCCTAAATGGCTCCAACTCAAAGGTTCAACACACAGGTAGCTGAAGCCATATCGGTATTATTATTTCAGAGCTTTTTATTTTCAGGGGGAACGCGGGGGTATGCGTACCCCTTAAATATTTGAAGACAGTTTAAGATAAAATATTGGTACATTTTTATCTAGTCCTGAAAATATAACTTCCGAATTGAAAGTTCATCGATCAGCTGGCGTCAACGCGCTGTTCACAAGAGCTGAAGTAGATTTCGAGTAATTCTTGATTAAAATCGATCTATCGAATCAGTTTCCTGTGGTCGGTAACTCGGCACTCCGTTCTTATAAGCACGCAAGGTAGGGTTTGGAGGCGGGGTAGGTTGTTATTTTGTGCGTGTGGTTAGTATTGAAGGATGACGAAAATAACGAACTAAATTTCAACGACTGCTGACCATTCGGGAAAAAGAATTACAACTTTCTCTATCTGCATCTCAATAATCCATCCAGGCATTGAAAAAGCTGAAAGTTAATGATTCGAACATAAACAATGACGGAGAAACGTCAGGAGTGTCGTGTGGTGATGCAAATGGAGATCACAACAAAGAGCTATCAACCGCGTGTAACAGTGGGACGGGAGACATTTCCGAATGCTTGAATTTGGAGAAAACGCAGGAATTTTGCAGTAAGTACGAATGGTTGGGAGTAAGAAATAAAAACTTAGCTGCGAAATTTGTAATGAAGTTGGCGACTTCGGAACTGAAAGCACATCAAGAGGGATGAACATTTCACAGCAGTGGGTTTCACTTTCTATTTGTACAAGTGGTGAAACTGAAAAGAAATCTCAGGAAATGCTTTCTCACAGGAAGAAAATATTTAAACATAAGGAGAGTTCAGCTCATCAGGCAGCAGTTAAAATACTAAAAGCCGCAAAACTGAAAATTTGGAAACTGCATGCACTAAGGCTTTCGAAAAGGGAAACAAAATAACTGTCAATGTATTTCAAAGAACATATAAAGTAAAACTCAGCAGTTCTTCTAGGTTTGTGCCGTGTCTTGTGTGGGGTTTCACCTAGGACACCAAGCTGGCTCATCGGCGGGCTCTTGATGTCCCCGCCCGGACCCCCACAGGAGTAACGATCTGCGCGCTACCTCCCTTTATATAGAGTGCAACTGCACTACTTGACTGCGAGAACTAAAAGCTCAAGCAGCCTGACCTCCCTATGAAGGTTTCCAAAAAGATGGTATATTGGCTTTCACGGCCGGTGAATTAAAACTCAGCAATTCTTCTAGGTTTGTGCCGTATCTTGTATGAGGTTTCGCCTAGGACACCAAGCTGGCTCATCGGACTCCTGTGGGGGTCCGGGCGGGGACACCAAGAGCCCGCCGATGAGCCAGATTGGTGTCCTAGGTGGAACCCCACACAAGACACGGCACAAACCTAGAAGAATTGCTGAGTTTTAATTCACCGGCCGTGAAAGCCAATACACCAGCATATAAAGTAGTTAAGAAAAATCAAGCCTTCCAAGATTTCGAAACTGAAATTGACGTGCAGGAGTTGATTGGCGTTAATATGGGCCGCAATCTTCATTCAACAAACGCATGCATAAATATTGTTTCTCATATCGCCACAGAAATGAGGATAGAGGTAGCAAACATGATAGTGCATGGAAATAGTAAAAATGCCCTCCTTATAGATGAAAGTACCACACTCAGCCATCAGTCATCACTGATAGTGTACCTGAGGACAACACTTCCAGAAATGGATCAGCCAGCAAACTTTTTTGGGGGTGAATTTTTGAATTTCAAGATATCACTGCAGAATGAATATCTATGACTTTAGTAATTTTTCCAAGTTTTCCCGTATTGATTTTGATAAGTTATGCAAATGTCCACTTTACAATACAAAATTATCTTTTTATATATCACTTGATGTCAATATTTATTTTGAGACATGTTTCGGCTCTGTGAGCCTTCTTCAGTCAAAATCACTAAAAAATTCTCCTAAAACAGTCTAATGTTTGGTCTCTCATAAAAATTTGTAAAACATTTTTACATCGTCAAAATGATTAAAACACATGAATATAAAATGCTTAAAGAATTTAAAAATTTAAAAAAAATTAAAATGTACGAAATTTCGAAACGTGGGCCACATTCTTGTTGATCCATTTTCAAACAGGGGACCTGGAACAATAAAAAATTACCTAACAATCTACGGTTCCTACTTTAGTTGGGTAAAAAACTTACCCCATTGTACGAGCATCTTGAAAAAGGATCGTGTCTAAATCTGTCATGTAGAAACAGGTAATCGGAAGTTGTTTATTTAGTGTTTTGCAAAATGTTTTCAACAGCCTGTAAAGCGGAAAACTGAATGAAAATGAAAAAGTAAACAATAACAAAACCCACGTATAAATGACCAATGTTTACATACCGCAGTTTGGAGACCATGAACTGTCACCTCACAACTTTGAAAGAGATACCACAAATGTGTCCGTCTTGTTGTTTTGTCTTTAATGGATAGCATGGACGTTACATGCAGTTAAACATTGGATCTAACAGCGCGCGTAAAATGATGTTGGCAACAATGCCATGCATGTATTGGTCAGAAATAATCTGAAATAATATGATCTATTGTTGTGCCAATTTTGAATGAAATCCATTAGTTAGTATAGAAGTTACATGAATTTAAAGTTGGACCTCTCAGCAGGCTTAGAATCATGTTGGTAGCACTGACGTATATAAGTTACTCCAAAGTAATATAGAATGTCAGGTACTATACGTGTGCATAGTTTAAAACTGTCGGCTTGCATACTTTCTGATATATGGGTATTTGGATTAAAACAAATTGAGAGAATTTATTAACAGTTGGCTGCCCTGGTGGCTCTTAAGAATACGCTAAGTCATATCTGTTTATGTACACATAGCACATACGAAATTTGGTTGAAATCCAATTGATAGTGCAAACGTTATATGCATTTAAAATTTGGACATATCAGCAGGCTTATAATCATTTTGGCAACACTGCCATGTATGGCCTCCTGGAAATTAAACTGAAATAGTATTATCTATACGTGTGCCAATTTTGAAATAGCTCCGATTCATACCTTCCAAGATATCCAACATGGAGCTCAAATTTCAAATTCGATTTTTCAGCAGTTGGTAGCACTGACATAATTTTCAAATATGGCCGTGAGATATTCAGGTATAGTTCTTTACTCCTACCAAATTTTGTTTCGTTTGCTACAGCCGTTTAGGAGTTGATAGGGGGGCACACACACACAGCCAGACAGACAGACAGAAGGACAGACAGACAGACAGACACACACACACACATTTGCCCGATCTCATAAGTCTACTTTTTCCTCATTTTTGCAAAATGTGAAAAGTAGGCTAAAAATGTACAATCATCACTTAGTAGCAGCAAATAAATTAACTCAAATAGGGTGGGATGATTTTCAACGGTGCAGTATAGAAAAAATGGAATTCGTTTTAGATAAGAAACAAAAAGTCCTAGACAAAAAATCTAATGCTTTAAGTATTAAAAAACAGGCACATCCGTAGATGAAAATATCGACAGCCCGTGTTTTCAACAACCTGTCATTAACTTAACCGATATAAAACTTTCAACTGATGAGGAATTAATTTTAAATAAAGGTCCCAAGTATAATTGGACCCAAACATATGATGAACGCACAATCACTAATACTATTGCTGAAATAGAAGTAGCCATACAGGATCCAAGCCAGGAAAATGAAAACGTAATAAGGCACGAGACTAGCAGAAAAATAGAAAAGATTCTTAAGAACACAGAACCCATAACGCAATCTCATAAGCAAAGCATCAAACAACTAAAACGAAAAATTAACAGTAACAATATAATAGTTACAAAATCAGACAAAAGTAATACAATAGTTCTTCTAAAAAAAGAACAATACATAGAAAAAACGGAAAACTTTTTCGGAAGCACAAAGTTTAAAGTGGTTAACAAAGATTCAACTACGAATATCCAAAAAAAAAGCTAAAACAAGTCATTAAAAATGTAGAAGTCCTGTTTGACGGAAAACAACCTCCAAACTTGGTGAACATGAACCCCGAACTCCCCACAGCCAGGGCACTACCCAAAACCCATAAAAAAGAAGTACCTATTAGACCCATAGTTAACTTTAAGAACAGCCCAACGTATAAATTAGCAAAGTACATACAGCAATTTCTAAAAAAAACATATAAAATTTGAAGCTACAGGCTTCATTAATTCCATCGATTTCAGCAAAAAAAAAAAAAAGAACTAAACATAGAAGATGAACACACTATGCATTCGTTTGACGTACAAGACATGTACTCGAATATTCCAATAAAGAAAGCACAGAAAATAATCCTAAATAACTTACGAAAGTATGGAAAAGTATGTACAATAGAAATTAATGAGTTTATGTCACTAATTAATTTTTGTTTAGAAAACACTTTTTTCGCCTTTAATAATAAAATATATCAACTCAGCAATTCTTCTATCTTTGTGCCGTGTCTTGTGTGGGGTTTCACCTAGGACACCAAGCTGGCTCATCGGCGGGCTCTTGATGTCCCCGCCCGGACCCCCACAGGAGTAACGAACTTCGCGCTACCTCCCTTTATATAGAGTGCAACTGCACTACTTGACTGCGAGAACTAAAAGCTCAAGCAGCCTGACCTCCCTATGAAGGTTTCCAAAAAGATGGTGTATTGGCTTTCACGGCCGGTGAATTAAAACTCAGCAATTCTTCTAGGTTTGTGCCGTGTCTTGTATGGGGTTTCGCCTAGGACACCAAGCTGGCTCATTTAGTGTTCCGCTTTACAGGTTGTTGAAAACATTTTGCAAAGCACTAAATAATCAACTTCCGATTACCTGTTTCTACATGACAGATTTAGACACGATCCTTTTTCAAGATGCTCGTACAATGGGGTAAGTTTTTTACCCAACTAAAGTCATCTCTTCATGTTTCCAAGTAGGAACCGTAGATTGTTAGGTAATTTTTTATTGTTCCAGGTCCCCTGTTTGAAAATGGATCAACAAGAATGTGGCCCACGTTTCGAAATTTTGTACATTTTTTTTTTTAAATTTTTTAAATTCTTTAAGCATTTTATATTCATGTGTTTTAATCATCTTGACGATGTAAAAATGTTTTACAAATTTTTATGAGAGATCAAACATTAGACTGTTTTAGGAGAATTTTTTAGTGATTTTGACTGAAGAAGGCTCACAGAGCCGAAACCTGTCTCAAAATGTATATTTACATCAAGTGATATATAACAAGATAATTTTGTATTGTAAAGTGGACATTTGCATAACTTATCACTGCAGAAGGTATATATAGTGCATTGATGACTTATTTGGGAGCACTGGGGTTCAATGATAAGTTTCTGAAACAGAATCTTGTTGCAGTCTCAACTGACGGGGCTGCAGTAATGCTAGGAAAGAAGAAGGGTTAAGTAACAGTTTCCCTATGTTGTGGCATTGTGCCAATCACAGGCTAGAGCTTTCGGTAGGTGATGGTTGGTTGGTTCCTTAGTTTAGGAGCTGCGACAACGCAGTCATGTACTTTGGGCTTGTGTATGTGTAGAATTTGTCTGATAACCGGTGTTAATTGTGATGGCTGTATTAGTGTGTGTTATCTGTGATTCAGGTAGAAGGACTGCCGACGATCAATTGTTTCCATGTAGTTCCTACTTTTGCTACAAAATGCTACCGTCCACGACACCTAGCTGCAAACGTGGCTACTAAATGCCATTGCAGTCAGCACCTGTCGGTAAACGTTGGAACTTTTTTCACCGTATGGCTTTTAGTGGCGGGAGTGTCCTAGGATATGTTCGGCTCGCCAGTTTTGTAGCTGCTTCGAGGCGGACACCCAATGGGTGAGCTACACGTACCGTCGCGTGTGGAGTGTTGTCTGCGGAGGAAAGTTTGAATGTAAGGACGAGGAGTTGGAAGGTAGCGGCTGTGGCCTATAGTTAGGGACCAACCCCGGCATTTGCCTGGAAGGAGGATGGGAAACCACAGAAGACCTTCTTCAAGGTTGCCGGCGGGAGGATTCGAACCTCCTCGCCCCCCGGATGTGAGCGACTGCCAGCAGTCATGCCGTAACGACCACGGCTAACTCACCCGGTTACGTTGGAACTAATATAGCGTTATCAAACTAACCTACAAATTTTAGCTTCCAAAAGTGTAGTTAGTGGAAAGTTCTTTTTCATGCCATAAATCTATGACATGGACCCGTCGGCTTTACTTCCCCTCCGAAGGACGGCATGCTGAGGGATTTTTAACGCTCTTAAACAATTCCAGCGACTTCGGCCGGGTTTGAACCCGCGTCTTGGGCATAGAAGCTCAGCATGCTACCAACTACACCACCGAAGCCGCTTCGGTAGGTGATGTTGTGAGTTAAGATTTCCCCTCACGTGTAAACCACTTCAAATCTTCAAATTTTTCCAGTTTACCACCAGTCACCTAAAAATGCCAGGGAATTGAAAGCTCATGCAGAGAAACTTGAAATCGTACTGCTTAAAATTGGAAGGATTCTAGATACAAGATGGATTGCTTCTAGCTTTAGAGCAGTCTCAGCTGTGTGGTAAAATTTCGAAGTTCGAAGTGCCAAAGATGATCGCAAAAGAGACAAAATGAGCAAGTCATGTATGGAGGACTCCTTAACCGTATAATCAATATCACATTTATATTAGACCTTGCGAAGCTCTTCAGGAGTTGGCAGAACTTAGTGTTGACTTGCAAGCTCGTGATATTACAATTTCTTCGGCCCATATGAAGATACTGTATGCCAGTAAATTAAGGTGTTTTCTGAAATAAAGACAAAACATGGCCCATACTACACTGAAGCCTCGGAAGCAGAAGCACTGTTAATGTTTAAAGGCGTGGATCTCGAAAATGGGGCAAGAAATAAAAGGAATCATGTTTATGCTGTTAAGTTCTATGAGTCCCTTGGCAGGTCTATGAAGAACCACCTTTTAACATCAGAAATTGAAATCCCAGAATTGACTACAGATTTGGACACTGCCACTTGGATGAAAAATCCTGATGTAACTTATGGAGAAGCAGAAATAAGAAACTTGTGTAAACGTTTTAAGCTCCATGACAGACAATTCTTAAGAGGTTTCCGTGAATATCTTGCTGAGAAGAAATGCCCATTGTCTCTCCTGCCCCTTAATAACACTATGAGCAGCATCACAAATTCGACAAGTCAATTTGAAAGAGGCTTCTCACAAATGAACTTGATCATTACTCCAACAAGAGCATCATTTTGCATCTGAACACAGTAACAAATCTTATGTTCATCAAGTTGGTTGGCCCTCCACTACGAATTTTCAACCCTGTAGATTACGTAAATTCATGGTTCCTCGAAGGAAGACATCAGGCGACCAACACGAAAAACAAGCAGAGGAAGCGTGAAGATTGCAGTGATCATCCTCTTTTACCAGTGTGGAATTTACTGTAAGCAGGACAGCAAAATGAGTCACTACCTCAGTGCTTATATTTATTTCACTTGATTTTAAAATGTATAATGATTAGAAATACTGAGTGCAGTTACCACCTTGCCATGTTGACCACAAATAAATTAACCCAATGCAACCTTTCATTTAGCATGTCAGCCCGAAAAGAAATATCCGGACTCTGCAAATTGCCGAAAATTGCAAGATCGTGATGTATTGTCGACTATTATTGAGAGTATCCGTTAACATTTTTTAGAAAAAAAAAAGCTTTGATTATTATTATTATTATTAGTATTAGTATTATGTCATTCAATATCGGTATCGTTATAATTATCTTTATCATCATTAATAGTAGTATTATTATTGTTATTTTATCATTATCCTTTTCTTTTTACATCGTTATGCCCGTCTATGAAGCACGATTGTACCCATCTAGCTGATCTTGCTTGGGTGGTTTCGAAATGCAAAGCTGTTTGTCCTTGGGATGTCTCTCGACCGCCATCCAATCTGGAGCCTGTAACTGCCAAATTAGGTTTCAAAACATCGCCAAGCAGTAGTCAAAAGTCGCAATATTACTATCTTTCAACAGAGAAAAAATATTTTTGTCGCTAATGGAATTTTAATGGCCACTGAATTTTTACCCAAACAATACTAAATATGAAAAATGTTGTCACGAAATTTTGGGAAAAGTCATTAGATGTAGTGATTAAGTCCCTAAATTGGTAACACTGCAGCTACCCATTCCAAACCCACTTTTTAACCAATTTTCATTTATGAAAAAAATGCTTATGAGATCACCTTTGTCCGTGTGTGTGTGTATGTATGTATATGTGCGTGCATGCGTATGTGTGTGTGTCTGTGTGTGTTTGTGTGTCCCCACCTAATACAATCTAAACGGAAGAAGCGACTTCAATGAAACTCGGTAAGTGCTTACAAGTACCTCGTCCGACGTCATACGTGTCTTTCAAATTTTAATATGTCTCACCAACCCAACATGCCGGCTGCGTGAAATATTTCACTGACGTTCTATATCTCCGCAACAGTAACAGATATCACCCTGAAATTTAGTACGATGATAAAGGGCACGTCTGGAGCAACATCTATGTGACTTTCATGAACCTGTTAAGTACAAATCGAACATGACGGCCAAGCGAAGTTGAAACATTTAAATAGACTTTCCTCGTAATTTAACCATCCAAGCGCAGTGAAACTTGGTACCGTAAATGATCACACAAAATGTAATCATCTGAAATCAAATTAAACTTAATTGTTTTGATAACCCCAAGATGGCGGCTGTGGTAAATTTTAAAATTACGTTTTTATTTCTTGTGTCCTAATCATGCGATCAAAGTGAATGTTTGAATAATGAACCTACGGTACGCAATAATCTTCATCTAATGGTAGCCTAGATAACTCTTTGGCCAACACATATAACAATCTAACATGGCGATCATCCGAAATATGAAGTCAATGCGGGAACAAACGTCTATGCAACATTTCTTACTTATTGTGAAAAACAGCAATAAAGGTGACTGTTGTCCGTGGTACAGGGCTACGCGGAAAGGCGTAACATAGACTTTTGTTCCGTAAACCAACACAATACTGTGCGCGCTCACTCAATCGCACAAAATGGAGGCAAACAGAACATAGCCTAATATCGTTATTTTAAGTTTAATGTTATTGTTTGAACCTGCTTATAATGTATTAGTTCGTGAAATTAATGTTCCTTTAAATGTAAAACGCGAATGAACTCGTTTCTTTGCCGTGGTCAATGTATTTCTATTAAGTTTCAAAATAAAACTATGGTGCTTTTCTGTTTGGTTTCAACACAATAAGCTGCAATGATAAGCTTAGTAATACGCAGCTGATAACACCAGAATAGCCTCTTGACTAGAATGTGTTCCTTATATCCATTCACTTCATAACATTATTGCCGCGTTCAAGCGGGAAGCTATGTAACATAAACTTTTATTCCGTCAGTTTTTAAGTGCATTTCGCTTCACAGTTACCGGAATACTAAAGCCATCCGTTGATATATGTTCGAACTACTTTCAAATACGTATGCAGAAAACAGCGTAGATGTTTGTTCCGTGAATATCTCGAATTTCACAAAATGTATCATAGACGTTCAATCCCGCATACGCTTCATATGTAGACGGTTCGCAATATTTACGAATCTATTAAAGCAATCAAACTGAAATGTTGTATGTTGATAGAGGCTATTAACATAAGTTCACCTCTGGATCATTCAATAACTGGGCCAATAACCTAGATGTTAGGCCCCTTAAAACAACAATTATTTTAATCATCAATAACATGGTGAGCACAAAACCAACATGGCGTCGACGCGAAATTTACATATTTTGATTTGATTTTTCCCGCACCTTTTCATCCGAGTGCTGTGACACTTGACACGGTATATCTTCATACAAGACTTAATATACTAACGTCTAATTTAATGGAATTTTATGAGAACTTAAAAATGGCGGCTGCGCAATTTTTTTATATCTCGTTGTCATTTCTCGTGCCCTAAATATGATCAGTAGAATATTATGAAAAAAAAAGGCTATTTAGTTCTTCACGGAACTACTTCTTACTTTCTTTGTTCAATACAGTTCTATTATGACACATTAAAATATCCTAGGATTTGATGGAAGAACTATCGTGGTTCTTTAAAGATTAGAAGACCCTATCAGTATGATGTAAACCTACCAGATATTCTACTCGTTGTTCACAGGGTCTTGTAGGGCAAAATACCAGATGAATACAATGTAAGAAAATGTTTTCACTATCGTCAGAAAGCTGAACTGTCCTCACTAGTTTACGTGTAGGCCTAACCCGCTTTAATTCTACGCTGGGATTGGAACTCTAGCCGGCCGGACGTGCAGCTCTCATAAATCCACAGGCTATAGTGGCGGTCTGTTCGGACAAAGTTTTGACATCGAAATACATGGTAAATACGATGTTTCGTAAAGAGCAAATCGCATATTTTTATTGCCATTCAATGCCCCAATATCATGTTTAAACATCGAAAAAAAGAAAAACTTGTGGAGTTATTCTCTTTGATTTCTTTCAACTATAGCAACGGATTAAAGTAAGCCAAAGAGATCCTCACGGCCAAAATTGCTGGTCGTCTGTTTCTTTGGTTTCCCTATCAATTCCCAAACGATGAAACCAAATAGAAATGAATTAAATTTGGTGGTGTAGAGGGCACTTCAATCCCATAGTCTGTTACATCGCCACCATCTCAATGAATATAAAATGGCGGCCACCCGAGTATTCAATGTTTAAATCTAAATAGGCTCTACGAACAAAACTTGTCTTCGGAACGCCGCTATATTTTGCAAAGCAATTCCATTTCGCGAGACTCGTGCGAGGTCCAAATCACAAGGTCATTTCCAGATGGCAGCTGTGCGAAATCCGTAACTAATGTTCCAATGACACAATGCACACAATGGCCAGTATACAGGGTCTTTTATATAAAGCACCTATGCTCACCAAGTAATAACTTTACCAAATTGAATATTACGTGCAGCCGCCATCTTGTAATTAATAGAATATAAAAATCATAAACAAAAGAGACCTATTGATGCTGAAATGCATCATGCATTCAAGATGGCGTCTCAGCGTAATTATTAAAATCGATAGTTCAGGATGTGATTGCGCAATTAACACGTAACTTAGTATAAGAGGCCTATCATAAAATAGACCTTGCTAGCATTCGGCATAAGGCAGTCACACAGCATATAGCGTGCAACTGCCATCTTGGAAATATACGATATTAAATTCGATAAATAAGTCAATTGAGAGCCACAATGAACGAACATTCATACAAATGACTTTATCTGCATAAGGCCTATGATCAGCGACTTAGTGAGTTATAGAATGCGAGTCGGCGAGCTATAAGACATAAAAATCCATTACCCAGGACACTGTTGATTAATTTTCCGGATTCTTCCTAAACTAGAGGTACAGTATTATTACCCAGCATGACACATAGCAAGTTGATGGACTCACATAAGCTGCTATCTATGCAGAATACATTCAAGATGGTGGTAGGACGTGCTATCCGAACGCTAAAATCAGTTACACAGGAAGGATAGTGGAATTAAAATGAACCATAATATATGAGGGATATTATAGGGGACGGTCTGGTGGTGCTCACGGCAGAGATGTTGAAGAAAGGTGGCAGCTATCTTCATGGACAGCTCTATACTGTGATCAAGAAAATTTGGGAAGAAGAAAAGATGCCTGATGAGTGGGGGATAGCCATCGTATTTCCTGTGCACAAAAAGGGCTCGAAGCTGAGATGTGACAACTACCGAGGTATCTCACTCCTCAACATAGGTTACAAGGTGCTAACGAGTATCATCGCAGCGAGGCTACAAGAGTTTGCGGAGCAATGTCTTGGGGACTACCAGTATGGTTTCAGAAGGAATCGCTCAACCACGGACCACATATTTACCATCCGATGCATGCTGGAGAAATGCTATGAATTCAACATACCGGTCCATCAGTTGTATATCGACTTTCAAAAAGCATACGATAGCATTAAGAGGAGTTTTATGTATGAAACATTGGACCATCTTGGAGTGCCTAAGAAGATCATCAGGCTAGTACGGATGACACTTACGAACACTAAGTGTAAAGTAAAAGTTCAGCAAGAATATTCACGTGAGTTCAGAGTCAACCAAGGATTGAGGCAAGGTGACCCACTCTCCTGTGTTTTGTTTAACCTAGTATTGGAGAGGCTTATTCGAAATATCACTATAAGTGATAAGGGTTTTGCGCAGTTTTGTTGGATATCAGAATGAAGCGGCAGGAACACTGTTTAATAGGCCAATCCAGTGTCTTGCATATGCGGATGATGTTGCGTTGCTGGGAAGGACATCAGGAGATGTGAAGAGGGCATTTGTTGAATTACACCAGATGGCTTCAGGAGCTGGGCTGAGGGTGAATAGCACGAAGACAAAGTATATGACCACCGTGAGACAGGGTGAGGTACCTCAGGAGCTTGTTATTGATAGTAATAAGACTTTCGCTAAGACCAGCACTTTCAAGTACCTTGGATCGACTATCACCGAGGGATCTGACTGTCTCGAGGAAATCAATGAGAGACTGCGCTCCGGGAACCGAAGCTACTTCAGTCTCTCCCATCTGCTGCGATCAAGAACGCTATCACGCAGTTGTAAGAAAACTATCTATAAGACAGTCATCCGACCTGTTGTCACCTATGGGTGTGAGACATGGGTGTTGACTAGGAGGAATGAGGATTTGTTGAACAGGTGGGGGAGGAAGGTACTCCGTAAGATCTATGGGCATGTGTGTGATCGTGGAGTGTGGCGCCTCCGCACCAACAAGGAGATCTATGATCTGTATGGGGACCCTACTATCGTCGCAGAGGTCAAGAGTTCCCAGATTCGGTGGCTTGGACATGTCGAGCGAATGCCGGAGTCAAGGATGGTGTATCAGGTCTTCCATGGGCGGCCCACTGGAAAGCGAGGACGGGGGCGACCGAAAAAGCGCTGGCTGGACGATGTCGAGGAGGATCTCAGGATGCTACGTGTCAGAGCTTGGAGGAGGCGTGCACGCGATAGGAAAAGCTGGAAGACTGTGGTGGAGCAGGCCAAGGTCCTTCATGGACTGTAGTGCCACGGGGTAAGGTAAGGTCTGGTGGTGCAGACGGCGGCTCGTATCGGACAAGCCCAGATTTTGCTGTTAGTAGTAGTTGTCAAAAACTGTTTATCGAAGTAAAGGGTCCACCAGTAGCTGGAAAGGGTGGTAATACCATTAATGAGTCAAGTGGCAAGGTGGTTTGTACGTGTTATTGCTTCTCTGTTCTTTGTTTGCGTTTCGCTCAGCACGGATTTACTTTAACCAAGAAGCAGTAGCAAGAATGGTAAGTTATGTTGAATTTTAAGTGTAATAGCAGAGACAGTATTCTTTACTCTATAATCTAAGGAATCTACAATCTCCTTATTTTCAAAGGTTCTCGGTTGAGTTCTTGTTTTACATAAGTACATCATTCGGGCGGTATCGGACACAGTATTTGCATGCGGTATCGGACATCTTAGATCGACCCCATACATACAACAAGTGGACGAATATCGAGTTCGTTTGTGTTATTAAGAGAGGAGAGAGGGTAAAGTCACTGGTAAATCTACCAACACTTCAATAAGAACACTTACATTCACTGAAGATGCAACAGGAAATGATGGGAAGTAAGTAACCCCTGGCACTACAGCCCATGAAGGGCCTAGGCCTACCAAGCGACCGCTGCCCAGCCATTTGGCTTGCAGATATTGGGGTGACGCGTGATCAGCGTATCCGGTCCCCTCGGCCGTTAATCTTCGTTTTCGTGACCGGGAAATGATGGGAAGACTGAGTGCATCATTTGCGGAGAGAGATCCTATGTCGATTGGATTCAGCGTGGTGTGTGCAGAGATTGGGCTCATGAACACTGTGCAAATCTTGAGGGGAAGGTTTTATTTTATAAGTGTGATATTTTCCTAATAGCTACACATTAATAATGTACATTTGTACTTAGAATGTGGAAACACCTACATTTTGCTAAAAACAAAGACTGTCCAATACCACCCTCTACTTTTCAGACATTGAAAAATATAATGACCTTTTAATTAGTTAATACTGTTCAAGTTTTTAATTATACTTTAATATATTCAAGCAAGTACTTTAGTACAAGAATATAGATATCTACAAAGTACATCACATAATTTTCTTTCTATTCCACAAAGAGTTAAAACTGAAGAACTTAACTTGTCCGATACCTCCCGACCTTCTCCTGTAAGTTGCAACTTAAGCGTTAGTCACAAATATCAAACTGATTTTTTTGTTCAACCTCCATCGTGAAAATATAAAATGTTGAAATCGGTACAGTTAGCGCACAATATAAATAATGACGAAAATTGGTCAACCACCAAGTATAAGACTGTAGAAAGCACTAAATCCCTAATTTCACATACTTTGGATATGCAAATGTGTGGCAGATTTCTAAACTTCTCTTTTTCCAATATGGATCGTAAGAGTGTATATTGGTTGACTCATTGTGCTGTATGTACATAACGTTCGTAATCTCACCGGACAAAAATTAGTCACTCCATGGAGACATTATTCTTATGCCATGTTACACCCCCTCTACACTTTATAAGTACTTTGAATCGACGGGGATGCAAGTCCACAAATTCCTGCAGGTTTGGTATATCTAGTTGAAACCACTCGCAGATGAATGGATCCCATAGAGGTACCAAAATTGCAGGTATACTGATTTCTGCATTTCACCACCTGTCCCAAATAATCCTACACATTTTCTATGAAAATAAGATCAGGAATTTTAGTGGGCCAGTCAATATGTGACAGGGCGTCTATGTCCTCGTCAAACCAGTATTGTATTTTATTCATGCAGCCCTGTGAACTCGTCTGTTATTATCTTGGAAAATGCATACATAGCATAGGCTACACATTTTAAAGGTGTTGAATAAAAGTAAACATTCTAGTTCATGTCAACGGTCACCTGAGTGAGTGGGCACAAGTCTTATCACGAAAACACCCCTAAAATATCACAGAACCACCTCCGGTGTGAACTACAACCTCAATACACTGCAGGTTAAACGCCTAATTGACCCGTTAATAAACTCGATGGCTGCATAATTTTAAAACAGACCAAATCATGACTGTCACCCCTCTTGTCAGCTATGTCCACTTCCCATGCTGTTTAGCCTATTGAAATATTCCAGCTTGTAAGACTGATACATACAATACTTCACTGCCATGGTCATTATTATGTCAGCGATCAAAATCACTGCCTGGTACGAGTCAAAAAACTATACTCTAGTAGTGTAGGCTTGCTAAACATATTGATTTGGCATCATACATGGGCTATACCCAGATAAATGTAAGATATACATAAAAATAATTGTATTAATGCAGCCAAATGGCCATGTACATTTCTTTTCAGGTCGGGTCAGGGAAGGGATATTAGAAGGAAATCGGCCATGGACCTATTGAAAGGAACCGTCCCGGCATTTGCCTGGTGGTAAAAATGGGAAACTACGAAAACCATTTTCAGGACGGCCGAGATGGGATTCGAGCCCACGCTCTCCCGATGAAAGCGAGGCACGAGGTAGCTCGTTAGGGCTCTTGGCCACCGCGGCCGGTGTAAGATATACATACAGCCCATATTGGTAAAGAAGAGACAAGGGAAGCCCTACTGTGCCACGTATCCCTCATTCGGGAAGTGATACCCAACGCTGTCCTAGTTAGTTATTGGAGTTTTAAGGGGCGAAACAGTGAGGTCATCTGCTTCTAAACCGATATCCTATACTTAATTCTTACAGTATGGGATAAGGGCATCTGAAATCTAATCAATTAATTTTTTACAACTGAAGACTTTTGTGAAGACCATTCAATTATAATTTCTTTAGAATTCGAAAATAAATTTCCAGTTTCCTATTTACTTCTTTATACCTAATGATGGCCTAAATCCCTATATTGGGGAAATAATAAAAGTTGACTCCTATAATCCAGCGACTTACACAAAATTACACCATAAGAGGAGTTTGTTCCTTACAAATACAATTTTCATTTTAATATTCTTCATTATTGTTGTTGTTGTTGTTGTTTGGACATCGTGGTCACTTATGCCTCACAGGGGTGTGCGTAGTATGTTTCTGATAACCTGTAATATTGTGATGATGTTTGGTGTTTTTATGGGTAGAACAGGAAGGTCATCTGTCCCTTTTTGTGTCTATATTAGTGTGTGTCTGTACTCGATGCGGGCATTGGGAAGGAGGCAGGCATGATCTTGAATCTGGCACCATCGCAGCATTTGCCTGGAGTATAAGTGGGGTAAACCATGCAAAACCACTTCTAGGATGGCTGAGGTGCGAATGGAATCCTCCTCTTTATCTCTTCCTCACGAGGCTGAGTGTACATCGTTCCAGTTCTCAGACAAGAATGAGAGGTCTTGGCAGAGCTGGGAATTGAACCCGGATCTCAGGGGAGATAGCCAAGAATGCTAGGCACTGTACCAAGAGGCGGTCAATTAAATGTCTTTGCAGAGCTGGGAATCGAACCCGGACCTCAGGTCTGACACCTAAGAATGCTAGCCTCTATTCCACGGGTTGCTTTCATTATTTACTAACACTCAATTACATCTTGCTGAACTGCTGTGCCCAAGATAGCGGGTTCAAACCCGGCCGAAGTCGTCGGATTTTTTAAGAGCGTTAAAAATCTTTCAGTATGCCTTCCTTCGGAGGGGAAGTAAAGCCGGCGGTCCCATGTCATAGATTTATGGCATGTAAAAGATCCTTTCACAGACTAAACTTGCGTGAAGCAAAATTGTTAGGTTAGATTTCGTCAGAACGCTCTATCAAAGTTCCAACGTTCACGACTAGGTATCATTGATATCTGGTGGCGAAAGTTGGAACGACTTGAAATTGAACGGAACTTGTAGCTCACCCTTTAGGGTGTCCGCTGGAAGCAGCTACAGACTCAGGCGAGCCGAACATGTCCTCGGACACTCCCGGCACTAAAAGCCATACGATAGATAGATAGATAGATAGATAGACATCTTGCGTTGTTGTTTTAATTTATTGTGTATTCAATAATTATGGCGGTTGCGTGTAATAACAAGTTTTCTTTAATGGAACATCTGTCATCTGTATGGAGAAATATTTTGCATCTAGAATCATCGAGCGGTGATGGAAATAACTAAAAATCCTTAAAGTTTTAACGAGGTGATATTGATCCTTTGTGGAGATCATGACTACTCCTTAAATGGCCCGATCGTCTCGACACGCTCGACATTCACTTCAAGCGGCGTGAGAACTGAATGTTGTTAGAGCTGGGAGTAATGGACAAGGAAACATTCCAGTATAACATGCACTCCCATAACTAGAGAAACTATCCTACTTTAAATGTACGCTAACATTTTTAAAAATTGCAGCACCAATGTGTTAAATGAACTTCATACCACAGATTAGGCACATGATATTACACACATGGTTCCAAAACTGTATATGATCTCTGACCTCGTAAATTCAGTATAGTGTGAAACCTCCTTGTGCTGAAGTCGGAGCATTCCTAGGGAATCTCTTTCCACTCAGTTTGTATCCAAGTCCACAAAACATCAACAGTGGTTGCTAGAGGACCATAACGAACAAGTTGACAACCAACCATGTCCCAGGCATGTTCGAAGGGTGAAATCTTAGGTGAGCGTGCCGACCAAGGAAACAATAGTATACGTCATCCTTCGAAAATGACTTGCAGATTCCTCACCCAGTGTGAGAGCGCACTGTTCTGCTGAAATATAGCATATGGAGTTGCATGAATGAGCAACAATACCACGGGTTCTGAATCCTCCTTGATGTAGTGGTTTTTTTTTCTTTCAGACTGCTTTCTATACCTAGGACTTGAGATGGCTTGTTGTATCCAATGGCGCCCCATAACCATGACACTTGGTGTTTGTATGCTATCCCGCTAAACAATGCAGGTTGCTACATTCTCGTCACCACGGCAGCGTTTAAAACATTGCGGCTATCATTGTACGGCAGGTTGAAGTGAAACTCGATCAAAAACACTATATCCACTCTGCAAACTAGTGACGACGTGCATGTGCCCAATGCAGTCTGAGACGTTTCTGGTTTCTGGACTATTGAAGCCGACGCAAAAGCGTGCCTACCACCAGTCCGTCCCGCAGAATAAAGCGTCAAACGTTTGACGCAGAAGGGTCCACACCTGCTGCAATGCTACGCCATCGAATCAAAACTGAGGACGAAGCACTACGGTCTACGGTTCATTATGGCCATGCGAACATGATGGTGGTCATCCCATGCTGTGTTCCAATACCGCTAATCACTGCATACGACCCTCTTACACATGCAGCACTGACGTAGCACCATGCCCTGTATGAGCCGAAATGTCACGGCATGACAAAGCCTAACTCACACACATGCTGATATTCCACCCTTTGACTTCAAAGAAAGCATACTGGCACTTTATTTTACTTTACCACTTCGTTTGACAGCTCTTCACTAACTGAGCTTGCGTAACACTGATCTTCCCTGTCTCACAAGAGAGGGCATTGCTAGGCGTACGTGTAGCCCATCTCTCTGCAATGGCAATCACTTATTGATGGTGTACTATGCTACACACCTTCATTTCGATTCATTCGGGCCATTCTTTCTGGGAGTAGTAACTTCCACAAACGTTAATGTAATTTTTAATACATTAATATTCCTGTTCTTTTTAGAATATTATAGAAATTGCTACATAAGAAATATTCACCTTGAAAATATCTCAAATGCATTATGAAGGACTGAAATGAAATGACACCAACAATAACGAAATACCTCTTCTTATTACTGTAATTGGAGAAGCCTCCGTGACTTAGGCGGCAGCACGCCGGCCTCTCACCGCTGGGTCTGTGGTTCAAATCCCGGTCACTCCATGTGAGATCTGTGCTGGACAAAACGGAGGCAGACAGGTTTTTCTCCGGGTACTCCGGTTTTCCCTGTCAAAATTTCATTCCAGCAACACTCTCCGCTATCATTTCATTTCATCTGTCATTCATTTAATCATTGCCCCAGAGGAGTGCGTCAGGCCTCGGCAGCCGGCACAGTCCATATCCTCGCCGCTAAATGGGGGCTTCATTCATTCCATTCCTGACCCGGTCGGAGACTGGAAGCAGGCTGTGGATTTTCATTTCATTACTGTAATTGGTCATCATTCCCTATTAGCCGGAACATATTATGCACCAGCAATGTTCTATTATGAGCCTAATTTTCACATTTTGCAAAAATGAGGAAAAAGTAGACTTATGAGATCGATCCGGGAAAATGTGTGTATGTCTGTCTGTCTGTCTGTTTGTGTGCGCGTCGCCCCTCCCCCCTCCCCCACCTATCAACTCCTAAGCGACTGCAGCAATCGAAACTAAATTTGGCATATGTAAAGATATGTACCTGAATATCTCAAGCCCATATTTAAAAATGATGTCAGTGCTACCAAATGCTGAAAAACCGCATTTGAAATTTGAGCTCCATGTTGCATATCTCGGAAGGTATGCATGGGATATATTCCAAAATTAGCACACGTATAGACAATAATATTTCAGTTTAATTTCCAGGAAGCCATATATGGCAGTGTTGCCAAAATGATTCTACGCCTGCTGATAGGTCCAATGATTAAATGCATATAACTTCTACACTATCAATTGAATTTAAACCAAATTTCGTACGTACTATGTGTACATAAACAGATATGACTGCCCGAATTCTTAAGAGCCACCAGGGCTGCTAACTGTCAATAAATGTTCTCTCTATTCTTTTATCCAAATACCAATGGGCCTATGTCAGAAAGTACGCAAGCCGACAGCTTTAAACTATGCATACGTATAGTACCTGACATTCTAGATTAATGTGGAGTAACTAACATACGTCAGTGCTACCAACATGATTCTAAGCCTGCTGATAGGGCCAATTTTTAAATACATGTAACTTCTATAGTATCAATTGGATTTCAACCAAATTTTGTATGTGCTATGTGTACCGTAATAGATATGATAATGCGTATTCTTAAGAGCAACCAGGGCTGCCAACTGTTAATAAGTGCTGTCTCTATTTTTATACACTAATATCAATATATCACAAAGTATGCAAGCCAACAGCTCTTAACTTTGCACACGTATAGTAGCTGACAATCTAGATTAATTTGGAGTAACTAATATACGTCAGTGCTGCCAACATGATTCTAAGCCTGCTGATAGGTCCAATTTTAAAATAGTCTACATGTAACTTCTATACTAACAAATGGATTTCATCCAAAATTGGCACAACAATAGATCTTAATATTTCAGATTATTTCTGACCAACACATGCATGACATTGTTGCCAACATGATTTTACTCGCGCTGTTAGATCCAATGTCTAACTACATGTAACGTCCATGCTATCCGTTGGACTTCAACCAAATTTTGTATTCTGTACCTTAAAAGATGGAACTAAGAATATAGGCCTAAATTCAATCACCGGGGCTGCCAACTGTAGTGCTCTATTTGGCTACATTATACCAGGTATATTTCGATATTCCAACTTAATTTCGTCATTATTCTACATAGGTCCATGTAGATTAATCTTTGGCATGAATCTTTATTTTAAGAAAAGTAGGCTCATTAGAGCATCACAGAACTTCTTGTTGTAATTCACTTTAAAGGAAATCTTATAACCTGCTGTACAGTAGTAGTTCCACTGTCAGCACCATGCAAAATTTGAAGTTAAAATAATTTCCTGTATGACTTGCACGTTATAACAATAGGGCTATGTGTGTGGGAAATTGCGCCAGATATGAAAGGAAATAAGTTATTTTGGTGTTCACATCGACCTAGTAATACAACAGTAGTCAGCCTGATAGTATAAGCAAGTCACATCCTGCGGGGTGAATGTGACCCAAAACTGTTTACTGCGGCTCGCAAATAAACTTCCAGTTCATCATGAGACCTATATCTTAATCACATGTAATTTATTTTAGGTAATTTTTTCACATATTCCATCCAGTAATTGGGTTTATTTAGTGTTGACCGACTGAAAGTCATATTAGCAACTGAGCTAGAATATCAGTAATGATTGCTATATTCAAATTACCTTGAATGAATAAGATAACGGAATTTATCCAGTTACCATGAAGAAGATAGAGGGAGTCCGGGAATGTTCTCCGCAGTGCCTACAAGCTGCTGCGTCACCAGTTACGTTGGCAGCACGGCTGTCGCTTGTATCATAACAAACAAACAGTAAACTTTATATTCACCACAGCCATTCATAACATACTGTTGCACTCTTCCAATACTCTGACTATACGCACTGACGAATTCGACAGCCCACAGCCCACACGTGTGGCCTTCACCCTATCAAGGACACCGTGCTGCCAAATAAACTGATGACGCAACCACTCGCAGCTGCACGTAGCTACTGCGGAGAACATTCCCGGACTCCCTGTACTTGTGTAGGTCTACTTCGGTGTGTGCGCAATATGTCCAATGAACTGTGTCACTGTGATAGCTTTCTTAGCGTGTGAATTTGTTATTTGCGCTAAGATTGTATAGGAGGCAGCCATGACCATAAGTTAGGTACCCCCGGCGTGGCGTTTGGTGAAGTAAAAGAGGAACATCAGGGACACTCACTTCTAGGATGACTGAGGGGGGATTGAATTGAATCCATCTCTTCGCTGCTGTGCTTCCCGTTCCAGCCCTCGAACTAGAATTTGGTATAACCGGGAATCGAACCCGGACCCCAGGGGTGAGATCCACGTATGCTAGCCACTACAACATGGGGAGGCACCTGAGGAAGGCAATGGGCTACTTCCCCTGACCTACTAGAAAGAGGTTTCAGAAAACACTTTCAGCTGTTTCCTAGACTGAGACATCTTGTCATCACACTGCCTGCATTGTAATGTCAAACCAGAGCAGCGTGCTGTATGCCTCTGTCGGCAGTACGATACTGATGACTAAGGTTCGGATGTTAAGGAAAAGTCATATTTTTTTTCATGAGCTCATTTTACCCGAAATCTGAAAAATAAGTTTGAATGACGGGTTCCTGACCACGTTTAAAGCTATTTGATGTTGGCTATAAAAGCATATTTCGGCCATTTTTATTGTTTTGGTAATATTTGGTCATATTTTAGTGATATAAGGTCATATTTGGTTATAATTTCAGCATTTTTGTTTAAATTGAGGCGTCGTTAACAAGGTACGTGTTATCTGCGTCGAGTTTCAAACACAGGATTTCCGAATAGTGTAGTAGATATATTTTCCTTTCTATTCCCGGAACAGGCAGATAGCCGGTTTAGAAGACCTGATTCCAAGAAGGCGCTCCTCTAAGCAGGTCTTTTAGCACATCTTTCTGGACAAGTTAGATTGCGACACTGTACGCATGAGATCACGGAACATGACGATTGTGTGCTTCCACCTTTCAATAGAATATCACTCCAGTAGATATATTTAGCTCAGAAGCAATTAGCAAACAAGGAAATGCCATGTTTTTAGGTCATATTTTATAGTTTTTATGTCATATTTAGGTAGTTTTAGGTCATATTTGCTTGCATATTTTGTACTTCTTTAGATCTTAAACTTCCGAACCCTACTGATGACCATGCAGTGGCTTCAAGGATACAGTCTAAAACCCGTAATTACACATCGGTGCGTGATTGTTGCTTCAGGTGGATCAATTCCACTGCTGGTTCCTTACGGGAAAGGAAGCCTTATTGGCTAAGTGGTCGAGTTAGTAATAGCATGATGATTCTATTCGTCATGGTAATAGAAATGCTTGGCTTTAACATATCGCACCATATCCTTAGACCTGAATTACATTGAAGTTCCAATTCAACATAAATACAAATACAAATAACACTCTTTTGAAAAATGAACATTAACTCACAAACTATTTCTTAAACATTCCTGGTGATACAATTCATTTACATTAGAATATTCTTCAGACCATGAAGCTGGCACAAGGTAGTGAAACCTACAAAATATATTAAAGAATGCTTTTCAGTCGGTCAAAAAAAATGTGTCGACCGACTGAAAAGCTTACTTCAATAGAATTAGGCAACACTGAAAAATGGCTTCTATCACTTCAACCTACACAATAGTAAAGCCACTTGTAGGCTGGCTGTGGTGAGAATTTAACCCATCTCTTCTCAGTTCTACCTCCCGAGGTTGATTGTACTCAGTACACCCACAATGAAACACTCCAATTAGGCTACTTCCAGAGCAATAATAATGCCGTGTGATCTCTGAAGAGGCCTGCAGCAGGTATTTCAAATTGTCACCCGTAAGAAGCGTCCCAGCTCAGCATCACCCACGGACTCTGCGAGGGATCATTCTTCTACCTTCGCAAGGACAGTGTTTGGGAGCTGAACACTCTTAATCAGCAGATACAACTGGGGAAGGCGGCAGGCCGATCGACCAGGCGACCGTTAACTTAGGTCTAACTAAGGAAGGGTCAGGGAAGGGATTTTGAAAGGATGTCGTCCGTGGATCAGTTGAAAGGAACCGTCCCTGCATTTGCCTGATGGTGAAAATGGGAAACCACGAAAACAATTTTCAGGACAGCTGAGTTGGGATTCGAAACCACGCTCTCCCGATGCCAGTGAGCCACGAGCTAGTGCATTATCTCTCTCGGCCACCGTCGCCGGTGTAATCAACCATATGAAGTTAAAATCCCACGATTGACTAGGAATCGAACCCGGGTCCCTTCGGAGAGAAGACTAGTGGCATACTCATTTCGCCAAGTGGCCGGATAACGCCAATAATGTCTACTATTTAAACTAATCGTGATTAGGTAGGTTCGATTACCAGTCAAGGAAACAAAATCAAGTACACACATATATCAATGCTAAGAATATGATGGTACATGTTGTTTGTTTCAAGTATGTGTCCGTCCTATACTAGAGTAATAGGGGTGTTTAGTAGTGGTTGGATAGATACTTCCTGGTTTAATTTCAAAAATGTCTCCTGTTGTGTCCGGGATCATCTACACGCGAAGAGCATAGACCTATTGACTTCCACTTTCCTTTTTATTGCCAACTATTGTTGCATTCTAGCTTCTTATATTCCGTAAATTGAGGTGAATCCAATCAGGTGGTGTGAATTCGATCATTTACCTATTTTTCAACATTTGGATATGTGAGCGCGGCATCGTAACAAGAACCCCACAGTCGACCATTGTTGTGAATTCTTGACTGATTTGTCTATAACAATGGCATATTGCAGCGCGCGGTACCATCAACTGGCATTGTCAGTAGACGCGTAATTCATGTGCTGCTCTCGTGAAGTAAATACATCAGTACGAAAAATTCTACTGGCATCAGATACTTCTACTGTATAATTGGTAAGTTGTCATATTTTTACTTTCATATGGACATCTTAAGTGCTACTGTTTCATTTGCTTGGACATTTTTCATACCCCTTAGTCACTAGGCGTGCCTAATTATAAAATTGAAATTTTGTTGGGTGAATCCCACCCCCACGCGAGTATACAAGAAGGTTCTAGGACCTACCCGGAAATCCAACTACAATACAGAATTTCTTCTAAATGCTGTGAAGGCTGTAAAAGTCAGGAAAATTAAGCATTCGCAAAGCTTCAGAGCAATACGCAGTTCCTTATACAACATTAAATGACAAATTCAAGAACACATACAAATATAAAATAGCTGGCCAACCAGCGTTAACCAATAGTGAGGAAAAAATCTGCTTGAAGGAATCATGTGTTTAAAATTCAAATTAGTGATGGAATTCGCAACACTGGAAGTCTGATTCCGTTTTTTGCATACGAAATCAATTAGTGATCATATTCACCCCACCTTGTGAGGCGAAACTGATCAACAATTAAATAATAAGGGCAATTATGAATTAAAAATAGATTAATACGTGAATATATCATCGTCAAGGTCATACAGTAAACACTTCAAATAATTATTGCGATGTCACTACAGTAAATGGATGATATTTTAAAAAAGTATGCTTGTTTTTATCGTATTCACCCCAGCTTACGGTTATCTAAACCTTGGAGAAAGTTGGAAATTAAACGCTTTAAATCTTCCAAATTTGTATTTCAGCTTCTTATTACAAGAAATGAACTAACACATCTTATTATAGCAACACACAGAATTGGCTTTCCATCCCTTATAATTCTATAGGATGTAACCAATCATTTATATGACGTTGTCCTTCTAGGTTGAACTATGCATCACAATACTTAAAGATGAATTTTGTTGACATGAAGCCGTGTCAGCAATCATCCAAGAGGCAACAACGAAGTCTTTGGATGGTATAATAAAGGAGGATAGATAAAGAATTCTTCAAGAATAGAGATGATATTCATGTTGTAGTTTGCTGTGCCCCCAGCCTGCTGTCGTACAGTCTGTTATCTTAAAAGTTTTCATCACAAAAGCACAGTTCATTTACGTAATGGGGTGTCCTGGCAGTTCGCAGGGTTTCACCCGATAAGAGTACATCGATCTTCTGCATGAGCAGGTCCCGAGTAACCTGCACTGGTGCTCCTCATTCCTTGATAGAAGTGTTCCTACAACAGAAGAGCCTCGTGACTCGTATAGACGTAGATCATTCTAGTTGAAGATGTACTCTTACAGTTAAATTCACTGGAAGTTGCTATTAAAGAATGAACACACTCTAATACAGTCATCAGAGTAACACAGGTCATCAGACAGCAATTCCACACTCACCCTAGTACACGAGGCTAAATGACCTCAATGTCCAAGCCCCTCAAATGAAACAACAACAACAACATCTATTAAGGAATTAATCAAAGTAGCTGATTTCTTCTTTGCACTAGTGCTGGTAATATGCGATGTTTGGTTAATCAATTAGTAATCGATTATTCGAATAGTTTGAAAGTAATCGAAAGTTAATTAATCGACTGACCGTTCATTTGATTAATCGGCTAACCGAATAATCGATTAATTGATTAGTAGACACGAGACAGGAAAATAAGTTTAAATGAGCGGTCATCACTTAAGTTGAGTTACGCTTATTTTCGGAATGATGTATAGAAATGTATAAAAGTTACTTTTTGCCTAAATATACCAAGTGTCCATCTTTGTTTATGTTAACAATAACAAATAAGTGTCTGTTACAGTGGAAGGACAAACATCAATCAAATTGGGAATGGTTTCTGTACCGGTGGTACAACCAACCACGGTATCTTCAGGACAATATTTGCACTGGAAACCCTGAAAATGAAATATGGAACTTCCCTTTTCCCCAAAATGAACATTCTGGAACTAGAATGTGTGTATTTCATATATTGCTCAAAGTTGTGCAATACTCAATGTTACTAACTTTGGTGGTAGCCTGAATCGCACGTGTTGACCTTGCCTCGTGCTAATTAGAACGGAAAGTTCCGTCAAAATTGCTATTCAGTGAAAACTTCAGCGCTATTGTTCGTGGAGCATTTGTCCCATTTCCTAGATACCAACGTAAGTAAAAATTCTTGTGACTTTGCTTATGGCTGAATTTTCTTTCTACAAGACCTTGTGGGGGCGCGCCTGAATTGGATTTGAGCAGGCGCTACCACGAGCGGTTGTCGAACAGGTCTTGGCAGATGGCTCCGGTGTGGTCTCGCCAAGACTTTCTCTAGGGTTCAATCCTTTGCAAATGTAAAAATTGCTATAGAAGAAACTCCCGAGCAAATAATAACCGATAAATTCGTTGTAACATCGGATATTGTCTACAAAGAGGAGCTGTGACAAGTACAAAACACTGTTCTACATAATTATTTGTGTTCTTCTCATGCACGTATGCCGTTTAACAACAATAAATACTTTTTTTTTTCCAATATTTAAAACTTCGTTCTCCAACATTCTTCCCTAAATTACGTACATTCACGTTGCGAAAGCTCGCACGGGCCCACTAGTACAATATATAAGGTGCGTTCAAAAAGTAACGAGCCGGAGGCTGGAATGCGAAATTCGGTGACGACATCGGCTAATCGTGGCGTGTGTACCAAGGTGTGGTTCCGACCAGAGCGTGTAAGGTCACAGCCCGTCGCTAGAGGGCACGCGTGCACGACACGTGACGATACAAAGCGAGAAGCAGCATGCATCAATCGTCCAACGCTGCCAGTCGCATTGCAAACAGTGACATGGAGGCGTCAACCGAAGAGCAAAGAGGTGTTGTTCGGTTTCGGACAGCGGAAGGAGTAGGGGTAACGGACATTCTTCGCCGAATGTCACAAGTGTACGGCGAACACTGCATGTCCCTTGCAAGGGTCAAGGCGTGGCACAAGCGCTTCAGGGAAGGACGGGTGTCGTTAGCCGATGATGCCCGGTCTGGGGCACCCCCTGCATTACCGATGAAAACGTCCAGCTGGTTGATGCACTCATTACGCAGGACCGCTGAGTGACAGTGAACGCCATAACCACCGTGGTCGGGTTGAGCGTCGGAAGTGTGCACACCATCATGAAGGAACGACTGTACTTGCGGAAAGTGTGTGCCCAATGGGTGCCCCACAGTCTTCAACCACACCAGGAAGCATGTCGAATGGCCCACTGTCTTGGTCATCTGCAGCGCTATGCGAGGGAAGGGAATGGGTTCCTGGCACGAGTGGTGGCTGGAGATGAGTCATGGTGTCATCACTTCGAACCAGAATCCAAACGACAAAGCCTCCAGTGGAAGCATCCAGGGTCACCACCATCCAAAAAAGGCAAGGCCATCCACACGAGTGCAGGAAAGGTAATGCTGACGTTCTTCTTTGACCAAGATGGCCCCCTTCTGATACACTCCATACCGCACGGGACAACAGTAAATGCCCAGCGTTACTCGCAAACCTTGACCACCCTTCACCAAGCGATCAAAACAAAACGACCAGGCAATCTCACCCGTGGGGTCATTCTGCTCCACGACAATGCACGACCTAATACGGCCAACACAGTCGCGGCACTCCTGCAGAAATTCAAATGGAAGGTTCTCGGCCACCCTCCATACAGACCAGACCTCTCTCCCTGTGATTACGCCATGTTTGGCTCCCTGAAAAGGGCTCTGCGTGGCTAACGAGTCACCTCGCATGCCGACGTCCAGCTGTACGTGCGGAACTGGTTCACATCGCAGCCCAGGGAATTTTATGAGACAGCCATTCACCGCCTCGTGTCACAGTGGGACAAGTGCCTCAACAGCCATGGCCAATACTTCTAACATACAGGTACTGGTTTCTGTAATTATGTCCCCGGCTCGTTATTTTTTGAATGCACCTTATATTTTAATTAATTAGATGTATGCTTTGCTTCTGTATGACCATAGTGAAAGGAGCGAAGCACATTGCTCGAACGACGGAACAATCAATGAATTATTCGACCAACCGATTAATCAAATAAACGCACAATCGATTAATCTTCCTTTGTAGCAATTAATCGTTTTTTCTGCTTCGATTAATCGATTATTCGGCCATTACCTGCCCTACTTGGCACACACACGGGCAAGCATTGATGTCTCTTCGGGGCAGATGGCCTCACTGTTTGGCTCCTTAAAACAACAATTACTAACTTACTTCAAATATAATCTCCTACGCCCATATTTCATAAGATGAAACTAAGCTAAAATAATTTGTAAAAGTTGCGTGGTTTGGGTGAAATAAGGCAACGCCGCTTGCAAGCCTAATACTGTATGCATACCCAGGACCCAGATAACGAGACTATACAAACTGGTTTTGTGTGTAATTATCAACGTAAACAAGATAACACGTAACTGGAGAGTAGCCAGCTAGTATTCGGCTGAAATTCACGCAGACAGGCCATGAGAAAAGAGGTCTCGAGGTGTGAGAGTGAACCCGTCCATCTGCATCACCCTTTTCTCACACAGTACATTCTAGCATTGCTGCCAGACTGGTTAAAGCTTACAATCTCCAACGAAGTGATTGTAGTATCATGGATTGTTTGGAGAACCACACACCGTTCATGGATCCACATCACACAGCATTGCTTCATTGTGTTATGCTGCACAAGGCAATAAGACGTGATATTAGCCTGCTAGACATGTTTATATAATGTTACTGAACCATTTTCCTCGCTAATCCACGCACCCTTTACTATATGTAGTTCACGCCATTACTATCATTGCTGAAAATAGTAATTCCATGAATCAGCCAAATGAACTCATGAATACCTGAGGGCATATTGGACAGATGGAGGCTTCGGTGCATTATGCATAGCCTATTTCGCATGCAATCAAGTGAAAAAATTCTGAAAATTCTGAATTTGTTTATTATTAATAGTCTTATAACGAATTCATCAACCATCAACATTTACTGAACTAAGTGTATCAGTTTTGAAGTTTAATTACTCAGTATCTACGAATGACGTTATAGAGTTTGCTACCGGAACTCTGATAGAAGAATAACGTATTTGTCGCTTGAAAACCATCTTAACTTCATAAAATTAGATTGTAGCGGAAAACAGCTGACTGCACTATAGTATGGTATGCAACTTTTACTGCTGCTAAAAGTTTTCCATGCTGAAGTTTGCGAGTCTCATTCTTAACATTTATTCACCTTAAGTGACTTTGATATTGATTGGCAGGGAAGTTGCGTTATAATAGGACCTGTAGGCGGCTGAACTTTCCATGGATGAAAAACTCTGGCGCCATTTCCTCGGTTGGATCCCTAATCTTCTACAAGAAACCTCAGTTGTACTGTAAGTCCTATTAGTCTGTCCACCTGAGTCCTTTATTTCTGATACCACTCAAGCTGTTGAATTGAAAACAACTTTTCTACACTGCCCAAAGGGGGCCTTCAAAACTCTCGGCCACGTTCGTCTTCTCTTTTTCATTCTACTCCTTGGCGGGGTTGATAGTGCAACGGTCAAGCTACTTGCCTTTCACCGAGGCGGACAGGGTTCAATTCCCGTTCAATCCATAAGAGAATTTTCGAGGCGGGATGTTGAGTCCAGTGGTTGGGATTTGGTGTCAAAAGTAAAACTACGTAAATCTACAAGCGCCCTTCTTTCGTTTTACGCCTTCGCATTCTCCTACTTAAGTGGGGTTTGCGAGCAATCGTGATAAACCTGTTGAAGACATTTTCCGTGTCGCGAGGGAGGGCGTAAACCATTTTAGCCTGCCTATAGTTTGTTGAGTGTCTTTGAGTCTTCTGTCTGTTGTAGCTCTCCATGCCTTCCTATTCTGAATTAATCGTTTCATTTCTACTTAGCTACCACAACCTTGCGCTAACCTACAGTTCTTGCCCGTAACCCTTCCATAAATCGGGTTTCAATGCCTGTGCTTTAGTACGTGCCCTACTAACCTATCTCTTCTCATCATTAGCAGTTGCTATGAACATCTCTCCTCTCCCACACTGCTGGGAATATTTTAAGCGTGTACATTTCCTATATTTTATTGAAACAAACAAGAGAAATAATTGGTTGCATGAGACTTGATTTTGTGTGTTGTGGCTGTTGATTTATAATATATAAGAACTACAGTGGTATGCTTATAAATGAGGTATTGTAATCATTACATTACAGAGTACTAGCTTACATTTAGTTAAAATTGAAAAGCCAATTATTTGCTGGAATTCCATACACGTATTCTGTTGGTGAGTGGATTTCCCTGTTTGACAAGTTTTAATACATGGTTACAAATCAGTTAATTCAGTTAATAATAATTTTAACTAACTTTTATATCTGGAGGTACCTTCGAGGAAGACAGTGTGGTGATGAACTGGATTGGGCATGCCTTCTATCTCACTCAGCAACACACTCCATCTTTATCAACTTTTGCACAGCGTGGCCATCAAAGTGTTATGTAAAACATTCTTCGTAAATTGTATCTGACATCCTCCACCCAGGTGTTTGATCAGTGTGTGCGGCCAGTGTCAATTGCACCAATTTGGGCCGTTTTACCTGTCTTTACACGGTTGTGCCAAGGCATGCCATTGCCACTTCTAGTATTGCATCCCTGTATACTAACCACATCGTTACAATGTCTTGCGGGACCTTACCATCTTCTGACCAATCATTCCCATATATTTCTGTCAAAGTCCCTTATTCTGGAGGTTTCCAACCCTAATCCGTCTGCAACAGACCTCACTTTGCACTTTAGGTCTAACTATTCTCAATTCACAGCAGATCCTTTTAGGGTGTGTTTCATCAAAACAGCTAATGAATACCCTGCGATTTCTTATCATTTTCCTTTATTGAAAGAGAGTATAGATATTGTCTATAATTTGCCTGGTTACTCACCCTCCCATGTGTATCAGTGAATACCTTTATGCTTCTAGAATGAGTTTGCTACAGCTAGTCCCATGCTAGCACAAAACTCCAATAAACATTTCCCATTGATGTTCGCTTTCCTATCCTCATCCTACTTACCAATTACCTTCTCATATCCCTCAGTTCTATTCCTTATCCTAGCATTAATACAACCATCAGTACCACACTATCATTATTGTCGACTCCCGCTACCACATCAATCAGTGCCTCATAAAATCTGTCTACTTCATCCGACTTCGACCCTTCACATGGAGCATACACTGAAACAATCCTGACTCAAATTCCTAAGAAGTCTAAATCCATCCATATGAATCGTTCATTTACGAACATTATAGAAATTATGTTATTCTTGACATACAGGTACAGTTCTACGCTCCACATTTCCATATCACGTTTTACACCTGACAGATAAAACTTGTAATCTTCTACTTCCTCCTTTCTATCTCCCTTTATATGAACTTTAATAATCCCTAGAATATCCAGTCCCACCCTACTTGCTGACTCTTCTTCCTTCCATAACCCTCTTCGATATTACTTCCATTGAATTCCAATTTGATTGCCCGTTGGTTTCAAAGGAGTCCCTGATCTGTAAAAGGGAAGTGGAACTCTATCACTCGCATAGATCCTAGAGTTAGTCAATAATTGTTAGCATGTTTCCAGAAAGCACGAGAGAAGCAAGTTGCTAGCCTTACTTACACACGGCCCAATGATTTTTACGTCTAACGGTTCACGTTACAAACCGGTGAATTTGGCAGTACTAATCAGAGATGTACAAATCTCTGCTATAGCCTGAACCATTCTTGCCTGTACAGCAGGCAGGCTGGGCGGACAGGTCGAACTCATCCCATGCAGGCTGGAATCAACTATCTTCAGACCTGCCTGCCAACTAGAAACAGTTTGTACCTATCTGATATGGTGTGAGTATTGCGCAGCGGCAACATTCTATGATGAGGAGATTGGAAATGACTGGATCTCAAAAAAGAATCATATTTGTACATACATTTTGGTAAGAAATTCATTGTGTAATACTTTTCGTACCATCAGAGGTCGAAATAAAACACCCTCGTGTATATTTATAAAATAATGTAGCCTAGTTAATCATCCCTTCCAATAATCACAACACCAGAATTGTATTGCCATAGCAGTCTGTAAAGTACTATAAGTAGTGTCCTGACAAAGTCATTCACTACAATGACGCTTCAAGATATCTTGTATTGTCCCTTCACCCTCCACGTCAAAACAACAGTGTCCGTGGGATGCAGCTTTCTAGTCCACCTTAATATGTGGTCAGTACATGAAATCAAGTCCCATTTAGTGGTCTGCCAGATGCAGTATTTTGCCTGTGACATAGAGAAAATTTTAAACCTAAAAGAAAGGAGAGTTTTCTCATTATCTCGTTGAAGTAAGACAAAAGTAATTATAATCAGGACATACTGAGATACGGTACGTTACAAGCAAATCTGCTACCTCTATGAAACAAATGAGAGTAGTAGTCTATTATTCTCTTCCCTTTGAGGTCAAACACAAACTGCCTTTCTGTTTGAGCTCACACACAAGGAATATGTATTCCACATTTAATTGCATTCATACCACCTGTGGTGCTGGGATTACAGTACTCGTAGCTGGAACACAAGACGCAAAGTGATATTGATCACACAATCTCTGTTACGTGGAGTTCTATCCTTTCATGATGTATTGTAAGTAGAGGTCACTTTCATAATATACTTCACTTTAAGCTTACACATGAAAACATACCGTACTATATTTTCATAAAATGAAAAATAGGCTTATGATGTCTCTGTCCGTGTGTATGTGTTTCAGAGTATCCGTATAGAGTTCCCGCTAATTATTTAAAATTGGTTTGGCAGGTTTAAATGGAATTTGCTAGTAAGTAAGCTAACTTTGTGGTGAATGCGAGCCCCTATTTTCTTATTTTCGCAATTATCATAAATCCAACATGGTGGCGAAGTGAAATCCTTCACCTGCATTGAATATATCGGATACTTTTCACGTTATGAACATGAAACTACACATAATGTAAGGATACTTGAAGTTACATCTGATTGTCAATATCTTTCAAAATCTTCCATATTGGTAGTAATTCACATGTGCACGGAATTCCAGCGTTCTTGAGCATACGCAGACACCATATGTAGCCACGTAGCTGGTATGTGTGCTTTGTGCTAAGTTTCTGTGAAGTGTAGGAGTATCCATGGTCCCACCGACTGTGAGATATGCTCACTTACATACACGACAGTTGCAGATATTCATCGTTTTATTTGAGAAAAGTTTGTTCCCGTAGCAATGAATGATAAGGATATGGAAGTTGGAAGATACTGCTCGATCATGGGTGAGGAAACGTGCATGCACCCTGGTCAGCCGTTTATGATTAATGATCATTTGGTGCACGCTGTAGACGCCTAAACTCATGAGCACACACGATTTACTATTTTCACACTCGGAATTTCTGCAAGTTTCAAGCTCAGATCCATACAGCATTGTGTCTACATATTTGGACTTCAGGAAATTTTGCTTTAGATGGTGTCCGAAGGAGCTTAGCGAAGAGCACAAAAATAGCATTTAGAGCAGTGCCTTGTCTCTTTTGATCCACTACAAGGAAGGTGGAGAATTCTTGCACATCATCACAGGTACGTGACTCTTCAGTCGAATCCGCAGTCGTGTGACAACTCGCCATCTTCGACTTAAGTGAAATTCAAACAGATCCTCTTATAAGAGAAGATTATGGCAACCGTGTTTTGGGATGAACGCAATATTTCTTACCATAGGGGGCTTCATACCGCAAGAACTAATCATTAACTCTGCTGCGTATCGTCTGACTTTGAAGAAACATTGACGTGCAATCCTAAATATACGCTGGTTCAGTTGCTTTCCATGATGTTGCTGTTTCATGTCAATATGAGGCATCACATCACTTGTGAAATGCATGGTAAAATCTCATCGTTTGGGTGGGAGATATTGGTTCATTTTTTCACGGTCCAGAACTTTCAATTAATGTTCTTCTGCTCCTCCAGAAGTTCCTCGGGGACAAACGTTTTGCCTCCAGTAATGAAGTGAATTCCGTTGGGGAATGGCTTTCATTACAGGTGGAATAATCTATAGGGCGTATGTAATACGATCCAACAAATGCTTAGAAAACCGGGGACTAGTTAGGAGTGTAGAATACTATAATAAAGTATAAGTAAAAATTTGTTAGCTGATTATTTGTTGTAAAATTATTTGGCCGAGGATTGACAATTAATTTCCTAGTACCTGAAATAAATTTACTTGTGTGATTCAAGCAGTCATGAATTGCGCGAAGTAACAACAAATATTGTTCGTATCGCTCAGGCGTGTCAATAACAAATAGTTCAAGGAATAGCGTGAGATAGCACCAGCAACTAAGGAATACGCATGCTGGAACTGCAGGCGTTAGTCCATAGTGTGGAGTGAAATGTAGTGGCCGTTAGTGTGGGACCGTAAAAAAATGAACCAATATCTCCCACCCAAACGATGAGATTTTACCATGCATTTCACAAGTGATGTGATGCCTCAAGTGATTAACCAAACTAACAAATTACGAAAATCATCACATGAAAGGGAAATTTGAATAGTAATGCTTAGTAACAAAATAACTTACAACGCAATCACTTGAAAAGCTCGCTACGGTAGAAGTTATCGATTCAACGATTTATCATACTTAAACACATAAGAGCTATAATCACAATATCATAATATAACAACATTACTTTCAAATCCATGAAACGCAACACTTACAGAAATGTCATGGTAGTCACAAACGGAATAAAAACAAGTATTTCCATAAAGAACTAAATATCCCATTTTCATATAGGATATCCTACTGGTCATGTTGATTAAAAACTCTCCCGGCTATTAAATCGATTTTCCATGTGATATACTGTGCCCAAATCCAGTTGTCCAGATTTGAGAGCACAGGCCCAGATGCTAAGTCCAGAGCAAAGGTTTTGAATAGCGCGCTCCCAATGTTCTAAGAAGCATTTCGAAGCTTTATGCAGCCTACAGAACGTTAAGTGACGTAGCAAGTTTGTCATAGTCGAGGCTATATTTTGATAAAATATTTCCCGATTGATTAGAAACATGGGACTAAAACCAAATTACTGACACGGAAAAGGGCAGAAGAACGTGCTATATTTCAAGAAAATCGAACCAGCGAAAGCCGAGATATGAGATGTTTTAGTTTTGAGCTGATATCTCACAGTGACGTCAGGAGTCCGCCTGGAGAGTATAAAACGGCCGCGGACCATGGCATGTTATGTTACTTCTTCGTAAGCGCTCTGTCGATAAGTACGTTATGTTACTTCTTCGAAAGCGCTCTCCCGCTCAGTACATCGCTGTTTTGTCGTGAAGATAATCTACGAGCACATGGTTGCCATTCTCTACGTTACGCTTATAACTAGCACACGGTTGTTAGGACTTATGTACGACAGTACATGGTTACTGGACTTCGAAATGTGTTTGAAATTATTTCAAGTGAGCTTAGGATTCTTCATAAGTTATCACTCAGGTGATAGACTTTAGTGGCAGAACATTGGTAATTATAACTGCTACACGGACATATGATAGACATTGCCTATAATTTTTTTTCCACAGTCCACAAATATTTAAACTGGATTATTTTTATATCCAATGGCCAGAAGCAAGCTTTTGTCTTGGTAACTATTTGACCAACCAAGATAATACGTCAGTTCTTTTCAAATACCATTCTTGCACGGTTCAGTTCATTTAGCCGACATAGGGAAACCAGCTGTGCCTAGCATGGTCTGGAGAGTGAGAAGCTCTGCCCAGGGACTTGAACATCAGAACTTGTACCGGTGCTAAATAAGATTGTCAGAGTATTGATAGTACTGAATGCATCACAGTTGGGTCACGTTATAATCTGGTATTTTGCATCATGGATCATTTCGATCTGACCCCTGTCAAGAATATTACTTCAGCTGTTGAAGCAGCTCATATTACAAACAGTTTTCATCAAGATTATCAAGCAACGAGTATGAATACCGCTATGTCTGGTTAGACACCTTGCGGGTATATAATGGAGGCCGATGCGAGAATTTAAGTACTTTGTCCAAATGGAGACAAAATACTGGAATGATCTGGTTTTGACCAGATTATCTTCAACATCAAGATCTAAAAGATTGTAAGCTGCAATTTGCATTATTTGTATGCGTAGTTAGCTGGAATTTCTCATTTTTCTACAGTCTTGCCAACACATATTTTTCTTCGATATTTTGCTGTTGCAAATATTTATGCGAGGCATGGAAAGCCTTGTTCTGAGCAGCTTTTACACTAATACATAAGGATTCAATTATTTGAATGAATGGACGAGCATAATGAGCATTTATTTGATTTTGATATTTTTTTCTAATCGCGGTCATCAGCCGTCGTAACTGTAAATTTAATGATAAATTTAAGTTGAGGAATGGATATTTATCCATATTTAAGAAGTCGAGTATGATATTTCTCGAATAATTTAGCAACAATAAATTCAGTTGTGGAATTAATAATAATAATAATAATAATGCTGATTTAATAATTATTATTATTTTCCAGTTTTTGAGATAATAATAATTATGATTTATATTTTCTAATAATTATATCATGTAGTGTGATTTATAAATTGGATATTTAAACAGTTTACTAGATCGGATACTTGTTTTACCGAAGGCTAGTGGTAAACGCACGCCCACATTAAACTAACAGAGTAATTCAATGGAAACATTTTGCACTTGCATTATGCAGTTAAATATTTTGGAAGACACGGAAAGTAATGATACGGGAAGCAAATAGAATGTATAAAACAGGGTTTTACTAGAGTTTGTGTAAATATAAATCATTATGAGCAACGTCTTTTGATAGAATGTATGACCAGAAATAGACACGTTGTGAAATTATTAAAGTTTAACCTGATGGTAAAATTACAGTAAACTCATTGAGGAGCTTACTAGCTTATAAATCTTCCAGTTTGAGTAACAAGCAAAGGCTAGATTATTATGTATAACTTGGGAAGAAATTATTGTGTGTGGAAATAGTTAAATGTGCCATTCTGATTGTGCAATTAAGTCGCAGGAATGACGTTGTTAAAATGGAGCATCAACCATACTGTGGGTTGGATGACTTTAAAATATGTCGGGAGTTAAAATATTGTTACAAGCCACACTTTCATCGAATTTATAACCAAGGGTTATTTTATGGAGCCATCATGGTTAATTCACAGTTTATCCACGTGTTCTATAAATATTTCCTAGTACTTGTTGACCCGGATTTTGTTATTAACATTTACCTTTCATTATGAGAAGACTTTACCGTTGTCTAATGCTAATATTGATTATGTGAATTTTGACACATTTAAATAGAATGGGCCAATGCTATAAATAAATTAATACTGTTATTTCATGAACAGCCACTACAATTTAGAGGATATTTGTGATCCTAGTAAAAATATAAATATTATGTAAAATAATTAATTGATTAACATCTTGTGACATTCTGTCAAAGAATTGCAATTTTAGAAATAGCAACAAATGCTATTTTTTGTAAACAATTTTCTACATAATATTTTCAAATGATATTTGAATGTTTGAATGTTTAAATTAATATTTAATGATTTGATGTTTTGTTAATAATATTGTTTGACCATAATTCATAATCGAGTCAAGAACTCAGAATAATTATTTTGGATCGAGAACAGATGGTACAATAAATTTTTCTGTTTATCGAAGTTCTTCGAATCCATGCTCAGACGTCTATATAAATTGATGTTGTGTTATGTCCATTGTTATGACTTTATAATTGAACCAATTTAGAGATATTGATTCTTGGAAAAGTGTTAGTTATTTTCCGCAACTATTTGAAAAACAAAAACCAAGTTTTTTTTTCTACATCGAGTGAAACCATTTAATTTCAACAAGTGAATACTTAAAAGTTAGGAATCAGGATGGACAATTTAATTTGCACTGAAAAACCTACGACTGTAAATAGTACATTTGAACGAAGCCAACAGGACTAACAATCTGGCTTTCGTATCAAATATTTAGTGTTCATGTGCTGGTAAATCTGTAAATTTGTGTACATAAATGTATGATCCGTCATGCTATTCTGGCATTAGTTCAGTCAATTTTTAAACATTTTAATAAAATGAGATAATTTTACGAATTTTCAGAAAATCTCCATCCTTATTGTTGCATCGAGCCTAAAATGAGTAAAGCAATTTTGTATTGTGTTATTGTAGTCACTTTAACCCTTATGGCGCCCTGGGATGTTTTGATTCTCGTGCTGACTGATTTTTGGTGAAATGCATATGTGGTCGTCCGGACTTCGGTCTAAACGGGCACAATACTAAATAGTTTTTGGTACACGACCTATGACTCAACCAATACCATTACATTGAGAAAGTATGTGCTTAAATATATAACTTTCAGTATCTGCGATTGAGACTCCTCCTACAAGATGGCTTATTTCTGTAACGAGTCACGGAAGTTTAAAATAAGAAAAATCAAATAAACGGCATGTATGATTTACGAAAAGTAAGCTACAGTACCTAGTTCCATTAGGTTATGATTATTATAATAGCCTATCTTACAAGTGTTCTCTTCAATCACTTGAATGGGATACCAGAAATAACAAAAATGAGGGTTTAAGATTCTGTACTGATGCCTTCCTGAATTTTAGAAAACAATTGAACATGATATGTCTCTATAGTAAGCTATGAATAAAGACTTGCTGTTGTTAGTTTCAGTGCTCTCGGGAGGTTTGATCGCCAGGAAAGTTATTTGAAATATTTGAAAATCACTTGACAGCCATGTGTTTTTGTGTTTCTCAGGATCTTGACAGTCACATAGCCTATGCACTTAGTTAATAGCCCTTTATCACCATAAAAAATTCGGGTTTGATTGCTTAAATAGTTTCGGAGATATTTGAACCAGTGAAATATATTGTATGAACGCCACGTTGGATAGTTTTATAGCCTATATAGGCTATGTCAGCAGGTGAATATTCTAATGTATTTATTTATTTATTTATTTATTTATTTATTTATTTATTTAGCGTATGGCTTTTAGTGCCGGGAGTGTTCGAGGACATGTTCGGCTCGCCAGAGGCTGTATCTGCTTCAAGCGGACACCCATGGCATGAGCTACAAGTTCCGTTTAATTTCTAGTAGTTCCAACTTTCTCTACCAGATGTCACTGACATCTAGTGGTGAACGTTGGAACTTTGATAGAGCGTTTCAACGGAATCTAACCTAGAAATTTAGCTTCACACAAGTTTAGATAGTGGAAGGATCTGTTCAATGTCATAAATCTATGACATGTGACCGCCGGCTTCACTTCCCCTCCGAAAGAAGGCATACTGAAAGATGTTAATGCTCTTTAAAAATCCGACGACATCGGCCGGGTTTGAACCCGCTAATATTCTGATGATATTTCATTATACCAACTCACATTTCTATTACTTGATTAGGACACTCTAAATGAAAAAATGGTTTTGAAAATTTAGCACAGACGCCATTTTTAAGCTCTCGCGGAATTGAATTATATTAAACGTCAATATATTGGGCCTTGTATGAAGATATACTGTGCCAAGTTTCTCAGCGCTCGGATGTTAAAGTCGCGAGAAAAATCTATTTTATTATTTAAATTTCGCATTGCTGCCATGTTGGGTTTGTGCTCATTAGTTTAATAAAAGTTCCACAGTTGAACTTATTTCAATGGCCTCTATCTACATACATCATTTTAGTTTGGTTGCTATAATATATTCATAGATATTGAGAACTAGTGAATTATTTTGGATGATCGCTATGTTGGATTGTTCTAAATGTAGGCCATAGAGTTATATACCAGTAGATGACGATTATTGCGTAGGTTCATTATTTCAACGTTCACTTCGATCGCATGATGAGGACACAAAAATAACAACTTATTTTTAAAACTACGCACGGCCACCATCTTGAGGTTATGAAAACAACTGATTTAAGTTAAATGCCAGTAGGTTCAATCTTATATAAACACTTACCGTACCAAGTTACATTGCGCTCGGATGATTAAATTGTAAGACAATTTCATTTAAATATTTAAAACTTCACTTGGCCAACTTGTTGGTTTGGTACTTATCAGATTTTGAAACCCACATAATAGTAGTATCCTCTATCATCGTACAGAATTTCAGGATTATATCAGTAACAGTTTCGTAGATATAGAATGTTGGTTAAATATTTCGTGCCGCTGTGTGGTGAAACATATTACAATTTGAAAGGCATGGTCGAGGTTGGACAAAGTATGTCCTTATCGATTTTCATTGTAATCGTTACAACCGTTTAGAGTTTATTAGGGGGATACATATCACACACACACACAGATAAAATTAGATCTCTTAAGCCTATATTTTCATAACATGAAAATAGGCTAATAATTGCTTGAAAAAATGTGATTCGTTACAAGTTTAACTAAAATAACATAGGCCTATGTAGCTTTACTTAATAATTTTAAATACTGTTGTACGTAAGTGTTGTATGGGTATCCACCAAACCTAAATTCAGCAGGATCTGGTGATATTCGCCTGGCGAACGAAACTAGTCATTCAATTTAATTCCCCATGTGTGAGAATTGTTCTATTAAGTGTATAAATAAGTCATATATTTATTTCAGGCACTAGGTGATTATTTGCTACTCTCCACCCAATCTCATTTGGTACACTCCTGTTGATCGACTGAAAAGCTTTTCTCCCAATATGCTACTAGGCAACACTGAAACATGGCTTGTAATATTTCAGGTGTGATGTTTGGTAGATATGGCGAGAAGGTGGAGGCTAAGAGTGGGAAACAACATGCTATTATACTGCTTGAGTTCTCAGGATGTATCTACTGTAGAACCTTCAGGGGCTTTGTAAAGAAACGTTTACCCCCAGAAAGATCACAAGCCAGTTCTGATTTATAAATCATAGGCCAACTCGGTCCTTGTTTATCTTTTTAACGCGAGCGTTACTGCCTAATGAAATATAAAATTGACAAGCCTTTAATTAAACGGCAAAGAAAAGCTGAACTTAAAGTGGAGAAAAGTCATCAGTGAACCACGAGCAAGGATCAGAAACTCTAGTAAGCACAGCTAGACTAAACAAAGCTCAAGAATTATCAGAACAGAAAATTTTAGACGGATTTTAGTATCTACGCCATTTCATCCGGTGAAGAAGTGAACGCAAATACAGTAACTGAATGATTTTAACGTAATTTAATGTTAAAGAGGATGGGTTGGTTGCTCTCATTCATCCCTGATTCCTTTTGGCAATGTGACTAGTATCTTAGTTGTCACCGCTGATGTTCGGTTTCGATTCCCAGCTCTGCCAAGAAACTTAATGCTGGTCTGAGGCCTGCAATGTGGTACACTTGGCTTCGTGAGGCAGAATTGAGAAGAGGTGGATTTGATTTCCAACTCAGCCAACCTTGAAATAGTTTTCAGTTGTTTCCCGTAGTTTTATCACTTCTACTTGAGTTAAATGCTGGAATGCCACTTAAATTCAGGCCACGACCACCTCATACCCTAATCTTAGCCCCAATTACAAATACACACACTAGTGCAGACATCACAATGTTACAGTACACGGAATCGCAAAGCCCCTGAATGAATAATCAACAACAACAATGGTATGATATCCGTACTGTTGTCGGACACAGTTCCAATTTTACCACCTTTTCATAGCCGTTTGAAGCTCCCTCACAGGCTGATCGAAAGATAGCGCGCTTAATATGGTCATCCAAACTGGTTACTTGGGATGAAGCTCCAGTGGCTTATAAGGGTGAACAGAATATTCTACTGCAATACACAAGCGGAAACAACATTCCACTCAATGGACAAGTCATTGTTGAAGTAGGAGATTCTAGACAGTGTATTCCAGTGGTAGTTCAAAACTGTATTAAACATTGTCCTTTGTGGTCTTTGTTTAAATATTGAAGTTATCAAGGGAAAAATAAGTTTGGGCGCGATTCAAGAAATTCTGCATATTTTCTTCACAAAATTGGTGTAAGTTTTCATTTCACGGTAACCGCTTAATGATTGGAAAACGAAATTAAACCCTCTATATAAAGTACAGATATACGTACAGGATATCATTCGAGAATGTATTCACTTTAACAGACTCCCGCAAGCAAATCTACAAAACAAAAATGAACAACTGGTTCGAAACGAAATGATCAATGGTGTTCACGGAGCCTTTCCTTTATTAAATCTTGAAAGTGAAATCCCTGTAAGTCGTCATCTTTACAAAATGTATCGAATGAAATTATTATCAATATAAAATTCCTTATTAGTTTCTTGTATTTTGCACTAAAGGGGAGAGATTGTACATCAATAAATTATACAGGTTGAAAGACCGTTCATTGTTTTTTACATTCTCCCTCCACATAGATTTCAGCATGAATAATGTTCAGCATGGTACTTCAGCATTAATATGCGACATCTTAAGCAAAGAGAAATAATGAAGTGAATGAGGCAAAAATGCGATACTTTCCGATGCACTGTGCCGATACAAGAAAGCAAGCAAGAAGCCGGCTTCATGATATGTTTCTCGCTGTTCGATCGCGTCCCAGTTTTTCATCCATCATCCTATCAGGCTGCATTAAAGGTGACTGATTACATTATCGCTGCGATATATATAGTAGATATATATCAGAGGGTTTCAATATACCGGAAATTTTATTACCGTGGGAAGCTGCCAAAGCCAGGCATTGCCGTAAGTTATATTGAATAATATATCACAGGCTTGAGGCTTGCTTTGAGCACACGGCATTTTATAATAATTTTAAGAATACCAGAATATATTTTCACTCAAACAATATCCTCTTGAAGGTGTCTCAGCCAATACTACACTGCAAATGACCTAAGCACTGTTAACCGCACAACATTGAAATTGCAACCCCAATAAGTACAAAAAAGATGGACCCCTCATCGATAGAAAACACTGATCATCAGGCAATTACCCTGCGAAATATAATTCATATTACAAATGGAGATTCTTGAGCCTGAGGATGAGCATCAGACACGTTTCCCAGCAGAAGACGGCAAACTACGTGCTTGTTTTAGTGGTAGTTGGTTATCTGAGGATCGACTATTGTTGTGGGAATTCTACTTAGACAACGCCAACGTACGGTACGCTTATGACGACATTTCGCAAGCGTGATAGCAGCCTTCTTGAATGAACAGGACTGACAACGTGATAATGTCATATTTCACAAGTATGACAAATTGACAGAGGTGATTCCCCAACCCACCACAATCCCGTCGCTGGTGAGATTCCCCCCCCCCCCCCCTTTTGCAACCACTCAACTGTCCTTGGGGATTCCCCTATATCATATTTTTGTCAATTGCGTACATGTGATTGATGTCACCAAGAAGATTCCCCAATATTTGAGGAACCAATAGCGTTTGGCACGAGAATTTGTCAGTGGCGGCCAGTGGGCGAACAAATTAAGTTTTCTTTTAAATTATGGATTCGTTGAATTTGGGGTAATGAACGTTATTTGATGGCACTAGTTTTGTTTTTTTAACTTGATGTAGGCTAGGACCATTTTCCAAAAAAAAAGAACTGTTTTAATTGATTATTGAGGTGTCGTGTGACGACTCATAGGATTCGAGACCATGAATGGTAAATGGTGATGGTAGTAATGATTTTGAACATGGAATAGTGGTGGTTGTAGCCATCAGTTGGGAAGATGTGTTTTGAGGTATGTAGAGCAGCCATCTTTGAGCCTTGGTGGCCGAACCTAATGACATCACCAAGTCTGCACGTCGTTGATGCAGGGAACCATTACGCCCATTTTTAATTAAAAACATTAAAATTTATATGATCATCATTATTTTTATTATTATTATGTTTATATTTATTATCAAATCATGTATTTGAGTGTGTAAGTAATCTATATCACAATGTACTTGTAGATTGTGAGAGGAGAAAGACTTGCTGTTAGCCGACAGTGTTGAGACGTAATATTATTACTTGTACGATCCACTCATAGGGATAACACACATTCCACTACCATAATACCATAAGTATGAGTGCTGGTAATGCTCTTGTAGACCATTAGAGCGATCATGAACCAGGTAGCTAAGCAGGCCATCAATCAACAATTCGTCTCGTCTTTTGATGTAAGCACTCCTTACTAGATTGAATTGCATATAAGAAGGTTATTATTATTGATGTGTAACATCTTTCCGCTCGGTTGCTGGATAGTTTTGTGGGAGTGATTTTGAAAATTGGGGACGGAAGTGGATCGGAACGATCGAGCTGGCACTGGTGGATCGAACGGAAGTATGCACTGCCCGCTCGATCGATCGAACGGAACTGTACTAGCTGGCAGTGGTGGAAAACGGAAGTATGCACTGCCCGCTCGATCAATCGGACGGAAGTGTACTAGCTGGCAGTGGTGGAAAACGGAAGTATGCACTGCCCGCTTGATCGATCGAACGGAAGTGTACTAGCTGGCAGTGGTGGAAAACGGAAGTATGCACTGCCCGCTCGATCGATCGATCCAGCGGGCAGTGGTACGAGAAACAATGAGCGCGCGGTGTCGTAAATTGATACCATGACGTACTCTCGGCCATGTGTAATGTATATAACATACTGAACGGAAAACGCACATGTGAACTCTGGTGACAAGTGATTGAAACAAATGATATGGTACATGTTCGAAGTCTTCATATCAGTATTTAAATGGTAAAATGCCTAATATCAAGCATTGTAAGTAGTCGGCATTGCCAGTATTATGTTTCTGCCCAATGGCTATTCAAATATTAACCCACATAACGGTAATGCAGTCATCAATATAATATAATCGTTGTGGTTATACGAGAATTGAGCAAGCCTTCATGAACTATTACTGAATACATTCTCTTTACTCACAAGAGGGCCTATTCATAAGGCATTTTAAACTCAATTTCACGCAGGAACATTATCGAAACAAGCAAAATATAAATGCAACTTAATTCCGTAATGCAGTATTATTGGAACGTGGAAAAAGTCACCATCTTGTGCACAAAATTTGCGTAGTCGAAATAGCCGTGGCGTTAGTGCTTATGACTGTGAATCTAGAGATCTTGGGTTTGAATTCTGGACGGGGTAGATATTTTGGCTACCAGATTATCATTTTAAACGATATTTATCATATCAATATGACTCATTTTAACAGAATCCATATGAAATTACGTGTTGGTCTGTGAATGAAGAGGACCTGTTTATAAGGAATTTAAGGTTATGAGCGGTGTTGCGTCTATTAATCTAGTTGATCCATATCGTATTCTTTATTTAGGCTAGTGCTGGTGGAAGCTTCTAATCATCTAATAAAATGGGTTCCGTATTATAAACTACAATATCTCTAAAACACTCCCTTTTACAATATATTAATATATGTGCTAATAATAGTATAATATACCGGTGTATCAACAATTTCACGTGAGGTTTCTTCTATGTCAGATGTTACACATCATATACGACTACTGTAAGGCTCGTCATTTTTGTTAATTTCTTTCGCATTCGTATTATAAGCTATTGTGAGTCAACAGGCAGTCTGTATGGAATCATCTTGAATCAAATAAACCATCGTATGACACAAAATGCATCTTAAAGCAATACGCCAATGACTCATGGATTACAATTACATTCCAAATATACCATCATCACATGGCTCCCGTCAATCTCTCGACTGACCAGAGTTTATAATACGATTTCGAAAAAAAAAACAACAACAATAATAATATTGAAAATCAATGCAATTTAAAAGGCGAGTCGTAAGGTTGGTTGGTTTACTTCAAGAGAATTACCAAAACTCACGCTCGTAACTTCAAATTATGATAGCGGTGTGTGTCTTATCTACATGAGGAATGTCACTTACAAGTGATAACATTTCGTTTCCAACCTGTCAGCTCATGGCAAGGCGGTTTCTTCTCTGTCAACCTGCAAGTACGCAGTGGTCGAGATTCCTTAGACTAAATACTAAAATATACGATGATATAATATAATTGGTATTCTGCCCGAAGGCAGGTCCGAGCCTCCGAAGAGGCTATCCTCATCTGGAGTTTACGTGCGGTAGGGTGGCCAGGGCCTTTCTGCTCCTCCTGATGGTCGCCAACAGCGCGCAGTATTGAACCGTTTTTCTTTTCCACCTGTAGTCTTTCTTTTTTTTCTCTTTTCTTCGGCGTGTCAATTATCGGAATTGATCTCTTTTCTTCTTGGTTATTACTGGCCAGGGTAACCGAGCAGATCAGTGGACATTTCTATAATTGCTGATCAAGGTTCGTTATAGTGATTTCTTACTATGCCGAATCGTGATCAGTGTCACCTCTTTCCTTTTTATCTTCTTTTTTCGTCTCCTGTGACAACCGTTTGTTACTCTCAGGGAGTCTTCTTTTTTATCTCCCTGGTAGGACCTTTTGGTTTGTGCACCCACTCTCGTTTTCGAGATGCCTTGCCTTTTTATTCCGTTTTGACCCGTTCGTTTGTGTTTTCATAAAGGTGCGCGTAGAGGTGCGAATCTAGTTCATTTAATGTAATTCCGTGATGCTGGATTAATGTTCATACCATCACGGTAGGTTACGTATTTTTGTCTTTGCTCATTGTATGGAATACTAGGGCGTATCGCCTATTCTAGTATCTCCATGGAGTATCTGTTTCGTTCCCGTTATTCTTTGTCCCCATTTCGTCGTATCTTTTGTGTAGGTATTTGGTCCGGTTTACTGAGTAACGTGTGTTCAACAGTAAGACCTATGCCATACCTCTTATCTTTTGTTTGCCTCTTATCTTAGGATTGCGTTTTCATATGCAAGTCCATGAGTTTGGCTTAATCCCTTTCTGACGTAACTTATTTTGATGGGTATCTTTTATTTTGTGTTGCAATACCTTTCTCGTAATTATTTTTAATATCGGTTACTTTCCCCTTTTTGTGTTTATTCTTTTACGTCATATCTACGCGCGCTTTTATTAATACTCCGTCCCCCTCGCACTCCCTCGTCTCCTTCAGGGCTATTTGAGCTACCGTTCGCTTCTTTGGCGGTAGACTCACCTTTCCCGACTCTTTGTTTAGCCCTTTTAATCTTTATTTTTCCCAATATAATTTTACTCTTTACGAGTATACTTTCCCAAATGTGTTCCCCCCTTTACCGTTATCTCCTATCGATCATAACATTAACGTTTCGGTCCTTTCACCCGTTATTTTGCCTAACATCACATGTTTGACGTCCACTTAACCTCATTCATAGCATGTAATGCTTCCTCGTCATTCCTTGATGTTATCTCTTTGGTCAATACATTACCTCTTCTTTGCCTATGTGTTGAGTGTGTGTACCTTATTTAGTCTTTATTTCTTTAGGCTAAGCTAAGCTAGGCCCATAATGTATAGCGCATTCGAATAGAACTTGCATTCACATGGCAGTGAATGTACGTTTAATCCATCGCCTCTGATACCTTCATAACCTTAGTCCGGTTTAATAGGCCCAGCACCAGGCTAATCGGTACACACTTCCACTGCGAACTACATCTTGCGAAAGGCCAGACGGCACAGTACCTACATTGCTCACAAAAGAAAACGCATCACAACTTTGGTATGAACTAGCGTACACACATGCTGTTTTATATCCATGGTGTTCTGCAGGGTTGTTTGTTTATCACTTGGTGACATTAATGTGGTGGAATATTGAAGTCAAGGTCATAACCCTTCAGTCGTAGCAGTTATCGTTGTGACCGCGCCCCAAACAGAAGTGGTTTGTGATGTACGGCATGGTCTGTCAATGCTGTGTGAGCTGTCGTATTGGTAAGCAGCATATTCAGGTTAGAGCACAAGACATGTGAAGGCATTTATCATCAGAACAAGTCATGCGTGCAGTAACGCTCTTGCAGGAAGGACGCACTCAGCGTTACGTGGCAGAGTGGCTCAGAGTGTCTCAATCAGTCATCTGCAGGTGGTGGCAGCGATATCAAAAGCTATACACTGTCAAATGTCGACATGGTCCAGGGAGAAAACGGAAAACAACGCCAGCTAAGGACCGATTTCTTCGTTTACAGACCCTCAGAAATCATCGCAGAACAGCCAGGAACCCACGATGTGAGCTAATTAATGCACATGGGACTGTCGTCAGTACACAGACAGTCCACAATAGACTAAGAGAAGGTCAGCTTAATTCCCGGAGATCACTTAAAGTGACCTGGTTGACCCCTCATCACCGAAGATACCGTATGCAGGTTGCACAACAGCATGCCAACTGGCAGCTCCGACACTAGACGCCAGTATTCTTTGCCGATGAATCAAGATTCCAGTTTTCTGGGTTGGATGGTCGTATTCGAGTCTGACGACGTCAAGGAGAACGAAATTTGCCTTGCAACGTGCAGGAAACAGTCGCTTACAGTGGCAGATCAGTGATGGTTTGTGGAGGAATTTCTTTGAACCATAAAAGTGACCTCGTAGTCATTCAGGGGCGATTGACAGCTGTGCGCTACATTGAGGAGGTTCTGGAGAACCCTGTATTGCCTATCGCAGACAACATTGGGCAACATTTCACATAACTGCATGATGGAGCCACTGACATTCTGCTAGGGCCACCAGGGACTTCCTTGCAGCTGCTAGACTTCAAGTAATGGACTGGCCCGCATGTAGTCCCGACCTAAATTGTATCGAGCATCTGTGGGATCAACTTAGTAGGCGTATCCAGAATCGCCCACAGCAACTCCGTACCTTCCAGGAACTGACAGCAGCATTAATGGAAGAGTGGGGAGCCATCCCCCAGGATGCCATCCTGAGGCTTTTCAGGAGCAAGCCACGCCGGTGTGCTGCTGTGTTACGAGCCAGAGATGGGAACACAGAGTACTGAAAAGTGTTATGTGGAAGATTTGGCTTGTTTTCATTCTGCATTCAAGTGTCGTGACTTTCGGTTTTGGACCACTGTTTCTGTTTGGGACAATCAAGCGTAACCGTGTGGGAATTTTTTGTTCATTTTTTGTTTCTGTACAAATAAAGGAACATGTTTAGATTCTGTATAATCTACGTCTGCAAAATAAAGGTACACAAACTATTACAGGCGACCAAAAGTTTGATGCGCTTTTTTAGTGAGCAGTGTAGAACCAGCATGCCATCCAAGTTCCGACCACGCCCAATGCTGCTTAACTGCGGAGTTCTCGTGGGATCCAGTGTTTCAACCTGGCCAGGCCATTGGCCATACGATGAAAATCGATATCATTATTATAATAATAGTTATTATTATTATTATGGGGAGTCTTTTGCAAGCGTCAATGATATGCACGGTTGGTGATATCATTAGGGTCAGCCACCCTAACTGAAAAAAGGCCACTGCACATGCTTCAAAACACAAATCTCCCCAATCTTTGAAAGCTACAGTTGCCAGTGATCCATGTTGTGATTCAAACCTACCAGCACCAATTATTTTATGGTCCTGAAACCAACGAATCGTCACTTCAATCATACAAGTTCTTAAAAAAATGACGCAGCTGACGTCAAGTTCAAAACCCAAAACTAGTACAATCAAACACATGTGATGACTGAGAATCTAAAGGAATAACCACATGACACCTGCAGCATCAAGTCCAAGAAGGATTTTGGAAAAAAATCCCTAAATTATTGTCTCACTGGCTGAAACTGACAAAATTACCGAAGATTAGGGGAATCTCCTTGATGGCATCAACCACGGGTAAGCCACTGATGAAATATGGGGTAGAAAAATCCCCAAGGATGATAAGGGGTTGCAGATGGGATGGGGAATCTCCACAATGAAGGGAAACTGGAAAGGTGGTAGTGGGATGGGAGAATCGTCTGTCTAGTTGGTCACACTAGGGAGTATGACGTTAAGGTTGCAACCCTGATTATTCAAGATAAGCCAACGCGCATGCACATTGCACATTGACCTCATAACAGTAACTGACGCTGACGACGTTAACGGCCCCACAGCATAAGTCGCCCATCAGCCTACTTACAGTTATCTCACCAAATTCACAAGAAACTACAAACATCACCCAATTCATTCCTGTTGATTTTATCATTCCTGTCCACTCATGATCCAATAACAAAGGACCACGAGCAGTACGGCAACATGGCTCCTTAAATGCTATTTGTCGTGTGAAAAAGCATATCTTAATTCAGACCACCTGAGGTCCCGGTTCTGCCATGAAATTCATTTCTGGTCTGAGAATTGGAACGGATACACACAGCTTCGTATGGTAAAACTGAGAAGATAAGGGTTCAATTACGACCAGTCCTCCTAGAAGTGGCTTTTCGTGGACTCTACATTCTACTATACATTCCGGGATGGTTCCTTACTTAAAGCCCCCTCCTTCCCAAGCTTTTACTCAATTACGAAGGTTTAACATCAATTCCGCTCGATTTTCCGTAATTCCACTCGGTCCTCCAAGTGACCCAAAAATAAGTTCCTCAACTCCGCTCAGGCTTTGACAAGGGGTCGACAAAGGGGCTATCCCCAATGACGTAAACAAATGTCATAACCCTCCTGCTCGCATACCAAGGGACGGGTTGTGGAGAGTTGTGGAGAACAACTAATGCCTGCGAGGCTTTTCACTCAAAATTCAAAGCACAAAGTACAACACCTCATCCAAATGGTTTTTTTTAGTGCCTACATCAGAGACAGACAGACACGTACATTCTACTTAACAGCAGCGGGCGGGTGTCGAGCAAAGACAAGAATAGTCGTGTGAGGAAAGAATTCATTGAAAACCAACTCATGCAGTACGACAACCAAGCAATGAGTACATTAGATCTTGTGAAGTGTGTTTCCCACAAAATATATAGGGGATGAAAAGAGTTTCATCGAATGTTTTTTGTATAGTTTGAAATGAAGTAAAGATTTATGTGATTTTAAGATGCTGATTTTTCTTATTTGATTAAATTTCCTGCCCATATTTTATTTAACAACAGTGATTAATATCTAGCTCTTTATGTATTATGTTTATATCTGATTTAACGAATGAGCGGACTTGACTTCAGAGCGTTTGCCCGATGGCGTGGTGGTGTTCGCAAGACATTGTTGTGCCATTGGTCAACCGCTCTGATGTCAAGTCCGCTCATTCGTTAAATCAGGTATAAAGTGTTTGGCACATTATAACTTATATGGCAGAAAATAAAGTGATTTAAAATTAATCATAATATTATTTTAAATAAGTCTGCCAAGTTTTCTATTTTTTTCTACAAATTTTATACATTGTTTTTAACATGTGCATAATTAAATGTTTGTATGTTTTTTAACCTAGTCAGACATAATTAAATTAAATTTAGATAATAATAGGTGTATAATTTGTACCTAAAAATACTTTCGACATCAGCTGCGGATGCTGAAAATACTGTTTTCCAGCCTAGAACGGAAAAATCAGCTGCATTCAAGAATTCACTCATGCGCTGCATAAGGTGTTTGACCCGGCCCTTGGTGTGCGAGCAGGAGGGTTATGACATTTGTTTACGTCATTGGGGATAACCCCTTTGCCGACACCTTGTCAAAGCCTGAGCGGAGTTGAAGAACTTATTTTTGGGTCCCTTGGAGGACCGAGTAGAATTGAGGTAACCCTGGCTACCTGACTGGAATTCCCGGGCGGAATTGATGCCCGCCCATTACGAATACACATACTACTACAGACACCACAATACCGCTGGTTATGACACAAATTTTACACATACCCAAGTACATGGGGCTAAATCGCAAGCCCCAAAAGGTATCATAAACAACTACTGAAGAATCGGAATTTGGAATGCTGGGTGAGGAGCGTTTTCGCTCACTAGTACTGACTCTACTGTAGCGCAGATCTCAGTCAATCCATGGAGCTGATAATTATGGTGTCCCTAGCATCTAAATTGAACAATAACGATAAATTGTATGTGTTTTCTCCACAGATGTCTTGTTCATACTCCAACGTTTTCTTTTGTTTCAGAAATACGCTAACGCCTGAACTTGCTGTCGAACCAGTTCACAACATATCGTAAGGTAAGAAGTTATTATCAATATGTCATATATATTTGGTAAGGGGTCACTTCGAGGTTTGTAAAATTATGTGATGTTTCTGGGGCTCAACATTAATTTCATGAACCAGATGAAGGGAGGAATTTCTACCTCTTACTTTTCCTGTTTCTACGGGGGGCTGGAATGAGATGAATGGACGGCCATATCCACAAACAAGAGGACGTTCCTGTAGCAGGTGAATGAGAATTTAAACTGTATTTAGAACTGTCATCTTGTCCATTGACGACACGGCTACGAACAAGGACATTCTACCGGCTCGTGATCTGGACTTGTTTTGTTTGGAGATTTGTTAAATTTTAATATTCATGTTATTTGGTTGTTGTTTGTACAAGCATAAAGGGCTCACATAGCTGTAGTTTTTGCTTTGATTAACAAATAAAAAATAAAAAATATGTAAGGCCAATTACCCTTGGTGACGCCAAGTTCACAAGTTCACCAGAGGAGTTAATGAGCAATAAAACGAATGAATTTGAATGAAACTGGGCAAGAATTTGGAAGTGGCCGTGCTCTATTAAAATGTATCGTCCCGGCCTCTGTCTGACGCTAAAAATGGGGAATTATGGAATAATTGTATCTAGGGTGGCCAAAGACGGGATTCGAACCCACTCATCTTCCGAGTCCGGAGGTGGCCTGGCCCTGTGGCTTTGCGTCTTAATGTACGCAGCTATTCACAGGAAGATTACATTTATAAAGCATTATACTGCGGCCCACATTTATAGGTACAGATTACAAAATAAGCAAATTGTATATGAATGGCAATTCATCCATCCTGGTGGGTCAAATAAGATTTATGTGGTCCTTTATCAGGAAGGTTAGAATCAAGGGACTGTCAGTCGCCATCATGAGTGTGAATATTCCCCGGATCCTCCCGCACTCCCTCTAGACAAGTGGTCTCAAGGCACCTATTTCTATCATAGTTACACACACTAATACAGTCATAGAGAAACATATTCAACACACAGCCAAGCACATGAGGCTGATACCAATATGTCCGAATCCCCGAAATGTATTAACAATAACACCGACAGTTCGAAATAATTCGCATTATCTTCTGAAGCGAAGAGTGTAACAATGTTCTTGTTTATTCTACGGAATAGGGTCATGAGGGACATAAGTCCCTTGCAAATTATTGTCTGACAACCAAAGTTGCTGAAGAATAGGCTTCTGCATTCATGACGACTCACTAGAATAAACATTATTTGATCTGCAACTGTAATATTCTAATTGATGACGTGAGATGAAAAAGGGAAAACAGGAATCAAAGTCGAGTCTTTGACATTTCAAACTTTGCCAAAATTATCCTACTAACGAAGGGTATACGTTACAGCATCTGTCAACCTCGTCGAATGCGGACATCATTCGACATTCTATTCCAGCAACACCGTCGTGCTGTTCCCTCTGATTCTCTTGCATACATTCCATCGTTTCAGTCGTGTGTGTTCAGATGCTAAGCAGATTAAAGTAGAATTAACTAGAATTCCAAATGCATGGTTTGACGTCACCAGTCCAATTTTCATGACAATAGACTTACCAGTTGAACTTGCATTTCTTGTCCTACCCAGACTACCTCTGCGACACGCACGGTCCACTGTATGACTAAATTCAAAATAGTCCACTGTTTTATTTGCAGTGATAATATTTGAGAGAAAAGCCAAAATCCCGCGCTTGTTTCTTTTACTGCAGTTCATCTCACAGTTCTGCATCTCAAAATTTGATATAAATAATATATTTGAAGTATTATTTAAAGTGCAATAGCTGAAGCATTATGGAGCAACTAATCATGTTCCGAGGAAGTGAAAAGCTGCATGTTATTTTTGTCATGTTAAATATAATGAATTACCATTGCAACCCAGTTTTCAACTTCCAAAAAGATCTATTTTCAAGTCTATATTATACAGTCATGGAAATGGAAACTTAAGCGCCATTTAAGGAGTGGTACTGCATTGCTGCAATTAAACACGCAAAACGAGTGTTTGGCTGTGATCCAATTGTTTCACTTCATGATCCCTCTGACCTCAAATGTGGACGAAAATCTATACAAGATAAGCCCTCTACGAGTTGTAATGCAGTGTTGAATTCTTCGAGTCATGAGTTTAAGAAAATATTTCGAAAGAGTACAATTAGATCTAGAATTAAATGATGAAGCTCAAGATCATTCAACAGCTAGAGTGAATTTTGAATATGTCTACTATACAGTATTAGGAAAGTTAGAGGCCTTGGCAAAATCCATACAGTGTTCTCAAAATATCAGCTCATCTGTAAGTACAATACAAATGAGTCAGTAAAGCTCTGGATCACTTCCTGAAGACTTGTGGTCCACGCATGGACCAGTCAATCCAGAGCTGTTGTGGCTGAGGAAAGTTGGTTTTCTACCCATCATGGCCCAAACATGCCCAGTAGGGATGAGGTCCTGGGATCTGGCGGGCCATTGTAAGGCTGTGATGTCGTGCGGAGCTTTCCCGGAGATGCAGGCAGTGTGAACATGGGCATTGCCCTGCTGAAACAACTCATTTGCGATATTCACCATCATAGGGACAACCACTGAATTGAGTACCCTGCCGATCAGTCATATTGACCTTAACAATCACTACTTGACATTTAACATTACAACCAATAGATCCCCAGTCCATAATGCCCTGCGTTGGCCATGTGTGCCTCTCGACAACAAGGTATGGTTGCCTCTCTCTACGTTACGCCTCTTACTCAAAACATGGAGAAATTACATCCGTTTTAAGAAATACCAAGCCCAGATTTTTATGTATGATCCTACCTACACCGCATGGCATTGAAGTCTCCGTGCATTGTTGACCGCGCGGTAACGTTACTACTTTCAAAGACGAATGTTTGCCAGATGTTTTATTATCCTTATATTGTAGAACTTTCAGTTTCCCGTTTCCAGTTGTTCGCTCACATTTTAGTGTTAGTGTTCGTGAGAGGTTTGAAGAATATAATTAATTCTGTGATTTTCTATAAGTGATTTCTTCGTTCTACTTTAATAGCATCATAATTAGTTGCAAATGTCTGCATGCGTGTTAAAGATGCATTGTAATAATCTGAGGTGAATGAATAGAGAATAGGAGAGCACTGAACTTATTGTTGACCATCGATAACCTTTACGTAGGCTGACAGCTGACTTCACTGGTTCCCAGTTGTCCACGAGATAGCAGTGCTTCTACGCTTCAACCCGGTTTGAACTTCACTGATTTCGTTATTCATTCCAATATTTATTTCGGTACTCCAAATTGTATGGGAAATAATCGCACCGTAGATAAAACTAGTTCACAGACCACAGATCATCCTTTGCGCATTAAATGTTCTACGACATTTACATTCTAAGATTAAAATATAACAGTGACAATCACTCTTTTTAATAATCCCAGTTGTGAAACCCAACAGGCATGCACCACAATGTAAGACAAGCTTAAGATCTTAAGTCGGTCCTTAGTTGTAGGCCTACCGTATTCACTGGCACATTGCATATAACACTCACAAATCTGTGGGGTGTTTATATCCACTTAAAATAGCATTGCACTGAAGAGATCACCATTCTTGGACTTCGATTACGCCTCTTGATAGCATCCAGTCGTCCGGCTCCGTGGCCAAATAGTTAGCGCGCTAGGCTTTGGCCCGAAGTGTCCCGGGTTCGATTCCCGGCCGAGCCATCAGGGATTTTGATCTCCTGGGGCTAATTCCCGTGGCTCGGGGACTGGGTGTGTATGTGCCGTCGTCATCATCACTTCATCCTCATAATGACGCGCAGGTCGCCCACGGGCGTCAACTAGAAAGACCTGCACTCGGCCTCTCCGGAGGCCACACGATCATTATTCATTATAGTATCCAGTCCAGGAGGACCAATTTTAAAGTAATAAATAACTTAAGTGTCCGTCTGGTAGCGTTGAGAACTTCAATGAGGTCTAATGATTCTACCGGATGCTATCACTACTTTTGTTCCACTTACACTGAATTACAATATAAAAAAAAACATAAAACGATTCGAATACGGAAACAACTTCAAATCCGTCTCCATGTTGGCTTGTTTCTTGTTAATTTGTTATTAACATACTGCCAACATTGAAATCAACACTTCCTAAATCCTGTCCAGTTCCCTTGGATCAGAAAAGGGAGGTATGACGCAACACATCGATGCCTTCACACCACGTGTCGAGAAATAACATTGGGAGTGAGATATGTCATTGCACCCTTACATCATTAATGAGTAAGCAGATGTTCTTCAATCTGATCTAGGGTATCGTTCACAATGCACGGTGCCATGTAACATATCAAGTTTCTCCGGGCAGGAGGAGGGGTGATCGATTGCCTGTTGTTTTTGTTGTTGTTGTTGTTGTTGTATACGATTAGGGTAAGTGCTCCGAGATTTAAAATACGATATCATCCCGACATTTTCCTTGAGACAATATTAAGGAAACAGGAAAAAACACAAAGAATACACACCTACAACGCTGGGATTCAAACCTTTAATCTCCAGATTTTCTAATCCCCCTTGCTATGGTGAAGCACACAACTACGCCCCGGGACCATTGTCGCCTGCAGAACTCTGTTATATTTATTGTTGTAATCATAACTCCCCTGGTTTGCTCTAGACCAGGTTGTGTCCAATCCGCAGCCCGATCGCATGCGGCCCGCAGTGATATTTACTATATTACATCGCATTCGGCCCACAGTGATATTTGTAAGTTATAATTTTATTATTTAAAAAATAAGTAATTCTATTTGGAATAAGATAAACTTGAAAGAGCAAGACTTTTTCCGTTTCCAACACATGTGTTTGCTAAAGTCCATCAGTCATCCTCCTACTCAAAACATGGAGAAATTACATCCGTTTTAAGAAATACCCAGCCCAGATTTTAATTTATGATCCTACCTACACCGCATGGCATTGGAAGTCTCCGTGCATTGTTGACCGCGCGATAACGTTACTACTTTCAAAGGCGAATGTGTGCCAGATGTTTTATTATCGTTATATTGTAGAACTTTCAGTTTCCAGTTTACAGTTGTTCGCTGACATTTTAGTGTTAAGTGTTCGTGCGAGGTTTGAAGAATATAATTAATTCTGTGATTTTTATAAGTGATAATTATGGCCCGTAAGTGTAACGGCGAGGAGAGAGAAGTTTCAGACGAAGGTAGATCATTTTTAATAAAATGGACAAATCAGTAGGCTACTTTTTAACTGAAGTTAACAAGAAAGCAGTGTGTTTAATTTGTAGTGAAACAGTTTCAAAGTTTAAAGACATTACGACACCAAACATGCGTTTTCATATGATAAATTTGAGGGTCAATTTCATGAAGAAAAGGTATCCGAACTTAAAATTAAACTTTCGGGACAGCAGTTAATTTTTAAGAATGTGTCACTTCAAACTGAATCTCTGGTAAAAGTGAGTTACGCAGTAGCAGAAATTATTCCAAAAAATCTAAACCATTTTCAGATGCGAGTTTGTTGAAGAATGCATTGAGAGTGTTGCTGATATTATATTATATTATGTCCTGACAAAAAAGCGCAGTTTATAAAATTGAGCTTGTCGCGACAGAGTGTAGTTTGCTGTATTGATGAATTAGCATCCAATATAGTGTTAAGGGCCCTAAGGTCTTAGCGCCCTTAAGGGACATATTGGCATACAACTAATCTACGACCAAAAGCTACATTCTACAAACATCTACAACTACTCCATCGACACATACATTTATTTATTAAAACATCTGTCCCACACCCCAACACCATTTTCACCCCCTAAACCCCTAAGCTGGAATTAACAGCAAATACAACACACTTCCAATTACACCAAGCCGGCAGAGTTATGTAATGGCTCTTGCCCAACTTTGACACACATCCACATGTACACAGAAGCTGCTACAAAAACAGCTATTCAGCAATACTGCAGAGTCGGCATTTCAGAAACACTTATAAGTACCACCATTCTGAGGAAGGGGATCCGTTGACGCAGAAGGCTCTGTCCGACTACCTGCCGACAGCATACCTCCGTTAAGTGTGATTCTCAGATTCCACACACTCATAAGTTATACATCCTTCCTTTCGCCACCCCTGATTGATTGTACCATTTACACATTGCCACACTATCCCTGAATACAGGGAAACCTTCAGTACACTTTGGGTCCAATAAATAAATGACCACCATTATTAGAGATCATTTGTAACCTTTGTTTATTATGACCGTTTTTATCGCTTACCTCCTTACCTTACACCTTGACCTGCCAGTGCATTGTTTCCAAAACCGCTGTGACAGCACTAGATACATTTGCATTGCCAGTAGCCTTGATTTCTTGGTCACGCGCCCGCAGAGCGTAACGTTGCACGGTCATCAGATACTTGGGTTACTCATCGCAGTACTTACTCTGCAGACTGATAGCTTCCACCTTAAAAGTGCACCCCATTGGTTTGCAACCCTGATCGAGTAGAGCTCCACCCGATCCACCAACACACTCTCCAACACTCATTCGGAGTTCTCACACCTCCGTTAAAACTTCCCCTAATTAAACACCACCCTCTACACACACCCTCATCCCCCCAGTTCGGCCAACCCCCGTTAAGAGCCTGAACAATAGAGAGAACTTTAAAATACCGAGCCACAAATTATCACTTCTATTCTCTGGTAGCTGATGAGAGTAGTGATGTTAGCGCCTAGCATAATGACCAATTAGCAATTTTCTTAAGGGGAGTTGATAAAGATTTCAAAATAATTACCTATTCTTGTCCCTCTTAAAGACACCACTAAAGCCAATGATTTAATGGGGGTTGTCACTGAAGCCTTGAACCGGCTTGGCTTGAAATATACAAATCTAGCTGGTGTAACAACAGTCGGAGCTCCTGCATTTGCAGGAAAACGAGAAGTGTTAGTTAAATTACTGGAAGCAGAGGCAGCTCAATTAGGAAACATTCATGTAATGCAATATCACTGCTGAATACACCAAGAAATCCGTTGTGCTAAATCCTTCAATTTGGATATTGTTTTGAAAGTCGTTGCAAAAGTAATGAATTTCATTCGTTCACATGGTTTGCGACATAGAGAATTTCCAAATTTCTTACAAAATCTCGATTCAGAATTTCAAGATATTGTTCATTATACTGAGCCGTGGCAAAAGGTTAAAGCGAGTGTTTGATCTAAAAACCGAAATACAAACATTTATGGAGGAGAAGGGCAAACTTATTGTTGATTCTAAGACGCAGAATCGATGTGTGATTTTGCCTTTCTGGTAGATATAACAACACAACTGAACGAACTTAATTCACATCTCCAAGGTAAGGACTAATAGATCACTACTATGTTGATCACGTGAAGGCCATTGAAACAAAATTGCGACTTTGGGAATCAAAAATAAAAAACAACTTTGTGCATTTCCCAGCCCTTCAACACTGTAATAATCAAAATTCTCATAAGTACGCACAAATTACATCAGAATTAAGAACCGAATTCCGCGTTAGATATCAAGCCTTCAAGGAGAATGTTATAAGTTTTAATATGTTTATTCCCCTTTCTCCATTAACATAGACGAGGCTCCCGAGGATCTGCAAACGGAGTGCGTTGATTTTCAATGTGCGTCAGACCTAAAGAATAAGTATAACAATGTCCCCTTACTATAATTCTATCGCGACTACTTCCCCCCAGATAAAAATATCCGGGCATTAATAAAAATGCACTTCGTTTCGCATCACTTTTCGGTAGCACATACATACGCGAACAAGTGTTTTCCAGGATGAAACATGTGAACTGCGCAACGAGAACGCGAATCACCGACAGTCATCTGGAGAGTTCACTTCCAGTTACTACAACATCAAACCAGATATTGGATGCCTTGTTCATGAGAAGCAGTGCCAGGTGTCTAATTGACACCTAAAATATTATTCAATTGTTTTGTGTGTTTGAGTCTTCAGTCTTTTGATTGGTTTGTTGCAGCGCTCCATGCCTCCCTGTCCTGAGCAAATTGTTTCATCTCTACATAGCTACCACACCCTACATCCAATGCAATCTGTTTAACATATTCTAACCTTGGTCTACCCATACAGTTATTGTCCTTGACCCTTCTTTCCATTACTAAGCTTGCTATTCCTGGTTGTCGTAATATGTGTCCTACCAACCTATCTCTTCTCTTCATAATCAGTCGCAAGAAACATCTCTTCTCTTCCACTCGCCATAATACCTCTTCATTTGTAACCCTATCTACTCATCTGATCTTCACCATTCTCCTGTAACACCACTTTTCGAACGCTTCAATTTTCCTCTTTTCTGCTGCACCAGTAGTCCAAGTTTCATTCCATAGAGTGCCACGCTCGAGATAAAGGCTTTCAAATAAGACTTCCTAATTATTTTAATGTAATATTTAACTTACATGTATTTAATCTATATATATATAACAAGAAGTTCCGTGACGAACTAAAGAGCCTACTTTTCTTAAAATTTAAGATTCATGCCAATGATTAATCGATATGGATCTATCTAGAATAATGACGAAATTAAGTTGGTAATATCGAAATTTCTAATTAGTTCGAAATACTGTATACCTGGCATAATGTAGCCTAATAGAGCACTACAGTTGGCAGCCCTGGTGACTGAATATATTCTTAGTTCCATCTCTTAAGGTACAGAATACAAAATTTGGTTGGAGTCCTATGAATAGCATGGACGTTACATGCAGTTAAACATTGGATCTAACAGCGCGCGTAAAATCATGTTGGCAACAGTGTCATGCATGTATTGGTCAGAAATAATCTGAAATAATATGATCTATTGTTGTGCCAATTTTGAATGAAATCCATTAGTTAGTATAGAAGTTACATGCATTTTAAAATTGGACCTATCAGCAGGCTTAGAATCATGTTGGCAGCACTGACATATATTAGTTACTCCAAAGTAATCTAGAATGCCAGGTACTATACGTGTGCAAAGTTTAGAGCTATTGGCTTGCATTCTTTCTGATATATTGATATTAGGGTAACAAAAATAGAGACAGCATTTATTAACAGTTGGCAGCCCTGGTTGCTCTTAAGAATACGCATAGTCATAGCTGTTATGGTACACATAGCACATACGAAAGTTGGTTGAAATCCAAATGATAGTATGGATGTTACATGTATTTAAAGTTGTACCTCTCAGCAGGCTTAGAATCATGTTGGTAGCACTGACGTATATAAGTTACTCCAAATTAATATAGAATGTCATGTACTATACGTGTGCATAGTTTAAAGCTGTCGGCTTGCATACTTTCTCATATATATTGGTATTTGGATAAAAGAAATTAAGAGCATTTTTTTAACAGTTGGCAGCACTGGTGGTTCATGAGAATACGTTCAGTCATATCTGGTTATGTACACATAAAACATACGAAATTTGGTTGAATTCCAATTGATAGTGTAGAAGTTATATGCCTTTAAATATTGGACCTATCAGTAGGCTTATAATCATTTTGGCAACACTGCTATGTATGGCCTTCTGGAAATTAAACTGCAATATTATTATCTATATGTGTGCCGATTTTGAAATAGCTCCCATTCATATCTTCCAAGATATCCAACATGGAGCTCAAATTTCAATTGCGATTTTTCAGCAGTTGGTAGCACTGACATCATTTTCAAATATGGCCGTGAAATATTCAGGTATAGATCTTTACTCCTACCAAATTTTATTTCGATTGCTCCAGCCGTTTAGGAGTTGATAGGGGGGGGGGGACACACACACACACAGCCAGCCAGACAGACAGACAGACAGAAGGACAGACAGACACACATTTTCCCGGATCGATCTCATAAGACTACTTTTTCCTCATTTTTGCAAAATGTGAAAAGTAGGCTAAAAATCAATGTTACTTGATAGTATGTATGTGGGTGTGGGTGTGTATGTCTCCTATGCGTTCATACACCACCCATCCGATTGCGCTGAAACTTGGGTGAGATGTTGATTACTCTCCAAGTAAGGTTTCTAGCTTAGTAAATCCCTTTCACAATAGGCAGCGCACGAGTAGATTCAACAAATGAGCGACGACGCGCGAAGCATTTCGACACAGTCCCGTATTTGTTCGTAAACCTTTCATCCGATTGCGATGAAACTTGGGTGAGAAGTTGTTTCCACTCCAGGGAAGGTTTCTAACTTAGTAAATACATTTCACAGTAGATAGCGCACGAGTAGATTCAACAAATGAGTGACGACACGCAAAGTGTTTCAACAAAGTCCCGTATGCATTCATATACCATTCGTCCGATAGCTATGAAACTTGGGTTAGATGTTGTGTACATTTTTGGGAAGATTTCTGGCTGAGTAAATCCACTTTACAATAGGCAGCGCACGTGTAGATTCAACAAATGAGCTACGACGCGCGAAGCGTTTCAACAAAGTCACGTATGCGTTCATATACCATTCGTCCGATAGCGATGAAGCTTGGGTGAGATATTGAGTACACTCTAAGGAAGGATTCTGGCTTAGCAAATATACTTTACAATAGGTAGCGCACGAGTAGATTCAACAAATGAGCGACGACGCGCGAAGCGTTTCAACAAAGTACCGTACGCGTTCATATAGGCCTACCATTCGTCCGATAACGATGAAACTTGGCTGAGATGTGGTGCACAGTCCAGGGAAGGTTTTTGACTTAGAAAATCCATTGCACAATCGGTAGCGCACGAGTAGATTCTACTAATGAGCGAAGGCACGCGAATCGCTTCAACAAAGTCCCGTATGCGTTCATATAGGCCTACTATTCATCCAATTGCGAGCGATGAAACTTGGGTGAGTTGTTGTGCACACTGTAGGGAACGTTTCTAATTTAGTAAGTCCATTGTATAATGGGTTGCGCACGAGTAGTTTCAACAAATGAGTTACGGCGCACAAACCGTTTCAACAAATGAGTTACGGCGCACAAACCGTTTCAACAAAGTTGCATCTGCGTTCATATACCATTCATCCGATTGTGATGAAACTAGGGTGAGTTGTTGTGCACACTGCAGGGAAGGTTTCTGACTTAGTAAATCCATTGTACAATTGGTAGCGCGCGAGTTGATTCAACAAATGAGTGACGTCGCGCGAATCGTTTAAACAAAATCCCGTAAGCGTTCATATGCCATTCATCCGATTGCGATGAAACGTTGATGATTTGTTGTGTATACGCCAGGGAAGATTTTCGACTTAGTAAATCCATTTTACAATAGGTAGCGCCCGAGTAGATGCAACAAATGAGTGACGACGCGTGAAGTGTTTCAGCAAAGTTCCATCTGCGTTCATATACCATTCATCTGATTGCGATGAAACTTTGGAGAATTGTTGCGCACTCTCCCACAAATGTTTCAAAATTAGTAAATCCATTTTACGATAGCTTAGAGGCAGTTAACGGAAATTGTGTATCCAAAAGCACTTCAAGAAACCAAATTACAATGCCAACACTTTCTTTGATTGGCATTGCAACACATGCCGGGTACAGCTTGTTTAATTATAAAAATAACTTAACTAGGCCTAATATATGATTAATATTTTAATAAAAAACATATCAATATATTAGCTATTTATAAATTAATTGGTTTATATTATAATTTATATCCTATTTAATAGGTCGAAAAATCAAAATCATGTGGCCCCCATACTAATCCACCTTAACGACAGTGGCCTTTTTCCAAAAAAGTTTGGACGCGGCAGCTCTAGACAAAGAGAACGCAGGTCAATGTAGTGTACGTAAAGAATTTTGGCTGAAACAGCTTCCCTGCTAATATATGATATTTTGTAGTTCAACCAGGGTTGGGTAGGTAAATTTTTTAAAATTAACTACCTAATAGTTACCGTTCAAGTTATTATTACAGTGTTTGAAGCCAAAGTAAGCGAAACTAATGCTTTTCAGTTTCTCAACAAGATTGTGCAGTAAAGACAGTGAAAGTGGTAGCAGTTGCCCGAGAACGGATCACAAAGCGCTTCCATTTTCACTGCCTAAACTGGTAGCAGTTGCACGGAAACGGATCCCACAGCGCTTCCACTTTCACTGGCTACACTGGTAGCAGTTGCACTAGAACGGATCCCACAGCACTTCTACTTTCACTGGCTACATTGGTGGCAGTTGCACTAGAACGGATCCCACAGCACTTCCACTTTCACTGGCTACACTGGTGGCAGATGCACTAGAACAGATCCCACAGCGCTTCCACTTTCACTGGCTACACTGGTAGCAGTTGCACTAGAACGGATCCAACAGCGCTTCCACGTTTACTGGTTAAACTGCTGGCAGTTGTACGAGAACGGATCCCACAGCCCTTCCACTTTCACTGACTAATCTTGTAGCTGTTGCACGAGAACGGATCCCACAGCGCTTCCAGTTTCACTGACCAAACTTGCAGCAGTTGCACGAGAACGGATCCCACAGCACTTCCACTTTCACTGACTAATCTTGTAGCTGTTGCACGAGAAGGGATCCCACAGCGCTTCCACTTTCACTGACTAATCTTGTAGCTGTTGCACGAGAACGGATCCCACAGCGCTTCCAGTTTCACTGACCAAACTTGCAGCAGTTGCACGAGAACGGATCCCACAGCGCTTCCACTTTCACTGACTAATCTTGTAGCTGTTGCACGAGAACGGATCCCACAGTGCTTCCACTTTCACTGACTAATCTTGTAGATGTTGCACATGAACGGACCCCATAGCGCTTCCACTTTAACTGACTAATTTGTAGCGGTTGCACGAGAACGGATCCCACAGCGCTTCCAGTTTCACTGAAAACACTGGTAGCAGTTGTACGAGAACGGATCCCACAGCGATTCCACTTTCCCTGACTAATCTTGTAGATGTTGCACGAGAACGGATCCCAGAGTGCTTCCAGTTTCACTGACTAAACGTGCAGCAGTTGCACGAGAACGGACCCCATAGGGCTTCCACTTTAACTGACTAAGTTGTAGCAGTTGCACGAGAACGGATCTCATAGCGCTTTCATTTTCACTGGCTACACTGGTAGCAGTTGCAAGAGAACGGACCCCACAGTGATTTCACTTTCACTGGCTACATTGGTAGCAGATACTCGAGAACAGATCCCACAGCGCTTCCACTTTCATTGGCTACAGTGGTAGCAGATGCTCGAGAACGGATCCCACAGCATTTCCACATTGGCAGGGGCGGATCCAGAATTTCTCTCTGGGAGGAGCACCCCTGCTTGATTTTTGGGACCAACTTAATTAGTTAGAAGATGTTAATAAGAAGTAAAAATCCCAACTACGTCAAATAAAAGCTGCGTTATTTGTATAATACAAAAAATATATAAAAAGTACATAGAGACAATTTATTTTGTCTTCAGTACTTCCGTAACATTTACAGATGTGTTAGGGCCAGTTTTCTTTTATGTTTTCTAGCAAAACTTCCAACACCTCTTCAGGCTTAAATTCACTTGACATGTCCTGATGTATGTGCAGTAAAGCCAGTCCGACATAGTGCTGCGCATATTCGTCTTCAGACGGCGCAATGCTGAGAAGGAACGCTCAGTTGCACGGTACTTGTTGTAACTGGCAGTGCAAACAAAAGCTGGAGTAATATTCTCATATTTGGAAGAGCATCGGCCAATTTTTACGCTTTGGCTGGGTGTTTTGGACTCTTGGTTTCTGGAAGCGATTGCCATAAGTTTTTCCAGATTTGCAGCCCTCCTCTTTGTACAAGGCTTTCAGTCTGGTAATCCTTTTCAAAATTGGATGACAAAAGCATTTACAATTTTCCCACACACTGCATTTCATTCTTCGTAAAACTTCTAGTTAATTCATTTAAAATGAAGTACAACAAAGGGTTGAAGACTGTTTTACGATAGTATACTTCAATTGATTCAACCTGTAGGTTTGATCTGTTCTTTGGAAGGTTTGTTATTCTAGGCTTTTGAATGCCTGCGCCCATCTCTTCTGCTAGCTTTGTTGATTGTTCAAACAGTGCCTTGAATGATTTTCCACTAGAGTCCCTTTTTTCTTGAATGCTTGCTATTGTTGCTTCAACGAGTTGCATTGCATTAAGGATGTCCATGAAAACTGCTTGTAGTTTTCGTGCAAGAGGTAACGTCACTCCCAGAATATCAGCCAACACAACCACACTTAACAAAAACTCTGATGCCATGATAGAGTTGAGGAGTGGAAAGGCGTTGCTCCACCTACCATCAGGAGAGTTGGATATAGTTTTCAAAACGGTGGGTAGAGAAGGAAGGTTTTCCATGAACATCAGTACCGCCTCATGTCTCTCCAACCACCTTGTTTCACACAACGTTTTGAGTCCATGTTTTCCTGGCTTGAGGTTATGATTTTCCTGCATTTCGTCTTCGAGCTTTTTAAATCTTAAAGCTGAGTCTCGGAAAAAATTGGCCAAGATGATATGACACCTACAGCGTTTCTAATGCTAGACACAGTACACGCTTTGCTGACCTCAAAGTTAAGCCTATGGTTGGCACAGTGACTGTAGGTAGCTAATGGCTGGATCTGAGCAATGCGAGCTTTAACACCTTTAAATATTCCACACATATTTGAGGAACCATCAAAAGCTTGTCCTCGGCAATCATTTATGTCCAGTTCAAGTTTTTCAGGCTCTTGTAACATTGTGTGAGCCAGGTTCTCACCGTTGAGATCCACTACATCAACAAACTTTATGAAGTCTTCTTCAATCCTAAGTTCCTTAGTATTGAAGTATCTTATACAAAATGTAAGCTGTTCTTTGACAGATACATCAGTAGTCTCATCAGCCATAGCAGTGTAATACTTCGAATCTTCTATTTTGTCACACTCTTTTCGGTAATTACTTCACCGCAACTCTCAATAATATCGTTTTGAGTTGTTTTACAAATGTAACTGGCGTTATTTCCACAAGTTTTCAAGTGGAAAGCCAAAACGACATCACCAGCATCCATCCTAAATTTCAATAATGCTCGGAAATTTCCTTCACCGACCGCACCTCCATCAATACCGACAGTAGTGGCTACGCGGGCTATAGCGCAGCGTTAGGTCATGGGGCAAAGCTCTCTGCTGACTCGGTAGACGCGTGGGTTCGAGCCCCACCATCGGCTGTCCTTGAAATGGTTTTCCGTGGTTTCCCATTTTCAACACTAGGCAAATGCTGGGACAGTACCTTCTGACAGGCCACGGCCGCTTCCTTCCACATCCTTGCCCAGTTTCATTCATCTTCATCCATTCCATCTCTCATCCCGACGCGCAGGTCGCCCACGGGCGTCGACTTGAAAGACCTGCACTCGGCCTCTCAGGAGGCTACACGACAAAAAAAAAACCTCCATCAATGTCTAAGGCCCCGTCATCTCTATGCCCTCTCAACGGTATGTTCTGGTTACCACATCAAATGACTGTTTTAATGATAGGTATAAGTCTTTTGCGGTTCTCTTCAATAATTTGTTTCTCTGCATTGCACATGCTGGACAATACATAAATAGCCTTGTTCTCATGTATCATTAAGAAATTATGATAGGCAACCATGTTTCGTTTGTGGTAGTCTGTGTTTGAATGGCGCCTGAGTAATTCCACAGCTTTATTGTATGTTTTCATTGGTTCACAAACCAATTTTCCAAGTTTTACATCGTTTACTCCTCCTTCAGAACAGCCAAATAAGATACTAATTTTGCACAGACCTCCGCTCTTTTCTTCACCATAGGAAATTTGTAGTCTTCAGAGGGGGTCCATGAATGTTTCAACAACTGGTACTTTTCTTCGTTTTTCATTGATGCTATGGAAGCTTGATTTGGCAGAATCTTCCCCAAATCACGACCTTTAAAGGAAGTATCTGAGGACAGTAGGTCTACGTCACATTTTCCTGTTTCAGCTGATGTTGTAGTATTACTATAGTCAATTTCATTGTGGTGAAAATCAGAAGCTGTATCTTCGGAAAAACGCTAAACCACTTCCAGTTCATTGTTGTCTTCTACCGGAAAATAAAATAGGTTATAAAATTACAGGTAGGTGTCACAAAGGAGCTTGAACTTTGGTGATGGTATTTATGGAGGCTTTAACATCTACAAATATTATTCAAGTTATGTAACCGAGAATGTTACAGAACTGGAAATCTATTATCCACTTATTTATTTATCATTGACTCAGCAATATCCTCAGTATCATCACGTTCGTGTTACAGTATATAACAGAAATTGCAGGCTTAACCAGTAAATAATGGAAACTAAGTAACTAGCGCGTGATTTAATGAGTCATTGCTATCGCATTTTTGATACTCGAGCTTTAAATTTTGAATTTAAAAACACCACTTAAGAACCACAATTTATGTACGTAATAAACACTGTAAACAAAAGTTTGGTGCTTTTCAGTAGGTCAACACGAAAGTACCCAAAGGAGCTGGGTTATGCCCTAATCCTGAAAAAAATTACATGAGATTAATAAATAACCTCATTTAATTTTTTTTCAGATTAATAAATAATCTCATGTAATTTTTATCATGATTAGGGCTTAACCCAGCTCGTTTGGGTACTTTCGTGTTGACCGACTGAAGATCACCAAACTTTTGTTTACTAAGGCAACACTGAAAAATGGCTTCAAACACCACAAAACACTGTAAATAAGCATAGTATCTGTATATTACAATGCTGTTAGGCTAGGACAGCATTGCAATGTTAGGTTAGGTACGCTTCACATCTAACTTGTAGGACAGAGTACACTGGTAGTCATTTTTATCTTACAGTACCTTGTTTCGTTTCGTAAAAAGTCGTGTCTAGTCTAAGTTAACTTTTCTTTCCTCCGTCACCACTCATACTTGTATTAATAACTCTCTATAACTTATAATCATATACCACACCACAGCACAATGAAACTATCAGAACTGCCTCAGTGTTGCCATATTTTCAAATACGAATATCGTACAGTCCCAGTGAAATTATCTTACATAAGCTGGCGACCGTGATGCTTCTGGTGGAGATCTACAAAACTACGTTTTCTTGAGATTATGCGAATATAGTTAAGATAATTTTGAGTAGAGGAAACATTTTAAAGTGTATACTAGGTCGTAAAGGGCTAAACCTAAACCTGTTTGTATTTTGAAAAGAAGTTTGGGAAATTAATTAAATTAAACAATATGTATTTTGTAAAGCAGTTTGTGATTTAAGTGTGAAATAAAACATTATTTTTCCCATAAAAATAGTCTATTTTATCTAGTGTACAGACCAGTCGTTTGAGGAGGGCACGTGCCCCCCCCCCCCCCCCCAAACACCCCTCCCCCTTGAATCCGCCTCTGTACATTGGTAACAGTTGCACGAGAACGGATTTAACAGCGCTTCCACTTTAACTGGCTACTTTGGTAGCAGATGCACGAGAACGGATCCCACATCGCTCAAACAATGAGATAAGTTCATATTCCATTGCAACCTGATCGTTCACTTAGAATCACAGATATCACACTAAACAAGCAAAGTTGAAGGTCAATAACCACTAACAATATATTAACAAAAAATGAAATGAAACTATCAACTGACAAGTTGCGCGCGTTTCTAATAGTTGATGTAACTAAATAAATGTATGTATTGTGAATATCATCACCCATATGCTGTACTTGTAGACATAGATTTAACGGCCTTAGTGTAAAGGATCTGTTGATGATCGCTTGACGATCGAAACTGGCCATCCAAAGCGTGAATTTATTAATCTCATGTAAACAGTTTGTTCAGGTTTAAGTAAACACCCATCACTATTGGGTACAATGGTGTCGACCGACTGAAAAGCATTAATTTCGTTACAGTTAAATTTGTCGAAGTAACGAATTGTTTTATTTTTTTATTTTTACTTTTGTATAGAAATATAGTTGCTTAATTAATTTTCTAGCAACTATAATTTACTTGGGGGGCTGCGTGGCGTAGTCGGTAGAGGCGCTGAGCTTCTAACTGAAAGGGAGTGGGTTCGATCAACACCCAGATAGTGGATTTTAGAAACAAAACTGCCACTTTTGGAAACGCAAATAGCCCTGGGGTTCACTCAGCCTACAACAGAAATGAGTACCAGGCTAATTCTTGGGAGCAAAGGCGGCCGGTCGTGGAGCTGACAACTCCATCCCATCTAGTGCCGATGTCACAAAAAGTGGAAGCCTCTACCTTCCACTACTCCCTGGGCCTCCATGGCCTGTATGGAGTTGTTTTTTTGCTGTGTAACATCTTTCCGCTCGGTTGCTGGATAGTTTTGTGGGAGTGATTTTGAAAATTGGGAACGGAAATGAATCGGGCGGAAGTGGATCGAACGGAAGTGGATCGGACGGAAGTGAAGACGCACTGCCAGAAAAATGGGACGGAAGTGAATCGGGCGAAAGTGGATCGAACGGAAGTGGATCGGGCGGAAGTGAAGACGCACTGCCAGCTGGATGTACAATTGAAAATGTGTGTATTGGAAACAAGGCAGTGTGTGCTCTGTAGCGCGAGAATGTTATGGCAATACAGTAGGCAGTGCATTTAGCAGGCACTGGTTTGACGAGCACAGTGGCAAATGTTTCACCGACTTTCATTTGTCATTGAGTAGGCTAGTTTATGAAGCTTCACGTTCAAGGTTGAATATCACATGGAGTAGGACAAAGACGACAAATGACATTTAAGTAAGCGGCATTATTGTCAAGCTGTGGGTGAGTAGTCAAATATTAAATGCATAACAGAATGTTGTTATATGAGTGGAATAAATGGTGTATTTTCATCATATGCGAGACTAGGTCATTTCATGATTGTAGGAAGCCATGTTTTGATTGTTTACGACGAACTGTATGAGAGCCTTGGGAATAATGAATGTTATAGTTACTGAGGAATGTGCTCACAGTATTTGAGAGTACTGTCGACGTCGTGTGTCACTTTGTTATTATGAATTATTAATGTAAAAGGAAGGAAGGAAGCTTGTAGTTTTGCGTGCCCGTTAATCTCACGATCATGATCGAAGGTACCTCCCTTTTACGTGGAATGCGAACCACAGGACATGGCATTTCAATTCGAAAATCTCACATGTATTGACCGGGAATCAAACCCGGTCTACCTTGGTGAGAGACTAACAGCTTGACCGCTGCGCCACAAATGTGACAGTAGCATATCTCCAATTCAATCTATACATTCATCATAGTACCAGTATGCAAATGGAGTGTAAATTAACCTTTTAAGAATGTCCAAGCAGTGTAGTATACGAGTAAGATAACATGTCAGATGTTACACATCATATGCGACTACTGTAATGCTCGTATCTTTTTTTAAATATATAATTTACTTGACTGAACGGAGTAGTGGATTCCAGTAATAAGGAAGAACAAAATGAGCTGTCGCTAAACAAAACTATCACTACAACGCTACAATGTCTATGTGGTAGCACACCTCATGCCATAAAAATATGTATATTCATTGAAAGTGAATACTGTAGTATGTACAGTAGTTAGACGGTACAATACTTTGCACCCAGAACAACAACAAAAATAATAATAATAATAAACAATAATTATAATAATAATAGCCAGAGAGCTAGTGCGAGAAATGTTGCATGTGTTAAACCGCCCGCCCGACTTAACAGCTATGCAGGCTCGTCGCGAAATGGTTCTGACATGGGCTACCAAACGCACATTTTAAATAAATTGTCAATATTTCTGAAATCCGAGTGCAAGTCATCACTGCAGCGGGTAGGTTAATCCTCTTGCTTTTGAAGCACGGTTTTACTCTTATGGGGGCTCGAAGCGACACAGTTCTTTGCTTAACGCACTTTATAAACAAATAAATATATTTCCGTTGACTTTTCAAGAAATGCTAGATATTTCCTGTAGTATTGAGACGATTTGAAATATTTTTGCACAAACCGCACCTTCTCACTCCCTATGGGTTAAGAGATTGAGTTTTGTGAATCATACACCTCAGCATTTTATATATATGGTAATAATAATAATAATAATAATAATAATAATAATAATATCAAGCTATCGAATTATCTATGTCTTACCTACCCGTGCTTTTTTAAAGTTCGCTGTGGAACTGCGACTGCTCTGTATTTGCTCTTCACCTGTGCACGCTTTACATTTACAGTTGCCGTTCTTCCCATCCGATTTTAAGAAATTAATTATACCGGAGTATGATTCCTCCATAGCAATGGCACAAGTCTAGACACAAGCATGATTTAATTTCAATCCCATCAGCGAAGTTTTAAGATGACATTCCGCGTACATCATACTGTAAAAGAGACAGAGGTTCGGTTCCAAAACGTCTCCTCCCCAAACCTTTTAAACAGTTCGGAAATAAGTAATAAAATGTTGCTTTGTATTCTTAGGCTCCCTGGAAGAAAATGTACCTAGGTATTACTCAGAATTGAATGCAGAAACATGTCCGAAGTATAGCTGCTACAGGCGGTATTTGGCAAGTTTTGTCTCTAGAATGGTTCATAAACCATGATTGAGGGTCGGGCCTAATCTCGTACATACCAATTCCCTGGTCACCTAATAAATTGTCTACACAGAGACATATCAGAAATATTGCGGCTCAAGGAGCATTCGGAAGCGTTTGTGGCTCCAGTGCGGGCGTACGTAAAGCCAACAGAAAGGCGCAGGTACTGAAACCCCTATAATCCGTTATACATTTTCCAATGGCGGTTCGTTTATGGTTATTGTTTGTGCTGAATATAGGCTCTCAATGTAAAGGTGGTGGGTCCATTCCCACGTGCTATTGACAACGTCCGCCTCGTTGCGTTGTGGCAAACATTCTTGGCTGTCACCGCAGAGGCCTGGCTTCCATTCCCGGCTCTGCCAATAAATTTAATTCTGGTCTGGGGGCTGGAACGGGCTACTCTCAGCCTCGTGAGGCATAAATGAGAAGAGGTGGGTTAGATGCGCACATCAGCCATCTAAGAAGTGATTTTCCGTGATTACCCACTTGTACTAAGAGCAAATGGCAAGAGGGTACATTACTTGAAGCCACGGCCACTTCCCACGTAATCCTAGATCAAATTACAAATACACACATTAATACAGCCATCACAATGATACATGTAATCAGACGAGTTCCTCACTCACCCATGCACGAGAGGGAAAAATGACCACGATGGCGCAAGCCCCTAAACACATCAACAATAACAATGAACCGTGTAAAATGTGATTGATTCTGATTATGACACGTCAAGCATATTTGTATTAAATTGTGTCGACTTTTCCGTCTCTGATTGCAGGGGTATTGTTGTGACATCCAGGCTTGCTGTCAATATTGTCAATACCACAGTCTCTTCCTATCTTCCGTATCACTTCTTTCGCCTCCTCGTGTCTTCTTTGTTTCTTTGCTTCTTTCCACTTCTACAGTACTGAACTCAAATCTGTCTCAGTTTTTCTCTTCTCTTTAATGGAGCTCAATCCTTCACTCCCCCTCCGACTTTCTCTCTCCTTCTTCCCACTCTCGTGGTTATTTTCATTGCCCTTCTCCTTCTCAAGTGATCAGTCATTCCAGCCCTCTCTTCTCCTAGGCTCACTTCATTCTTTTCAAGGTTTTTGCACACACTTTTCATGTCATACAAGGCTCTTCTGTTTGATGCACTCTTTGTATAGCAAACTCCTCTCCAACTACCTTCACGAGGAAATGTAATTCTCTATCACTTCGTGAGTTAAGCAAACTACTTTTTCTCGCCATTGGAAATCTCACAAGAAATTACTGTCTGCATCGTCTTTGTAGTGATCTAGAATTCCTTAAGGAAGACCATTCTATTAAACTAAACTTTAATGTTATTCGCATGTTTAATGCCACTTGCTATCGACAGGCTTTCGTTTCTGTAATGACCACCTGTTGTGGTTTCTGGGTACATATCGAGACTACAGTCTCAAAGGTTCTGGGTTTGATTCCCAGATCTGCCATGAAGTTTATTTCTGATATAGACACATTCCGGGATGATTCCTAACTTAAGCCAGAGCCAAACTCTATTACCAATAAACAGACAGCACAATAATACAGGTCACTAGAAAAATTTGAAACATACACCTAATTGTATAAACAAATTCCTTAATAAAACATTTCCATAATTAACAATCACCAAATTAAAACATGAATGAAACTCCCTAATGGCAGTGCAGTATGTGCGCTGGGCACCCATCGGCGCGAATACCACCTAACGTATCCTTCCGTAGGGGCTCACAAAAATTTGGACGTGAGTTGGTGACAATGAAGGCACCAGCTGTGGCTAGCATGGCTTCCAGTGACTTGTTTCATTCTTCCTGTCGGTCTGCCTTGGTAAACTAACTAATTTAATACAGCTCCTGCTGAGGTCCAAGCTCCTAACGGAGAACAAAGCTGCATACCCTATCTCAAATCCTAATAACTGCAATTCCACGCACTGCTTAAACTATAACAATAACACAGGTTATCGGAAAAAACATCAAAGTGTTAAGTGCTGTTGATCGCGATGTTCCTGGCCGATAAATTAAACAACGATAACATTTCACAGTTAGAAATTCGTGTCATGCAACGGTAGACTAGTTAATGCGCTGATGGCACACATAGTGCAGATGAATGTGCAGTATACAAAGATTGGTGAACTGGTGGTATAAATTAATAATGTTACTCAATCACCTGCTCATAATCATATTTATTAAATCTCTGAACCTGGTACCTTAAAATTTTGCAATACAGTCAAGGAATAATACGGGATTTTAAAATTCCTTTTCTGAGGGGTGGAAAATTGGGGTTCAAAATTAGGTCTTTTCCAAAATAACTTGAGCAACGGACGCAAAGTTTGGAATGCGTGCTCTTTGGTAAAATCGATAAGACATGTGTATGTTTGGAGTCGATCTCTCCATTACCACGTTCCCATGTCTCCATCGTGGCTAACGTAGTTCTTCATTTACATGGTTTGTGGTAGTCATAAATTCTATACAGTCAGTCTCTAGTGTATGTCACTGTGTTTTGGATAAAATGTCCTTATAACACAAGTTCATAATAAGTCCACTCATGTGTCAAAAAATCTGTAATTGTATCACTTGCACAGTCCACTATGTTGTCTACTGTTATGTCCACTGTAATTTCTACATAAATACTAATTTTTTAATCGTAGCACAGTTTTAATATTCAACTTTGTAAGAACGTGTTATTAAGTGCACTAATTCGTCCGTAAACTTACATGCAAATCGCTCATATACTGAGCTTCTCGGTCTGCCCCAGCTGCTCGCTTGTAGTGATGAGAAACTTACTTCCTCATTCACTGAAAACACGCGATACAATTCTCCGTTTAACTCCACTCGACTTTCGTTGCGCGTACAAGTACCTAAATCTTTTCGTCGTAAAGGGTAGAATTGAACAGAATTAAGTCGCTTTCAGGATTGCAACTAAGTCCAATCGTAGTAGTAAGGCAAGTCCATCACGTACTCCGGATATGCCTTCGATTTGTGGTTGTAGCTGAGATATGAATCTAAGGTATATGGCCTGGATGTCCGGTTATATACTCATTTCCAACTATACGTCATTGCCTAGACGTCACTCAATCTGCCACCTGTGATTCGATTATATTACAAAAGTAAATATCTTGACTCCAGTATGACTGGATTCTTTAAAATTTGTACAATACCTTCTACAAAAGGTATAATTAACATTCTTCGTACCAAATTTTACACCATATTACTGCATCGTGTGTAACAGTATTTTACCATTGCTGCCCTGCTGGTTGGTTGAGAATTCGCGCCTTTGCTTACGTCTACTGCATGAAGTGGTATTCAACGCGTCATCGCATCCACGCGCTAATTTGAAACTTGCCAAACAATATTGCCGGATCTCCATATGGGCACATTATATCATAAGAACTTACAATGTTAACTCTATTTCAAATTGTTGATCTGAAAATTTTGAAACACCGGATTTCTGCAGTTTGCCATTTCATGGACTTAAGGCACTGGCATATATTATCTCACATTAAATGCCAATAAATATCTTAATTCATACAGAAATCTGTTAAGTTTGTCTCAATTGTCATCTGATTTCAGCCATTACTGACATTTGCATATTAGTTACTTCGTTTATCTCAAATGTTCATCAAGGTCCTCTTTGCCTCAACTTATGTTGGAATGCAATCACATTGTCTTAATAAATCAATTAGCATACTGAAGTTAATTCAGCACGTGGTTTACAACCTAATCACAAGTGTTCATTCTTATCACACATTTGTGTCCAAATATAGGGCATCATTTAAGTTATGGGTGTCTATGCAATGTTCAGTTTTGTCATCCTGTCCTAAATAACCATTGGGCATTAATCATATAATTATTCCCGTCATAATACTTCATTTTTTCTTGCCTCATTTTATTGGATTTTTGGCTGGCTGAATGGCTCAGCGGTAATGTGCCCCCTTGCTGTGCCCAAGGTTGCAGGATCGAATCCTGGCGCAGTCAGCTGGCATTTGAGGGTGCGCAAATGCGAGGGAGCCGTGTCAGTAGATTTATTGGCACGTTAATGATCCCATCGGGGCAAAATTCTGGCACCCCGGCGTCTCTAAAATCTGCAGTAGTTAATGGGGACGTAAAACAAATAACAGTATTATTATTTATTGGATTAAGTATTATTATGGCACCGTATTAAATTCAACATTGTCGCTCGCTGTATGTCTCACTACTACTACGTGACAATGCAATAAGCACATCTTATAATCCTTATCATCGCTGCTTCCTAATAATAAATGCTCAATCTCATATCAACAACTTACCTGTAAACTGATAATATCACGTCATCTCAACAAATGATCTCTGGAGCAATTGGAAGAGAGTCCAAACACCACCATAGGGAAGATCAGGTAGAATGAGGAACAAGTTTAGGAGTGAAATCACAAGATAGTGTAAAAGGGAAGAACCCAAAGAAATAAATATTTTATTTATAACAAGAGTAAACAACAAATAGGTTGAGAAAAGATATGTTAATTTAGTACTGACATCTAAAGGATTTTGAACTTTCCGAAGCAGAGTAGCGTGAGGGAAGAGAGGGCTCGTAGCCCATTTACAAATTTTTGTTATGATTGGAAATATAATTAAGCTTAAATCTTTTGGAAAAAAGTGATTGTTGTGCTCGAAAAAATAAAAGAAATAAAAATTCCTCACAAGAAAGGTACTAATAAGAGATTTAGCTAGGTTACACACAGTCTCGATTATGAAAACAATAATTAAGGTGCATAAATTGAATACGACGTTAGGTAGGAAGTTAGCTGAGTGAACTATACCAGCGATAAACAATCCAAAGAGATCTGTGAAAAACTATAACCTAAACAGAAGTAGAAGATAAGATAAGAGCACAACAGGTGTAAGAAATAGTTAACAAGATTCACGAGGGGCATCTCAAGTTGCTGCCATAAGTGAAGATCAATTGCAAGAATAGGGAGAAAGTAGCTAACTTCGACAATAATTCAGAGTAAACTCTTCAAGATGAAACAATTAACAGAGTTAGTTAAGTACAAACAGAAGGCGGCCGTGGCTAAAAATTTAGAAACTATGCAACGCATATAGAAATAAAGCAATTCAACTGCTGTAAGATTAATATACAAAATAGAGCAGTTACTGCTGAAAGGTTGGTCTCAGACCAAGGATATACTCGAACAGCTTATTTATTTAGATATTACAATTAATAATAATAATAATAATAATAATAATAATATCGTATGGCCTCGGATGCCTGGTGCAAGCTTTGTTAATTGACACCCAGAGGGTAGCTTGCATGTCGAATTTCGTCGTTCCTTTGAACGCTATGAAAGTCAAGGAGGTTAGATATCTAAACTCCTTGACACTACAGCGCTTTCAAGTAGAGAATGGAGGAACTTTGTGTTGGCGGAAAATCCCGAGATTAATTTTGCCATTGAACACGAACTACTGAATTCAAATGGGTTCTTTAACATGCCAACAACGTATGACATGAGTATCGTGATTTTTGTCGCCTTCAAAAATCACTTACCATGGCCAGGGGCGAACCTGCAATCTTGGGGTTGGTAGTCCGACACTATAACCACTCACCCACCGTGGCAAGCCGATATTAGAATTGCGTAGACTAGACTAGATAAGCAAGAATATAACAAATTAATATGCACCATTCGACACACTGAAACTTAACTAAAGTTAAGATAGAAAAATCTAAGTTGATCCTAGCAACTTGGGAACAGCAGTGTATGCTGTAAAAATTGAAAATACCATTTGAAAATGAAAAAAAAAGGCCTTTACGGCAAGAGAATAATAATGAGCTTGCAAGCTTTGTAAAATTACAATTGATTTGAAGCGTTTTAGCTGCGAGAAAGTTCCAACTTCCAACAAGGGGCGTGGATTTCAATACGACTGGAAATACGCAGAATAACCGTTAAGTGATAAATTCAACTAGGGGAGGACTCACTCGGATGTAACCTCAGAATTACAAAAAAGAATACAAAGCAGATTACTTAAATTAGATACCGTAGTTGATTGTTAGTGGGGTTCAGAGGGGGAGAACGGAAATTAGGGTTTATTCACTGTCAGTTCATGCATGTATTTGCGCGCGACACTGTAACTTGTAAACCAGACTATTTTTGGCACGGTGTACTTTCGAGTTTTAGGAAAAAGTTTATCTTTAAAACAAAATATCACTGATTAACGTGTTGAATTATTTCCTGGTTGAGGATTTGCATAATTTCAGAATAGTTTCAGTTTTCAACATTGAAAACATTGCGTGAGGTTGAAAATCTAGAGCATGAGCAGAATTGACCCATCAAACTGTTTTTAACAAAGCGGAGTGAATTTAACTTTAAGTTTGACGAATATACTTGAAGAACTTTCAAGATGCTTAGACCTGGTTGAAAGGAGTACAGGGTTAATCATGCGACGAACTCAATTACTGGCATTGACAGAGAAAAAAGAAAGGATAAATCTCACGTAGGCCTAGCCGTCAACTATTCTTCACACAAAAAACTCTCCCACACTGAACGAAATTAAGAAATAACATCATGACAAATATTCCTGCCAGCAGGAAAAAACTGTAAGTATGAAGTTTCTTGCAAGCGAGCTTAAAATAATTACATGAGAGTTAGTTTAAGACAGTATTAATAAGTTGGCTGGCGTTGTAGTGCGTGTCACTTACATGACCATCACAAAATGTCGGGCGTGGCTACTGACCCTCGGAGAGCGGTCTAGTAGGTTTGCTGGTGGCACTAAGACGACTGAAAAGCAAGTAGAGCTCCCGAGTGGCTAGCAAGACGGGAGGGTCGGAGGGGAAGGGAGGTGACGTAACACGTACCAAAAGGTACACAATAAAAGAATAGTTAAAGTACACAAATTTCTTTCTTGACGCCAAGTCCAAAGAACGTAGGAGCGAGTAGGCTGCCATATGTTTGGAATGAACCGACTTAATAAGAATTCTTGAGTAGCTGTTTACAGCGATTTCCCACGCTGTCCGCCAGGAACGAGTGAGTAAAGCAAGGTGCCACAAGATAGCGCAGCAAGGCAAGGCTTGATGTTTCCTTTAAACAGGGGGAAAGGCACTTCGTACTCTGTAACATACTGAGAGAGGCATAAGCAAAGGCACAAGAGGAAGAAGTCTCTGTTGGTGGTTTTCACGAACTAGAGGATAAGAAAGACGGAAAAGTTAAAGATAACCCAATATGGGTGCGAATTACATATTACGTTGAGCTTAAGTTATATTCAAAGAATATACCAATCTCCAATGAATATCATCCTTACGAATACAGTAACACTACCAATCAATGTTCAACCTATATAAATCTGAACCTGATAATTATACAATGTCAACTATTACCATAATGACTCGCCTTCCCACATCAATAATACTTGATTCCTTTAATCTTATTAACTAGCAACCCGACCCGGCTTCGCCCGGGAACAGTTATGAATGCATTACGTGATAAGCGCTTTCTTTTTCCAATGTCAATGAACAACGACCAATATCCGTTTTACGTCTCGGCATGATGGGTTAATATCACTGACTGGACTATTAGTTATATTATCATGGAGATGCATGTGCAACAAATTCTTGTCAGACGTAATTTAAGAATGGCGAGGTGCATGAAACACAAATCCCCCTTCCGTCCAATCTTAACTTGACTGTGAATTTTGCGGAACAAAAAGTTCACAGGCGAAATGAAGAAAAGCCGAGTTGCACTTCCAGGGAAACTCCAAACACAACCACTCTTCTCTAAAGTTTTTAACTCAACACGACTCAACAATTTGCTGCTGGCTGTATCTGGGTCAATAATCTCGTCCGCTAGCTACGCTGTAACTGGGGTGATAGACTCGCCCCTAGGTAGTGAACCCGATGGGGTTATGCTGACTGGAATCGAACATGGTTCTCAGAGACTGTGATCTCAGTATAGAGGTTCCACCAGGAAGCGAACCAGAGATCTGTACAGGGAGTTTCTTGGTAAAAACCCCTCGAAAGAGATGTATATTTAATCACTGGTGTGATTTTTGATGAAATGGCATTATTTAGTAAAATAATGTAGGAAATAATGAGCAGATTATATCATTATAAGACGATTTGGTGTAAGCTATTGGAGGCTTGAAGCACAGAGGAGGGCAGAGCTGACATTTACTAATTGGCCCAGAATTGTGGGTTGGAACCAGCGGCGCCACGTCCATCTCAGTGACCCCAATATGTCGTCTAGAGCAGGGGCGAGGCCTGAATAATGACATAGTTATTCCCCGACGGAGAATGGATTTGGAGTAGGGGCGGAGAAATGCCCAGAAAAATCATTGATTACTCGTGATTGGAGTAACGAATCGAGATGAGAGTTGCACACAGGTGAATATCTTGGCAAGAAGATAATTTTAGAGTCTTTTACCTGCGAAATTGGTGCATATTTAATGATGTGCGTAAGGACTGTAAAACGACCATTGTTCGCGGATGGATGTGAAGATGTTGCCGGGGGTTTCCCGTTAGGTAGCGTCCCACGCCATGGAGAAAGGAATTAATATTAATTAATTGGACGAGCGATTCCTTTGCACACAGATAGTTTTGGGACCTGTGAAGAGAGAGGAACACAATGATCATGGTTTGAAGACCTGAATCATGCTGTGAGAGGAGCCAAGATTACGCGGGAAGATGTTGCTCTACTTTCTGTGGAAATCCGATATAAGGGAGTAGACCCCAGGAGGAGCTCTCAGTTGAAGCCCAGTTGAAACACAGTGGTAGCGCAGCCAAGTTCAGTCTACATGCCGCCAAGCGCAGTTACAGCCAGTTACAGTCTTACTCAATTGTCAATTGTAGCACAATGGCAATAAGTTGCAATCAGTATGCAGCAAATATGCAGCAGTACGAGACAGCGTGTAAGTCGCATACAGAAGTCTTCAAATAAGCTACGTGCAGTCTTCGAGTGAAACTTCAGTCAGCTACAGCCAGGTTGAAGCAAGTTCGTCAAGGCAAAACGCATGACGATTCTATTCATCAAGACGCCGAACAAAGACTGGTATGTGTAAAAGAAACAGTAAACATGCTTGTATGAATAATAGTCGTGATACAGGCATAATCAGCAGCACGAACTATGACGTGTTCAGTTACGAAGCACCGTATAGACTAACGGTAGAACTATTGTATATAATTATTTGTGAAAGTGTTGAACTGTATTAAGCGCAATGTGTATAGTATTAACTAATCGTATATGTGTAACTACGATAGAATGCGCGAAAGAAACTCTACTAAGTGTTTGGTATTGCCATGAGAGTACCAGATGTTAACGCTCATGTTTGGGAGCCAGCGTATTGATGTAACGCAGGACGCTCACTGTAGGAGTAATGATCGTCATAAAAACTGTTGGAGAGTTTCGAGAGCAGACAACCAGACTTTCAATCAGGAGTTGGTAACGTAAGATGCCGTCGACACCTGCAATTTCGATCTCTGCTAGGGAATTTCAGCATTGAAGTGTGTATAAAGTGACGAGTGTTCAGTGTAATGTATATGTAAAAATATCATTTAAAGTAGTGTTTGATGAAGTGTTTCACTTGTTTGGGGAGTGATAACTTCCTGAAAGGTATGCAACGTGTCGTGTTGGTGATAGAAATTATGTGTAATCAAATGTGTGTAAACAAGAGAAATATGTCGCGTTAAACCCATTATGGCGGGCGACATGGAAGAATATGATTGGTCGGAGCCACCTTAGATGCCTATAGAGATGTAAGTACCCCACAAATTATGGTTACGATTATGTAGAAGTATGGACCGCTGCATGTCTGTGATTCCGTAAAGATATTGTGAATTCCTTATAGATGCCAGTAAAAGTCAGTTAGGAGGCTGATCCTCCATGTTTAATCAGTAATGAGTTGATTTTTATAGAGTTGAGATGTTAATTTGCATCATTAAGTGGAGTAATTATTCCCACTATGAATTAAGAATGGCAATCAGTTATGTAAATGCAACGAACGCGATTGTTCGAGTTTAAAACGTCTAGCTATGTCGGAAAATTTGGTAAATTATGTGAGAATAATAATAAATAATGATTTTGATCATTTATGTCAATGAGATTTATGATAATAATAATAAATAATGATTTTGGTCATTTATGTCAGTGAGAAATGATGATAATAATAATAATGGTTATTAAGAGTATGAATGAACACATCAGGAAACAAATAAATGTTGTAAGCGAGAATTATTAACGCTAATTGCAAGACTTATCAATCCAAGCAGGAAGATGTTACAATGAGATTACATTACAGTAACTATGGAAAGAAGTTTTATATCAGAATATTGCAGATATTCAGTAATGATACCAGTAATGAAAGAGCTTTTAGTGAATTGAATTTGCAGCTTAATTGAGAAGCTTATAGAGTAAATGTTAGATTTCTCTTAATATTATAGGTCGGAGTGTCGTAGCATGGAGCATTAGGGGCCAGATAGTCTATTCTACGTATGAATTCTCCTATGTCGTGGACATTGTTGGAGATATTATTTATTCCAGAGTTTTAGTGTAGGACCCTAACTCTGAAGAAAGGATTGAAATGTGTTCCGGATTGGAATCTTGATAGAGTCGAGGAAACAAGGACACCTCGCAGCTCTATGATTTCCCGAGAACTTATTGATGAGTTATTTACGCTTGTGGCAGCGAAACTCATGGCGACAGTGGTTTTCTGCGCCTATATTATACTTGAGACATCGGTCAAACCGCCTGGCTCATGCATTGCGAACCCAGAACCTTCATGTTGAATGGACCCATGTGAGGCCATTAATTAATCGTTATCCTCGACGTAGGAATAATTACAAAAGCTCATTCAATACCTGTTGGCATAATAGTCAATTAAGATCCTTTGGGAACATGTGTGTCGGTCAGGACACAGTATTTGTCTTGTAAATCTGCACTGCTTAGAGAGGGAGACTTTCAAACTTTTAGAAAGGTCGAGATAATTGGTGAAACGACCCATTCCACTTTCTATTGTGTAGCGACTTCCTTAGCCGAGGGTCGGTGCTAGCCACCCGGGCCGCTCAGGCAAGTTATAAAGGGAAGAGATTCTAGACCTTGTTGAAATGACATATAATGCATGAGTGTTATGTTGAGTATTAGAGCCATGTGGTTTGTGAACACATGGATAATTATAGTTCATCCTGATGGTTCATTATTTTAGCTATCTGACGAATAGTTACATGATATATTTGTACTGTCACTGGAGCCAAGTCATGTAGTTGGTGACTAGATGCCAATCGCCATGAGCGCGAGGTAGTCTATCGTACAATCCGACATAAGCTATAACGTAACGTTTTATCTAGGAATCACAGACAGCATGCGGTGAAACCATATAATTGGAGGATGTGTAGGGGGTAGCTTACATAATTATGGAGTTGCACGTCGATTTTGGTGCAACGTCCAAATAGGTAAATGCATGCAAAGCATTTCATTGGTGAGAAGAAAAATATTAAAACACGCACGGCACACATAATTGTTTAACATAAAGAGGTTTAAGGAATAATCCTTGTTGTAATATGAAAGAAGTCACAGTGTATGACTGTTATGTTAATGTACAGTTTGTTTTGAAGTCGTAGGTGCATCAGCGCACTAGTATATCCTTGTGAAGTTCACAGAAGGGTAAAGCCTTATGGCTAGGTATGACTTTGTTGTGATTTTATATTTGTTTACTTGTGGATTGTGGAAGTAAAAATTTTGTTTGCTTTATTTTATGCTTTTTGGGTATTGTTTTGTGTTTGAAGCCATGATTTATTTTACTGGATTAAAGTTTTAGAATAGAGTTGTGCTTTATCATTGTAGAGTTGATACCTTTTAGCCTCAAATCCAAAATATGCACTGCTCAATTGGGGTTACCGTACACACCTGAGAGCTGATGCTAGCTGGAGGCAGATGCATATTATCCACCGAGATTACTCACATGGGTACAGTAGTTCGTAAACTGTCGCCTCAGTAACTGAATGGAGATTGATGGAAGAATTGAAAACGTAAAAACACTTATAGTAAGCGATGTATTGAAGATAGAGATATGCTCTCCCGGGCTTTTTTGTAGAACCTTTCATGCTGAACAATTCTTACACTCAAAGTATATAGATATTTTTAACGGTTTGCCAAGCGTAAGCTTAAAAAGCGCACGGACGCCAGTTTTTTTTTCGACCTTTTCACTGAAATAGTTAGTGCTTGACTTCCTTTGGTCATAAATAAATTATTTTCTACAGAAACCTTCCTCGAGATATCCTTTACAGAATGGTGAAAACCCCATCAAAATCCATTCAGTGTTTCTCGAGATTATCCGTGACCTCCAAGAATCGGGGACTTTGTTTTATACTAAGTAGAGATTATACGCCAATCAGTATAATTTAATATAATATAATCCCCGTTCCGTCCAATCTTAAATTGACTGTGAATTTTGCGGAACGAAAAATTCAGAGGCGAAATGAGAGTTGCACTTCCAGGGAATGGCGAGGTGAATGAAACTCAATTCCCCCTTCCGTCCAATCTTAACTTGACTGTGTTTCACAGCCGAAATAAAGAAAACCCGAGTTGTACTTCCAGGGAAACTCCAAACACAACACCCTTCTCAGAAGTCGAGACTCAACACGACTCAACGGTTTGCTGCTGGCTGTATCTGGGGCAATAGGTTCTCCCGCTCGCTAGACTGTAACAGGGCTGATAGACTTGCCCTTAGCTAGCTCGTAAACTGTCGCCTCAGTAGTTGAATGGGCATGGTTGGAAGAAATTAAAACGTAAAAACACTTATAGTGGGCGATGTATTGAAGATAGACATATGCTCTCATGGACTTTTTTGTAGAACTTTTCATGCTGAACAATTCTTACACTCATAGTATTTAGATATTTTTAACGGTTTGACCAGCGTTAGCTTACAAGGCTCTCGGACGCCAAGTTTTTTTTTCGACTTTTCCAGTGAAATCGTTTCTGCTCGGCTTCCTTTGATCATGAATAAATTATTTTCAACAAAAATCATCCCCGAGATATCCTTTACAGAATGGTGAAAACCTTATCAAAATCCATCCAGTGGTTCTCGAGTTTACCCGTAACATCCAAGAATCGGGGACTTTATTTTATACTAAGCAGAGATTAGATTTTATTCTGGTCACCGTCGTTTATTATAATGTTTACATTCAAATGAATACATTCCTAATATGTTGTTATTCCCAACCTTTAAATTACTCGTAACAACTCTCTACAGTGTGAGGTAATGCTGTTCAAAACACAGTTCATTAATGCCGTCTATTCGCTTAAAACACACAATCCTACTCTAAATCATCGTACATATTCAGCATAAATCTCTCTGTCCAGTAGCGTGTTAACTGAAATGGAAGTACAACTGTTGTTGTTATTGTATCAATTGAGGGGCTTGGACATCGTAACCATTTAGCCCCGTGTACGTGGGTGAGTGTAGAATCTTGTTTGATAACCTGTGTTATTGAGATGGCTGTATTAGTGTGTGTAATTGTAATTCAGGTGAGGATTGGGAGGCAAGCAGCCATGGCCTAAGTTAGGAACCATCCCGGCATTCGCCTGAAGTAGAAGTGGAAAACCATGGAAAACCACTTCTGGGATGGCTGAGGTGGGAATAGATCCCATTTGGCGTCTTAAATACTTTGCCTACATGCATCCACTGTGATACTGTAATACGAACTGAGATGGTGGGACACGATGTGAGTCAATGTAAGGTAATTTGACAATGTAAGACAATATGGGGCCGTCTTCACCGTGCTCCAGGGCTTTTATAGATTCTCGGAATATTTGCGCCAAGTTCCTCATGCCGTTATACGAATATGAATATTTCTCATCTAACATGAAATATGTGATATATCAGATATTAAGTTGCTTATAAAATGTGGCCATACTTCCATGCTGCTAAGAGTTTTTAATTAATCCCACGGGGGTTGAACAACTGTTTTCCTAATCAGCATCAATCCACGCGCGTTCTCTCATTGGTCAATATGGCCAAGGATAAGTATCACTGTCCACCTCACAAAACTTGTTGCCAAGCCATCACCACGTAACATTGCCAAAGCACTTAGCTATCAAGATTCTTCGCTTTTGTCAAATCTCAAAGACTTCTTCTCACATACTTTTAACACGACTTTGAATGGATACAATATATAAATCTGATAGTTCGTCTGCTTTTTGTTTGTGCGGCGGGGATTTTCGTCAAACGGCTGAGCCAATCTTGATGAACATAAGAGAGGAATATTATGCTTGCCCTGTGCACGGGATAGGATGTAGAATAAAGGCAATAGCTCCCGCCAGAACTGTGTCACTTCTATCCCGAGAAACATTAAATTCCAACGGTGTGACAAGCAACGGGGGCTATCGAATTACACGCGAGGTCAGTGTGGGTCGGGAAAGTAAACATTGAATAGTCACCAGGATCCCTGAAGGTAGATTTGAATTGCATACGGCTTGCCTTCAGCCACTTCTGAAGTGGACTAAGGAACACAGTCTGTTAATTCATGAGGAAACCAAACACGTTGCTCCCAGTAGTCCCTTTAATCTTGTCATGGAACAGTGTAAGTGAAGCAACTTACTGTTTAGTAGATTCAAATTTCATTTACACGATTAAAGTATATATCTAAAGAAATGTGTTTAGGGAGATTCAAACGAAAGAGGACTGAAAAATGGAATGAAATGTGACTACCGTGATGGATGAAAAGAAAACTACTGGCCAAGGATAAATTAAAGAGACCCTATCTAATAATACGAAAAGGCGAGCATAGTTTGTAAAACGTGCAGTTAGTGAACAGTGCGTCGTAATAGAGAAAATAATAATGAACCGTAATCATGAAAGTCTGAAATATCGGAAAGGAAATGTTACACGTTTAGCAATGGAAGGTTTAAAGCTGTTCATGTTAGGCCATGCAATTCGGATACACATTAGAAAATCTTGGTTTGTAACTCAAATATCTTTCCTCTCCACATTCAGTTCGTAAACTCAAGACACAACAGTCTTGACTAGCTGGAAATCATTTTCGCACAGTAACTCAATTTGTACCCAGGGCAAGAACTAATTTTTATTTCATGCTGAGCAATTCGGCTGGGGACTGGAAGGGGAGAATTTGGAGGGTCAATACTTTCTGAATGGGATTGAGTCCAAACGGCTGTTGCGATCTTACTGAAAGTTTGGGGACATCCAGGTCTATATAATTCTTTCATGGCACAGGACTATATGTATCTACGCGGGGAGTTAATTAATTTGAAGGCTAAATTAATAAATCGCATGTCGGGTGATAGGTCTAGGTAAGTTATATACAGGAAAATAAATGTATTATTTTTTAATGTCTGCTGCGAACATGGAGCATTTAAACTATCTACAGGGCTTTATTTATATATTGGTAGCGTCACGCGGAGATTTTCCACTCGGTTGTTACGTGTGCATCGGCTGCAGTCTGTCAGCTGCATCGCTCTCCACGTGGTCATCCCATACTATGGATATCACGCTCAGTGTACATTATTTTGCTAAGATGGTTAGACAGTTAACTTTAGAGCAGTGCATTTTTGTGTGTAGAAGTTGTCTGTAGTAATTGCCCTTTATTATAATTTAGCATAACCTATATGCCTACATTTATATACATAGGCCTATGCACAACATTAGGCATACTGTCATAGGAGGCTGGGCAGTTGCGCATTCGTCTTCTCTCTTCCCTAACTAAAGCTAGAGTTCGTTTATTGTAACTTAGCACTTTATGACAGTTCTCGCGGGAAAAAAATAGTCCTACTGGTCAGATGAACCCACCGCTGCCACATGCATTGCAGCCAATGAGCTATCACCCAAATGGCAGCCAGCGATGGCCGCGTGTATTCCGTCAAGGTGTGAACAGCTGTTATGATTTGCCTAAACCTACATTCATCTCGCAATATCAAGTCATTGGCCTTCTTAAAGAAAACTTGAATTTCTTTGTGGCATTTATCAAATAATCGTTCTAACAGCACACCTGAAACCCCCTGACGGCTCGCTGACAGAATGTTACATCGTTGGGCGCGCTATAACACAGGAGCTGATAACTTAAATGTTACACGAGTGGAATTATTTTTAGGCTCGTCATTTAACAGCTTCAGATCATTACTTGAACTGTTGGCTTGACATTAAAATAAAACATAAGAAAAATTTAATCGTGTAAGTTAAATTTTAGGCCTACACAACAACTTATATTTTAGGCCTAATTTTTTGCACAAATCATGCCATGTGAAAATAATTCACCTGGCCACTGCCCTTGGGGAAATCAAGAGTTCTGATGCCTTTTCGTTTACCTTCAAAGAGAGAGAAATAAAATAAATATCTTGAACAAGAAATTCCGTATCCGCTTCCGGCTCGATAGTCAAAACAAAAATGCCCGACCTAGAGACAGACACATCTGTCTGCTCAGGCTACATAGTTACTCAACATTTAAGATAACCACTATACACAGTATTTATCTGAAAAGTGAACACGCGTTCAAATTGAAATACTACTTTTAGACGACTTTGCGCAATATTATCAATTATAATTATTGTAATTTAATATAGACTAATAATCACGTCATTTGCACAGTAGAATGAACACGGTATTGCGTCCATTACCAACGACACACCCATGCTACGAGCACGTGGTTCTTCAGTTGGATAAGGCAACTTTTCAGTCAGGCCGACAGAATATGTTCCCAATATATTTCCAATTACTGGGACAAGCGAAAAAATAACCTGTAAAAATTACATGTGATTAAAACATGTATATATTTGTTATGGACTACAGGTTATAAATTGAGTCTTTTTCTTATGAAAGTTGGCAACCCTAGCTGTCAAGAAAGCGCAAAGTTACAGTAAACGAACTCTACCCTATACTATTATTTCGTTGAAGACCATTAGGTTTGGACTGTCTTGTTTTCAAACACCTACAATTCCCTAAACCTCGTCTTATGATGTCTCTTTTAATGCGTCTACTCGCATTCATAACTTGCATCAATATCCCTGAGGCTAGGTTGGTCTGGCCTTCAGCTGTACTATCTTCCCAGCATGGACTATGCCCGGGTGTGGTCTTAACCAATCAGAACTGCTATAACATTATATTTTCAATTTTTACACTGAGGATCTCTAAACTCATGACCCTGTGGTCGCCTTCTTGGACTTAAGACTCATTGTCATCTATGGCCTGAGAACTTCACATGTGTGAACAGTATTTGCTTTGTAACTGAACTACCTGTCCCAAGTAAATTTACTAGTCGATACTGCTGGTTAATCCACACATGACTCAAACCACCTTTAGAAATACACTGCCGGAAAAAAATTAGGTCACCCTTTTTGATGTTACCAATTCACTCAAGATTGATTGTAGCAATAGTGCATATGGAGTACATGAAATGATTAAATATACAGATCAATAGGTCAAGCGGTTCAGAGATACCAGGTATCGACCCATGCAAACACCCATATTAGTACGAGGCGTAGCCTCCACGGGCGGCAATGCAGGCACTGAATCTTGCATCCATTCAATCATACAGATGGCGAACACTGTATTGGGATATGTTATTCCACGCCTGCTTGTTCAAACAGTTCTGTGAGAGTTGCGGGTGAACGAGTCGCGCAAGACACTTGTCGGCCCACACGTGCTCGATTGGCGACAAGTCCGGCGATCGTGCTGGCCAGGGAAGTTGCTGCACGTCTTGCAGTGCACGTTGAGTTGCACGGGCAGTGTGTGGGCGAGCATTATCCTGTTGGAACAACGCATCCTCTTCCTGTTGCAAGAACGGCAAAAGAATGGGTCTAACAACATCCTGCACGTACCGAGCGCTGGTTAGCGTTCCTTCCACAAACACCAAAGGTGAACAGAGTTGTAGCCTATCGCCCACCTGGGGTGGGGCCGGTGTGTCTTGGACGAATGCACTCTCCGAGACAGCGCTCACCAGGTTTACGTCGAACGCGCCAACGACCATCACTTGCACGCAGGAAGAATCTGCTTTTATCGCTGAAGACCACGGCGCACCATTCCATCTTACAAGTGATCCTCTGACGGCACCAGTCGAGCCGTGCACGTCAATGCTGTGGCGTGAGTGGAAGACGGGCTAGAGGTGGGCGTGCCCGTTGTCCCACTGCTAGTAACCGGTTCGCAACAGTTCGTGTTGACACTTCTGGGCTCACAAACCCTCGTGTCTTTGCTGTGGTAGCTGTACGATCTGCCACTGCTGCTCTTACAATACGACGATCCTGGTGGACGTCTGTGCTGCGTGGACGTCCAGAACCTCGTCTACGGGTGTGAGAATGTTCGTGACCACTGATACCAGCATCGTTGCACAACGGACACAACACGTTTAACTTGTGTGGCAATTCTCCGAAAGGACCATTCCGCCACTCAGAAGGCCACAATTTGACTCCTTTCAAACTCGCTCAGTTGGCTGTAGGAAGCACGAGTGCGTCTTCGTGGCATTGTTCCTGCTTGCTTCACACGTTTGCACCATAATGAGCCGTTTGACTGTGAGCTTTCCCTATTAAATGGTAGACACAGATGGCACTCTGGTAGCTATGCCACTACGCTATCTGTTGGCGGAAGACGTTGAAACTCTTATCAGTACATCTACTATTCCCCAGGTGGCATCTGCCGTCATCGGATCAAAATCGACCTAATTTTGTTTTCCGGCAGTGTAACTGACCATTTCAAATACTGCCTTAAATTACAGGTTTTGGTACAATACTTAATGGCATTTCATTATTCTTATCAGTAAATCTTTTCCTGATCATCTTATCCTGCTTAATAATGTTCATTAATGATGCTGTGGTTTGAATATAAACATGCACTAGGGGTTCCGAGTTCGAGTCCCGGAGGTGTGCCATTCGCGACACACCGGGCTGAAATGTTAGAATTGGATACTTCAACCCGCCCCCCGTTGGCCGTCCTCAAAATGGTTATGTCATGGCTTCCAATTTTCAACTCGAGGCAAGTACACCTAATTCCAACCATGCCCTGTATGTGAACCGGTTGTAACTTCCTTAATATGAAAGTAACATTCGTTTGGCAGTCACTGACCCATCTTTCCAGGCAATAGCGTGGGAAATATCCGCTTCATCACGGGTTCATTGTAATATTAAGCAGAAAAGTTTATTACACTCCACATGGATGCAGTAAAGAAATGGTGGCTGTAATAAAATATGTAATATATTGCCTGAGGGTTACAGCGATATTATCTCACGTTTATCATCATAAAGATATTTAAAATTTGCAAGGCTGGCTACGTTTCAGAAGAATAGTATATATTGCTATGGACTATTGAAGAAGGAGAAAACTAAGGAATGGCATGTTTTTGATCGTCAAGCAAGCATTATCAGACCCAAATCTCTCTAAGATAAATAACTCTACAAAACACTATCAAACCTACAGGTACACCCACAGTCTCTCTCTTCCCAAAAAAAAAAAAAAAAATCAGAAAACTTAGCAAGTGTGATAATTATTACTGATAAATATTAAAGCATTAAGTGAACACTTAAATATTCAAAAGAAACAAGTCAAGTTGAATACTATTTATTCAGAAATGCATGTACAGTAGATTAGAGAGACCCAAATTGATAGGATATGCTCACTGAAATAAAACTGAGAAAGGAATATCTTCAACACAAAGTTACATTCTTAACTAAATAAAATACCTAATACCTAAATGAAACGTAATTGGCGAAAACACGTAAACACATAGAAACCACTCAATATATTGTTATAGATCTCAGTTAACAAACAATAATAGGTCATTAAATGGCTCTTAATTGACCTTTAATAGTGGTGGCGATTGTAGTTTTAAGTTGCAGAACATCGAAGTTTTTTACTTCCAGTAATAAGAATGGTAATGAAAATGATTACCACTACTAACTTAAAATATCTTGCATTCTAGACGAAGAAAATAAAACGTGAGTTAACACAGCGATAGAAAATGCTCTCAGTCCTAGCAGAATGTGGATTGATGAACTTTGAAACAGCCACGAAAGACGAGCAGGAGGTGAAAGGAGAGAGGGTCAATGGAAAAATAGAAAACATGGGTCCAGCTCAGGAATTCCTTGGGGTCTCACCAACCGTGCTCCCTTGGTGGTGTAGCGTATTGGAGCTACAATCACTCTACCCCCTTGAGGGCAAGGGATATCGTGTTGAGAAAACAATTCAAATCCCTCGAGAAATTTTTATCAGTAAAAATCAGTAAGGAAGGAAAGTGAAAGACTTCTTAGGCATCGGATAACGTACTATTCTCGGTATCGGAAAAGAACAGATGGCCAAGGGAGGTCGACAGGAAGTTAAACCTTCACAATTATATTCCAAAATGTAACCCTCTGCACCATATTATTTTGGAGCGACGGACTTTTCCCTGGTGTAATTCTAACGTAGTACACACCAAATCACTCTGTCAGCACCGTCTTTGGCAAGGGACATACTTGGGCTCGTACGGGATGATACAAATGAAAACATGTGGGTAATGTAAATCGGCGATCACAGAAACATGCAAAACGCTGCGTCTGACGACAGGCACCATCGCCATCTATCAGTTGAACGTGCACCACAACAATGTGTAGATGCGTGCGTGGTTTTCTACCAGAAAGATCGCGTCCCGTTTAGTTTTTGTTTGTGTGAGGAAGAGCAAAAACAGTGGAGAGTGGCACCAAGGGGCGCATTAATCCCGTGAGTGTCGTAAAAATAATAGAGTCAAAGTTACGAGGTGCTGATAATGGAAATTTACCCAGAATGAAGGACACAGAGTTCTAGAACGTGCTGTATGACATAATAATATAGAAATACAATGATGAGGACACAGAAATGTCTGAAGACAAGTTAAATAGGTGAAGGGATTATAAAGAAGAGGAACATCGTGTACATGTAGTTGTCTCCTCGACCACTACATGACCACTACAATGAGAGGAAATGAGTATGAACCATCCCCACAAAGAAGGAGTAGGCCTAGTGTTATACGAGTAGAATGTATCCATTTCGCCACACTGGATAGCATATTGTATATGGCGACCAAAATTATCATAGTTTCTACTCCTACTATAAATTGACCGGTTGCCATGAATGCATTAAAAGTAAATCCAACTATAAAGTAAACTTGAATTCCGTTAGTAAAACACGATTTGACCGTACAGTTTTGAAGGGCGACAGACAGTCACGAATACAAAATATAAGACAATACGTAATTACACAGTTCGATAGAGCAAGGGAATATGGTTCATCCGTGCACTACTGGGATGTGCCAATGTGGGCATAGGAAGCAGCAAAATTAGTCGATATTGACAATTTCAAAAGGTCCATTACGTTCAACAACAACTTTACAGTTGAATATAGCATTACTGCCAGACGTATTACCATGTTCGTTAAGCTACACGTAAGGATATAAGTGATCAGTCTATTCGTCCGGCAAAAGGAAACCTGTACTGTAAAGAGTGTTGTCATTAAGTTTGCATCTTCACGCTTGCACCACAGTGCACTGCACTTAACTCACTCGCACAACTGTGCACTACAGTAAACTCACTCGCACAACTGTGCACTACAGTAAACTCACTCGCATCACTGTGCACTACAATTAACTCACTTGCACCACTTTGCACAGTTCTTGATTCACTTGCACCGTTGTTGTGTACAACATTGTGCTCGTCTTCGTATGTGGTGCCCCCCCCTTGTAGAGCGACCGTCACATTGTTCTTGACTGCTATGTCTGAGGCCCTGTTCTGATTCACGGCTCTGCCAAGAATAGTACTACTGCTCTGAGAGTTGGACTAAGGATAACTGATAGAGCGTGGGTTCTGGTTCTTAGCAGAACCGGGATTCGATTCCAGACCTCGTGGGTAGCAGCCAAGAATAACACCACGAAGTTGTGGGGCTTGCCATGTATGTGGGGCTTGCCCTTTTTCACTAGGCCTTCCATACTTCGTGTACGATTTATGGTAAATAAATAATAATAATACCCAACCATCCTAGAAGTGTTTTTCCGTACGGTCCCACTCCTACTCGAAGTAAATGTCCTGATGGTTCCTCACGGCCGCCTCCTTCCCAATCCCAGCTTCAATTATGAGTACACGCATTATTAGAAACACCACAATAATTCCGATTATCATTCAGGAATTCCACACAGCCACCCAAGTACACCGGGATGATGACCTTAATGTCCAAGCCCATTACTGTCTTGTATATCGAGAAGGGATGAAAGACCAACTTCAAGTGCAGCAGTGAGATTATCTTCACGGAGCTGCTGGAAGAGACAGGAACAACTGCTGAGAAACGATCCACGAAGCTAAACGTTGTGTTAACTGAGCGTTCGTGAAATATATTATTTCCTGCGCAGTGGGATTCTATTCATGGTGCTTGGTGCGCTTCCGTTCCGCTCGTATGCTATCCGAGCAAGTACACTCTGAATCAAACAACTTCGTGGTGTTATTCTTGGCTGCTACCCACGAGGTCTGGAATCGAATCCCGGTTCTGCTAAGAAAATTAATTCTGGTCTGAGGGTTGTAACTGTGTTCACTCAGCCTCATGAGGCAGAACTAAGAAAAACTGGGTTCAATTCCCACCTCAGTCATTCTACAAGTGGATTTTAATGATATTCTAATTCGCCTCCATGTAAATGCTGGGACGGTTCTTAACTTAAGGTCATGGCCACCTACTTCCCAAGCCTAGATAACATTGCAAATAGAACCACTACAGTACTACAGATAACACTATGACCGGCAATCAGCAATATTAAACATACATCCAAATAGACGTTGTCCAAGACAACAACATGACATTATTCACTGAGAAAGCAATACTCGCTTATTATCCCGGTCGATAGCCCTTATTAATATTTCCGACTACCTATGATATCTGGTTGTAACTTAACGAAGTGCATCACATATAATTTCTTGGCCTGTTTGAGAGAAATGGCTGCCACTAATGAATCAACCCTCGTAAAAAATTCAAGATATCTTTGAAAAGTCAAGAATCAGGAGCTTTTACAGGAGATGTATTCCTTGTTTTCGAATTCTCCACCAAGCAGGTGACTACAACTATGTAACCCTCACGTTGCGTCAGACCCTCACAATATCAGTTGAAAAATGGACATGCGCAAGGAAATATGGCTAAAAGTGGAAATGCATAATGTGACCAGTACTGCATATTGAAACGAAAAAAAGCGTGGGTCCATCATGCGATGCTGGAGACAAAGCGAACATCCACTGTAAACACCATCCGTACTCACCTGGCAACAAAGTCTGAACATATCCTTTCACGAAGAACCCTATGGTCTACAAGAGTATGTGTCTTGTTGATTTCCTCACCAGGGCAGTGACAATGAATGCTGCCAGTTACTGCGACACGGTTACGCTTCTTCAACGTAGATTCAGACACTGGGTGCAGTTTTCTTCCATGTCGGCATCGATGCTTTGATACTGTTGCAAAAGTGCTTGGACCAGAATGGGGACTGTTATCAATGTCGTACTACTGATTAGTCTTATTATTATTTGCCTGTTAACTATGGTAAAGTTTCCCCGTTCTAGGTCTTGTTACCATAGTTTTCGAAGCTCCTTTGTACAACGTCAACAGAATTGTAGAAACTGAACTCTTAACTATTTATCATCACTTATCCTCCCAGCTCGGCTTCACCCACGGACTCTGCGAGGGATCATTCCTCTACCGTCGCAAGGACGGTTTCTGATTGTGAGAGCTGAACACACATTATCCGCAGATACAACTGGGGATGGTGACAGGCCGATCGCCCAGGTCACCGCTAACTTGGGTCTAATTAAGGAAGGGTCATGGGAGGGGTTTTGGAAGGAACCGTAAACCTGTTCAAAGGAACCGTCCCGGCATTTGCCTGGTGGTGAAAATGGGAAACCACAGAAACCATTATCAGGACGACTGAAGTGGAATTCGAACCTACGCACTCCCGATGACAGCGAGGCACGAGTTAGTGCGTTAGCGCTCTCAACCACCCTCACCCTTGTGAGCGCTTACACGAATGAAAACTATTTCCAACCCATCCATATCACACATTTTATACTTTGCATGTCAGGAATGTTTCCCTAAATTTACGTGTAGGCTACCTTATTGTCGCATCTGTAATAGGGCAAACTTGAGTCTCAAAAGTAAGGGACGTCATCTCCATACACACAAAATATGAAGTAAACGATTCTGATGACCGCGTTGTGCACACCTCTACACAACTATAGGGCTACTATAATTATAAATAACGATGTGGCAGTGGCTTCAGTGCCGTAGTCGGTAGCATGCTGAACTGCTATGCCCAAGATCGCGGGTTCAAACCCGGCCGAAGTCGTCGGATTCTTTAAGAGCGTTAAAATCCTTCCGTATGCCTTCCTTTGGAGGGGAATTTAAGCCGGCGGGCCCATGTCATAGCTTTATGGCATGTAAGAGAACCTAACTCTACAATTGCTATATAGGCAAATTTGTAGGTTATATTTCGTTAGTAACGCTCTATCAAGTACCAACGTTCGATGTTAGGTGTCAGTGGAATCTGGTAGCCAATGCTGGAACTACTGGAAATTGAACTTGCTCATTCATATTCATTCATTTCATCTCATCCACACGCGAAGGTACTTGTAGCTCACCCGATGGGTGACCGCACGGGAGCAGCTGCAAACTCTGGTGAGCCGAATATGTCTTCGGACCATACACTAAACAAATAAATAACGATGTGGTGCCTCCAAATAGGCTTGGTGCAGATCTTTCGAAATGACGACAGTGAACTACCAGATGTGGATGAAATGAATGATAAAGGTCTCACTATCACCCAGACCCTAAACCAGGGGAATTGACAGTAAGAAGTAGAAAACTCACGACCCTGCTGGAAATCGAACCTGGTGCCTTTCGGCTCAAAGTCAAGTGGCTTACCCACGTAGCCACGAAGCCCGACAATATTCTCGTGACAGGCTTGAGTTTATCACAGGCGACTTCTCCAGAACAGATCTATGTATACAGTACTTCAATATTCCTCAGTAAATGTGGTGCCATATACAAGAAAACGTTTCGTTAGAAATGTCGGACTTTGTGTGGTGCCATAAACAAGCAAAGTGATTCGTTACAAATGTCGGACGTTGTAGTAATTTATTTTAGGGACTTCGGACATCATATTTAGCAGCCCTGTGTGTGTAGAAACAATCTGTCAACCTATACTAATGTGCTGTCTGTGGCAGTGCGTGTTTAGGACGTAGGTGCCCCTGGTGTCATCGCCCACATTTGCCTGGAATGAGTACTCTGTGGATGTACCCCGGGAAAATCCCACTCAGGACGGTCGCTGTTTCAAACCTTGTGCATGTACGTGTTCAAATATGTTAATTGTATATCAATAATCCCAGCATGTTGCCACGCTCCATGACTGCAGTTCTAAAATTCCAGATTGAAATCCCTGCGCTGAAAGTGTGGTTTCTCCGTAATTACTCCAGGAAAAAGGGGAGATGGCTCCTTATAATACTGTACGTTCCAGGACACCTACCCTAATACTTACACACAGTACTACAGATATTACAAAACCACCCTATGCTCAGATGAATAGCACACACACACAAGTACATCGGGTTGATGTTTAAATACGACTCTAATTAAAACATTAACAACCGCGTACATATTAATGTTGAACATTCCGTATAACTGGGCCCCACCAGCCGCAGGGGCTACGTGTACTAGTGGGGCCAAACTATCTCCAGACTCGAACCTTACAGTCGGCTGAACTTGAAATGTTTATCCATGGTTTTTCCATCACCAACTACAATCAAATGCTGCGACGGTACCTTCCGATAGACCGTGGCCACTTCCTTCCATCTCCTTGTCACATTTACTGTAATTCATGGCCATTAACTCCCCTAATAAGATTGGTGTCAGAAAAGTCAACCGGACGAAAAATACACCAACCACATAACATTTAATTGTATCCCATCTCTGACTCCGTAGGAACGGGGTTAATGAAAGGTAGACATGCGTCCATACAAAGTAATTGCGCTCTCGTTAAATTGCTGGCCAACGAAAGAGCAAGGAGCACGTATGATAAAGAGAAATCTGCTTTGCAAAATGCTATTTTGACGTGGAACTCCAGTCGGTGGTTTATCTCTGTATCTCGACTGAACAGAGCGTAGAGTTCGTGAGCTTTCCTTTTGTCCTGTGACATGCATGGGAGAGATTGCCATTCTCAATGAACAAAAGAACAATCTCTAGAGGACAATAGTCGCATACTTTGTGCTAGTTTGATTTAAATTCCACGCATGCCACGAATTCCTTCAATCTTGTTTTCTCACCAAAGTAGCAGTCTAAAGTTTAAATAAACGTAACATCTAAATGAGTTGTAAATTTCAACTTCTCATTCACTCTATAAAAAGAAGAACTGAACATTTATTCCAACATATCTATGTTGTAATCGTTTCAACTAAGGTCATTAGTGTATGTTTCATACTTGTCTCATAAACTGTGTTATTCTGATATCAGTAGTTGTTTGTGTGAAAAGTTATAAAATGGTTTACTCACCATCTAGTAAACTTGGAATTTCAAAATTTGGCTAAAATATATTATTTTATTGGAAACTTTCAATGTTGAGGAAGGCACATGTGTATGGATTTTATTTATTCAAGATGGTAGTATTAAGACATTAAGATCAATGCATCGCAATGTAATAGACCAATTACCACACAGATTGTTAAAAAGTTCACATATCACAAAGATATTATATTGAACAATACTCTAAGCCGCTTTCTCAAACATACAGGGTGCTTGAAAACGTGGTACTTTCTGCAGTAGACTAATATTTGTCTAAATCTGAAATCCGATGTTTGACATGGCTATGAAGCGGAGATAATTGCAATATCGTCTACTACAATTCTGGTAATTGGCATATACCTAGCTTTCAATAGTCTTCTGGAGTTGAGAAGGTTTAGAATAAGAATGCCTCTTGCACCATTGGAATACCCCTTTGGTGTCTTTCGTCTCTAAACAGTGGATATGCTTTTCCTGTACCGTGTATACAAGCTGTAAAGTTTACAGCAAGCAGTAGTAGTGGAGACCACATGCTTCTTACGTAAGACTTAGAGCCATGATCTGAATACGTTTGTTTGCTATTATTGTTTCTCCTACAGTGATATCAGATGCATCGAATAGCACCATACACTATGACCTCTCATTGGAGAATCCTTCAAACGAAAGCCCCAGTCATCTTCAGTTGCCATGTGAAATCATCCGTGCATGCTTCACGGAATTCTAACTGGTTTGATACTCCGTGAATACTATATTAATTCAAAACCAGAGAATACTTAGGGGAGCCGCGACGTGTGAATTGATAGAAAAATGTAGCTTCCGATGTTAAGTTACATATCTCAGAAACTACAATAGATATTTCCTTGAATGTTCTTTGGTATATTCAGAGTACATTCATCATTATTTGGGTAGAATTTGAAGTTCCTATGTTGAATATTTTGTGTCAGAGAGAGCATTACAAAAATAATCTTAAAAAATATATTGTTAAAAATTCCCTTAACTCATGTCCCTTTTTCTGAGAAAATACTCCAACCAGACCCAACAAACTTTGTAAGCATTATATTTAAACCAATTTTGAGCTAATGAAGTAAAGGTATTGTCCTATTGTTCACAGGAGTTGAGTTTGTGTTTTTTATTAACATCCTAGTTGAAAACTGAAATTTTCTGTAAAATTGTCAGTGCTTTTCAAGCTGGGCTCCATGAACTAATCAAGATACCTGAATAAATTTACTTCCACTAGTAGATATATATAGTGTCTTAGAGACTACCAAGTTTCAAATACATTGATCAGATAGTTTCTGAGAAATTGGTACATGAAGTTTCAAAAAATATAACAAAAAGAATGTTTGGCTAGTAGCTACAGTATCGCCGTAAAACATTATGTTTAAACCTAATTTTATGTCATCAAATATCACTTCAACACAATAATTGATACACCAAATTCTTCAGGAATGATGGGAGATTCCTTTAAGCTAAAAAACAAAAATTGACATTTTTGAGCCTATCACACGTCCCATTAAGGGGGATAGTGATGACGCTTTGGTCACATATGGTACCGTATGCAAAACTTCTGTGCCATGTTAAAACTGAACATTATACACAACCGCCATCTTGAATACATAGAATATTAAAATCAATAACACACAACTGAGTATACATACAGAGTCAAAACTTAGCAAGGAGTTAGTTACTGTATATAGGGACCAAATTCATTTACGTAATAAATAGGAAATGCCAATCATGCGTACTGCTGAACCATTACAATCGGTAACTCAGATTAAAACTAATTTTCACGAAACTTGGAAAGTGAGGAGTCACAAATAAGTTACACGCTTGCTGTATTGAACAGCACGCATAGCTGCCATCTAGAATTTATAAAACAATGAGTATAATATAATTATATAATAATTCAGTATAAAATATTAAAAACACTGGCAGAAATAAAATAATATCCCAACACAATGAAATAAGGATTGTAGAGTACAGAAATGTCGGCAATATACTCGTATTTGGCGAGGTAGCATATTTAATTGATTAAAGGTACAAGACAACAGGTTAATGTCCGCCTGAGAAATGCCATCGCAAATGTGACATGCTGGTCCATTAATAACCGGTATAATCGCCAGAATATTGAATGCAGGCATGCAAACGTGCATGCATTGTGTTGCACAGGTGCTTGATGTCAGCTTGTGGGATGGAGTTCCATGCATGTTGCAAACGTGCATGCATTGTGTTGCACAGGTGCTTGATGTCAGCTTGTGGGATGGAGTTTCATGCCTGTTGCACTTGGTCGGTTAATACAGGGACGGTTCATACCAGTTGTGGATGACGCTGGAGTTGTCGTCTAATGATGTCCCATAAGTGTTCGATTGGGGACAGATCGGGGGATCGAGCAGGCCAAGGCAGCACATCGACACTCTGTAGAGAACGTTAGGTTACAACAGCGGCATGGGGGCGTGCGTTATCCTGTTGGAAAATACCCCCCGGGAATGCTGTTCATGAATGGCAGCACAACAAGTCAAATCACCAGTCGGACGTACACATCTGTAGTCAGGGTGCGTGGGATAACCACGAGAGTGCTCCTGCTGTCATAGGAAATTGCTGCCCCAGACCAGAACACCCGGTGTAGGTACAGTGTGTCGCCGCCGACGCAGACAGGTGGAATATAGGTCCTCACCTGGCGTCCTTCTAACCAACACACGGCCATCATTGGCACCAAGGAAGAATCGGCTTTCCTCGGAAATCACAACGGACCTCCACTCCATCCTCCAATGAGCTATCGCTTGACACCACTGAAGTCGCAGTCGCCGAACGATGCGCCAAAGTCATTCGCCAAATACGGCAGTCCTCCCTCTCGGTTGTGCCACGGGGACATCTGGAGCCGGTCGTCTTTCGACCGTACCTTCTCGTGACCACAGCTGCCAGCACGCATGTACAGTGAAGACATTCCTGCCAAGTAGTTCTGCAATAGCGCGGAAGAAAATCCACCTTTACGTAGCCCTATTACATGACCTCGTTGAAACGCAGTGAGCTGTTGATACTGGTCTCTTCGTCGTCGTAAGGGCATTCTTGACCCACTCACAGTCACTCCGTCCAATCTCACAGGTAACTAACGCTCTCACACAGTACAGCCCATATTTAAAAGCAAACCTGATGTGCAACGTCATGGGGCCACTACCAGCACCCGCTAATGCGATTTGTTGGAAGTTTGAATCAACGTCAATCTTCAACCCCTTCTTGGTGTTGGGGTATTTTTTTCCGCCAGTGTGGCCTATATAAAATATTAAAATTAAATACTCAGCATTCAATGAGGCTACATGCACAAAAATTGGCAAGATATTAGGTTCGTATAAGAGCTTAATAAAGACAGAAATGTCGTATACCAATAATCCAGTGTGGACTATAAGTAGGCTACATACAGTATTACCTTTCCCTCCGTCATGTTGGTATTTAGTAGAATACTAAATCTTAATGCACAATAAAATAAAAATAGAAAATAAACATTAAATTATAAATGTCAAAGAAAGTACGCTAGATGTGGTATAGGAAACATCTTATCTGGCATATTTTCTTAAGTGTTAGGTTCTCGGTTCGATAACCTAGATGTTAGGCCCCTTAAAACAACAATTATCATCATCATCATCATCATTTCTATGCGATTAATAAACGACCTTGAATACGAAAATATGCTATTAACTACCGACCCTTTTGCCTGTACATGCATTTAAAATGTAATATTTAATATTTACTGCTTTGAACAATATTATACCGCAAAAAGAGAATTGCAGCCCTCATTCTTCATCAGTATCATAACTGGCATGATTTACTTTAATTAAATTAAGTTTTAGCTGTCTTCAGTGAACGATTTAGGCTGTTGTGCTTGCAATGCAATAATAATGTAGAGGAAATAAAATTGTATAATCACGGTTAGTCAAAATATAATGTTTATTCAAACAACAAAACTATACAATAAATGTACAAATCACAATTTTAAATAATTAATAACATTAGACTACTATTTTATCTCATTCAAATGATAATGTGCTGATGATAATGTTTAATTTTAAACCTAAAACGTATTATACCGTACTCATTGTGCCTAAAATATTCGGAATCAATAATTACACTACCGGCCGCGGTGGAAGAGAGCGCTGGTATCAGGAGAGCGTGGTTTTCGTGATTTCCCATTTTCGCCACCAGGCAAATGCCGGGACGGTTCCTTTCAACAGGTCCACGGCCGATTACCTACCAAAAAGTCCCTTCCCCGGCTCTTCCTTAATTAAACCCAAGTTAGCGGTCGCCTGAGCGATCGTTCTGCCAACATCCCCAGTCGTATCTAATAACAAAGTTTGTTCATCTCCCAGACACCGTCCTTGCGATGGTAAAGGAATGATTTCTCGCAAAGTCCATGGGTGAAGCCAAACTGGGAGGATAAAGTGTCACATATATAATGCCATTTCTTAATTAGTAGTCCTAAATAAATCAATGTACTGTAAGTTTCTGATCCCATTTCATGGGCACCTGGTATAACATGTTAGAGGAAGACTTCAAACTTGCTGTTATGTTCCTCAGAGCACACCATCTGCTCCCATCTGCCACCCGCTCACCCAGCCATGTCTCTGGGATGCATGTTTCCTCCTTCTGTGCGGGCTACTGCACTGTTCTTGTACCGTCAGCGTCAGCTTGGTCCAGCCGGTCCATACTGTGCTGAACACACTTCTCACATGAATTCTTCTAGTTTCTCGCTGGAATAGCAAGGGTCCTATTTGTTTTGTTTAATTTCATTGCAGCCGAAGTGTCCTATTTGTTCAGTCTACTTTCATTGCAATAAGGTCATCATTAAAAACTAAACCAGGGTATGCCAAGAATTTTGTTCGCGTCAAGAGCCCATACTCGCGTGCAAAATTATTCCAGCTAACCACACACTTCCCCTATACATTTTTAGTGAGGCTATGTTTTCTCCAACTCAGCGAAGGAACAAATTAGTCTGAAACAAGCAGCTTGACCGAGATCACATGAGAGCACAATGGCCATGTGAGTAGGACACCTATCTTGCACGTGAAGAGCAAACCCCGTTCGTGTTAAATGCTGAACTCCGTAGCCACCAGTGAACTAAATAGTCGACACCAGTGGTTCTTAACCAGTGGTCCGCGAGTGTCTCGGGAGTGGTCCGCGGAAGAAAAGGGTCCCCCAGCACGTATAAAAAGTGGCCAATAATTGGGGATTTCGAAACCGGTGTGCGTTTAACGAGAATCGTCCGAATGTATTCGCGACGATGACTATCATATTTTGAATTGAAATATCTTTAAAATGAGTGTTATTGAGGAAGGGTTATGACTGATTAGGTGTATTGGGGGGTGGGAGGGGGGGAGGATGGAGGGGGTGGTCCGTACATGATTCAATTTCAGGCAGAGTGGTCCGCAGACTTCTACTGGTTCAGAACCACTGGTCTACACCTTGGATGACCAGACAGATGATCTCAATATCATATCATTCGAGGACTGCAAACAGTCGCAGAATCACCACCATAATATCACATTCAATCAACGACGATATAAAGAGTCGTACATCATCATCATCATCATCATCATCATCATCATCAACATCATCAATAATAAACTTTAGGTCTTCAAAATGATAACGCTAAGTTTAACAAACATATTGTGCAACAACAGAAGTAGATGGAGCTCATTTCCTCAATGTTCCAAACCCGTAAATTAAACCACAATTACGACTACTAATTATTTTTTTGCTCTAACTCTGATTGTTGTATGCAACGGTGTTTGGAAGGTTCTCAAATAAACTTAGTGAAGAAAAACTGGCCAATTGAGCTCTCTTGTAAGCTTTTGTCTGTGTATAACAGCTTGGACTTTCACGGCTGGCGTTCATAACGATGTTCAAATTGTCTGGGCTTGTAGGCCGTGGTTCAGTCAAGATGTTATCTCCCGACGTACAGGGAAAACTGCGTCTGGCATTGTGAAGGGTCCTCTCCTTCCGTTAGTCAGTAATCCACGTCCATCTCCACGTCAGGAGATAACACCCTGCCTGGATTACGGCCTACGCGCTCGGACAATTTGTACAGTTCTGTCTGTACTTTTAAATTTCCGTAAAACACTTTGTATTTATTCCGGATGAGGTCTGTAACAACCAAATAAACTCTCGGTTTATCGTGTTAAGGTTTGGTGCCAAAACTACTAGAGTGAGTGATATGGACATTCGTAATTAAGATGAAGGTATCCCTACAGTAAAACTAGGCTGCATAATATGTATGTAGTTCTAAAGGATAAGATGGTTAACGAGAAGCCCTTAATTGCGTTTCGCTCTATCCTAAAAATGAGTTGTTTAAATTTTAAAATCCAACTCGTTGTGTAGTGACTAGCATTCTGAGAAGAGGTGAATTCGATTTCTTCCTTAGCCATCCAGGAAGTGGTTTTCCGTGATGTCCTACTTCTATTGCCGGCAAATACTGGGATGGTTCCTAAATTAAGACCACGGCTATTTGCTTCCCAACACCAGTCTCAAATAAACGCACACACTCCTACAGACACCATAATAACGCACGTTATGAGACAAACTCTATATACACACCCAAATACACGGGCTTACATGACCATGGGACAAGTCTCTGTATTAAAAAACTACTACTTTACTTTTGTAAATGTGTACAACAAAATTAATTGTAAATTATGAAATTATATAGCCAAATAACATTTTGATTGGCTGAGATAATGCAAAACACAAGGGAGTGAGAGAAGAATTCCACCAGCTGAATCTCATATGACGCACACGGAGGTGGCGCCCCTGCGATATGGCAAGACGCACACACATTAATTTCCACTGGACCAGAGCAGGCATTGATGAAACAACGGGGGTGATAACACACCTTCGCCTTCACACCAAGTGCCAGCCGAATAACATACTATGGGTGCATGTAATTGCATCATTCCCAACATTCACTTCGTATGGACTATTTAGTGAATTATGTGTTTCCGATCTAAACTGAAGGCCGCGGGTTCGATTCCCGGCTCCGTCATAGATTTTAGAAACTGACATGAGGTCTGGAACGGGGAGCACTCAGCATCGTGAGGACAATTGAGAAGCTGTCGGACAGTGAGGCAGCGTCCCGGTCACGGAGACCAAGATCAACGGCCGAAGAGACCCGACACGCTGCTGACCACGCGTCACACCGCAATCTGTAGGCCGAATGGCTGGGCGGCGGTCACTTGGTAGGCCAGGGGCATTCATGGACTCTGGTGCCACGGATTTGGTTTGTGTTTACGATGAAGGGGCAAATAATCTAGATCACACCCCCACCACTATCACCTTTCTCCGGCCAGGAGTAGAGGTGATGAATAATATTTATAACTGCTTTAGGTTCTTTGTTTCATCCCAAATCAAATGATCTGGTCAAAGAGAAAGACCACCAATGATGTCTAAAAGAAGGCACTTGGCTTAAGCGGCCATCGCTACACCTTGTGCAAATACGTACATGAAGGCTAACCCGTCAAATATGGGCACACCAGCTTATCCCAGGTGAATCAGCTGCCCCTAATAATGTTGTATTATGCAGTCCAACTAGAGTTGTTATCAAGAAGGTCGATATTCCTTTGCTTGCATCCCGTATGGTATTAAAGCACTGCAAGCATATCCTGGAAACGATACTGACCCCTATTACATTTCCCTCGATGTGATTACAGACTAATGAGGAGAAAAAACAAGATGTTCAGTAAAGAATATATAGCCTACTTTCTCCTAAATGCATGGATATAGTTATAACTCATTGTCCTTTTCAAGCAGTATAGTTGAATGCTGGTTGTAGTAGTTTGTTGAAATTCAACGTGCTATACGGATATTAAACGTCGATTGATTGAATCCTCACCAGAATTATATATATGCACACAATAATACAGCCATCACAATAACACAGGTTATCAGACAAAATTCAACTCACCCGAGTACACGGGGCTAAAAGACCATGAAGTCCATGCATCTCGAATGAAACTAATAACAACAGATTCCTACCCAAATCCTTCCTCGTATAAAAGTACACACACTAGTAAGACTACAGACATCACAGTGACACAGGTTATCAGACAACTTCCATACACTCCCAAGTAAACGGGGCTACAAGACCATGATGCTGAAAAACACCTAAAGAATCAACAACAAATCAGCAACAACAATAGACTCTACTGCGGATCAACGTCAACGAATATTAATCGCAGTATTCGAGTGTTGAAATATGTGGTATTATACGTACTGTATATATATATATATATATATATAATAGTTTCGATTGCAAATACACACTATATATGCTTAACATTATAACGTGTGAGTAGTTATTAATTAATAAATACCACAAAAAAAACTAAGTGAAAACATTTGAAACTGCAGGGATTTGAACCACGAACACCGAGACTATGAGCCCAGGTCGGTATCATTACGCCACGCATACGCTACGATAATAATTGGTAACCAACTGGTTTAGTATAACTGTATCATATTTTGTGTTGAAATCAACTATTTCATTAGCGTTTTCTGCCGTTTCTATAAACCATTTGATACTAAATATGTGTTATTTTGTTCAGTACATTCCCAAAAAGATAAAAATTTACGATTATATGGAAATATATGGATTTTTTAGCAAATATAGCGGCCATATTGACAACGGGACGGCACGGCTCCACAACGATATGGCACGGTAAGCCTGACCTGCTAGTCACTTCTACGGTTACATATTCTATTTTAACATGCTAATATCCTATCAGTCACCTCCTTGAGGACAGTTTAAACCTCCCTATGTACGATAAGCTGAATTGTTGAGGCCAGGTCTTGTTGAATCGTAAGTTAAATTTAGGCTATAATACTTGCATGATTCATACATTCGCCATCTTGGAACTGTTTGGCTGATGACATTGTAGTTTGGGAAAAAGACGCTTCCCACATTAAGATATATTGATACAAAATTTGGTAGAGATCGGATGAATAGGTTAATCGTAATTTAATTTAAGCTGAGAACATTTGGGTGGGCGCCATTTCTTTTTTGTTATGATGGTGGCGATATACAACATGACACTGAGTTGTCTCTTGCTAGTGCTACCTCTGTACCAAAGGTGGTTCGATTTGGTTCCATTGTGTTTGAATTGATAGGGGGGGGGGGAGGAAACATTTGCACACATACACGGCCGCCATCTTCAAACTACTGGGCTGATAACCTTAACATTTGGTCAAACGACGCTTCCTACATGAATGGATGTTGGATTTGGTAGAGATCAGATGATTAGGTAAGTCGTGATTTGATTTAAGCTTTGAGCATTTGGGTGTCCGCCATTACGTTTCCGTCAAGATGGCGGCGATATAAAACATGACACTGAGGTGCTCTTTGTTAGTGCTACCTCCGTACCAAATTGCGTTCAATTCGGTTTCACCGTGTTTGAATTGATAGGGGGGGGGGGGGGGGGGGGCAGACATGCTGAGTACACACACACACAGACAGAAACACAAACTTTTGGCCCTGTGTTGATTGATCTCATAAATCTACTTTCATTTTTTGCAAAAATCTAAAGTAGGCTAATAATAGTGCTCAGTATCGTTCACTGGATTTGCTTGCAGTGCATTAGCAGCAAACGGGATGCAGGCAGAGAACTATCGACCTTCCTGACAACACGCGTTAGATGGGCTGCCTAAAACAATATTATTAGGGACAGCTGATTCACCTGGTAGAACGTCAATCATTCATTCATTCGCTTTCTTTTAAAATTAATTAGCCTTTCAGCGTGCAAAACAGTTTGTTGTTGCTTTATTTGAGGAGCTTTGACATCGTGGTTAATCAGACCCGTCTACATGGGTGAGTGTGGATATTTTGTCTTATATCCTGTGTTATTGTGATGGATATATGAGTATTGTAACTCACGTGAAGATTAGAAAGGAGGCGGCCGTGTTGAGAAGTGGGGAAACCACGGAAAACCACTTCCAGGATGGCTGAGGTGGGAATCGAAACCACTTCATCTCAGTTTAGCCTCACAAGGTTAAGTATACGCCGTTCCAGCCTTCATAGCAGAATTAAAATTCTTGGCAGAGCCGGGATTGAACCCGGACCTCCGGAGCGACAGCCAATAATGCTAACCACTACAACACGAGGAGGACTCCCAGACTACTGTAGTTTGGAAGCTTCTGTGTGCATACGAGCCAGCTCCATAATGCCTTATTAGCAGGTAGAACTGTTTCTAGACATATTGTCTTGAAATCGTTAATCGTTAAATCTAGGTGTTCCTCTGCTTTTGTTACCCTCATTAGCCGAGCTCATGAACTTCTTAGGTTATCTCTACTCCTTTTCTTTGATAAGTGTCCAGTTGTTTTTGTGTTTTTTTTAACCTATATAAACCGTACGATGATGTAGGCCTACCAAGGGAATAGTTGCTGAGAAATTAATGTATCCAGGGAAGGATGCTACAAGCAATCAATGTTGATAATAAGGCTGCATTGATATATTATGATAAAATCAATTCTTCGTTAAAATAGTTACAGAAACTAAGAGTTGGAATATATGCACATTATATGGTATATGGGGCGCCAGATCCCAGGTTATATTCCCCTTATTTAACCTCTACAGGGAGGAGATAATATTTTTTTTGTAGCGTATGGCTTTTAGTGTCGGGAGTGTCCGAGGACATGTTCGGCTCGCCAGTTTTGTAGCTGCTTCGAGACGGACACCCAATGGGTGAGCTACAAGTACCGTTGGGGAGGGAAGGAGGGAAGTTGGAATGTAAGGACGAGGAGTTGGAAGGTAGCGGCTGTGGCCTATAGTTAGGGACCAACCCCGGCATTTGCCTGGAAGGAAGATGGGAAACCACAGAAGACCATCTTCAAGGTTGCCGGAGGGGGGATTCGAACCTCCTCGCCTCCCGGATGTGAGCGACTGCCATCAGTCATGCCGTAACCACCATGGCTAACTCACCCGGTAGGAGATAATATAGCAAGAGCTCTTATTACATTCAAGAAGGAGACGCATTGCGTTTCGTTTACGAGCCTACTACATCAGCGATGGTCTGCTCATTGTCAGACTGCACCAACGGCCTGCTGATGAGACTCACTAGGTGCACCTAGTGCCTGCTTATGAGCCTAACTAGGTGCACCAAGAGCCTGCTGATGAGCCTCACTTGGTGTACCAAGAGCCTGCTGATGAGTCCCACTTGGTGTACCAAGAGCCTGATGATGAGCTTCACTAGGTGCACCAAGAGCCTGCTGATGAGCCTCACCTGGTGTACCAAGAGCCTGCTGATGATCCCCACTTGGTGCACCTAGAGCCCGCTGATGAGCCTCACGAGGTGCACCAAGAGCCTGCTGATGAGCATCACCTTGTGCACCAAGAACCTGCTGATGAGCCTCACTTAGTCCACCAAGAGTCTGCTGTTATGACGTTTCTTAACTCACAAGACTGACTGACACACTAGGTGAACTGAAGGCTAGGTTGTCTTCTCTCTACTCTCACCATGCGTTTGTTCGTAGTCTATATCGAGGCACAGTGGCTAGCAATCTTGGTTCTCACCGCGAAGGCCCAGATTCGTCTCCCGGCTCTTCTAACGATAAGAAGTTTAATTCTGGTCAGAGGGATGGAACAGGATACACTCAGCCTCGTGAGCCTAATCTGAGAAGTGATGGGTTCGAATCCTACCGCAGCCATCCTGGAAGTGTTTTTTTTTGTGGTTTCTAACTTCTACTGCAGGCAAATGCCAGTATGGTACTGTGCGAGTATTTTCTTGATGAAATTATAGCGATTTGGTTTGGTTATATTCACGCAGAGTTGCGATGATTTATTGACGCGAGAATTGTTATGCAAATCTTACTCCAGCTGGCTTAGGGGAGCTGAGACTAACCCGCAAGGCACCATATGTTCGAGCCAAAGTTTCCGACACGTCATGCGCATGCTGAAGTCAGGCAAGGTCATCATTATGTTGACAGCAGTAAACGAGTTTTATCGAGATATTCACGCAGAAGGCGATCTTATATAAATTACAGAGTATACAGAGGGGAGAATTACATTGAATTATACTGAAAATTAACACGCTTTCATGTGAAGCTATTTCTATTGAGATTTTACTCCATAGAAGGCAGTGATTTGCCCGGAATGCAGTTATATGATCACTGCGATTTACATCGATATATCACCGGAAGAATTGGGGTAATCTGGGACAGTGGCAGGTTTGAGACCAGAGAAGAAGCAGCAGGTTGATTGTTGTACTCGACTAGTAAAGTACATTTAGATGGTGCTACATTTATAAACAGTGAAGTGCGTTCAGCACAGTACAGTATCTACGCTACACAAAGCGACGAGAAGGAACTTAGTGTTTGTAACACTACAAGTCCATGGTCTACAGGAGAGTTGTTCTTTATTCTATCATTGTGAGAATTGCAACTACTAATATCTACAGTGGAACTTCGTAATCATTACATCGCAGTGAAAAGCATTCCAATACAGACACTATTTTACGTTTATTCAACATGGTATCAAATGTGAAGTCATGAGGAATAATCATGCAGTTACATAAATCTGCCATTTTGAATTGCTAAATCATCGAAGAAATGTAACCTTCAGAGTGGAGAAGAATATCATGAGTAACTAGCTACGTTAACATGTATGAGAATTATACATTCCAATACCATGAAGTAAGTGAAGGCTAATCTTTTGTTATCACTCTGAGAAGGAATGCTGTTGAACATTGAGAGAACATCTGAGAAGAGAGCAGGAGTCTATAATCACTACGAACGAGATCCAGGGTTGTCCATAACAGATACTGTTCATTATCCAAGGAAGGTCAATCAGGGCGAAGGAGTTCGTGTTCCCCAGTTCGATGCCAGGAGAGTCGATGGTATTTTGGAACCGATGCACCGTTTGGAGCTGGTATGGTTGTGATTATTCCAATATGCACGTTCCTCGATACGCCATCATAAGGTAGCTGGGAAGACTTTCATTATGTAGAGGTATCTATGGAGTAGCCTTTTCACCATATTTTCTTATATGTTGAAGTGAACGGTAGTCTTAGGTATGATCTTTCATATTTAGTTATTTGTTCTATGAAGATTTTGATTCGATTAAGAAAGCATCTTTCGCTTTTCTTTTGGATATTTTAGGTATTTTTGGAATTAATATTTGAGGATTTTGACTATTTAACTTTGGTAATACGATATGAAGGTTTTTAATGTTAAGAAGAATTGCGATAGGAAGAAAAAGGAAGCTTGTAGTTTAACGTGACCGTTAATCTCGCGATCATAAGCCACGGGACCTCCGTTTTACGTGGAATCCGAACCACAGGACATGGCATTTCACATCGAAAATCTCACATGCATTGACCGGGAATCGAACCCGGTCCGCCTTACGATAGGAAGAAGAATTGCGTATATAAGAAGAACATATTTTTGAATTGAATTTGATGAACATTCTACGTGAAATATTTATGAATCATTTCGAATATTTGCACAGTACAAGCTACGATGAACTTGAAGAATTTATGATATATGAAATATTTCGTCGATTTGGACTAGATGAGACTTGGAATTTTGAACTGATATTTTCACTATTCTCATTTTGAGACGTATTTAAGTTTTTGAATGACGATTCCAGTCATGATTTATTATGATTACCAGTGAGTAATTTTGTTATTTAACGTGGATTTTATGGTGTAGGGTCATAGCAAACTTCCTGATTTTATTAAGTCGGGATCAGTGCCAGTCATTTCTTGAACCGATCTATTCTAATGGTTTTTATTTAATTCAATTAATATTTGACATAATCTCCATGGTGTAGGATTGATCAAATTATATTGAAGTCTGGTATATTTTGAATTGAGAATTTGAATTGTTTGAATCCTATCAATACTCATAGTTTCTGATCGTCAATTTTCTAAATACTTATATATTTATTACAATATAACTGAGAATGTTATAGAAGAGTATATCGACTTGTGTTCATCACGATATGATCATGACCATGCAATTAATGATAATTCGAAGTACGGAATTGATGTTTGAAATATATTTGAATGGTATAAGAATTTCCAACATATTCATTTTGAGTATTTAACGTATTAAGGCGAATCAACGTGTGGTTGAATTGAATATTAGAATGGTTTTACGACATCGTCGAATGTTATAAGAATTGGTGAAGTTTTTTGAAGTCGTATAGAATACAGTAGGGATGAGGATGTTACTGATAAATTTATTGGAATATAATGCGAGTATACTGAAAGTTTATTAATTGATTATGAAGTAAGAATTTTTGTCGTGAGTAAGCACGTATATAATTGTTGAAAGAAATATGTAGGGATATTTTATATCACAAAAGTGTGTAGAAATTTGAAATTTAAAGTGAATGAATTATTGTTGGAATATGGATCATATTGAATTCTAATTGAATCATAAGCGAAGCTAAGAATGATACTCTTGATTATTATTATTAATTATTAACCACGAAGGTGTAATTTACATTTGCTTAGATTCATTGCCCGTCAAATTGGCCATAATATGACTAAGAATTAACAATGATAAGAAATAATTGATATCGAATACAACTGGAAGACGTGAATCTTTGATGAATTAAAATATAAATAAGGGTGTATATAGGTGTATACAGCTGTACATACTTTTGATTGATAGTTTCGTGATTTTCAAAGGCATGATTTAGGATATGTCATGCGAATGTGTATCAAATAGGGTGATTAATAATATTCAGTATAATGCTACGTAATTTTGAGTGATTTTCACACTGATATTTCGAACTAGAGATGCAAGTAGGCATCAAGAATACATTGATAATTATTAGACGTATTCTACATTTTCGAGTTTTGATTTTCAATTTTTTAATTGTATCGTCTTCGATATATAAACTAGTGATTTATTTTAAGTTTATTTTGACGTGGTGATTTATATTAATGAAAGGATGTGTTAGGAAGGCCAATGTTTGATGTTTTCTCAAAGTAGGTCTTCGACTTCGAGAATTTTCCTTTTGATTCTCGAGTTCTCTGATTGAGCTAGCATTGTTTTGTTTCCATTGGTCTTTCGTTAACTCAATCTTAATGCTGTGTGTATTCCCTTTTTTGGTAGGATTTTTGGTTTTTTTTTAGCCGGGAATTACCAGGTTCTACGATCCAGCTGTTTCATCGGATTCAACAAGTTCTGTCCACGGTAATTCGAGTACAGTAACAAGCGTAAGTGCACGGCAGTTCCCTTCCCTAATCGTACCTCAATTACATATACACACACTAGTATAGACGTTGCTGTGATACCGGTTGTCAAACAAATGCTACACACATCCAAGTACACGGGGCTACCAGACCACGAATGGCGATGTCGCAAAGCTTCTAAAAACTGAACAACAACTTTTGTTCGTCTTGCGCTGTCATTATGTCTTGTCGAAACTGACGAACACTTGATTTTGCATCCTACATACCAGGTGAATCAGCTGTTCCTAATAAAGCTGTTTTATGCAGCTTAACTAACATTGTTATCAGGAAGGTCGATATTTCTCTGCTTGTATCCCGTATGGTAGTAATGGACTACAAGCATAACCTACAACCGATACCGAACTCTATTATTTTTCCCTCGATGTGACTACAAACTAATACGCGAGGAAAATAATAGTGTTCAGTATCGTTTGCTGGATATGCTCGTAGTGCATTAGTACCATACTGGATGCAAGCAGAGAGATATCGACCTTCCTGACAACACGAGTTAGTTGGGTTGCATAAAACAATAATATTAGGGGCAGTTGATTCACCTGGTTTAATCCAGTCATCCTGCTATTCGCTGGGATAGAATATTCTCCGTGGCTAATATTCCAATTAAATTAACAAAATAACGATCTCATACTGCTTTTAGATAATATGTGTTCGTTCATAATTTACTTAGTTATCATGTTGTCAGCCCCAGCATTCACTTTTCTATTGGATCGTTCATCCCCAGCTGTAGTCTAAGATAGCCACTCTCACAGATCTCTCTCTGATACATAGTTACAACAAAAGACGTATGAACAAAATTTGTACATAATGGTGTCTGCTAGCATGCGTTTAACGGAAGTAATATGCTATAATTAAACTTTCCCCTGCATATTGTGTCACGGTGCCAGGTTACCTTTGTGACAAGGAAAACCTGTAGGTTGCATCTTTCCTTGAAATAATATTTCTGAATTCCTACTCACGAGGAGTGATAGAAATCTGCCTTCGAGGGATTATCAGCGCTCGTCTTGGATCCACTCTACCAGTTAGACGATTAAATTGTCAGCAAAGTGCCCTTGAGAAACGCAGGAGCACCAGCGGTGTAATGGACTGTCAAGTAAATATCGGCTGAGATGCGGCAAGTCATCTATCACATCTCTCGGAGCTGACGGGAATATTTTAACTGTTCCAGGCACTACTAACATTCAAAGAGGCGACCGACACCCGATGGCAACATGAACACACAAAACTGCGTGCAATATACATATTGAAATATAGCGGATTTCATATTAGAGGCGTGAAAAATCTTGCTTGCTGGAGCTAGCTCATATGGAGAAGTGAGTTAGGTTTAATCGCAGGCTTGGTCTGTTCTTATGGGGTCACTCAGGACCACCCGAGCAGTATAAAATGGACGTCATAAAAAGATTCAAACTTTTCCATATACTGTACCTATGTATTATATCTATAGCTGAAGAGTGTTTTTGTTTGTCTGTGTGTTTAAACGTGCTAATCTCAAGAACTGCCAGTCGGATTCGAGATTCGAAAAGTTATTTTTGTATATGATAGCCAGATTCAAGGGGAATAGTTTCGGCTATGTAGCATTGAGCTACACCTCCCAGGTAACCTTAAAGATTGATTTTTGTTCAGTAAGTCGGAAGAACAAGCGCTCCCGAACAGTTTTTTTTTATCCGCGTGCGCTGGCGTTATGGTTAGTGATACGTACACGGTTTCACCGATCTGAACCACAATTTGTATACTTACCCTTCGGAACCCTGCGAGTAACACTGTTTACATGAAATTTCGGACAGACCACTCCATTCTCTGCTTGTAGGCCCTTGGGCACAAATCTACACCGTTTCACCGATCTGAACCAAAATTTGTATACTTACCCTTTGGAACCCTGCGAGTAACACCGTCTGCATGAAATTCCGGACATACCTCTCCATTCCCTGCATTTAGGCCCTTTGTCACAAATCTACACCGTTTCACCTATCTGAACCATATTTTACACTCTTAGCTTTTGGATCCCTGCGGGTGGCACTGTCCACTTAAAATTTCCGACAGACCACTCCATTCCTTGCATTTAGGCCCTTTATAACAAATCTACACCGTTCCTCCTAATTGCAACAAATTTTACATACACTTTTAAACCCTGCTGGTAACACTGTCCACTTGATATTTTGGACAACGCTCTCAATTCCCTACTTTTAGAATAACAGACAAAATGAAATTGAAAACCACGTATTAAAGCCCTAGAAAAATTAATGTCCGTAGTAGTGTACCTGTAAGAGTATTTGATTAAGTCTATTGATGACTGGCAATTCGGGCTACATCACGTTGACCCTACCAGTGTTCTGGTGCAGAATTGCGAAATTAGTTAAATCTTGCACTGCTTATAAATTGCAGTCAGGGGAAGTAATTAGTGCAAAACGATTTCTTGGGCCCCTTAAACAGTTATCATCATGAACATATTATGCATCTGTATAAGTGCAATGGTGTTGGAGCAGTACATTGAGGTTATCAGATGCAATAAGCGTTGGTGCTTTCAAATTTACCTTCATTTATTCCGAACCTTATCGTGGTGCGCTATGTGGCGATAAATGATACTATTGCTACCTCAGGAGCTCGAGACAGCCGAAGTTTTCCAAAGTGTTCTGATTATTTTCCTACGGCGCTATGCGACAAAAGACGACACTATTGGTCTCTACATTTCTAACAGCCAATAAGATATAGGCTCTAGGCAGTGTCTTTTATTTCACTGATTCCTCTTTCTAATAATTTTTTAAAATTCGTTAGTAAATTAAATGTGTTAGTGCTGTAGTTAGTTAATAACCGTTTCCCTTATTATCATTATTATTATTATTACGGGAAAATGACCTGAATGTTACGTCCATTGTACTGTACTACTTATCACCCCCACTACAACCACCACCACAACCACCACAACAAAAAGTTATATTTATAAAATATTTATTTTCTGTTAGTTTAAGTATCATGTGCCAGTTCTGTAGTAGTATTCATTATCATCCATAAAACAAATAAATCCACCGGGCGATGCCGGGCACTACTGCTAGTGTATTATAAGGTATGAAACAAAAAATCACCTGTTATGGTTTATTATAGTCATGAAAATAGAAGTTCTACCTTTATATTTTTTCTTTCTTTCTTTCTTTCTTTCTTTCTTTCCTCATTCTCCAGACCTCAATGGATTATGAATGCAAATGTAAGTTAATATTCTTTCTAAGGTTTCTAGACTCAAATGTGAAGCTAAGTGGAGTAATTGGAAATTTTGAAGAACAGTTCCTTGAAATCTCCATATTTCACATACGATCATGGGCGACGTATTGATAAGTAATTTTAACACTAGCCCCTAGCTACTAAACCTTATCTGGTAGCAGATCTCTTCATTCGATACAGCATGTTTAAAGTTGTGGAAGTGTTAATTTTCATTGAAGTTCACAAAATAATATTGATGTGTGAAGCTCACCAAAATGGTGGCTTTCAGAATTTGCAGTAAAACGTTATAAGACAGATGGAAGATCTGGACACGGGCGTGGGTACTTGCTGATACGTTAATTTTTGGCCAATTGTTTACTTGAATAGTTTCACAGAATATCATTGCGTACATAACTAATATACAATTATTACGGTACAGATAAAGAGGCAAATGTTTACATATAGTTAATCAATCATAGAATGAGCTTGCTTGTAGTAACTGTTTCAGTCAAGTGGTAATGGCAGATTTGTACGCGAACAGTAGTGTCAAGGATAATAAATATTTTTTGTTTGAGCGAATGTACTTAAAGTATTAATTGCTGGAAATCGCCAATACGTCACTTGAATTGTCGGTAAAACCCAGTACCAGCAGGAGATGTAGCCATACTCAGTGATTCAGAAGCCCTTTCCAATATCGTTTGCGGCAACGCAAGTAACGCGTGTTGGCGGGAAGATCGATATTTCTCTGCCTGCAACCCGAATGGTCGAGTACTAATGCACTGCAATAGGGATGTAGCGGGAGAAAGTTCGCGCCAGATAGCGCTCGTGTAGTACTGGGTAAGCGCAAGGCGATCGTCTTATGTTTCTCCCAGTCAGCTGCGAAGAATGTATAAATTGTGACCGAGTTTTCTAAGCTAACGTAAATTATATCTTCTTTAATTTTACACCAAGACTATATTAATTAATTCTATAGGTATATCTCCTAATATATTATGGACGATTTTCAGCGTTTAAGCGTTAAACAGCTGCAAAATGAGCTACGGACTAGAGACACTAAAACTAGCGGGAGGAAGGAAGAATTAATAGCCTACAGCGGTAATAACAAAATTCTAACTCGCTTTATTATCCAAATAATGAATATGATTCAGCAAGCTTTCTCCTAAAGATTACAATTACTAGAGTTTTGTAGGCCTATATTGATAAATATATCTCCATAAGACTTAAATCATAAACAGAGATTTAAATATTCACTTGCTCCCCCTGCTTACAGACTTCGATTCATGTATTTTTTTTTTAGGTTGATAGCTTACATGAAACTGTCGTGTTTTAAGGTAAACATAATCAAAGAAAGTTGATACCGGTAATGTGTACCTCGAAAATGTATCGCAACGTTTGGTTCTTATGTAATTTTGTCAATTTCTCAATAAGAATCGTTCCCTTACCCCTGGAAAAGGACTTGGGGGTACAATTTTTTTTAAGTTTGAGAATACCTGCTTTAGAGCCATGAACTGTTTCCATTCATCTGACTATGTCTCAAGAATGTACTGTAGAAGTCAGTCGCTACCACATTCTCCGTCGGGCAGATGGAAGTTGACGATTAATTCTGATTTCAAGAAACCAACCATAATACGTTTGTGACTGTTAATGTTGCGACATTTATTCTTGACGTATTTAACCGAGTAGCCTATTGATGTCTTTGAAAATGGGAGTAAGAAATGTTACTTTCATTTCTTCGTGTATATTGACGATTTCTTCCCGTACTTCAATGGAGATGATTTCTGCAGATTCCGATTTTGTAGGCTTATCGTGATAATCCGGCAATTTTCTAGTGTATGGCCTCTTCCTAAATAATTCTTTTTGTTGTGTTCGTGGTCCACGGAAAAAGCGATGGAACAGCGCCCGGTTTTTATCTTGCTCTCTCACCTTCAAATACAAACGCATAAATTCAGTGGTTGTTATCGAAATTTCTAATCAGTTTATAGGTACAAAACAGGAATTATTTCCCTTTGTAAGTCACACTAATCCAACACAGTTTTCGTGAAGTCATCGGGTTGTAAATTATGGAAACACACTTTAATATATTCGGTCAGATTTTTCTCACCGAAATTTTTCCTTCTGATAACAGGTTACCATTTCTTCCTCATTTCTTTATTTTGTGGAAATTGGTGAAACGGAAACGAGCTTCCCTGATTTTTGCAAAGAGGAACACTGCAATAGCTCGGCATAGTCACAAAAATAACAATTTAAACAACTTAAATTCGTACATATTAGCGGCATGAGAACACAGGAGACGAATGAAGAGCGCCGTGCGCTTACCCAGTACAACAGCAGTGCGCTCTGTCGGTGCTAGTTCTATACATCCCTATTAGATCCCGCGAACGAAACTGAACACTATTATTTCCCCTCTGTAGTCACATCGAGGGAAAAGTTGAAGGGTTCAAAATCGTTTGCAGGATATGACTGCAGTGCTTTAGTACCATACGGGATGCAAGCAGAGAATTATCGATCTTCCTGGCAACCCGCTGTTTTCCGCAAAATAATTCGCCTTGTGGATATAGTTTGCATGGCTGTGCAGATAGCGTATAAGCTGCGGATAATGTTTGGAGTAAATTTGCGGATGGCATTTAGAATACAATCTGAACTTGTTGAATATCATTACTAGGACCCAGATGTTTGTAACGTATCGTATTTTTTCGTTATGTTTTTCCATGACAAAAGTAAGATGATTATTTAACCTAATCTCATTCCAATAATGTCATTAAGCATAATTAACAGTCCGCACTGAAAAGGGTTATAATTCTGGCGGTATAACATTCATTTTAAACATAGAACATTGTACATAGCCAAGGGGAACGACTTTCTCCTCAAATGTCTAAATATGCTGCTTTAATACTTTGATTTATATAATGTGGGGCGGATGTGGATAACAGTCATGCGGACGCGGGGCGGATGCGGATAACGTTTTGTTTATCCGCGTTTATGTTGGAAGGGGCTGCTGAATCACCTGGTACCTGGTACCAGCCAAGTTCGAGGGCTGAAACCTTAAGTTCTTAACTATATAACACTATATGATTTATATAAGTAATTCATGCTTTTGGGCTAATGCCGTGTGTATTTTGATTTGAACCATACGTTTCGGAGAAACCTTGCTGGTTATTCGTATCCTACAACGTTTGAGCTACGACAAATTGTCGTCAACCCGTTGCAGAAGGCTTACCTCAAATAGAGATTTCTTTAATACTCTCGGTAAATATCCTCAAATAACAGTAGTTCTGTGAGCATTTCAAGAGCCTACTTTTTTACGTTTGAAATTCAAATCATTGATTCATCTATTTTGATTCTATTTAGAATAATAATGTTATCTACGGAATTGGACTGGCAGCACAGGTATTATAAAATATCCACTAAATATATCTGAAATATTGAGGCCTAGTAGAGCACTGCGATATGTCTGAAATTGTTTCCTTGCATGGATTTTGACATAACGAGTCTACGGCTCAAAGGCCAACTTCTTCCCCTGAAAATGGGGTGAATTATATCTCTTATGGCTAACACTCGATACAAAAAGATTAGTAGGGAGCCACTGAATGTAATGGACGTTGCATGCAGTCAGTCATACAAGGAATCTATAAACTTGCGTAGTATAATTTTGTTAACATTGATATATTGTGCCCGTCTGCTCCGAGATACCACGTGGCTGACGGCTAAAATCAATCACTGTGAGACGCCATCACAAACGAACACACACACCTGACATGTCCTCAGCAGAAACTGTTAAACTGTTATTCTCAGGGCGTTTCGGGTGGAGAGGTTATGTCACGGACTAGTCCAAAATACACGCCAGCAAAGGAAAAAATATACTATTAAAAATGCATGTATCTACTTAAAATGAAATGTCTTGGGTAGGATTATTGCGTCCAAGATCCCTAGCCTATTCTGTTACTGGGAATTGTGTGCGAAGCTTAATCTAACTAAATGCCCTCCTGAATTAAAATAACATCCTACTTTTATGTCCTACGAAATCCCTCAAGAGATGTACCATATTCTACACGAAATAAACAACAAACTAGGTAAATGACACAAACAAAACCCCCCCTAATCAAGAAATATAAAACCTCAAATGAATAATGGTAATAATAATAATAATAATAATGACATTGATCCTACATGTCGGTCGTTGATAGCCTGATCTGTTGAATTACACAGTAAACAAATACTCGGAAAATACTCGATACCGGTACTGCTAATTTAGGACGGTGTCATCTCCAGCAATAATTTTTATGGTTACAATCCTCTAATCCTCACGAAAATCTTCTAATCCTAACTCGAATCTAAATCCTGAACACTTTCCAAATTTATTTACAATGATAGTAACGCCATCATGTGATCGGCATACAGTAGCCATCATTAATCATCTATAATCCTAATGAATTTAGTTTATTGTGAGAGCTATGTGGGGCCCGTTCACATGCAACTCCTACCTTTTCCTCTGGTGCCCTAACAATAAGCTAAGTTCATATTCCATTCCAACATGATCGTTCACTAGCAATTACAGATATCACACTAAACAAGCAAACTTGAATGTCAATAACCACTAACAATATTTTTTTTATAAATCACATATAACTAACAAATCTTAACTTGTTGGGCAAGTTCATAATAACTGCTAACTAAGTATTTGATGTATTGTAAATACCATCACCCACATACTTGTAGACATAGATTTATCGGCCTAAGTGTAAAGGATTTGATGATGATCGCTTGACGATTGAAACTGATCATCCAAGTGAATGTATTAATCCCATGTAATTGTTTTTTGTGTTTAGGGAAACACCCTTTATAATTGGGTACAATCGTGTTGACCGACTGAAAACATTAATTTCGATTATCAAGGTAACACTGAAAAATTGTTTCCAATACCATACTGATAACATGTGTTATTGTGATGGCTGTATTAGAGAAGAAAGTATGTGTGGACACTATATATTATGTACATCGTACTTACAAGTTTATCCCCTTGTTCTTTTTTAAAATATGGCGACGTTTAGTTGTGAATCAGTTAAATTCCTTCTGATAGACACGCGAAACAGGTGGACTCACATTGGGTGGAACCATCCCAAAAGGGTTTTATATTCACTTATCAGAGAAGCCAGTTTCCCCCTTGTGCGTTACTGATAAATACTGCATTTAACTAACACATTGTACAAGGGAAATATAGGTATACAGTACAGTAGGCCTTGAACTGCCTTGCTATAGAACTAGAATGTATCCTCGAGTTTCAGATTTAAAAAAGAAATTGTATACATAGCTTTATTAATGCGAATATTTACCATAGGTAAAATCCTTTCAAAGGAGTTAAAGTTCTCGTTGAGGATCTAATCCTTTCATTTACGATGAATACACATTCCTGTGTCCTAGTTAAGGCTGAATCAAATGAACTTAGCATTTGTGAAACTGTATTTAAATTTCAATTTCGAAAAAACCTAATGTACATATAACCTGCATAATGTAATTGAATATGGCTCCCCTTCTGTCTGGCCCTGGAACCTGCCCACGTTATTACATGCAGGTTTCAAGACTCGACACCCAGATAGCCACGTTTGGTATACTGTAGTTACAATAGCTCAGTTTCTTCGTGGTTAATGCACGCAAATTTTTAAAATGAAATGACACGTCCATGTGATTATGTTTTCACTTAATGCTGTTGGCCCTTCTTGCCCTGTTAAGCTAAGAAATAGTATTTCCCAAAACACATGACAGAAAATATACACACATCAAAAAAAGTTTTGCATGACCTCGGTTCCAAGAGTTCCGGAACCGTTAAATACAAAGGGAATAGAGATCAACACAAACAACATTTCAGCTCGTTTTATTGCTCATGAGACCCACACATTGCATGTTGTACCATCATACAGCTAGACTTTCAGCATTTGTGGTCCAGATTGCAGTACACACCACTACCTCTAATACCCAGTAGCACGTCCTCTTGCATTGATGCATGCCTGTATTCGCCGTGGCATACTATCCACAAGTTCATCAAGACACTGTTGGTCCAAATTGTCCCACTCCTCAACGACAATTCGGCGTAAATCTCTCAGAGTGGTTGGTGGGTCAAGACGTCCATAAACAGCCCTTTTCAACATATCCCAGGCATGTTCGATAGGGTTCATGTCTGGCGAACATGCTGGCCACTGTAGTCGAGCGATGTCGTTATCTTGAAGGAACGCATTCACAAGATGTGCACGATGAGGTCGAGAATTGTCGTCCATGAAGACAAATGCCTCTCCAATATTCTGCCGATATGGTTGCACTATGGGTCGGAGGATGTCATTCAGGTATCGTAAAGCCGTTTCGGAGCCTTCCATGACCACCAGTGGCGTACGTCGGCCCCACATAATGCCACCCCAAAACATCAGGGAACCACCACCTTGCTGCACTCGCTGGACAGTGTGTCTAAGACGTTCAGCCTGACCAGGGTGCCTCCAAACACGTCTCCGACGATTGTCTGGTTGAAGGCATATGCGACACTCATCGGTGAAGAGAACGTGATGCCAATTCCGTGGGGTCCATTCAGCATGTTGTTGGGCCCATCTGTACCGCGCTGCATGGTGTCGGGGTTGCAAAGCTGGACCTCGCCATGGACGTCGGGAGTGAAGTTGCGCATCATGCAGCCTATTGCGCACAGTTTGAGTTGAAACACGACGTCCTGTGGCTGAACGAAACGCATTATTCAACATGGTGGCATTGCTGTCAGGGTTCCTCCGAGCGGCAATCCGTAAGTAGCGGTCATCCACTACAGTAGTAGCCCTTGGGCGGCCTGAGCGAGGCCTGTCATCGACAGTTCCTGTATCTCTGTACCTCCTCCATGTCCGAACAACATCGCTTTGGTTCACTCTGAGACGCCTGGAAACTTCCCTTGTTGAGAGCCCTTCTTGACACAAAGTAACAATGCGGACGCGATCGAACTGCGGTATTGACCTTCTAGGCATGGTAGAACTACAGACAACATGAGCAGCGTACCTTCGTCCTGGTGGAATGACTGGAACTGATCGGCTGTCGTACCCCCTCCGTCTAATAGGCCCTGCTCATGCATGGTTGTTTACATCTTTGAGCAGTTTTAGTGACATCTATGAACAGTCAAAGGGACTGTATCTTGGATACAATATACACAGTCAACGTCTATATGCCGGAGATCTGTGAACCGAGGTGATGCAAAACTTTTTTTGATGTGTGTATTTTATACCTATACCAGCAACCGTACCCGGCTTCACTCGGGTGATAAATCCCCACCCCTTCCGAGTCCCTGCCCGCCATTATGTCATAGCAGGTTCACTTGGCATCATTGCGAAATAAAACAAAGTGAATCTGTCAGCGATTTCACCTCACCACGCATGCCTCAAGAGTGTGATGTTTTCCACTGTGAGGACAGTGTGATGGAAATATCTTCGGCTTTACCACCTTGTTCAGGGGATGTCTTGGGCATTAATTTTCGTTTTGGGCAGGACAGCTTAAATTCAGCTTTGTCTAGTCTTGGTCCGACAAAAGAGAATTAATTTTGAGGTGGGGGGAGGGGGCGTGTTAATCCCTTGCCCATAAATGTGTTACTGAGATTGTGCAATGTCGACTCAGCATATATTTACAGGAGAGACGAAGGTCTTAAAACTCGGCAACTAAGCAATATAATGTTATAGTTATTGCTCTGTAATGTGGTGATCGATTTCTAACTCAAACGAAGGGCATGAATGTACTAGAATAGGCTATATATGACATTTTAACATTGAGACCACAAAAATTGGAGATTGTTCCTTTTGCATCTGACCTATCGATAATTGAAATACAGGATCATCTGAAATTTTGCCAGGATGCCCGGAATCGAGACTGAAGCATGTGAAACAAGAAGATTAACACGGAAGAGAATGTTATGGTCGGTCTGTTCTGTGTAGTAAAGTTACAGTATTATAAATAGTCCAATTACTAGTTATTGTTGTTCAACCACAGAATAGTCCCTTTTAACTGTATATTATGAGCAAGGAAAGTTCATTTATTTGTTTGTGTTCGCAAAACAGGGGTGTTATGAATGTATTATCACCCTACAGTGCCTGAACAATGATCCTAGGTCTCCGCCAAACCAGAAATAGCTTCTTCAACAATCTCCTCGGCCCCTGCCTCATCATGGTTTTCTTTAAGTTGCCAGGTCTTCGTCAAGTCGGTGAAAAATAGTACGTTTTAGAGGGTCTTCCATTGGTTAGCACAGTGTTTAGTAATCAAATTAAAATGTCTTGTAATTTCAAAGGGTTAACTTCTACACTTATTCTGATGCAGCTGGTTCAATCATCCGATCAGTATTACCCGTTTTAACAACACTTTTTACCACACCTACATCGGTCTGTTAATAGGACTCTCCATGCAGCAACACGTTATTCATGAGATTTATTTCGGACCTTGTGAGAATGGCAGGTTTTTCGACACTAAATTTGTAGTGTCACTTGCCAGTGGTTTTTAACACTGCAATTGCTTGTGTTTTCTCGTCTGTAACGTGACAATCATTCACCTTCTCAGGGCCCTCCGTAGCAAAAACGACGGAATCTGTCACAAATCTCGCCAAGTACAAACAAAATTACAAAGACGTGTGACTGCCACCAAGCTGGTGAATGGTTGTCTCGTTACAGGCTGGACAACCATTTAGCACAGGTTCGGATGATGATGGGGATCTTATTGTGCTCATCCCCCCCCCCCCTCTCCCTACACCCGTCGCACACAATTCGCAGTACATCTATGCCTGAAAAGTCAGATTGAGCCCATGATAGTAAAGGTGTTCTCACTGGAGCCCTTGTGATACTCTATCAGACTGATGAGGAAACTTGGGCAAGCCCTGATTTTTCTGGCAGTCCAAACCCAAAATGTCGAGAGTGGATCTACCTCCCTTTTAATTTTTTCATAAAAAAAAATCATTGATATGAGGGAATCCGAACGCCATTTAACACATCCCGGAAATATGACTCGTTAACTTTTAAAGTTTCATCTTGTGTTTCTCTGTTATACATCTGCCACTTTCTTCTGATATTCAAATTGATGGTAAATATTACCATCTTGTATATTGTAAACGGACACATTTAAATTTCGTTATACAGCTTACTACTGGTTCACTCTTTGTGCAGTACTTGCAGCTGGTGTGATCTCCATGACCTACTTCCTCTTATGCTCACAAACAGCTTCTCAATTCAGCAGTAAGCGAACTGTGATTGGCACTGACATAAACATGTCATCACAATGCCGGAGGGAAGCCTGGATGTGTTGAGTCACGTGGGAGATGGAGTTGCTCGTTATAGGTGGATATGTAGCTGTGGAGATTCCTGATTCTGCAACTCGCCGAAATAAAGAGATTGTCGAGTTTTCAACTAACCCCTATTTTTACTAATCCTATAAAATATGTATGTGGGTATATGTGTCACCCACAAATACGTTTCAAGTGGTTGGAACGATTTAAACGTAACTTGGTGAGTATTTACTACTACCCCATCTGGCCTCGACGTACCTTTCTAATTTTAATAAACGCCACCAATATAGCATGGCTACCACGCGAAGTATTTCACCGACATTCAATACCTCTGAAGCTATAGGTGATAGAGGCCCCTGATGTAAATTCACGTACGCCAACAGGTGTTAAATATGTGACATGGGCTCTACAACACTTGTTTTGTTGAGAACGAATGCAATGTATATCCTTAGTTGCTCTCCCGTTAGTTCATGTCCATCTCGTTGCGTAGTGGCTAGCATTCTTGTCTGTCTTCACGGACACCCGGGTTCGATTTCAGGCTCTGCCAAGTTAATTTAATTCTTGTTTGAGGGCTGGAACAGGGTACACTCAGCCTAGTGAGGCAAAACTGAGTAGAGGCGGATGGCCAACCTGGAAGTGGTTTTCCGTGGTTTCCCATTTCCACTCCAGGCAAATGCCTGGATGGTACCTAACGTAAGGCCACGGCAGTTTCCTGCCCAAATCCTACATCAATTACAAATACACACACTACAGTAGTACAGGCATCAGAGTAACATAAGTTATCAGACAAATCCTACACACCCAAGTACACGGGGTCGCATGACCACGATGTTTCAAGGCCCTTTAAATAATCAACAACAACAACCATTAGCTCATTAGTAGCCTCACTTCACATCCCAGGCTAAGTAGATAATATAAACTCAGCAAACCCTTTCATGGAGTTTGAATGACAGAATTCCTATCCCAACTAAAATATGAGCTATGGATCAGTATTGCACATATTCACAGAAATTCCCGGTGTCTACAATACACTATGGCAACAATGACAACTAACTTTGGAACTAACACGGGAATATTCTCACTCGCTGCTCAGTAACGCTTCAACAAACATGAGCCGTTTGTTCTGAGCTGAAGCAGATATACAATAACCTTTTCATCTTTAGAAACCACAATGTCCAAAGTCGCCGATGTGGCTTCCCCAGAGCGCAAGTTAGCAATGCCCACAATGTACTCATCCCATAACGTGCCTTTAATAAGAGACGAGCTATATCTGCTAATGACGGCAGAAAGGACTTAACTTAGCATAAAGCGCTTGATTCTCGTTCCTGCTGTCGGCGTTTTAGACAAGATGTTGGACCTTGCTACTTCCTAGGTATCACTCACTCTATAGGCTAAATCTGTGAGAGATGCATCTTCCGATGCATCCCGATAATATATTCATGACATTGGTTGAATGTTGGGGCTGACACAATATGGTCGACGAAGGAAATGGAAACAAGAAATAAAATAAATTTTAAAAAAGTTGCATCTGGAGCACCCTCCCGGCATTGCGGTATGGATACCGCACCTGTTCGAGTGAGATGGTGTGCATGTAATTAATCGTATTATACCTCAAATTATTGTTGTTAATTATTTATACAACCATTGCATAATATTAAACCACATTACAAGGCATTATTTTTAACTTCACGAGGATATTGTAACCGTTTCTCATTTATGTAGACCAGTAATAAAATAATATCAGCCGGACCTCGGGGCCATATCAGGTACTTTCGAGTTAGAAATACTACAGCACATTAGGAGGTCTACATTCAGGTTCGTAAGAGTAGTGAAATAAATAGCACATATCCTTCGTTAATTTTGCATTTATAAAATGTTTAACGAAACAACAAAATACTACATTCCCAAATAAACAAATAAATAAATAATGTTAATAAAAGAAAAACATCATACAAAATTAACCCTTAATGGACAAAACTGAATTTTAAACACAAATCTTCAACACTACTCATCTTCAAATACAAAGAAAATTCAAAATCACAAAAGTCCTTATGTCTTACCCTGGTAGGTCACAGTGTTTGAAGAGGACAATGCAGTAGTGGATCAAGTATTTGGGTAAGTACTCAGTTACGTTAAATACGGATTCTTACCGGTATTTGACTGGAAGGAATGTGACAAATCACACCCAGGATGGGGACCGCAACGCCGGGATTCAAATCTCTGACCACCAAACTGCAGTTCCCGGTTGCAGTCTCAAAGTGCGACTTACCATCCTAAAGTGCGCTCCTGGATCGATAAATAAATATAATTGAGATGGTCCACCTCCTGGCGAAGCGGCTAACATTCATGGCTGTTCGAATCCTGGTTCTGCCAAGAAACTTAATTGTGGCCTAAGGGCTGGAACGGAGCTCGTTCAGCCTCATGCACAACGATAAGATGTCTGTCTATTCTTACCTCAGCCAGCCTAGAAGTAGTTCTTCCGTAGTCTGCCACCTAGGCTATACTCCAGGAGAGTACCGGGATGGTATCTCATTTAAAGTCACGGCTGCCTCCTACTCGAATCCTAATCCTAATTACAAATGCACACACTAGTACAGCCATCACAGTAAGACAGGTTATCAGACAGAATCCACACACACACCCGGAGCTACTGTATATGACGATAAGCCCCTAAATGAATCAAGAAAAAGAATAACATTTAGATGGCAGGAGCTACATTTTACAGATGGAAAATGGTGTCCCACTATTATTTATCTGCTTCTGTTTATGATAACTGAAGTTTGGAATGCTACGTGGATGGGGAAGGGCGCTGGTATGGAAATGGAGGAGGATCATAATCTCCCTTTACTATTCCAGCCCAAGTCATTTGAAATTCAAGTTACATTCTTTAAAATGGAACATCCGATACAGGCAACGTTAGAAGAAATTATTCGTAACAGCTGGCTACTAGGGAACGTTCTCGTATGAGCTCTTGGAGTGAAAGAGGAAAGGGGACAGAGAGAGAGAGAGGTAGATGAATGGAATATTAACCCTAAAAGCAAGTGATGAAAATGTAGAAGTGGCCGGTAATCAAACCCGAGTCCCCATTCTCCCTCGAACTGGTGTGTGGTCTAAGGATTGAAAGCAAGTATTATTACTACAGGAATTGTGTACCCGTAGTGGTGTGTTGGCGGGCATACCAGCCCTAGAGGACCTGAGGACCCAGGTTCAAATCCCTATCACTTCTACATTTTCGATTCCTACATTTTAGATTAATCAACTTTTCAGCGTCCACGCTCCAAACCCAATGTTAATACGAGCAAATAGAATTTATTAATCAATGTTGTTGGGCTGGCTACGTGGCTCAGCGGTTATGTTCTCGTTGCTGTGTCCAAGTTTGCAGGATCAAAACCTGGCGCAGCCAGCTGGCATTTTAGGGTGCGTAAATGCGATGGAACCGTGTTAGACGATCTACTGGTACGTTCGAAAGCTGGCATTTTAGGGTGCGTAAATGCGATGGAACCGTGTTAGACGATCTACTGGTACGTTAGAAAGCCCCTTCGGGGCAATATTCCAGCACCCCGGCGTCTCTAAAAGCCTCAGTAGTTAAGAGGGGGACGTAAACCCAATAACATTATTCATATTATTATTATCTATCATGTTGTTGTTGTTTAATTTAGGCGTGTGTAGAATTTGTCTAATAACCTGTGTAATTTCGGAGTCTGAACAATATCAGCGTCTTTTGGTGGTTGATATTTGTGCTATTCCGTTGTGGGTCTTCAGTAAAATGAAAATTGTTGACAGTATTGGAAACCAGGTAAGGTCATGTTTCTTTGGCAAAAATTTAACCTGTGTGAGGACTTTCTCCCGTCACATTCAAAGGTTCACGAGTGGTTCCTTGAATCCCGTTATGGTCGTGTATGAGCACGAATAATGCTGTATGTTTAAGGACGTCCAATTGAAGTCGTAACTGAAGGTTTGTTCAATAAAATCCATGGTAACATGTTGGATGATCGTCGCATGAATGTAAGTGAAATATCTGAGATGGTAACGTTCTCAGGTGAATGTGTTTTTTACTTCCTGTTTGAAAAATTGTGTGAGGAAGCTATCAGCAGCATAGGTACCGTGAATGCTCCCAGTTGACTAGTCGGACCGCGTGACCCATTCAAAGCAGTGTTTGAATATTTTCGAACGCAATTCAAGTGATGAGGCATTAGGCTCTATTACTCTTGATGAAACTTGAATACACATACCTTCCGACCTGAAAGCAAGGAATAATCAGTACAATGCATATCTCCTTGAAAACGTTCTCCAAAAAGAATAAAAATCGTCCCATCGGCTGTAAAAGTCAAAGTCACTATTTTTAGTCTTCTTTCGACTTTTGCAAATATTAATGATATACTCGTGACATTTATACGGACAAAAATCTGTGTGTGTCCCACTAGCAATTCCCAAACGACAAAACCGAATTGATGAAAATACAGAGGTAGCGCCAATAGGGGCAACCTTAATCCCTTATTTTATATCACGCCAACTTGACAATGGCAAAGTGTTCGCCACCCGAGTGTTCAGTGGCCAAATCAAATATTAACTAAACCAATCATCGGAACACTGCTAAATTTTGCAAACACACACCATTTTATAGGAATTGCTAGATACAAGGGCATGAGCTGTATATTTATGTTGAGATGGCGACAGTGCGAAACATTCAAACATAATACGTAAGTAGTGTTCCAATGAGACCATAGTTACAATAGATGGTATACAGGGAAACTTATATAAGGGTCCTACGCTGATGAAGTGATAACTTTATCAGATTGAATATTACGAGCAACAACCATCTTGAAACTATACAGGGTGAACGTAAAACGCCGCACTTGGAGGTCGGCATGCGATTCCTCATCCAATTGCAAGACAAAAGTTTCTATAGAAAAATCGGATCGGGTGCTGTTTAAAACCACAAGTATGAAAGCGAGGAGCTGGCAACACTGTCACATACTGAAGCGCATCGGAATGTACAGAGAAATGTGTATCAGCCCGCAATGCCATACTATTCGTCGCAGCTCACTGAGTAGACTGTTGAGTTATCAAACCCACATGCACCATCCTGCTACGGTTCGAATCTACGTCAGGTTGGTGGTTTTTTTTTTGCGTGCCACGTCGGTTCCCGTCGTTTAACTGCGTTTGTAAGCATGACATCACATCATATTGTCACATGACAGTGTGAGTCACCTCCGTTGCGTATTGGTCAGCGTGATTGGCTCCCACCCCGGAGGTCCGCGGTTCGATTCCTGACTCTGCTACGAAATTTGAAAAGTGGTCTGAGGACTGTTACGGGGTCTACTCAGCCTCGGGTGGTCCAAATGAGTGGAGGGGGCTTGATTCCCACCTCAGCCGTCCTCGAAGTGGTTTTCCGTGGTTTCCCACTTCGTCTTCGGGCAAATGCCGGGATGGTACCTGCCGTAAGGCCACGGCCGCCTCCTTCCCCTTTCCTTGCCTAACCCTCCTACTGTTCCCATCCCTTCATTAGGCCCCCGTTCGCTTTGCAGGTGAGGCCGCCTGGGCAAAGTGCTAGTCACACTCCCCAGTTGTATCCCCGACTTATAGTCCCAAGCTCCAGGACACTGCCCTCAGTGGCGGTAATGGTGGGATTCTCGCTTAGTCCGTAAAACGTTAAAGGAAAAAAGACCGAACAGTGTGGTCCATTAAACGGCATGCATGAGTCGACTAACCACGCATTGCACAACCATAACTGGTGCTGTCAAGTTCATGTAGGGTGGCTTCAAGATGGAGTTCACAAATGGTGAATACGTCGATATGCTTTTAGTGTTGGGTGCTGCTCGTGAGTATGTGGCACGGTACCCTCAAAGGTGCCATCCCGATAAGAATGTTTTTCGTCGCCTTGAGCAACGCCTGTGGGAAACCGGTAATCTTCGCCCACAAGTAGTGGACAGAGGTCGTCCAAGGACTAGACTTAGCCTACTCCACAAGCGGAGGACGCAATTCTTGAAACCGTTCACCAATCTCCTCGGCGAAGTGCCCGTGATATTGCAAGGCAGTTCCAGGTATCTCCAACACTGGTTGTTGACGTGTTGCACGACGAAGAACTGAATCCATATCTTCACACGTTAACTCAACACCAGCGGCCAGAAGACCACATTCAACGAGTACAATTCTGTGAATTGCATTTGCAATAAGTTTAAGATAACGAATATTGTATCAAGAATGTGCTATGGAGTGACGAATGTAGCTTCACTCGGGAAGGTATTTTCAACCATCACAACAGTCATTATTGGTCTGACCACAACCCACATGTCACCCGTGAACGTGGCTCTCAGGCACGCTTTGGCATAAGCCTGTGGGTTGGAATCGTGGGAGGAGTGCTTTTAGGCCCTTACCTATTGCCAGACAAGTTTATTACCCCCCCCCCCCTCTCTATCGTACATTCCACTTGGTGTTCGGCGACAGCTATGGTTTCAGCATGATGTTGCACCGCCACACTTTGGAATGACTGTGCGTAATAGTTTATTGAAGCGTGTTCAGGGAAATGGATAGGTCGTGGAGGTCCAATGTTCTGGCCGCCACGTTCCACCGACCTTAATGCACTAGATTTTTATTTGTGGGGGCACTTAAAGGAACAAGTTTATAGTACTCCACCCATGGATGTACAAGACCTAATAACTCGCGTGCATGCTGCAACGGTAATGGTGGAAGCAGGTTTGTTGCATAGGGCCCGACAAAGTATGCTCCAACGAGTGGCGAAGTGTTTTCAGATGCAAGGAGGTAGCTTTGAACATCTGCTGTGAAGTGAAGGCGTTGCTCGTAAGTGTACGTACCGGCTCTGTGAAGATAAGACTGGACGTCAAACGTACACTATGGAATTATGGTGCGTAGCATAATGGGCAATCTAGTGTAGGCTACCTACAGTATTGTGTTTCTTTGTACCGCATTGGATAGAGACGATGTTACTGTATCCACTATTATGTTCTATTGGCTTTATTTGTGCCATGGACGAAACAAGGGGTCGTTTAACTCTGTAAGATGTTCATGTTACGCTTGAATGATTAAATACAGGTAACTGTAACGGTAAGACATAGTGTATTGCATAGTGGAGGTGTACATTGGATGCAATTTGATACATTGCCTGAAAAAAATGGCACGAACGCGACTCGAACGTCGGCGCGTCCGCACAACCGGCTTTTATGGCATTACCTCGTCTCACTGAACTAATGAGACAGCTCCGGCAGAGTGCCCAGTTCCTGCGATCAGTTTTTGGCCACGCTGCATGCAGTTACAGCGTTGCCAGAGCCTCGTTTCTTAACACGCATTTCTGTTAAACCTATTGGCAGGACTAGGTTTTGCAAGATAAACTTTTGTCGTGAATTTCGACGAGGAACCGCATGCCGACCTCCAAGTGCGGCATTTTTCGTTCACCCTGTAGAATATAACAATAATAGCTCTGAACATTTTAAATCTATCATAACGAAAATTAATAGTATGTTAGAACCAATTAAGTGACTTTGAATGCTCAAGGCAAAAGAAGCAGGAACTCAATATATTCAAGATGGTGGCTGGGCGAACTTTAAAAATCTAAAAATCAACAACTCAGGATGTAATTCCAGAATTAACTCGCAACATAGTAGAAGAGGAGTGTAGTAGGCCTATATGCCACCCCGTTAGCATTCTTCATAAGTCTATCACACGGTATATGGCACGCAGCCGCCAATGAAATTCTTAACCCGCAATCTATAAGAGTTGCAGGAACGAAGCTTCGTAAGATGGTAGACTCATACAAGGGAATTGACGAGCGATTAATTCAAGATAATGAGAGGCCGTGCAAATGAGACATTAAAATCAATCACTCAACATAATGTAAATTAGCACAATACTACGTAAACTGGGAGTGTTATGGAACAGCCTTACTAGCAGTAATTTTATGAGAATCACAATTAATATAGCACGCAGCCAGCATCGTCAGAATGTGTTACTAGTTGTATGCATCCGTTGTTCAGGGGATTATTTTATATGAATTACAGTTGATGAAATAGCCTCTAGATACAGTATAAGTTTCGGGATAGAACATCTTTAGACATTTCCCAATTAATACACAGTGTAATTGCAAATATCCTGAATATTAAAACTCATATTCAAGCGTAATTCTAAAAATCATTCGTCATTTGACCGAAATGTATTCACTGCTTGTTTTGAACATGATGGATATAGAACAATTCATTAGTTATTAGTTAATCTTCTGATCTTCTAATACATTCAAATCCCGGATAAGCACTATTTAATTACTTACCGCAAAAGATAAAATACAAGAACTAACTACTCATAATTATTAGCACTGAGTGCTTTCTGCTCCTTCATTCACAATGTCTTCGCTTGATTAGCAACTTCAGGATCAACGAATCTACTTTCTCAGCAACGGGAAACGCTTATTGTTTGTGCCCCTTGATGAACAGAACGCTATTAATTACTGCTATTACTACAACTAATATAAATAACTGGCAGTTGTGCCCGGCTTCACCCGATGGATTTATTTGTTTTATAGATGATAATGAATACTACTACAGAACTGGAGCGCTCAAGGATAAGGATCGGAATAAATGAAAGTAAATTTGAAAGCACCAACGCTTATTGCAGCTAACCTCAGTATACTGCACCAACACTATTGCCCTTATACAGAGGCATATTATTGTCATGATGATAACTGTTTTAAGGGGCCTAAGAAATCTTTTTGCACTAATTATAATGTATAATTAATAATTTATAACCAACTCGCAATTCTGCACCAGAACACTGGTAGGAGCGACGAGATGCAGCCCGCTTTGCCAGGCAACAATAGACCTAGGTATTATTGAAGAGTTGCAGAGACAAACTCTGCAGCTTTATTATATTAGTATGGATAACAATGATAATAATAATAATAATAATAATAATAATAACGACCGATAGCGATAACCAGGCGCTAAAACGTGAACACATGGAGTCAGGAGGACGAGTGGGTTCCAATCCACTGTCAGCCGTTGTTGAAATAATTTCCCGAGGTCATCTGTTTTCAACTCCAGACAAATGCCAAGACGGTATCTTATAACAGGCCACGGCCGCTTCCTCCCATTTCCTTGCCCTGAGAAGATAAGTGTCAGGAAGGTGATTCGGTTTTAAAGAAATATCCATCATATAGAAAAGGCAAAGCTGTTCAAGAGACAGGTATGTTCTTCACTTTACCAAGAAGCCCGAACAGCGACAGCACCGAACAATCCAGCTCTTGCCAAACAGCGATTTCGCTCAACCTCGCACGTGACATTAAGTGTCAGTGTTATCTCGAGTGTGTTATTTACCATCTTTATGCTACTTATCCCAGGGAAAAAAGATTAACGACTCCATACATTGAAGATCATGACTGAGAGTAGCCTTTACTTGAAACATTTAAATCTACAACTGTAGTTTGCCCTTTTTGACATGAAACATGGTAAGAGAGCATTAGTCATACGACTATCGCTCTGATTGCAGTCTGCAGCAGCCATCTTGATATTAATTTATTGAAATAAATAATCCGCGTTAATTCCGGTTCACAATAGACATAGCTGAAGTACGAGTCCTGTTGTAATAAAGAACAACATGTGTATGTGTATATGTGAGGCTATGAAAAGGGAAAATATTCTTCCAATGGTGAAACATGGCTAGTAGGTAGATTAACATAAGAGGCTTTCTTTGCAAAGGGCACAAGATCAACGACTTGATATTGAGCCCGCCTGACCTCATGGCTCGGTGATATTTATGAGAATGATGAAGAACATGCCATGCCTTGAAACTGAACGTGCCCTGAAGCAGCGCGCGGCATGCGATAAAATTGGATGATGTCTTGACTCTGGACACTCACCCTTATAATTTTTTTCTGAGCACCATCTATTACATTTATTGCTGTTAAAAGTCTCAGATCATTCCATGAAGTAACTCTGCATAAAGGAAACATTTTGATGTTTACGTATTTTTATTTTACGGTAAAAGGTATTAACACCGCAGATTGGCGGGAGGAAGTAGACTATCAACGACTCATGTGTCTGTCCGCACACTGCAAGTAAGCTCGATGCTCGTTGACTACCTGTTGAGAAGCCGTCGTAGCTTGACGTGCTAGTACTGTCCGTCCTAGAGACGACGAAAATTTATAAGTCCACCCAAGGGGTGAAGATATTTGGTGAATCGACAATCGTCGAAGTGAAAAGTATATTTTTGCACAAGTGTGCAGTGCTACGAGCCGAAAAGTATAATTATTTCTGTGAAAAGTGATTATTTCCGTCTGCAAGGCGATGACCACGTTATTCCGTCCACGAGGTGATGGTGGAATCCACGAACATCATCAGTGTATTACAAGTGAATCTAATCTGTGAATGCAAATCCAAGTATATAATTAATCACCTATTGCACGTGTGAAAGTGCAGAAATTTTCATTGCATTTTCATGAATATTTTTGGTTGTTCAGGAACACCACATTTCTTCGCGTGAGCCACATAAAGCCAAAGTCCACGAGGTGCCTGAAATACTGCCTAATTATTACAATTCACAAACCAGCCATGTGTGAACATGCACCACAAGTTAATTACATTCTTCGATGCACTTTGCAAGTGATTTTCAGTGCCAGATTACTGTGATTGTCTCTGATAAAAATTACCACTAGAATCAGTGATTGCCGACACCACTTGTCGAGTAGAATCAGTGGAGCGGACAGTGAAGGCCATTTTATTATAAGTCTGCAAAAATTAGAGCCAGTGAATAAATTTCTTATACTGTGCTAAAGCAAATAGATTCTGTGAAACACGTGTGAATTTGATCACATGATGATTACCCCATTGAAATCCGTGAGTGTTATGGAGTAAACCCCCATCATGTGAGAGGAATATCTAAGAAGAGACGACTACATCATGGCAGGAGATCTGACCATCAACTTTGTGGGACATGGAGCCCAGGAGTCCATCAACCCAGCATCCGACCACGAGGAGGAGATCTTGTTCGTGAGACCAATAGCAAAAGCAGGAGAATGGAACGAGAGAGACTCAATGCCCGAGTCCATTCTGGATAATTATTGCCAACCATCCAGGTCTCAGAAACACCGTGATTACCTTGGATTAACCATAAGGTTACTGAAATGTGAGTCAACAATTTCTCTTTCTTGTACAGGTTGATCTGTGGTAGAGTAGTCAGTAGAAATTAACCGAATTTGTGACGACCAGCTAGGTAGGAATTTTTAGTTAGAACTGTTACCTTTCTTTACAGTGAGTTAGACACCATTTTGCTACGGTGCATTCTGGAGGTGTCCGCAGGACGTCATGTCCTAAGTTTTTCAGATAGACGTGACCAAAAATCACTTGGGTTTGGTTTGGTCGACCCTTATTGAGGGCCAAATTAGTTCTGGAGGATGGACAACTATCATTCTGTCATTTTATTGTGACCCCTTTTTCGCGACACTTCCATTGACGCCACTGTTTTATTTTTGGTTTTATTTATGGCCGTATCAGTTAATGACCGACCGTAGTCATTACCCATTATTCATGTCATTAAGTTGTACTGTTTATGTGAGCTCAGAAGCCACATGTGTTCAAGTCAGAACAAAGTGGGGAATTGTAGTAAATATGCTACTTAAGCATTGAACCCCGGATATCTTTCGTATCGTTTCCGACATCCTAGCAGCTTGTAGGATTGTCAAAATATCATTATATTTTGTTTGTGTCAAGTCTTAGACACATGACACTTTTGTGAAGTTAGAATGTAAATATGAGAGGAGCGAAATATCTTTCGCCGACTCCAAAGCACTCCGCAAGCAGTGGACTGTCTTTGAAATCTGTTCTTTGGAAGTTTTGTTACATAACATATGATTGTACTCCGTATTTTGATGTGGTAAAGATGCCACGAACCATTTATAGTTATTTCTTATGAATAGTGAACCAGCGTAATTCGCATTTGGACTTCTTTTGAGTGAATCAACGCCTGTTAAAATAATCCGTCGCTAGACGCGACCACATATGAGGAGTGTGTTATGACACACCAGTGTTAACGACTTTTACCAAGCCAAAGGGTCCGTCCCGCTCTCAGCGAGACACTGCTGTACTGCTTGACGAGACGCGCATGCGTACTCAAGTATTTTACCGTTTGGAAGGTATGACTATTTCTAGGTCAAGGCTATTGAGTGTTATGTTGTAATCAGATGTTTTGCTTACGTCATTGGACGAGCTAGTAACTTTTTGTTAACGCTTCAGAAAGCGAGCTGTTTGAGCACTATTTGAGAGTGCATGATTTTGGAAGGAAGCCGTTGTCTATTATTTAAAGGTGATTTTGACACCCTGTTGAAGGCTTTCGATGTTAGATTTAATTGCCCGTGACGCACCGTCGTACAGGGAATAGACCAGCGACCACTTTATTCCAGGATTAGCCTAAGGACTGATAGGAGAGATGTGCGCCCCTACAGTATTTGTTGCAACCGAGTCTTGTCAACTCGTGTTATTGTGTTTCCGGCCAGGTTTGAGCCGAGGTTGTTTAGTGTTGTTCTTTCAGTAGACTTCACGCCGTTAAGCCGAGGTGTCCACATAGAATCACCAGCATTCGTCATAAATCTGTGACAACTTAAACCGTGCTTCTAATAATAATAATAATAATAATAATAACTAATTATTATAAATAATGTGCTAATAATGACTGTGAATTAATCTTGATTTACAATTTATCGCTCGCTGGCTGATTCTGTGGATGTGTCACATTTCCAACGGGAGCTGACTGGTAGACCTTTTATACACTATTTTGGGACGACGGAGCTCGTTCGGACCATTACTTTTCAACTGGTGGCACACGACGCTCATGCGACATAATACGTGATTGTAATCGCGCCGTTGCCAACATAATTGCATTGATAGATGACCCAAGGATACAAACCGTATTCGTGCGAGTACGCAGGCTGTTAATAAGAAACTTTGTGAATGCTGTGTTCTATTTATTTATTGAGGGTAACATTGTATAACCACCCATTGTACCTGTAGCCAGTAAGAAGTGCTTTAATGTTATTTTTTTATTACTGGTTGTCATATAGCTTTTGTTATACTTGTTTGCTTGTTACGGCAGTCAGTCGCCGTAAACTTTTGTTGTAATGTTAGGAATTAGCTAGATTCATTAATTGTTTAAATGTAAATTTGGGAGTGGTACCATCGTAAATTCTTTTGCTTGATTGTTGTTAATTTAACTTCTTTTCATAAGTAACCCGTTTCATCTGTGTAGGGTGTACTTTACGTGCCACTATGCTAGCTTTGCAATTTTTGCTTTCTTTTAATTAGATCTTTCGCGGGGGTTTTAAACATCAATCAGTGTAGGATTCTTGACCCTTTATTTTCTTTTTTTTATTAGCTTGCGGGATTAGCCCGAAACAAACCCCCCGAACTAGGCTAGGTGTATGTTATTTTTTTAAATAAATTTTGCCCGAGTCTACATAAGTCTGGATGTTATTATTTTGTAGTTTAAGTGTTTCTGTGGTGTACTTCTTGTGTGATTCTTGACACAAACCTTGTCTGCCCAGATCGCCCCGGGATGATGAGTCTTCGTGTGCACTGACCTATAAGAAGTACATCCCATCCTCTTCGGCATTATGTGTTCGGATGATTAGTTGTCCGGGAAGTCATTTCGGTTAGTGGTAACCCTAACAGCTCGTCTGACGGGCTCAATATTGAGACCGGAGTCTCAATTCCGAGCCTGTAAAATTTGTGAAAACATAAAAAAAAATACCTTACCGCCGAGAGAGCGAACAGCGGAGAGTTCTGAAGACACTCTGCTCATCTAAACGCATGACGTCAGCGACCAGAGCAAGGCCGTAAGGACATATTTTTATCATTGTGGAATTCATTGTACTGAAAAAGGGAAAACATATCTTGGGAATTGTGCGTGTAATATGGGAGCATTTATGGGAATATTCATTGAACTTTAGAAGGGAATAATTCCTAATAACAAATATTAATTTGACACTTCCGCTCCACATGGTAGGCGGCCATTGTCCTGTGTGACAGTTGCATCTTGTCGTCAGGTATTGTACAAGTCGGACGAATCCGCGCTTTAAAAGCTGAATTTAAATTATAAAGGATTGTGTCAATCTTTGTGAGAGAGTCGAGTTTCTGCCGTGAGCAGAACGGTATTTAAAACATGTGTGAAGTGCCGAGCACGGTGAATTGAATATTTGAACGAACAGTCGAAAAGTGGAATTTTCGTGTAGACGGACATTTTACTCTTGAGAAACGTGTGCTGAGGTAGTGCCTTGTGTTCCAAGTAATTCTGCACCCGCATTGGGGCTTCTTTATTTTATTTTTTTTGCCTTTCTTATCTTTTATTCCGTAAAAGCCACCAACAGAGATTTATTTGCATTTAGTTTTCTTCGTGTGTATTTTCTTATGTTTTCCTCAGTTTATTCCCTCCTGTTTAGCAAAAGCGTCAAGCTTCACCTCTCAGCGCTCTCTCGCGGTGCCTCGCGCAACTCACTGGTCCCTTGCGGACAGCGCTGGAACTTTGTCACCAGCTACTGAAGAATGCTTATTACCTCAACTCATTGCATACAGATGGCGGCCTGCTCGCTCTTACGTTCTTTGGACTTGGCGTCAAGAAAGAAATTTTTGTATTTGAACTATTTTATAGTGCACGTGTTGGTTTCTGCTACGTCATCCCAGCTCCCCTCCCTTCCCCTCTTATTGGATCGCATAGTTGGGAGCTCGCTGCTCGCTCACTTCTCTTGTGAACCTTAGAAAACTCACTAGATCTCTCGGCCGAAATAATACTATGATCTTACCGAGTTTCATTGAAATCACTGCTTGAGGCGTCCGCCACGCCCGTCATCTTGTGAAAGTCATGTGCTGACTAGCACTATTCGACACCATCGGTTCATCATGGAATGATAAGTTTTTAATCATATTTTAATATAGTTATGAAGCTATTTTAATGCTTGCTATTGCTCAGCTATTGCATTTTTAACAAGCTGGCTAGTCACCAGTCAAAAAGTGCTATATTCTACTTGTAATGTCAAAACATCAACTTGTTGTTTTAATTATCAATTTCCTCCGAGGGAGTTCATGTTAATGAGATGTTGCAACTTGTGTCTGGGTGCATCGTGGGAATTTTCATAAATTCTGTCAAATGCCAATAAATGGGGCCTCCGTAGGATTTGCAATAAACTCCATCAAATCCAAGAAACTTTATCTAGAAAGTTCTCGAAGCATTCTCTTCAAATTTAAGGTCTGTGACGTCACAGTGAAATTCACCTGTGTCCGCTTCAAACGGTTTAATGGTTTAACTCTGCTAATGACATAAGCCTTTATAGAAACTGCACCAATGCTTAAAACTGACATAAAATCGCAATATACCGCCTCTCCACAGGAAACTAATTCACAACAGAAAACAGTGACATTCATCTACAAAAGCGTTTCTATAAACTCGAAAGTGCTTCGTGCCACAAAAAACGTCAGGTTCGCAAGTTACAGTGTTGCGCATACATAAATTACATGCATGAACTGACAGTGAAAACCCCGATTTCCTTCCCACCTCCAGTTCACTCTTTACAAACAAACTTACCTTAAGTAATCTATCTGTATTTGCTTTGTAATTTTGGGGCTACGTCCGAGAACGTGTCCCCCACCCCGCGATTCTTAACCTATTTTCATTTATGAAAAAATAGGCTTATGAGATCACCTTTTGTCCGTTTGTGTATGTGTGTGCGTCCATGTGTGTCCCCCCTAATAACTTCTAAACAACAAAGTGGTATTTTCCATTGTCAGCGCAATCAATTGCTCGATACCATGTAATTTCTACACTGCGCGTACTATAATAGTACACATTTCTTAGTATTTTTGGCAATACATAGCCTCTGGTAAGGAGACGGTTCACATACCATAACCCTAAAGCCGAATAGTTCCAAAAACTAACAAACCAGTTTTAAGCACTCCACCAAAAGAAATACCGACAAGCTGGTAGAAAGATAGACAATATATTTTATAATTTTCAGAACAAACTTGTTCTACAATGAATATCACTCTTGGTCTCCATACTGTTGAAATAATGAAAATTGTCTTAAAACTTCAAAAATTAGAAGGATTTCATGTCAACTTGCTTATTTTGCCGCATATCTTATGCGTAGGTTAATTCCATGAGGTATTGTTTCAGGCGATATTGAAAATAAGAATATAAATTATCTTACATTGCGACGGAATAATCTTCATTTTCAAATCCTGATAAATTTACTAACGCATACATCTCTAACTCACATATTCCTGAACAACATCAATCTAGTCAGTTGGTAAATTCAGAATCTTGTTATTGAAATACAGGTTTATAGTTCTAATGTAGTATTTTTGGTTCTACCCTTAATTATTCCGGTTGCTATGAGGTAGGGGATGTGGTGAGATAGTTGCCTTGTGGGAATGATATTATGGAGATGTGAGTTTATCGTCGATGTTGTATTTGGTGATAGAGAGTAATTGAATCGTTTCCCTTTGAATGAAGGTTTTTACTGTAATTGAGTTAAGGCAAGTACTGTAATACGGTCTTAAAGTAATGATCTATCGTTTTCTGCAGAAACTACACACGTCACTGTATTGCTTTATCTGGTAGCTCTGCCTGCTAATAATAGTATGTTGGAGAAATAGAACTTGTCACTGATATGCGCACTTTAACCTTAAAATGAACTGGCGTGCTGTACCCAATGACAGGCATTTGTATGCAGTAAAGAGAGTATTAAGGAAGAATGACAGAATTAATGTTCCAAAGGTTTACACAGAGATGATTGTACTGTCCACAAGTCAAAGAAAGTTTACAGTTAAAGTAGTCGAATCCAAAGATATTATTGATTTCAAGTCTTGCTGACCTTCTTTCTTTAAACAAAATTGCTGATCTGTAGAATCAATGAATCGGAGACTTCCACAAGACCAAAAACAATCGTTCCAGCGTCACTTAACTTACTCGAGTGAAATGCCGAATACTGTTCAAGCTACAGATTTCATTGACGGTCTGGTGGTACATACGTTCAATCTAGGTATGAATGGCATAACGTTCCCAACAAAGTTAGCATATCCAGGAGAGGGACTGCCTGTTCAGGAGAAGAAAAAGGAGAAGGAAAACAATGCAGTATATTCCAGAAGAGCATATTGATTTCTACAGTGAGATTGTTAATTGGCCAGTTACCAAAGATAATAATTATGTTAAGTGATGACTAGGATGAATAATGACCAAACAGTTTTGTAGAACAGAAAAAAAAAAAAGATTTTGTAACAAATGAATTTTTTCACCCATTTTTTTAGGTAGAACAGCACATGTCAAATGGATAAATGATCTGACAAACTTAAACTACTGCAATATTAATTCCTTAATTTTGCAATAAAACATAGATTTCAGTTTCCCCTGCCTAAAAATATAGTGTTTTATAACGTGTTTACAGTTCCTGTACGTATTTGGTGAATATCTCCAAACTAAGATTTATTGACATGTGCCGTTTCAGAAAAAAAATCTCAATTAATCAAACATTAAATTAAATAATTAATACAAGGGATAAATTTGAAAATTAATAAATAAATTTAATAAAAATAATACATTGAAACATTAATAATCGTGACATAAAATGTACCTTTACACCTCCCACTTAAATAAAAAATTATTTTGATCTATAAATAATAAGAATAATTCCTAATCATTTGTTGTTGTTATTTTTTTATTTTATTTTTTTGTTTTTTTGATAAGCAGCCGCGATTTTGGGTACTCGACTTCATTAGATTTTTTTGAGAGACACGACGTACCCGAATCTGATAATTGTGGTCCCATATAATTAGATTATATATGACTAGCAACCCAACCCGGCTTCGCCCGGTAACAGTTATGAATGCATTACGTGATAAGCGCTTTTTTTTCCAATGCCAATGAACAACGACCAATAACCGGGTGAGTTAGCCGAGGTCGTTGCGGCATGACTGTTGGCAGTCGCTCATATCCGGGAGGCGAGGAGGTTCGAATCCCCCCGCCGGCAACCTTGAAGATGGTCTTCTGTGGTTTCCCATCTTCCTTCCAGGCAAATACCGGGGTTGGTCCCTAACTATAGGCCACAGCCGCTACCTTCCAACTCCTCGACCCTCCCATCCAACATTCCTCCCCAACGGTACTTGTAGCTCACCCATTGGGTGTCCGTCTCGAAGCAGCTACAAAACTGGCGAGCCGAACATGTCCTCGGACACTCCCGGCACTCAAAGCCATACGCTAAAAAAAAACGACCAATATCCGTTTTACGTCTCGGCATGATGGGTTATAATCACTGACTGGACTATTAATGATATTATCATGGAGATGTATGTGCAAAAAATTCTTGTCAGACGTAATTTAAGAATGGCGAGGAGCATGAAACACAAATCCCCCTTTCGTCCAATCTTAACTTGAACGAAAAGTTTACAGGCGAAATGAAGAAAAGCCGAGTTGCACTTCCAGAGAAACTCCAAACACAACCACTCTTCTCTAAAGTTTTTCACTCAACACGACTCGACAGTTTGCCGCTGGCTGTATCTGGGGCAATAAGTTCGTCTGCTAGCTAAGCTGTAACTGGGGTGATAGACTCGCCCCCAATTAGCTCGTAAACTGTCGCCTCAGTAACTGAATGGAGATCGTTGGAAGAAATGAAAACGTAAAACGCACTTATAGTAGGCGATGTATTGCAGATAGATATATGCTCTCCCGGGCTTTTTTGTAGACCTTTTCATGCTGAACAATTCTTACACTCAGAGTATATAGATATTTTCAACGGTTTGCCCAGCATAAGCTTAAAAAGCGCACGGACGCCAGTTCTTTTTTCGACATTTTCACTGAAATCGTTAGTGCTTGACTTCCTTTGGTCATAAATAAATTATTTTCTACAGAAACCTTCCTCGAGATATCGTTTACAGAATGGTGAAAACCGCATCAAAATCCATTCAGTGGTTCTCGAGATTACTCGTGACATCCAAGAATCGGGGACTTTGTTTTATACTAAGTAGAGATTATACGCCAATCAGTATAAATTAATATAATATGAATTTTGCGGAACGAAAAGTTCACAGGCGAAATGAGAGTTGCACTTCCAGGGAATGGCGAGGTGAATGAAACTCAAATCCCCCTTCCGTCCAATCTTAACTTGACTGTGTTTCACAGGCGAAATGGAGAAAACTTCCAGGGAAACTCCAAACACAACCACCCTTCTCAGATGTCTTAACTCAACACGACTCAAAGATTTGCTGCTGGCTGTATCTGGGGCAATAGGTTCGCCCGCTAGCTAGGCTGTAACAGGGATGATAGACTCGCCCTTAGCTAGCTCGTTAACTGTCGCCTCAGTAGTTGAATGGACATGGTTGGAAGAAATTAAAACGTAAAATCACTTATAGTGGGCGATGTATTGAAGATAGACATGCTCTCGCGGACTTTTTTGTAGAACTTTTCATGCTCAATAATTCGTAGGCTCATAGTATTTAGATATTTTTAACGTTTTGCCCAGCGTAAGATTACAAAGTGCTCGGACGCCAGTTTTTTTTTCGACTATTCCACTGAAAATGTCGTCATTGCAACTGCTTTATATTCTACGTTACATATTTCAAAATTTTATATTTTGAATATGGCACATAAACGAAAGAATATTTGACAGACTTGGGACAAGCGCTAAACTTGCATCTGATATAAGGCTCCTCGTTTACTTACTATCGTTGTAATTCTACAGTATAATTAATTCCTAATTTACTGGTCGGTTTCATTTGTTCATAAATAAATTATTTTCTTCAGAACTCATCCTCAAGATATCCTTTACATAATGGTGAAAACCGCATCAAAATCCATCCAGTGGTTCTCGAGTTTACCCGTAACATCCAAGAATCGGGGACTTTGTTTTATACTAAGTAGAGATATCATGGACATGACACGATCAAGGCGTGAGTCAGGTTTGTCACCAATCTCCGCGGTCACCAACATAATATATTCCACCCATGTACATGACAGTGTAGTCACAAACAGTGATACATTAGTGCAGGTAGAGCTGAAAGTGAGCTACTTGTGTGTGATATGGTTTTGTTCCCAACCTGTGTAAATATTGTGTCTATAATTATTTCCTTTTAATGTCATCGATTTTCTATAGATTTGATTTTTCTTTCTTTTGACTTTAATCCAAAGCAGATTTAAAATGTAACTTAATTCTTTTAACGTAATTTGGGATTAGCCAGAATGATAAAAGTTAAAATAAATGTAGTATGCTACACCTTCGTATCTTAGGTAATTTCTATCGTTGCTGTGTGATTAAATGTAACTTGGAATTACTTGTTGAAGTTATGATTTGTCAATAGGATCAGGTGTGATTATTATTATTATTATTAATGAGGACATTTGTATTTACGTAGGGATGACTTTCCGTGTCACATACTTAGTTTGATAGTTGATTGCTTTGTTGATAGAACTTCGTTAAAGGATATTTCTTGGGAATTAGTTAGGGGATTTTTTATTGAGCTAGATTAATGATGGATTAGCCAGGGGATCATCTATCGAGCCGATAAGGATCTGAATTTTAAAATAAATTTATATGAAATATTATATAAGGCTGGATTATTTCGTAGTTTTGTTTTTCGATGTGGGTGTGCATCCTGGGCTAGTTTGAGCTAGCGCCGCTTACTAAAACACGCCGGAAACGACCCGAGATTGATTTTCTTGAGCGGAACTAGTCTAGATCCACATCTCAACCTCTCCCTATATGATTCGTTTGGAAAGGAGCCTCACGGCGGCTGAAGTGGCTCCCAGTCACATGGAACTTCGGACAAAACGGGCTCAATATTTCAAAATGGTGGGTGAGCGTACTATTCAAAGTCAAAATCAATTACTTAGGAATTAATTATACTGTAGAATTACAACGATAGTAAGTAAACGGGGAGCCTTATATCAGATGCAAGTTTAGCGCTTGTCCCAAGTCTGTCAAATATTCTTTCGTTTATGTGCCATATTCAAAATATAAAATTTTGAAATCTGTAACGTACAATATAAAGCAGTTGCAATGACGACATTTACCACGGTGGCAGACTCGTGTAGGGCTCTTTCAATCCATAAGCTCTAAAGTCAGTGGATTCAAATATTCCTATGCAAATGTATGTTATACTTACAACTTTTATTAGTTTACCAACATGGTCTATAGACCTACACGGCGTTAATAGTTGACCACCCTAATCTATACTATTTACAGCATTATATGGGAAATGAAACAACAGTACTCGTGGATTTAAAGGAAAGTACGTTCTATGTTCTACGCTGAATATCTTGTTTGGAATTTGCATGGCAACATATTCCCCAACTACCTGGAAAAGGTAAACTCGATCTCAGGTCTGTATAGTGCCTTTTTCTAATCAATTTCGCGGTGTACTGAGAAAAAGAAAAGTAACCCCAATTCGCGGGGAAAATATTATCTTCTATCTATATAAGGCACCCACACATCTGTAATTGCCTTGGCCAAAATGATTAAATTTTCCTACGTACTGCTTCACTATATGTTCTGTATAGTGCCCTATGTGTCCATTCTCTCTTCCTAAACATGAAGAAAACTCTATGTTATAAGATTGTCGGTCTCTGAAATTCCAACTTTAGGTTTAAGGACAGAGTGAAAGTGAAATGCATGACTAATCGGAAGAAAATTCTGAAACAGCGTGAGCTGCTCGAAGCATCCGCGTAAGTGATACAGATGCCTATTTTCAGCGTAACAGAAATCACATTTTTGGGAGTATTAAATAAGTTTGAAACGATAGCAAAGAAGATCAAGCAAAGAAAAGAAAATGCAAAATAGCAGAATTTAATTTAAAAAAGTATGTCATATTAAGGTTTTCTCCGGGTACTCCGGTTTTCCCTGTCAAAATTTCATTCCAGCAACACTCTCCACTATCATTTCATTTCATCTGTCATTCATTTAATCATTGCCCCAGAGGAGTGCGTCAGGCCTCGGCAGCCGGCACTGTTCATATCCTCGCCGCTAGATAGGGGCTTCATTCATTCCATTCCTGACCCGGTCGGAGACTGGAAGCAGGCTGTGGATTTTCATTTCATGTCATATTAAGGTATCGTAGACATAAAATAGCTCCCATGTGTTTGTAATATGATGTTGTAGTGTCTGTAAATTGCATTGAAAGATAAACGAAACTGACAGACATATTGTAATTACTACGTGTTTTATAATATAAACACTTGCTTTATACATGTTAATATTAACAAGTTGTACACATGGCCATTTCAAACACTTCTAGTATATATTTCACGGACAAAATGAAAGAATATGTTCCCTTGTAATAGCATGACATTTACACACACACATGTTGTTCTTTATTAAAACAGAAATGGTACTTCAACTATGTCGATTGCGGACCGGAATTAATAATTTGTTATGCTCTTGAAAGTATACACTGGACGCTTTCGGGGATGAAATAGGTATTTAGGATTATTTTTGTTTAATAATGTCGTATGGAAAAGCCTACTTACATGGGTAGGAGCGATCACCCTTTCAAAGTTAAGGGCCGACCACAGCGAACAAATTATGGCAAATATTCTTTCGTAAACCGTGTCATTGATAATTGGAACTCTCTACATGCCGCAGTCTTAAAGCCTTTTCCCAAACATATAGGTGTGTTTAAGAAAAGACTGACTATTTGTGTTAATACTTCAGTTTAATTGTTAGTGAATTGGTATGTACAATTATTTATTTGTTATATATATCTAATTTGCCACCGGGGGACACACCCCCAATTGCAAATAAACGAATCAATGAATGAATGAATGAATGAATGAATGGTACTTCCCCCAATAGTGCAGTATATATTAGCAACAAGGTTAAAACTATGTTCTACTAGTTAACGAAGACAATGCTGCCGCAATTCATGTCACGTCAGACGGGAAGGCAGTAATATTATTTATTTAAGTGGCGTGGTGGCACAGCGGTCAGGCTATTTGCCTCTCACCAAGGTTGACCGGGTTCAATTCCCGGCAAATGCATGTGAGATTTTCTAAGGGAAATGCCATGTACTGTGGTTCGGATTCCTCGTAAAAAGGAGCTCTCTTGGCTCATGATCGCACGATTAAAGGTCACGTAAAACTAAAAGCTTCCTTCTTATTATTTCAGTATAGTCTCAATTGTTCGGATTTCTCTATGGATAAAAAATATAACGAATCTGCCCTTCCTATTTAGTCCCATCATTTTTTAAATTTTGTTAGGAGTGTAAATGGTTGTTATATTTATTCTTTCTTTCTTTCTTTATCGTTTACCCTCCAGGGTTGGCTTTTTGACTAAGCGAGGGATCCCTCTACCGCCACTGGCAGTGTTCAGGAGCTTGAGACCCTGAATCGGGGATACAACTGGGGAGGATGACTAGCACGTCACCCAGGCGGCCTCACCTCCACAGCGAACAGGGACCTGATGAAGGGATGGGAAGAGTGGGAGTTATAGATAAAGAAGAGGGAAGGAGGGGGCCGTGGCCTTACGTTAGGTACTGTACCCGTATTCTCGTGGTCTTACCTATTGTAATCCAAAGACACAGCTGGATCGTAGAATCTGGAAGTACCCGGCTAGAAAGAAAAACATAATTCTACCAACATGATCAACTATGAATACGGATACACAACAGGAATTAGAATGCGTTAATAGAAACCAATGAAGGCTGAAAAATGAACTAGCGCAGAACGAAGAATTCGAGAATCAAAAAGAAAATCTCTTGGTGGGTTACGTTGTAAATATATCAAACACTGGTTTTCCTAACACATCCTTTGTATTAATATAAATCACCACATCCGAAAGAATTTAAAATGAAAAATAAATGTATTCATCGAAGACGAACGAAGCAAGTATATTATCTCACAAGATATTTCAGCGAAAATGTTACGTCTATAATTAATCATAACGATGCAAACCCTGCATTCGACTTGGCTGCTTGAGATTGTATGAAAATCACACTCAACTATACATGCACACAAATTTACCCTCATTTATACAAGAGATTATTCATCAAATTATTTACAATTATGTACATTATTATTCGCATCAGAATTCAAGTATGATTCATGTCATACAAATAATGATCATTTCATTATCATTAATATCAAGTATATTGTTTTGCAAAATACAGTCCTTTTCGACAAGCGATTAAGCTCAGCGAATGAAATCGTAATATTCGTGCTCAATATTTACTGATAATATTCCAAGAATATCTCTGTAAGTTTCACTTACGATTAACAACATTTTTTAAAACATGACCGGTTATTAATTAATAAACTCTATTTATTTCAAATTTCCATTCTTAAAATCCGTTCGTGGTGCATAATATTCTTACAAACGGTTTCTAATATTCCTCGTGCTCAATCATGATTTTTTTAAATAATTACCTCCGAATTAATTTATCAACACTCATTGTATTTGCATTATAACTCATTATTCATCAATAATATTACCACTTTTACCATATTTCAATTCACTTCGTTTATCACTCCAACTTTTTTCAAACTACACGATGACGTTATGCATGTATAAGCGCATTATCATTCCATTCAACCATTTGTTTAATCACCTTAATACAATAATTACTTAATAGCAGTATGCTGCAAACTCATTTATCACTTCAAAATTCCATAAATGTCAATTCTTCATTGTTGTTGTTTGAGTCTTCAGTCTTTTTTCGGGTTTGATGCAGCTCTCCAATGCCTCCCTGTCCTGAGCTAATCGTTTCATCTCTACATAGTTACCACACCCTACGGTACATCCGAGGCAATCTGTTTAACATATTCTAACCTTAGTCTACCCCTACAGTTCTTGTCCTCGACGCTTCCTTCCATAACTAAGCTTGCCATTCCTGGGTGTCTTAGTATGTGTCCTACCAACCTATCTCTTCTCTTCATTAGCAGTCGCCAGAAACATCTCTCATCTCCCACCTCTTCGTTTGTTACCCAATCTACCCATCTGATCTTCATCATTCTCCTGTAACACCACATTTCAAACGCCTCAATTTTCTTCTTTTCTGCTGCACCAATAGTCCAAGTTTCACTTCCATAGAGAGCCACGCTCCAGACAAAGGCTTTCAAAAATGACTTCCTAATACCTAAATCTATATTCGATGTCAACAGATTCCTTTTATGTAGAAATGCTTTCCTTGCCTGAGCCAACCTACTTTTTATATCCTCCTTGCTTTGTGCATCACTGGTTATTTTGCTTCCTAAGTAACAGAAGTCTCCTACCTCCTTCAGCTTTTCACCTGCCAATTTGATGTCCATAGAGGTTTCTGATTTCTTTCGGCTGCATTCCAATATTTTTGTTTTACATTTATTAATTTTCATCGTGAATTCTTTCCTCAAGACGGAGTCCATACCATTCAAATACTCTTTAAAATCCTAAGGCGTGTCGGCCAAGATGACGATGTCATCGGCAAATCTCCGAGTTGAAATTATTTCTCCTTGAATCTTCACTCCCACTTTAAATTTTTCTCCAACTTCTTTCATTGCTTGTTCAATGTAAAGATTGAATAGTATGGGTGATAAGTTGCAGCCTTGCCTTACACCTTTCTGAATATCAGCTTCTCTCTCATGTCCTTCAGCTCGAATGACTGCTGTCTGGTTTCTGTATAGATTGTAGATCACCATCCTATCCCTGTATTTTATTCCAATCGTTTTCAAAATGTCACACAATTCAGTCCAATCAACGTTATCAAAAGCCTTTTCTAAGTCTACAAATACCATGAACGTTCTCTTGTCTTTCCTTATTCTACCTTCCAAAATCAGCCTAAGATTTAGTACAGTTTCCCTCGTTCCTACATTTCTCCTGAAACCAAACTGGTCTTCACCCAACTCCGTTTCTATCTGGCTTTCCATCCTCTTGTAAATTATTCTTGACAGGATCTTTGAAGCATGAGTAATCAAGCTGATTGTACGGTAATCTTCACATCTTTCAGCTCCCACTTTCTTCGGTATAGGGATGATAACATTCTTCTTGAAATCAGAGGGTACCTCACCTATCTTCATTACGAATTGTATAATATTCGTGATCATAATGTGTTCAAAATTATTTGAAATACTCATTTGTGAAATTCTTGATCCTCTCGTAGGGGTAATACAGTTATTATTATTCAAAATTGACCATCAAAACTATAAGTATAAATATTGGTAAGAGTCAAAACAATTCAATCTCAAAAACCCGAAACTTGCCAGACTTTTCATGAAGTTCGATCACTCCTACACCATGGAATTTATTTCGTAAATTAATTGAATTCAATTAGAAACCATTTGAAATGACTGACTCAAGAAATAGCTAACAATCTCAGATGAATGAAAATCAGAAACTGAAACGTCATCCGAAAAATATAAGTCCTCTCAAAAAAGTAGTGAAAATAATAATATAGATTTCAAAATCTCATAAAGTTAAAAACTGAGCTTTAAATCGATGTGTTATTTCATTCATCATGAATTTCTTCAATTGCAAGGTAGCTCATTCTTAACAAACATTCAAAATTGTACGTGAATGATTTTAGTAGAATATTCATAAATATCATTCAAATATACATTCTTCTCTTATATGCAATCTTCTTATAAACGCATAATCTTCTTAACTATCAAAAATCTTCTTAATTAAATGCCAAATGAAAATAGTCGAAATTCTAAGTTATGGATTCAAAAATATCACAAATGCCTAAAGTATAGCGTAAGATGCATTCGTAGTCGAATCAAAATCTTTGGTAAACGAATAGCTAAAAATGACAGAAACTTCATAATTATACTATTGTTCACTTCAACATACTATAAAAATATGATGAATAAGGTCACTCCACAAACATCTACGTTCTACTGTCTACGTAATAGAAATCTTCCCATCTACCTTGTGATGGCTTCATGTTGAATGTGTATATAGGAATACACGACCATTCCTCCTCCAAACGTCACCTTGGCTCAAAAATACCATCGACCTTTTTGGCATCGAACTGGGAAAGCTGACTCTGACCTCCCTGCTCGTTATTCCTCGAACCGTCAATGGCGTCTGTCCTAAACAACCCTCGGCTCATGTTTGACACGATAATTGACAACTGCTCTCTTCTTGGTTGAAGATCCCCATTCGTAACAGTATTCGTTTCATAGTAGGCCTACTGTTCGTAGAACTTCCTTCGCTAACTTCATGGTAGAACACAGTACTCTTACTTGTTCTTACTGCGTAGTTACTCATGATATCCACTCTGTTCCGTCTGTTACGTTCCTTTCATAATTTAGCACATAATAATAGCAAGTTCGTAAAACTGGTTAATAATTCCTCCCGACTCCGGTTTGTATAACACGTTGCTCATAATGTAAAATGAGGCTATTGGTATCAAAAGGAACAATCTCCAATTTCCATCAAAATTGAGTTACTGACACCATTGTATTGTGCAACTAGCTCTCTACCACACTATGCTGTTTGTTTCTTTCAAAATGAATAAAATCCCATCGTTTCAGGGCATGAAAATACAAACAGAACAATCTCCGCCATCTGTTGGTATCAAGTGGGACAATCTCCACTACTACCAATCAGCTTAGTCCGTTTCGGTCATGTGAGTGCGGCCATATTGGTTCAATAGAGTGATAGAGAGACTGTCCTGCTCACTTGTGCCAATTTCTCGTATTTTGCAGTTGTATTATAGGTATTTTTTGTGTTTTAAGACTATAAGAAGGTGCACTAACATATTATGTTATCAAAACAAGCTGTAACTTTTTTCTAGGTGTTCTGTGATGGATACGATATCGCAAAACGTGTCACCTGTCTCACCCACAAAAGCGAGGAATCGGAGTCGAGATCCAAGGAAATGGAAATCAGTTGTTGCCAAACAAGATTTCGTGAACTACTATCCTGCCAGGGAATTGTATCCGCTAGACGTGGAGCGGTGCTGTTGTGTATACATTCCTCAGCTTGCCTTGTTATGGCTGCAGCGAGTGGTTGCGGGGCAAGAGTCATACAATGAGAACACACCGCACAGCGCACGACCCAGCACGAACCATGCACACACAAGACATGCGATGAGGTTTCGCTGGCGACAACTGCACACCTATCGCAGGCGTGTGGCTGTGGAGAGGGCTTTAGTTCTGATATCCGCTACTGGCAACAATTCACTGGTAAGGTAGTACATACGACAAAGGATGTGGTCTAAGTGTTAGACCACATCCTTTGTGTCATAAATCTATCACTACGAGCGCTAGAGTCAACAAATACATGGTAAAATCAAAATCGAAATAACTACTTCCAATTTTAGAAATTTGAAAACCTGCTTCCCATAAATTGAAGATAAGAATAGATTAAATCAATCAAACCTTAATTTCATTTACATCTGTAGAAAAAGTTCTTTTTTAAAAACAAGCGTTTTTATCGAGGTTTCTCAAAAATATAAATTAATCTGGAAGTAATTTTCACAGTTTTGGAAAATGAGTTTTTCAAGAAATACATTTTGACACTTTTCCGGGTCTTCTAGCTTTTCAACTTGTCGCACAATTATCAAAATAGCCTAATTTTACGTTTTTGCTAAACTGGACACCAATAGTCTAAAGTGCCCTTAGTGCCATTTAAAAATATTTTCAACATTAAAATGAGTAGAAATGAGGATTATTAGATCAATCACGGAGTGATTTTGTCCAGTTTTCATCAGTAGCTTTGGTGCTGTAATCCAAATCAAGGAATGTTGTGTTCTTAAATTACATATCAGTTGTGTTTAATCGTTAAATTTGTGTTGAAATACGAACGTCCAAAATTAAAGGGCACTTCATTACAACAGTTATCCTTAGTTTACGAATTTCCCCTCTTTTTGTTCTGTAAATAACATTTACACTAATAGGAGTGTAGGTGTCACATATTTACGCTAATAGGAGTGTAGGTGTCACATATTTCTACGTTAAAAACAGAAAGAGCAATCTCCATGCATGTTGATATCAAACAGAGCAATATCCACAGAAATCGTACAGTTAGTATCAAAAGGGACAATCTCCAAAATAAAATGTAAAATATATCATTAACTATTGATCATATGCTTGGTTTACTTTGGCTACTCGCATATAACTGTTAACTTTATGTATAAGACAAAAACCATCCGGATTGAGTGGATACAAATGCGTTAGATACAAAAAAATACTCCTACTGTAAAATGTCGATATTGTTCCTTTTGATACTAATAGCCTCAAATACTTTCTGTATCAGAATGTATCTTGATTGCGATGTATAATAAATAAGTTCCAGTTTCAATAGTAGTTGAATACAGAATAAGTATTCTGTCTTATAATCACAGAAAATTGACAAAGTTCAAACTGCTTGTCACGATTACACTAGACGTCTATAATAACTTCGCGGATCGCACTTTTCGTTCATCGAATCACTCCCGGTCATGTAATGAGTAACAGTCGAGTATTCTCTTCTCTCACCGCAAACTTCCCTGTCAAACCATACACCCACTCTTCAGGGTAATGGTATCGATGTAAATCGAAATCTTTATTTAATAATGCAATTCTTGCCACACGGCGCCTTCTAAGGAGTGAAAACTCGATAGAATTTCTTTCATAATATCATATGTTAATATCTGTAACATATACAAGTTGTCGATCCTCTCTGTATTCTCAGTAATACGTTATTAATCGCTTTCTGCGTGAACAATGCTAGATATATCGCCCCCTACCCTCTATGGAATATTGACCTTGGCTCATTCTCTCGCCAGCAGATTGCATAACCGTATCAGGTCTGATGACGTGACATTGATGCGGGACGGAATCAACTCCCCTAGACCAGCTGACAACTCGTTTGCGTATGAAATCTTGATTGTCTAATAGATCGTAACTCTTCGTAAAAATATCCAACTCGTAATTCTTAAATCTCACCAGGAAAATACTGGTACAGTACCATCCCGGCATTTGCCCGAATACGAAGTGGGAAACCACGGAAAACCACTTCGAGGATGGCTGAGGTGGGAATAGAACCCCCTCTACTCATTTGGACAACCCGAGGCTGAGTAGACCCCGTTCCAGTCCTCATACCACTTTTAAAAATTAGTGGCAGAGCCATGAATCAAACCGCGGATCTCCTGGGTGGCAGCTAATCATGCTGACCACTACACCACGGAGGCGACTGTTATATTTATGACTTAATTAATACTTTGATAATTAACAAGAGAGCATTTTGTGAACTTCTGACTCTGATCAGTACTCAACCTGAACCTCAACCATTAAAAGTAAGGTAAACTCATCTAATTCCGTGATACTCCTTATACCCCTGCACCCGTAATAAACTGAAGTCTGTATATGTCTATAGATGTCCTAGAAAGTGCCTTACTTCTCCAAACAAAATGTATTTGAAGCTTCAAGTTACCGGGCACCCACTGGTGAGGTATAAAATGCGAACCTACCGTTCATAACGAAGAAAGGTGCTGAAAGGTGTTGACTGGATGTGTGGAGTTTGTGATGGATATTTCTCCATAGACGTCACGGGGTCAAATCGAGCAAATTGGATCTGTTGCTCTGTTTGGGGAACTCCTTATCACAAAGAGTGTCAAGTACATAAACGTATGATAACATTTTCGTGTGTGACGCGTGTGCGAAGGAATGCTCAGATGCTGATGCTTGTATAGCAACAAAGATTCTTATCATAGAAATATATTTACAGTCTATTAATATAATAAAAAGTAAATATGTGAAGTTTTGAAGCCAGGTTTCAGTGTTCCCTGTACGAACTGTAAATTTATACTTTTCAGTCGGTCAACACGGTGTTTGCCCAATATGAGTGGACACGGTTACACTATATAGATATATATCACTGGTCCTAAAAATATATTAGGCATTGATATTATTCACTGATAAATAAGAGGGGTAATTAGGATTGTGCGTTTCGACCGTCACGTGGTCTATCATCAGATCCTCATCATTAGGGTTCAAGTTTAAATTTATTTGTGCAAGGACTCTACCTTCAGAATTTCTGCTTTGAACTGTCTTAATGTTTGGTAACAATAACCGATTTTTGTTCTTATACATTAGATAATAAATCATCGTGGATTTAAGATGATACTGTCACGGAATTAAAGCGGTTAGCTCGGAATTGGAGGTAAAGTTGTATACAAAATCGAACTTTGCTCAAAGCCGATATTACTGTGATTTGTATAAATACGAGGACGCAATAAAGAGTAGGTAACAGTTTTTTTTAAATATATTACTTAAAACTAAAAATGAACTAGAACGCTTAATATCACTGAATTAAATACGTTTACCCTGCTCGTCTATCAGATGATGGCATTCAAGTTCAGTTTTCAGGCTCTATATCCACCCCTAGCACTGCATATCCAAGGTCTCTAACGAGGGAAGTACCCCAGCTCGAATGGCTAAAACCGACTGGCAGTGCGCTTAACATACGAAGATATGTCTGTTCTTCCCAACACGGGCATTTATCTGTAAAACCCCGCATTAGTGTACAATCAATGTTTGGTAGTTACGACGTCCAAAGATTGCCGAAACACAATTCGCAGCAGAAACCACCGTGCAACAGGCAATTCAGACTATTATATTAACAAGAGACAGGTGTGGTGCAGTATCATCTGGCAAAAGGTTGAACACTTGCTTTTAACAAGAAATCTTAACACATGCAGTACCGTGTTGACATAGTCATCTTTCCCACAAAAGAAGATACTGTGTTGTCCTTAATTCGACGTCGAAGTGTAAAAGTGGAGTTTCAATGAAGTGATTAAAACACAGCGGAATGGAACAGTATGCACACTTAACAAGGGCAACATGTAGGCATACTCCATTATTTACAATGTTCCCGCATTGCAACAGTCCAAACCCAAATGCCATGGTGATCACATTATCAAACGAAGCAAAAGGAGCATCAACTTCATTACCTGCTCTTTGCCATGCGTATGTTAACATAGGTCTGTATCTCGGTGTAGATAGTTGGTTGTAGATGACAGAATGAAGACGGATGATGAGGAATCGATAATGTAACGTGGCCTGCGTTGTATCTATTTCCAAACGTACAAAATCAACAAGAGGTCTGATATAGAGCTTGTATTGCCGAAAGAAATATACATCCAGAGGTTGACAGTAGGCCTATTGGTTGTCTACGGTGGCAATATCTTTAATGTAATGTCTTTATTTGGAAAACATTCTTCAATGACGCTGTAGTCTTTGTGTCCTGACCAGGAATCGCAAAGTAATAGACCTCTCTCACCTACATATTCAGCGAGAATCAAATTAAAGAAGCTCTTCATATGTGCTTTAGTCATTTTTCCACTTTTACTCGCTTCAACATGGATGTTCCGTGGACACATTGCTGTCAGTTTCTTTGCAACCTGTGGACCAAACGTTCCATCCTTTTCCTGCAGACAAATGTAAAGCTTCTTCGCTAATTTGCCATTCATGGACACAGCCACATCAAGTGTGTAACTATTCGTAGAACTATGCACAGACTGTACCAGACCAACTGTTGATTTCCCCCTCTGTTTGACAGTGTTGCAGAAGACGTTATTTCATTTAAAAAATGGCTCTTATCACTCTTCCACACGCATTCCTTGCCTTGAATAAACATGTTCACGCCTGCCACAAATGTTTCTGCTGTTTGTATAATAAGATGCTCTTCTTCGATCTCTTTGCGAGCCATGAACATAGTGATTTGTCTGGACGTAATATTATATTCGTCTTTGAAGGCCCTGACATAATGCAACGAAGCTTTCAAAATGTCCAGAGAAACTGCTCTAGCAGCATCCAGAGCCCACGATTGAATATGCCAGTAGCGGACCACTGATCCATTATCTCTAGCTCTGTCAAATTGTGCTATTACAGACTCCTTTAAAGTCTTAAATTTTAATGTTTTGTTGCCCTTGAACAGACCTGGGCCTTGCCTATTGCGCGTCACATATTCTAAAATTACCTTGCAGTTTGATTTCGACCGAATGCAGCTATAACGCTTCATTAGTTTCTGATAAGAATTGTAACCACGATTATAATAATCCTCATAAATGTAGTCCAATGTTCGGTCATCAATACTCCGTATCACACTTGTTCGTACACGTTTTGGGGGTGAAGGAGCGAAATCACTGTTACGTGTAATTCCTTCCGTAGCTGGATTGTCGGTACGGTTGGAACTCTCATACTCATGTGCTGTTTCTTCTACGCCGTCCGCCTCACAGTCACCATTACTCTCCAATGTGTCGGTATGTACTGTAGTTCTGTTATAGATCCATTGTATTTCTGCATTATGATATCATATAACATGCATGCAAATGGCCCATCCTCCACTCCACTTACATCTTCATTATCCTGTGTGTAGCGTCGGCGTACTTGGTCGCGCAGAAACTTCACAACATTCACAGGGTTGATTGGCTTCCGCCAACTCATGTCTGCCGTTTGTATGTGCGCTATACTGTACTACGAAACACTGCAACTGACTAACTGGCATTGAGTGTACAGCTCAAATGCAGCGCGACTTGTGCGCTGACTGGCAGATGGCGCTGGCGACCGAACACCTACTTCTACAGATGAATGGCATTGATAGCTATTGATATAGTGAACCCTTCAGAATAGCAGTGTTTATATGCAAGAATCTTGATCAAGGGGTCGCGCTCAGTTCTTAGTGTGATGTTTACGTCCGCCAAACAACATGCTCTACTGAGGCAAGGGTCATAGGATTAAAACTATAATTAAGAAAGAAAGGAGACAAAACGTAAAATAATAACATGATTTAATGACTAATGTGCATAAAAAGAAAATCAACAACAATAATAAAAATATCCTCCCTGAATTTTCCCATGACAGGAACATCTATTAATGTTGAGGAGTCAGACGGATCTCCCCCTTTATAAAAATGTGGATCCTAGTTCCACTACCTTGCATTTGGATTTTATGTACGCGTAATGACTAACTACGAGAAATGAGTACTTGGATGACTGTTCGTTTACAACGGGTTAACAGCCACGGTGCTCACGAACAATCATCGCGTAAATCAACGTTTATGGATATGGGCATGACACTAATAAAAACCCTTAAAAAATCTAATGCTGACACACACACTAAAAATCTACTATTTACAGGAATCTCCCTGAGACCCTCATTAGTACGATGACGCACTTGACAAAATGAGCCGCCAACCTGGCCAATTGCTCAATACACACACAAGGAAAGACAGCATTGCACGTGAGTTCACGGGTCACTGATATGGAATAAAAACATGGACTAAACCAACAACAACAAAAGCCTGACCGGCTAAGATTACTTTATATGAACAAAACTGCATGTTAAGGTAACGCTTCGGAGATTATCGTGATTCGTAGGCAACTCCCATTTATTTAAACAATTTTACCATTGATCAGTTCTTATTCTGTATTTCAAGTAATTACGGAGTCAACAAGCACTCCTCACTAATGACCTCGCTTGCAACGTTCAGACCGCCTTGTGAAACATCTCCCCCTTCCTCAATACTTGTCATGTCCCAACTCCAGTGTATATAAATAACTGACCAGCTGTGCCGTTATCTCAAGGAACCAACAGCAACAAAATCTCAACCACCTCAACATATGGTCAGACATTAATCAAAATATCCACAATTGCCCTCGCAAGGTTACAATATGGACCTGGCACCAAGCTGAGAGAAATCAGTCTACGCTGAAAATCCCGCTTGTAATGACCATAAAATACACACAATCACACATCTGGGAATGACATCACGTTTCTCACACAGATCGGCTGAATAGCTGCTCACAAACTATCACAACAATATTTAAAACCTACGATAGAGCTGATTGCTCTTCGTCACAAATTACATTGCTCCAAAGGCAATAATCTCACTGAATCTGATCAATAATAAACCATAAACAATTTTAATTACCCTCCAATCTACTGTATAATTATTACTTCAGTCCTACTTCTGAAACACAACATATCTCCGAGAGACGTTTTTAACCGCATTGCGTAACATATGCAAACACGGCCGTTCACATAGCTACGTTAGTTAAAACAACACAAAAACAAGAACCTTCTACTAATAACATTTGTACGAGCTGCTTCCATAAAAAAGTGTGTCAGACCAAAACTAAAAAAAAACTACGTTAATCACACAAGCAAAGTATTTACAAAAATATGTCCCATAAACCATAAGTTAATTTATCAAATAATAAAGAATATTATATTGTACTCATCTCTCGTTCAGTCACCCGTCAAAGAACATCAGCTGCCATCTCCCAACTGAATGCTTCTTATCTCATCTCAGCCATCTGGACGGAGTGTTGAGAATTCCAAACTGCTGATTCAAAAATTAGATTATTATACACTTGATATCTGACTACTAAATTCGCCGTTCCAGGTACTACATTCCCCGTAACAGTTTGTTGGCGAATTATCGACGATACTGCCCCTACAAAATATAGTACTGTGACTATCTATCACTGAATTTAACAAATTTATAATAATTTCTGTGTCCTCATGACACGCAAAAGTATAACAGCCTACGTCCTTCGACGCACAAAAGTAATAAGCCCTGTGTCCACGACACACAAAATAATAAGCCTACGTCCGTAGACGCACAAAAGTAATAGTCAACCTGTGTCCACGACACACAAAATAATAAGCTACGTCCGTAGACGCACAAAGTAAAAGTCATGTTTCTTGGCTCTTCACGCCAATCTTGGCCTCGTAGGAGTGTCTATTATCTTCATCAGCCACTCACGTTACTGCATCATATTTATTCTAGGCGCGAATATTACAATGAACATACCAGAACCATGTCTCACTGCGCGTCGCTTCTATTTTGAGGTGGCCAACACCTGTCCTTCTGACACATCGCTAGGCTATTTCCTTTCACAGCTAAATTATTTAGCCTTTTGTCAAACTGCTACAGGTATGTCCCCACTGTCTCCAACAAATGCTTGACATTTCCTCATCACCGTCTGGCTACTTTCATGATGCTGATGGAAATATTTATTAATTGAAGAAATAAAACCTAGAATCATTTATCCAACAGAGGATAAAGGGTTCACAACTCTCCCACTCACAAAATTTCGAACTTAGGAATAAAGTCGACAATTTTAAAAGACTTCCGTAGGCCAATTTGTTTTATTTCAGAATCACCCCTTTTCTATTACTTGGTCTAGCCGCTCCTGTCTTGAATGGCATTTACTCGTTTTATTTTCCTGCTTGTATCTCCCCTCTCAGTCTGCTTTGCATGACGCGTTGGTGCCTGAGGCAACACTCTGCTCGTCTCGTTAATGTTTGTCAACACCAACTCTACTTCCTCCTTCACGTGCCGTACTCAACTGCTCCCCGTCCACTTGGTTGATATTAGGACGTCCATATATTTAAACTGCGTCATTATTTTGGCGCTCCCATGGCTCACTTCTACGATACTTTTTTAAGTTGGCTGCATTGTAGACTGACATTGTTCCTGTGCTCAACTCTTTCACTCTGTAAGCATTATTTCCAAGGTTTCTTACGATAGAATAGGGTCCTATGAACTTTTCGCAGAATTTACTGAAAATCTTCTTCTCTGGGTCCGATGTAGCAGGTCGTTTCACCAAAACGAGCTGGTTGATTTCAAGATCACTGTGAAATCTCTTATTTCTTACTCGCCGTAATCTGCGGTCTGCTTGTTTTCTCATGTAGGCTCTCGTTCTCTCAATTGTCTGGTCAGGTGCTATCATGGGATCTTGTGGACAGTTAATGATGCTTTTCCACGTTCTCACTGGATACTCGTTCTTGTGTAGGACCATAGGGATTTGTCCTGTTGACTCGTGCCTGGTAGAATTCATGCATGTCTCTACATCCTTAATTTTATCCACCCTTTTGTGATGTTCATTGGGAATGAAGATTCTCAAGTATGATGTTACATCTTTTATTGCTCTCTCACTTGGATTAGCTTGGGCATGTCGGATACTGCTTAAAACGTGTTTTATACCCATGTCTTCCATACCTTTCTTGAATTCGGCGCTTGTGAAATAACTGCCATGGTCTGATAATATAAATTCTGGTTTTCCAAGGATTGGAATAACTCTATTTCGAATACGACTGAGTACTTGTTTCGATGTAGTTTTCTGAATAGGGCATAGTACTACGAACTTAGAAAATACATCAATGCACACTAGCAAGTGACGGCAACCTCGCCTTCCTTTCGGAATTGGACCGAAACAGTCCAGGGCCAGTAGCTCGCAAGGTTTCTGAGGTAGCAATGGTCTAGGATACTGCCTCATTAAATAATTATTGGGCTTTGTCCTCTGACACGGATCACAAGTTGTAATGACGTCACATATAGTTGTTCTCATACGTGGCCATGTAAATGTCTCTCCTATTGTCGCTTCGCACTTGTCTACGCCCACGTGACTGTAACTTTCGTGCGTATGCCATGCCAATCCTCGCTGTAATGATGCAGGTACTAATATGCGTAACTTGGTGTGGTCATTATCTACCCATTTGTGCAGCAAATTGTTGACATAAACATATCTTCCTTGTTTGGCTTTCGCTTCTCGAAATGCAGGTGTTCCTGTAGGTAGTTGCTTTCTGAAGTATTGAATTAATAGCATCATCCATGGTTCCGCTTCCTGTTCTCGCTGTATCTCACGTAACTCCTTCAAGAATTCCCGGTCCTTCGGTGTTAACTCCAAGTGTTGTACCATCGCTGTTTCTTCACTATCAGGCTCTGGGTTCCTGCTGAGTGCATCCGGTATCACGTTCATCTTCCCTGGACAATGTTCAATCTCAATGCTAAACTGCTGAATATATATAGACCAACGTGTCACACGTTCGCTTGCCATCGACGTCTTAAACAAGAATGTTAGTGCCTTGTGATCAGTCCTGACAACAATTGGGTAACCATAGATTATTCGTTTCCATTGTTGAAGCGCATGAAGGATGGCCAACAATTCTAGCTCGGTTACAGTATAATTGCGCTCGTGCTTACGCAATTTTCGGCTGACAAATGCCAAATATGTTTTATGTTGCAGGTTAGCTGGATCTTCTTGGTAGAGCATAGCACCTATACCAATTAGTGAAGCATCCGCTTGGATTATAAATTTGTGCTTGAAATCTGGATATCCTAACTTAATGCAGTTTTCCAGTAGCTGTTTTGTTGCTTGGAATGCCTTCTCGCATTCCGCATTCCATAACCATTTATTATTCTTCTTTAACATTTCCTGCATGGGAGCTACGGTCTCCGTATAACCTGGACAGTTTTCTTTAAAGAATCCCGTTACGCCTAAGAAAGCCCGAATGTGCTTGACTCTCGTTGGTGTAGGGAAATTCTTTATCGCTTCGATCTTAGCTGGATTTGGCTTCACTCCCTCCTTGTCAATGACGTGACCCAAATATAAGATCTCGCTCTTGAAGAAATGCGATTTCTTCAGGTTTACTTTGAAATTCGATGCATTCAGGTTGCCCAATACTTTATCTAAATTTTCCATGTGAGTTTCAATGTTGTCGGATGCCAGCAGAATGTCATCAATGTAGCGTACCGTCATCTCCTTAACTTCTTCGGTTAGATTCCGGTCCAGGGCTCGGATTAAAGCACAGCCCGCTGTTTTGACTCCAAAGGGCATTCGGACGAAGCAATACGTTTGGTTATCGAATAAGAAGCCAGTTAGAAGCTGTGACTTCTCATCCAATTCAAGATGGTGGAACGAGCTCGTCAGGTCAACTGATGAATAAATGCTCTTGTTTTTAAAGCCTTTTAGTACGTTTCTGATAATTGGCGCTCTGTCATACTCAGGAAAAATGAGTCTCATGTTGAGATTTCTGGCATCTAAACAATGTCTAATAGATCCATTTGGTTTTGTGACTGCCAAAATCGCATTTAGATAAGGTGTAGGTGTCTTCCTTATCACTCCAGCTTGTAACATCTCATCTATAATGACCTTGACTTGACCACGATATTTTTCCGGGATTGGGTACAATCTGCTTTAGAAAGGTGACCAGTCCTCGACTTGCATTGGATATTTGAAATTTAATATTTTCCCAGGTACTGTATCAAATACTGTTTTGTGCTTCCTTAAAATCTCTTCCAATTGTTTTCTGTGTTCACCTCCAAGTTGAATGTCATTGAGCCGCTCCTGTAGTAACTCTTCAAATTGTGCATCACTGTTATCTCCTTCTGTTAATAAAGACCATATCTCCTGGGATTCAATCTCCTTATCCAGTTCCACAACAGCCCCTTCTACGATGTTATCTTCTGCCTTTCGTACCTCCTCTTCCGTCTCTTCCGGTATTGCTTCCAATGCCCAAGAACTTACATCTCTTCCGGTAGTGATTTCATCCATATGCAATCCCACATTCTTCAGCTGATCATACTCTCTAAAACTGACTGTATTCTTGTGCAAATCTATCACTGCTTGATAGTCACAAATGAAATTTGCACCAAGAATTATATTGAAATTCATCTTTGCCATGATAATGAATGTTTCCCCAAAAGTGTGTTCCAGTATGTTCAGCTCTAAGTATGCCTGACGTTTACAAGTGACAGTGCGTTCAGGAATAACACCCCTCACTTTGAGCTGTGGTACGGGAATTACAGGAATATTCTGACTCCGTCCCAACTCTCGAACCAAGGCCTCCGATACCAGACTGATCTGCGACCCCGTATCCAATAAACATCTTATATTGATTCCACCAATCCTCGCGTAAATAATGGGTAATTGCCTAATTTCATCGTTCCGTGGTTTCACCGTCTCCTCCAGGCAGTCTTCTGGCAAAGCAATCCATTCTTGTATGTTCGCTACTATCCATCCAACTTCAACTTCCGACTGTTGCGTTTGTAGACTGTCTTCTTTATCCAAATTTAGCATTTTTTTAGCTACATTTCGACTCCCGTCATCATTCTGTCGCTTATGCCCTTGATATTCCTCTTTTCTCAGTAGACTTCCAGCTTCCTCAGTATGTGTGTCTGGATTCTTCATGTTCCCAATTGCCTTTTCCCATCTTCCGAGCTCTCCACCTTGACTAGCGTGTAACTCCTCTAGGTAATTTTGCGATTGAGCGTGCCTATCATCCCAGTCATTTCGATAATTACGTGGCTCTCCTTGATTTTGATCTCTCCTTCCTTTCCATCTTTGATTGGCATTGTAATCACCGTATCTTCCATAAGGCCTGTCATTCCTTCGATTTTCACGCCATTGCTGATATCCTCTCTGTTGATATCTATTGTTGCCTTGGTATGATCTATTGTTATAGTTATTTTCGTTATGCTGGTATGGTCTGTTTTCTCCTTCTTCCTGGTTTCGCCTAGGTGTGGAGGTGCTTGTATTAGTACCTTGCGTTTTAGTGTTTGCCTGTTTCGGTTTTATGACCTCTGTGGTATTGACTAACTCCAGCTGTCTTCCTCCTCTATAATGACTATGAGATGTAGTCTCATCTATCTGACGTAATATCTGCTCTGCATGTAAGGCCGTACTAACGTTCGCTGCGACTAGTACTTGTTGCACGTTGACTGGTAATTGCCTCGCTATTGTCATCACCAGATCCGCTTCATTTAAAGGGTAATCCAGGTCGCGAAATTTTAGCATTTGCATGTTAAAGAAATCTGAGTATTTCGTTTGCTGGGTGGTTTGGTATTTTCTAGAGTAAAGCTCCATCCTTAGACTCTGTTGTATTGCTGGCGACCAGTACTTGCGCAGAAACGCTAATTTAAAATCTGACATGGTTCCAAATGTATATTTGAAGCTTAAAAACCATGTAAGAACATTTCCTGATAAAACCTCTCCATCATCCTCAATCTACGTGATTCAGGTACCCCAGTGTCATTGTAATGGTCTTCAATCTCTTTGATAAAAGCTTTAGGCGTCACCCCTGAATCCTCCGTGTACTTCTGCGGTTTGTAATCGTTTGAGCGAATTACTTGATTAAGTTGTGTGGGCTGATGACCGTCTTGTGGTGTGGAGCTCCTTTCTATATTCTTGCGAAACCCTTCCGTGTTTGTTGTTAATGGGCTCTCCACCTGAGTCTGACTTCCTGCTATGCTAGTACCCTCCGGGCTATTTGAGTCGTCCTGCTTGTCTTTCAATGTTCCCGTTCTAAATATCGATGATTGCTCTAATGACCTCAGTTCGGCTTTAATGATCCTGTCCGTCTGTTCTTTAAGCTTGCTCTTCATTTCTTGCTCTAATGCTTGAATACGAGTGTGATTTTCGCCTACTGTGTTAAGGATGGTGGATCTTTCCTCTTTAGAATCGATATTCATTTTTTGCCAATCTTTTCTTATCTGCTCTTTAATTGTGCTTACTTTCTCTTCAATCTGTTTTTTAGTGTCGTCTAAGGTACTCTTTAATTGCTCCTGATCCGCTTCTAGGCTTTTCCATTGTTCCGCTGATTTTATTTCGAGACGGTCCATATCTTTAATTATGCCGGATATGTTTTCATCTACTGCTGATAATTGTTGTTGAATGACCCTGCCGCTTTTCTCCATCTCGTTAAATCGTCCTTCCAACTTATCCTGAGCTATCTTGACCTCGCTTGTAATCATAGTGCATGCTATTTCAATTTGCTCTAATTTAGCTAACACCGTTTCATCCAGAATGCTAAGTTTTTGATCAAAGATACTTTCCATTTTTTTAATCTGATCTAATTGTTTCTCATTATTTTTACTAACATCTAGGGCCAGCAATACCATCTGTTGATTAGTGTGATCTTTCATCTCTGCGGTTAACGTCTCTAACTCTGAATTGATAGTGTCATTAATTTCACTTTTTAATAACCTAGCTTGTTCCGCCTGATATTCATTTTGTTCAATCCTACTGTTATTTAATTGTGTCCGCAATGATTCACTTTGTTCAGCTAGTTTAGTTTTCAGTGATTCACTCTGCTCAGATAATTTGTTTATAGACTCACTTTGTTCTAGCCTACTATTGTTTAATTGTGCCCGCAATGATTCACTTTGTTCTGATAGTTTAGTGTTTATTTGTTCAGATATTTTTGTGTTTAGCGATTCACTTTGTTCTGATAGTTTAGTGTTTATTTGTTCAGATATTTTTGTGTTTAGCGATTCACTTTGTTCAGCTAGTTCAGCGTTTAGTGATTCACTTTGTTCTGCCAATTTAGCGTCCAACAATTTCTGTGTTCTCCTAGCCGCACTCTCAATGATTTCTTGAATCTGTTCCACCGTTGCCATGTTATACAATTTATATGAGACATTAGGGAAATGGCATAAAGCAATGCCCTTTGACACACACATACAATCCAAAGCACATTTAATTTCTTTATCCAACTCAGTTCATTTATTTTTACATTTAATCCCACTAGTCGATTTCATCTCTGAGTGGTTCTAGTTTTACTCAATTTAATTTTAAACCCAAGCACATATTTAGTCATTAAATTGTTATCCTGATCTGATATTAACACTGACTAATTAACAAAGTATTAATTGTCATGTTAGGCTACAGCCTCCTAATATTTTCATGAGTTTGACTTTCTAAACAAATCTAGTTTTAACTTTATCATTGGGCGCCCGGTATCACATATATTACCTTTTACTTAAATTCAATAGACAAAAACGTGAACCGTATTTTACTTTGCAAACTCCTGATTTTAATTTATATTTCACAAATTTGGCGGTATCCACTTCGCCTCAATTACTTTTAATAAAATATCACTTTCCGGTGATTAAATACTGTCATATCTGCCTGCACTTGCGGCATGTCAGTTTTACTCAAATACGCCAATATTGACCTGTGTAATTTCTCCGCCCCACGCTTGGCCGCGCCAGTTTTATCCCTATGAACCCTTCAGAATAGCAGTGTTTATATGCAAGAATCTTGATCAAGGGGTCGCGCTCAGTTCTTAGTGTGATGTTTACGTCCGCCAAACAACATGCTCTACTGAGGCAAGGGTCATAGGATTAAAACTATAATTAAGAAAGAAAGGAGACAAAACGTAAAATAATAACATGATTTAATGACTAATGTGCATAAAAAGAAAATCAACAACAATAATAAAAATATCCTCCCTGAATTTTCCCATGACAGGAACATCTATTAATGTTGAGGAGTCAGACGGATCTCCCCCTTTATAAAAATGTGGATCCTAGTTCCACTACCTTGCATTTGGATTTTATGTACGCGTAATGACTAACTACGAGAAATGAGTACTTGGATGACTGTTCGTTTACAACGGGTTAACAGCCACGGTGCTCACGAACAATCATCGCGTAAATCAACGTTTATGGATATGGGCATGGCACTAATAAAAACCCTTAAAAAATCTAATGCTGACACACACACTAAAAATCTACTATTTACAGGAATCTCCCTGAGACCCTCATTAGTACGATGACGCACTTGACAAAATGAGCCGCCAACCTGGCCAATTGCTCAATACACACACAAGGAAAGACAGCATTGCACGTGACTTCACGGGTCACTGATATGGAATAAAAACATGGACTAAACCAACAACAACAAAAGCCTGACCGGCTAAGATTACTTTATATGAACAAAACTGCATGTTAAGGTAACGCTTCGGAGATTATCGTGATTCGTAGGCAACTCCCATTTATTTAAACAATTTTACCATTGATCAGTTCTTATTCTGTATTTCAAGTAATTACGGAGTCAACAAGCACTCCTCACTAATGACCTCGCTTGCAACGTTCAGACCGCCTTGTGAAACATCTCCCCCTTCCTCAATACTTGTCATGTCCCAACTCCAGTGTATATAAATAACTGACCAGCTGTGCCGTTATCTCAAGGAACCAACAGCAACAAAATCTCAACCACCTCAACATATGGTCAGACATTAATCAAAATATCCACAATTGCCCTCGCAAGGTTACAATATGGACCTGGCACCAAGCTGACAGAAATCAGCCTACGCTGAAAATCCCGCTTGTAATGACCATAAAATACACACAATCACACATCTGGGAATGACATCACGTTTCTCACACAGATCGGCTGAATAGCTGCTCACAAACTATTACAACAATATTTAAAACCTACGATAGAGCTGATTGCTCTTCGTCACAAATTACATTGCTCCAAAGGCAATAATCTCACTGAATCTGATCAATAATAAACCTTAAACAATTTTAATTACCCTCCAGTCTACTGTATAATTATTACTTCAGTCCTACTTCTGAAACACAACATATCTCCGAGAGACGTTTTTAACCGCATTGCGTAACATATGCAAACACGGCCGTTCACATAGCTACGTTAGTTAAAACAACACAAAAACAAGAACCTTCTACTAATAACATTTGTACGAGCTGCTTCCATACAAAAGTGTGTCAGACCAAAACTAAAAAAAAAACTACGTTAATCACACAAGCAAAGTATTTACAAAAATATATCCCATAAACCATAAGTTAATTTATCAAATAATAAAGAATATTATATTGTACTCATCTCTCGTTCAGTCACCCGTCAAAGAACATCAGCTGCCATCTCCCAACTGAATGCTTCTTATCTCATCTCAGCCATCTGGACGGAGTGTTGAGAATTCCAAACTTCTTCTATGGTAATCGATGTCATCTCTCGTGCTGATTCAAAAATTAGATTATCATACACTTGATAACTGACTACTAAATTCGCCGTTCCAGGTACTACTTTCCCCGTAACAGTTTGTTGGCGAATTATCGACGATACTGCCCCTACAAAATATAGTACTGTGACTATCTATCACTGAATTTAACACATTTATAATAATTTCTGTGTCCTCATGACACGCAAAAGTATAACAGCCTACGTCCTTCGACGCACAAAAGTAATAAGCCCTGTGTCCACGACACACAAAATAATAAGCCTACGTCCGTAGACGCACAAAAGTAATAGTCAACCTGTGTCCACGACACACAAAATAATAAGCTACGTCCGTAGACGCACAAAGTAAAAGTCATGTTTCTTGGCTCTTCACGCCACTTATAAATGAACTGGCCCTAGGTCTTGATGGGGGGGGGGGGAATTATATAAAAATTTCTCGAAATAATGGTGGTACAGGAATGAAATAAATATCACTGAACTCGTAACATTGTACAGGTCAAGAATATGCCCATTAATCCTAGAATCGATCGTAGAGATTTTGCCTAGGCGATTTCCCGCGTGAATGCTAGCCACCGCGTACCCAAGCTGGACTTGCCGCGCTCGTAGGCATTCATTTCTCATTGGTTCCACATTTTCTGTAACTTGGCGGTTTTTAGCAGATCTTGGCCTCGTAGGAGTGTCTATTATCTTCATCAGCCACTCACGTTACTGCATCATATTTCTTCTAGGCGCGAATATTACAATGAACATACCAGAACCATGTCTCACTGCGCGTCGCTTCTATTTTGAGGTGGCCAACACCTGTCCTTCTGACACATCGCTAGGCTATTTCCTTTCACAGCTCAAGTATTTAGCATTTTGTCAAACTGCTACAGGTATGTCCCCACTGTCTCCAACAAATGCTTGAAATTTCCTCATCACCGTCTGGCTACTTTCATGATGCTGATGGAAATATTTATTAATTGAAGAAATAAAACCTAGAATCATTTATCCAACAGAGGATAAAGGGTTCAATAGGTACAACTGTATACTTTAAACCCACTTTCAATCGGTTTCCGCCGTTCGAGCTGGGGCACTTCCCTCGTAAGCGAAACTTGTATCTCCTTTTCTTGTCCACCTTGTTGCGTAGTGGCTTGCATTCTTGGCTGTTACAGCGGAGGCCCATGTTCAATTCCCGGCTCTGCTCTAGTCTGAGAGCTGCAACGGGGTATACTCAATCTCGTAGGAAATACTAAGAAGAGGCGGGTTCGATTCCTACCTAAGCAATCCTGGAAGTGGTTTTCCGTGGTATCCCACATATACTCCAGGAAAATGCCTGGTTAGTACTGCACCCGGAAATTAACTTAAGGCCACATAATGTTATTGATTTTACGTCCCTTTTAACTACTCTGGCTTTTAGAGACACCGGGGTGCCGGAAGTTTGCCTTGAAAGGGATCTTTAACGTGCTAGTAAATTTACTGACACGGCTCCTTCGTATTTGCACACGTTCAAATGCCAACAGGCTGCGCCAGAATTCGATCATGCAACCTTGGGAACAGCAGGCGAGAACGTTACCGCTGAGCCATTTAGTCAACCCTCAATTAGATGTACAGACATCACAGTGACAAAGGTTATCAGACATTTTCTACACACACCCAAGTACATGGGGCTACATGACCACGATGCAACAAAGCTCCTAAATGATCAATATCGATCTCTCATCCACCCCATGCGCCACAACCGCGATAGGGAGCTGCAGAAATTCCAGACATTGAATCACGGCGCTTACAGAGGTTATTGATACGAGTGCTGGGTTGCATTATTACCTCGCGCGTGACTCACAGCCCGCCCTAGGCTAACCCTGGACTCTGTGTCAACCAGCCGCTTACGCAACGAACAGTGAGAACAAAGACACCGTCTCGAAACTTCACGGCTCATCTGGTATTGGAATTCTCGGGAGGGTCCGAGAACCCTGTTCTACTCTGGAAACATCTGTTGAGTCATCAGCCCCGATATAAAGAGCGACCCTGGCCAGTGGGAGGTGTGCATGTTTTTAGGCAGAGGTGTTGTGGTTACGACTGACTGGAGCGACGTGCCGTACGAATTGCGTTACCGAGTGACAAACTGTTTTCTAGTTTGCGAGATTCTTCAGACAGCGAAGCAGTGTGAATTATTCAGGAACTGTGATGAAGACAAGCATTTTGTGGTGAGTGACAGACTATTGCAAACATCTGCGGCTTTGTGAACCAGCAGAAGAGGTGTGGGTATTTCTAGCCTGGACACGGGACTAATTAGTGGAGGATTAGCTGCATGAGAAAGTAAAAAGGGGTGAGTGTGCTCTATAAGGAAGAAGCTTGAATATAGACTGCTAATGTTGACTGTGTATTTATTGTCCGGTGTATGTTAAAACTGCATTAAAAGTAATATTTTTAAAGGATCATTTGTGTTGTGCTTTACCTACTGTAATCCAATTAACGAACGTGCTACTGGGGGTATCACGTAACATTATCATGAGTGCGGTATTCCCCGTGCCTTTCAACACTACCTCGAGACAAATGCCAGTCCAGTACCTTATTTCCTGTCCTGGGGCACCAGCCCTAATAATTGCACGCACTACTACAGTCACCATATGTAGCTGATGACTAATACGTCCCAAGTCCCTAAAATGAGTGCGGTATTCCCCGTGCCTTTCAACACTACCTCGAGACAAATGCCAGTCCAGTACCTCATTTCCTGTCCTGGGGCACCAGCCCTAATAATTGCACGCACTACTACAGTCACCATATGTAGCTGATGACTAATACGTCCCAAGTCCCTAAAATGACTTAACACCCACAATTAAGGTTCTCTCATGTGGTTGGCTACAGGAAGCACATCCGCCATTTCTCATATTACGTAAGAGGTAGATGCAATAGGGGTATAGCCTAACGCAGTTCCAGGGAGCCGCGGGTAAGGGAATGTTTGGTTGGTTGGTTCCTCAGTTTAGGGGCTGTGACAACGCGGTCATGTAGCCCCGTATACTTTGGGTGTGTGTGGAATGTCTGATAATCAGTGTTAATTGTGATGGCTGTGTTAGTGTGAGTTATCTGTAATTCAGGTAAGGACTGCAGACGATCAATTTCAAGTAGTTCCTACTTTTGCTACCAAATGCTACCGTCAACGATACCTAGCTGTGAACTTCGGTACTACTAGATGCCACCACAACCGGTGCCTGGCAGCGAACGTTGGGACTTAATAGAGCGTTACTCAAATCTAACCAACAAATTTAGCTTCACACAATTGTACTTAGTGGAAGGTTCTTTTACATGCCATAAATCTATGAAATGGGCCCGCCGGCTTTACTCCCCCTCCGAAAGAAGGCATACTGAGGGATTTTAACGCTCTTAAAAATCCGACGACTTTAGCCTGGTTTGAACCCGCGATCTTGGACATGGAAACTCAGCATGCTACCAACTACGCCACCAAAGACACCTAAAAGGAATGTTTACCACACGCGTGGTAATGATAAAATTATTGTTATGTAACTTCCTGGGTTTGTTGCGTACAGTATTTACTCCCCTGGCTGGATCCGAGCTTGGCATGTCGACAAAATGTTCCCGGGAGAGGTAGCTTGAATTCCACAATAGTATGCTGTCTTTCCCCACGAGATTTTGCATGCATAACAGAGGCAAAAGCTGTCTGCGACAAAAGGGAGCTAAGAATTCTTGTTTTGTTATTTATGGGAAATGTTGGAAGTCTTGACAACTTGAGGAAACTTTCTTTCTTTCCACACAACAATTCTTGAAGGTGACTGGGCGTGGAGCATTTCAAGAGAAGAATGGGTGGCCATATACAGTAACTGGCAGGCGTACAATATACAAGGTGTAGTGAGTGGCTAGCACTCTTCAAACCCTGATTCAATATCCCGTTTCGCTAATACATTTAATTCTGGCCTGTGAGTCAGAACGGGGTACACTCTCCCCCCGAAGGCAAAACTGGGAAGAGGTGAGTTTGATTCCCAACTCATCGATCCGAGAAGTGGTTTTCCGTTATTTCCATTTCTACTCCAGGCAAATGGCAGGAGGGTTCCTAAGTTAAAACTACGACACATTCTAGCCACATTATAAATACATACTCTAAACCAGCCAACACAAAGACATTTGTAATTAAACACGCACGGACAAGTGACCACAATATCACAAACCTCTAAAAGAATCGTCGTTTTTGTTTCCTTAAGGGCCTTGAGACATGGTGGTCATGTAGTCCCGTGTAGTTGGGTGTGTGTAGAGTTTGTCTGATAACCTGTGTCACTGTAATGTCTGTACTAGTGTGTGTATTTTGTAATTGAGGTAGGATTTGGGTTGGAAGCGACTGTGGCCGGTAACATCCCGGCATTTGCCTGGAGGTTCGAAACCAGATCTCTTCGGTGACAGCTAAGAAGCCAAGAAGCCACTACGCAACGAGGCGGATGATCTTAAAGAATCAACAACAACAACAATAATAATATACAACGTGTAAGGGAAATAGTGGCGATAGATGACATCATTCCCAGCAATATTAATTTTCATGATTAAAGAAACAATGTTTAACTTAGTGGCAAGACAGCATAGCTCGTATTGAGCGTGTACCACAGTTGGCAACACGAGAACTCCCCCTCATACCAACACACACTGTATGAGATAAGGAAGGAGCTGTACCTCCTTGAGTACTTATCGCGTGGACTGAAAGTAAAATGTGAAAACCATCCACTCAAAATGTATTTATTGATTTTCTTCAACACTACCAAAGATAGAAGGAAATTGTTCTACGATGTTCTCCCCAAAATTGTGTTTTTTATTGACATATGAACGCAGGAACATTATATTTCCGTTAGACCCTATTAATTGTATGTAGAAAATAATAGATTAAAATGGGACCGTCTTCGGGATGGACTCGAAGCTGATTCTTCCGCATTCTGGACGGATCTTGAACCATTAACCGCTTTAAGAGAAACTATCCATTCTGTTATTCGTAACACTTCAGTCGGTCCAACACGAATTTGCCGAATGACTGGTCCGGGTACAGTGTATTGAACCCTTCAGAAAAGCAGTGTTTAATGTAAGAAATCTTAATCAAGGGGTCGCGCCTAGTTCCTATGTGATGTTTACGTTCGCCAAACAACATGCTCTACTGAGGTAAGGGTCATAGGATATAAACTATAAATCAAGAAAGAAAGGTGACAAGATGTAAAATAATAACATGATTTAATGACTAATAGTGCATAAAAGAAATAAACAACAATAAAATAAAAACAAATCCTCCCTGAATTTCCCCTGATAGGAATATCTATAAATTTGAGGAGTCAGACGGATCTCCCCTTTTATTTAAAATGTGGATCCTGGTTCCACTACCTTGCAATTTGGGTTTTATGTGCGCGTAATGACTAACTACGAGGAATGAGTACTTTGGATGACTGTTCGTTTACAACGGGTTAACAGCCACGATGCTTACGAACAATCATCTCGTAAATCAACGTTTATGGATATGGAACATGACATTAATAAAAACCCTTAAACGTAATGCTGACACACGCACTAAATCTACTATTTACAGGAATCTCTCTCGGGACCCTCATTAGCGCGAAGACGCACTTGATTATGAGCTGTCAACACTGGCCAAATTGCTCAACACAAACAAGGAAATACAGCATAGCATGTGACTCACGGGTCACTGAATGAAATATGAACATGGAATAAACCAACAACAACAATAGCCTGACTGGCTGACATTACTTTATATGAACAAAACTGCATGTTAAGCTAACGCTTCGGAGATTATCGTGATTCGTAGGCAACTCCCATTTATTTAAACAATTTTTATCATTGATCAGTTCTTAATTCTGTATTTAAAGTTATTACTGAGCCACACAGGCACTCTCCACTAATGACCTGGCTGGCAACCTTCAGTCCGTCTTGCGAAACATCACCCCTCTTCCTCAATCACCTGTCATTGTCCCACTCCAGTGTGTATAAATACCTGACAAGCTGTGCCGTTATCTCAAGGAATCAACAGCAACAAACTCAACCACTTCAACATATGGTCAGACATTAATCAAAATATCCAGAATTGCCCTCGCGAGGTCACAATATGGATTTGTCATCAAGCTGCCAGAAATCAGTCTACGCTGAAATTCCCGCTTGTAATGACACAAATACATACACTCACACACACACATTTGGGAATGACAATACGATTTTTCACATAGATCGGCTGAATGGATGCTCGCACAATTAAAAAAATATTAAAACCTACGATAGAGCTGACTGCTCTTCGTCACAAATCACATTGCTCCAAAGGCAATAATCTCATTGAATCTGATCAATAATAAAACAACAGAAATTAATTACCCTCCAATCTACTGTATAATTATTTTACTTCAGTCCTACTTCTGAAACACAACATATCTCCGAGAGACGTTTTTAACCGCATCGCGTAACATATGCAAACACGGTCGTCCACGTAGTTACGTTAGTTAAAACAACAAACAAGAAAAGAACCTTCTACTAATAATATATGCGAGCTGTTTCCATGCAAAAGGTGTGTCAGACCAAAACTAAATAGACTACGTTAATCACACAAGCAAATTATTTACAAAACAAAATATGTCCCATACACCATAAGTTAATTTATCAGATAATAATAAATATTATTCAGTACTCATCCTCAGTCAGCCACCCGTCAAAGAACATCCGCAGCCATCTCCCAACTGGATCCTTCTTATCTCATCTCAACCATCTTGACGGAGTCTTGATATTTCCAGGCTTCCTCCATGGTCAATGATGTCATCTCTCGTGCTGATTCAAAAATTAAATTATTATACACTTGATGTCTGACTACTAAATTCACCGTTTGGGTACTACTTTCCCCAAAGCAGTCTGTTGGCGAATTATCGAAGATACTGTCCCTACAAATATAGTACTGTGACTATCTAACACTGAATTTAACACTTTTAATAATAATTTCTGTGTCCTTCATGACACGCAAAGTATAACTGTCAACGTCCTTAGACGCGCAAAGTATAAAAGCCTGTGTCCACTGACACACAAAATAACAGCCTACGTCCGTAGACGCACAGAGTAATAGTCCTACGTCCGTCGACGCACAGAGTAAAAGTCAACCTGTGTCCACGACACACAGAGTAATAGTAAGCCTGTGTCCACGACACACAAAATCAAGGTCTACGTCCGTAGACGCACAAAGTAAAAGTAATAGTCCTTGTCTTGGCTTTTCACACCACTTATAAATGAACCAGCCCTAGGTGTAGATAGAGGGGGAAATTAGATAAAAATTTCACAAAATAATAGTGATACAGGAATGAAATAAATATCACTGAACTCGAAAAATAGCGCAGGTCAAGAATATGCCCATTAATCCTAGAATCGATCGTAGAGATGTTGTCTAGGCGATCTCCCGCGTGAATGCTAGCCGAGCGTGCCCACGCTAGACCTGCCGCGCTAAATAGGCATTCTTCTCTCATTGGTTCCCACATTTTCTGTAATTTGGCGGTTTTTAGCAGATCTTGGCGTCGTAGGAGTGTCTAGCATGCTCATCAGCCACTCACGTTACTGCATCATCTTTCTTCTAGGCGCGAATATCACAATGAACATACCAGCAGCATGTCTCACTGCGCGTCGCTTCTATTTTGAGGCGGCCACCACCTGTCCTTCTGAATCATAGCTATGGTCATTCTTTTCACAATCCTAAGTATTTAGCCTTTTGTCAAACAGCTTCAGGTATGTCCCCCCTGTCTCCAGAAACTGCTTGAAATTTCCTCATCTCCGTCTGGCTATTTTCATGATGCTTGTAGAAGTATTTATTAATTGAAGAAATAAAACATCGAATCATTTAACCATCAGAGGTTAAAAGGGTTCAGTATATAATATGTAAATAACACTTCTGTAAAAATTACGTGTATCAGTTTATGATAAATATTATAAGGGGTCAATTCTCAGGACATTCAGTGCCGTGTTCAGGTAGGCTATATTGGGATAACTAGATATAGCCCACATGAGCTAAGAAAGCCCCAAGATTTGCACATTCATTTCTCATTAAACTGAAATACATAGCTACGATATTAATCACAACAAAAATATTCATAATGTTATTTTGTTTGAATAGTAATATTGGCATACCAGTAATTCAGCACAGCACCGGCAAGAATCGTTTACTTGCATAGGTTTAGGTCTAATTTGTAGCTAACGCTTATTCGAGAATTGGACGCTAATACACTGAGCGCAGCATTATATCATGTCGTCAGCTTACAAGTGAAACACATAAGTCAGAGAACAGGTTCATAAGGAATTGAGCTGTGCATATACTGTAAATACTCAAGGCTCATCTTCTCAAGAACGTGCTCTCTGACGTAGTATGTTTTACTTGTAAGCCGACTATATGAACTTCCTTCTAGGGAGCACTAATCTGATGGTAGAATGCGAGGTGAACTTCTCAACTTTAGGAATTTTCAGATTGGCTCCGCAAATTATTGGCAAACGACAAGGACGAGCGTTAAATATGTCGTATGTCAGAGCTATGTTTGCACTTGAAGGGTTCACAACGCTGAGCTATTACGTTTCTGTACTTACTATAAAACAAAGTCCCCGATTCTTGCATGCTACGGGTAAACTTGAGAACCACTGGATGGATTTTAATGCGGTTTTGACCGTTCTGTAAAGGATATCTCGAGGATGATTTCTGTAGAAAATAATTTATTTATGATCAAAGGAAGCCGATCAGTAACGATTTCAGTGGGAAAGTCGAAAAAAAAAAAAAAACCTGGCGTCCGAGCGCATTGTAAGCTTACGCTGGGCAAACCGTTAAAAATATCTAAATACTATGAGTGTAAGAATTGTTCAACATGAAAAGTTCTACAAAAAAGTCCACGGGAGCATATGTCTATCTTCAATACATCGCCCACTATAAGTGTTTTTACGTTTTCATTTCTTCCAACCCTGTCCATTCAACTACTGAGGCGACAGTTTATGAGCTAGCTAAGGGCGAGTCTATCATCCCTGTTACAGCCTAGCTAGCGGGCGAACCTATTGTCCCAGATACAGCCAGCAGCAAACTGTCGAGTCGTGTTGAGTTAAGACTTCTGAGAAGGTTGGTTGTGTTTGGAATTTCCCTGGAAGTGCAACTCGGGTTTTCTTCATTTCGCCTGTGAAACACAGTCAAGTTAAGATTGGACGGAAAGTGGCTGGAAGTGCAACTCTCATTTCGCCTGTGAACCTTTGGTTCCGCAAAATTCACAGTCAATTTAAGATTGGACGGAAGGGGGATTATTTTATAATAAATTATACTGATTGGTGTATAATCTCTACTTAGTACAAAACCAAGTACCCAAATCTTGGATGTCACGGGTAATCTCGAGAACCACTGCATGGATTTTGATGCGGTTTTCACCATTCTGTAAAGGATCCCTCGAGAAAGGTTTCTGTAGAAAATTATTTATTTATGATCAAAGGAAGCGAAGCAATAACGATTTCAGAGAAAACGTCGAAAAATAATCCGGGCGTCCTTGCTCTTTTTAAGTTTACGCTGGGCAAACCGTTAAAAATATCAATGTACAATGAGTGTAAGAATTGTTCAGCATGAAAAGTTCTACAACAACGTACGTGGGAGCACATCTCTATATTCAATATATCGTCCACTATAAGTGATTTTAGATTGGACGGAAGGGGGATTTGTGTTTCATGCACCTCGCCATTCTTAAATTACGTCTGACAAGAATTTGTTGCACATGCATCTCCATGATCATATAGTTAATAGTCCAGTCAGTGATTTTAACCCATCATGCCGAGACGTAAAACTGATTTAGATCGTAGTTCATTGGCATCGAAAAGAAGCGCTCATCACGTAATGCATTCACAACTGTTCCCGGGCGAAGCCGGGCCGGGTTGCTAGTTATTGTATAAAACAACGAACGTTTCAACTTCAAATTCACATGAATCTCATACAAGTTCGACATGTCGTCCACCACAGCGCGATGTATACAATGTCACATCGTGGAGTGACGTCAGAGGTGAGACAAAAATAGTTATCCATTGAAAATAACTTGGCAATCACCGTAGTAAAGGCACCTGCTGACCCTTATGTGAGACTCCCTGTACCTATAGAATACTGTACATGGGTATTTTTGCCTGATGGGGTGTACATGAAAATACATCCGTTCTTACCCTGTAAAATATTGTTGTCAGTGAAGCGTTTGAGATCTGAAGGTACACTCTGAGAGAGGAACTTGTCCATTTAAAAGGAGCCTCTGTTACGAAAGATTTATTAAGGCTAAATGTTCCGTTTTTTAGTTTGTAATACTGACACCTCGTAGCAGCACCAAAGTGAGACAATTTCTTTTTTCAGTTTTCTCTTGAACGAAAGCTTGTATTTGCGATCTGAAAACCACTATGTATACTAGACTGCAATTGAATTGATATTAATTCGATGCATTTTCCAAAATGTGAAAAATTAAAAAGTTATTAACAGTTTTTTATATTTCTGCTTAAAATATGAAAAATATCTGGCAATACGAAAACGGAGATTTATTTCCTGGTTCCAGTGCATTTTTCAGGCTTAAAATCGGGTGAATGGAATCAACAGCATTAGTTTGGGAATTGTTTTGAAAAGGGTGGTAGGGGTAGCGGCGTGGCTTCGCAAGATCTATTGCGAAGGAAAATTATGAACACGCTGACAGGGCGGAGGGAGTTATTGACGTCAGGAAGGAGTTGTCTTCCTCTTGTCACAAATATTATAGTTCGGCGAGTTACATGTACAAGTGCCTAGGCGTGGAACAATATCTGAGCAATAAAATTATACTGTAGTCGTGTCACGCTTATGTAGTCTAACGTCGACACAATGTGTTTGTACAGATACCTTTCTTACTTTCTCAAACATTCTTGTTGTTGTCGTTCTTGTTGATAATAATACATTGTTGGGGCTTGGGACATCTTGGTCATCAGTACCTTTGGTTGGCTGCGTGGCTCAGCGGTAACGTTCTCGCTTGCTGTTTCCAAGGTTGCAGGATCGAATCCTGGTGCAGCCAGTTGGCATTTGAGAGTGAGCGAATGCGAGGGAACCGTGTCACTAAATTTACTGGCACGTTAAAGATCCCCTTTGGGGCGAAATTCCGGCACCCTGGCGTCTCTAAAAGCCGCAGTAGTTAAAAGGGACCTAAAACCAATAACGTTATTATTATTATTATCTTCAGTCCCGTGTAGTTGATTATGTGTGTAACAGTAATAGCGTCACGGATGGGGCAGGAGCCCTGAGACTTCACGTACGGTACTATCTCAGAATTTACCTGGAGGGAGTGTGGAAAACCCGATGAAAACACACTCAGGATAGATGCTGACAGCGCTGGATTCCCTTTTAGGTAACTGTTTTAGAGTTATTTGAGGATAAACTCCCGAACAAAAAACATATTGTTCCGACATTAGTAATACTTTGTAGGGCATAATTCTTACCGCACAGAGCAGCGACTGGTTTCACTCGATGCAAAATTGAATACTGTACTGTATAGAAAGATATGACTGGTTTGTAGTTAGCACGTTCTTGATATTTTAGAAAAAGAAGATGGACAAGATAGGTTCCTGTTTAGGTTTATTGGGAATATCTATTCTAAAAACTATCCGAAGCGGCTAGGTATCGCCTTCTAGACATAACAAACAAGACCACAAACCGTGAAATATTCAAGTCAATGGAGCCAGCTATTATCGATTTATAAGGGGCCAAATGCGCACGCACATAGACCTACATACATACATACATACATACATACATACATACATACATACATTTTGGTGATTCGTATGGGTCTTTGGTTCTTTTGACTCTAATTCCCTTTTATTTTTCATGAGATCTGAAACGACTCCGTGAAGCCAATCACTATAACTTACCTCAATTTTCATGGAAGTAATAATAAAAGTTCATTTATGTAGGACATTTTATCACAATAAACAAATTATGAAAATGCATACCAAGAGCAAAATTATTCTCATCTGCCTATTGTTAGCATAGGCACTAGTATTGCGTACTGTAAACAAAAGAAAATATTATACCTAATTATTTCCTGTTCTTGAAATCAATGCTTCAATTTTTTCCATATCAAAGATAACGTTTCGTGATATACACACACTCAGTATTTTACTTCACCGCAGGTTCTCTTATATCCATTGATCTGGTCAACCTAGGATCAATGATCTCAGACAACAAGATTTTCTCTTAGCAGAATGTGAGTTACATAAGCATTTTTGTCTCCAGAACTTTTCGTCCCTCTTTATTGTTTCTATGTGAATGTCCATAGGCGTCCATACCACAAAACAACATATTTCCCGCTGTGTTATTTCCAACTGGCCCTGGATCTGGAAATAAAAATCATGTGATTGTTAGAGAGTTATCAACCTGTTCTCTTCTGAATGGCACTGTTCTTGACATCCTCTAGGCTTCTTTTTTGCTTACTTTCTGCCAACCAAAATCCCTTTAACTTTCCGCAGGCTTCCAGTATGGTCATATTCCATGCAGAATAAGGGCACTTGATTCGACTATAGCGTAGTCTCCTATTAATCCGTCTGGGGAGGCACCTAAGAACCCACAAGTTTTATGTACGTAAAACCATATTCTTCGACTTTTCTACCGATTTATCCTCTAAATTTCGTTTTTTAATTCGCTCATTATCACAGTCATACTGCATTGCTATTGAGTGAAATTCGCCGTTCAGAATGTATTTTGCTACTGAAGCCCATTTCGTAGTAGGTTTCATCTTGCATACATATCCAAAATTGGATGCCGTAAGTCTGTACTTTCTAGCTGTGTGCCACTTTTCATTTTCCCTTTGGCCCCTTGTTTCAATATCCAGTTTTTGTATATGGCCTTCACTAAGCGTTATTTGCTTGATCTTCTCATCACTAAACTCTCTCAACAGTACGTCATCGAAATCCAACTGCATTGATCGGTTTCCATAATCACGTGGGACAGTACGTTCTTTTCCCTTCTCGCGACGCAAATAAACTTTTTCGGCAAGCTGCTCTTCTTCTCTTTCTGCTGAGTGCAGTGTCCTTAACTATTGTGGCAGTTTTTTTCTAAACTGATTTCATTGTTTTATAGTGCCAGGATGGCCCAAACTGAAAGTCCAGCCCGGCAGCTTTGGTTCTATGAGTGAAGGAACCTCGTTTCCCTCGATTGATCTGCTTACCTCCCGTGAATTTTGTAACAAGGGACATATAATTTCCGGCAGCTGGTGGTGGTGTTTGATACTAGCTGGGAACTTATTGCAATTAGGGGCTGCAAGCAAGAACGCACCTTGTCACAAATATTAGTTTGGTCTGCAGTTAGCTGTTTGTCTTCACCTTGCCCGCTGGTAGTGCAAAAGTACTGTTTGCAGTCTTTATGAATCCCAATCCAATCCAGTATTTCGGAAAACCAATTTTCCATTCTCACAATAGCTACGCCTTTATTTTTCTACAAACCGGGTGAGTTACCCGTGGTCGTTACGGCATGGCTGTTGGCAGTCGCTCACATCCGGGAGGCGAGGAGGTTAGATTCCCCCCGCCGGCAACCTTGAAGATGGTCTTCTGTGGTTTCCCATCTTCCTTCCAGGCAAATGCCGGGGTGGGTCCCAAACTATAACCCACAGACGCTACCTTCCAACTCCTCGTCCTTACATTCAAACTTTCCTCCCCAGACAGCACTCCACATGCGACGGTACTCGTAGCTCATCCATTGGGTGTCCGCCTAGAAGCAGCTACAAACTTGTGAGCCAAACATGTCCTCGGACACTCCCAGCACTAAAAGCCATACCCTAAAAAAAACACTACGCATTGTTTTCATTTGAAGTCGAACTTTCTTCTCTAAAGAAAGTTGACACTGAGTAGCTCGTGATCTTGTACTCCTACTCTTATGTGTTAGATGTAAAACAACAAACTACACCCGTGGCGCGACAGCCCATGAAGAGCCTAGGCCTACCAAGCAACCGCTGCGCTGTTCAGCCATGTAGCCTGCAGTTGGCGGAGTCACGTTTAGTCATCCAACTTGCAGTCTACAGGTAAAATATAAGTGAAATCATAACTGCTCAGTGCATTGCAGATTCTCTAATGCAAGCGTAAAGAAATATATAATTTCAAATATGAACTAGGAAAAGAAAGTTACGGGTTTGTAGAGGTGTTTTTCTTTTACTTTTTAGGGCCGTCTCCTTTTCTTGGTACTTGGTCGCAATCTCCTCTGGGATTTAGTGGAACGCCCTTGAATCGGTTTTGGTGGTGGCTCCATTTTTCAACAAAAACGAAAAAAATAACTCCACGTGATGACCGTAATGCTCTCCACCAGTCGTAGCCTACCTATATGTACATGTATCTATTCTACCAGAAATACTGTCCGAAAAATAAAGTGCAGGAAATAGAACACCTAACGGGCATTAAAAATAATACTGTTGCAGGTAAAATAAATTAAACAAAAAGTAATTAAAGAGATCGATAAACTATAAACAAGAAGTCGTAACTAGGAACTGGTAAAATATCGAAGGATCACTCAGAAATATCCAGACTTTGACAATAATTCAGAACTAACCAGCACAGTCAATCGCAACATTGGACTAGATGCTCGAGAATTCGATACCGTCAGGTAAGGTCATCACTCTCTCAATTCTCTCGAGCTCCGCTCCCCTCCCCTCCCCTCCCCCACCACGCTCTCCATGATCTTGTTCTACTGTCGTGCCCTTTGCAAGAAATACAGTAACACTTTTATTCCCAAACTTCCCAAAGTGATCCCGACGATTCTATTCAACCGATTTAGGTTTTCGATACGGCTTTGGAATCAGTGAGTAAAACTCAACTTTCGTATTACCCGTTATTTTTCGAACTTAAATCAGATATTTGAAAAACAGACAGCAACTTTTCTGTTTTTGAAATTAAAAAGTAAGCAATGAAAAAATATCAATTCTGCTACTAGACAGAGTACATAGCTGTTTTCAGATCACAGATCGGAGCTCCCCTTAGATATAAAAGTAAATAAATAAATTCAGCTTCGCTTGTGCTCCATCTGTTGAAATATTTTCATACCGAAGTGTCGGGACATTTAGCCTTAACCTACTTTAGTAAGAGTGCGTGGCACACCGTGCCTTACAGATGGTTTCACATCTTCACAGCAGATTGCTCTTAATTATATATAGCCTCTCACCAAGGCGGTCCGGGTTCGATTCCCGGTCAATGCATGTGAGATTTTCGAAGTGAAATGCCATGTCCTGTGGTTAGGATTCCACGTAAAAAGGAGGTCCCGTGGCTCATAATCACAAGATTCACGGTCACGTAAAACTACAATCTTCCTTTTTTAATTATATATAATTTCGTAGTTTGTACGCCTCGTTGTGTATTGCTAGAATTGTTGGTTAGCAGCCCGGTGGCTCAGGTTCGATTCCAAACTCTACCAAGGAACTTCATTCTTGTTTGAGGTGCTGGAATGGTGTCTTTGGCATGCAAGTACCCAAGTAATCTCACTTTCGGAGGCTTTCGCCAGGCTAATTGTTTACACTAGTTTACTATGTCCTAGCATTTATGCGAAATTATACAAAAAAGAACGAACATATTCCCAAGTTTGGCGCATTAAATGAAAACCCTGATTCCAACCAATGGGGAGAATAAACAATTTATTTAATAGCCTCAAGTACTGAGGTTATCGTTTGGAAATGAGCTATAGTGTACGTCGGAGGAACGATGACGGAGAGTGTGTTAGGGAGTATCAAATGATTCTTGGCAAGGCAAGCGTGGTCTAGGGGCTGACCTAGCTCTTCCATTTGTCCTCAAATTTCGCTGCAGCCGCATGAGTCTGACAAGTAGCAGAGGTCGTTTTTCTCCTACACAAACTGGAGCCAGTCAGTGCTTGAATAATCAAAAATCACTAGTGCAGCGTTCTCTTGCTGGGCGTACTAAACCTCGACGTCAGTTCTTTTAACCTATTTTCATCACATTAAATATAGGCTTATGCGATCAAATTTTGTACGTGTGTGTGTCCACACTAACAAGTTTTGATCGACTTGACCAATGTTAATGACATTTGGTAGTGAGTTAGTTCCATCTCCGGTCACCTTACAAAGGAAGTATCAGCTAAGACAGGTCGAAACCTATCTTGGAACTTTGTGGACGCAATCATTGTACTATAAGAGGACAACGTGCGGACATTCAGCCGCCAGATTGAACTGCAAGGCTCCGAAATCATATGGCGAATCTCTCATATAAATTAATGGGAAGTATCGAGCACCGTACCGGTACACGTTGGAAGGGACAGCCCTGACGACTCAGGCACTCAAGGCCGGTGGATAGCAGCCGCACACTCATGTCAGCATATACGCCTCGCCACGCGACTACTCCAAGTGCCAGGGATGTCCAGCTCCGCCAGCTGTCATATCTGCAAACCAGGATGTCAGGTACGATTTCGGAGCATTGCAGTTCAATCTAGCGGCTGATTTTCCAGACGTTGTCCTCAAATAGTACAGCGATTGCGTCCACAAAGTTTCAAGATAGGTTTCGACCTGTCTTACCTGATACTTCCCTTGTTAGCTGTGCCTTTCAAATTCCCATGATCTTTACCAATCGAATATGGTAGCCGTGCGAAATATTTCACCAGTATTCAATATATTGGGCCTTGTTAGAGCTATCAGATTGAAATGTTGCACCATAAAAAAGGACTATAAAGGAATATCTTTGGCTTTCACGGCCGGCGTTCATAATTAAGTACAAGTTATTCGGGCTTGTAGGCCGTGGTGCAGGCAGGATATCTTCCGACGTTTCTCCGGAAACTGCGTCCGGAATTTTCAAGGGTTCCGCTCCTTCCTTGGTCAGCAGTGGAATGAGGAAGAGGCTTGAAATAATGGGTAACGGTTTGAAGTGGGGTGTTGTTGTTTGAATACGACTGTTGGTTGGTTGGAGCTTGGTGGTGGCAACAACAATACCCCACTACATACCATTACCCATTATTTCAAGCCTCTTCCTCATTCCACTGCCGACCAAGGAAAGGAGCGGAACCCTGGAAAATGCCGGACGCAGTTTCCGGTGAAACGTTGGGAGATATCCTGTCTTTACCACGGCCTACAAGCCCAAAAATCTTGTACTTAACTATAAAGGAAGTTCGCATGCATGACTTACAAAACATTATTTCAATAGACTACATTATTTAATATTAATTATATTATATTAATTATATTGATGTAGGCTACTGCTAGTTGAACAGGGGGATTAAGGAACATCCCAAATTCACTCGTGAACTTATTTTATTTAATACACTAGACGTACAGTGTATTGGAATAAGGTAACTTACTTGTAAACAAACTATTATTATTATTATTATTATTATTATTATTATTATTATTATTATTATCATCATTAAATTAAATTAAATTATTATTATATGAACGCAAAATACCAGCTGGCCATCCTGCGCCGTACTTTCTACGTATACGTGTCTTTCAAATACTTATGATGAACAGGATGCGGTTTTCAAAAGAGCGCTACAACGTGCTATATGTTGGATGTTGTGAAACAAATAGCAGTCATTTTACTACACGTGTTCTGTAGCAGGGTTCATTAGAAAATATCCCCAGGGCACACGTCTTGTTGGACGTGTCCTGAGTCCTGCATTGCTTCCACTTACTTAATTGTAAGTCAGTAGTAGTTGTGTTATTCGTTTTACTTTCCTTTCTACTATCACCCATGGCATTAGGGGCAGATGACCTAGATGTTTCTACCATTACTACAACAACAATCACCATCATTACATCATGTGTAAATACGTGAAAGATGTGTAAAAGAAGATTTAATTGCCCGTTAATCTATACACGTATAGAAATCCCACTCAACCAGAAACTTGCTTGCTATATACAACAAAAAGAAACTACATACTATAGCTTCAAAGGTAATAAAGAAAGGTCATACTTCGATTTGATATAGGAGGAGCAGCATTGAACTGGAAGCAATGTTGCAGTACTGACTGCAATGGAATATCTTGTAGAAGGTTTTGTAGAGACAAGTCGGTTTCTAAAAATTCCATGTAGCCAAACGCTTACCTGTGAGCCTAGGGGCTATATGATGTAGTCTCCCAGAATACCGCACCGATCCAATTCCAAATGCTACGTCCCTTTTAACAACTGAGGCTTTAAATTATAACTAGATCTAACTACTAACCTACAGCTAACGAACGTACTAATGGAAGAGAAGAGAAAAAGAGACTGTATTTTGGAGAAAAGCAGAGTGGGGGGTTCAAGGACTGTATTTATATTTTCCTGCCAGATTGTACAAGCAGATTGTATATAGCAAGACGGTAAAATGATTGTTCAACTTAAGGGATATTTCTCATCATTTTTATTCACAATAAATTGTATGGGGTGAGACCGCCTTTTGGTCCCTTCTATCTTTATTCATGTTTGGGCATAATTTTGAAAATACCTGTATAGTCCCTAAAAATGATATTCACAGGGCTGATGACCAAGATGACCCAAGCCCCATGATAGCAAAAACGTACTTATATTTATTCGATCCTTTGGCTGTACGGTGGCTAGAATTTCTGTCCGAGAATGCCAGCGATGGCGTGGCTTCAGATCAAACCCGTGAAAGTGGAGACATTTTAGATGACTGAACAACGAGTGTTGTTCGAGGGCCATCTTCTCCAACCAACGAGTAAAGGAGACTGTGGAGCTAATAGGCTGAGAGATTCATCCTTATCGCTTTTCGGACATTACCCAGTCCAGAGGTGCATTGATTTCCTTCTCTCGTTAGTTGCTCTCTTCTTCGCCCTCGTCCGCCCACCCCCGCCGCATGCTTCCCCAAACTAGATGAAACTTGTGAAGTTTTTTGGCCGATTGCGTGCGTGTAGACCATTCCATGTGTCAGTTAGTCTGACCTACGGTTCAGTAGCAAATGTGCTGGCTCGTTGCCACACCATCTCCTCCTGGTTGGCATCTTTGGACAATATTTCCTCCTCCATGGTGGACCTGATTTGGTGCGACAGAGAGCGAACTGTTTTATGTAGCAAACAAGTTCTTCTAAACTACATAAACTCCACTAGGAATCATCGACTAAAAATGTTAACTATTAAAATGAATCGTTCGAAATATGGGCGACGCGACATGAAGCTATACGGTTACTTTTAAAAGAAATAAATAAATAAATAAATAAATAAATAAATAAACATGCCGCGGTGGACGAAAGCGCTAATACGCTACATCACTGATATCGGGAAAGCGTTGATTTGAATCCCACCTGGGCCGTCTCGTATGATGTCTCACAGAGTCCGTAGGTGAAGTCGAGCTTCGAGGATAAGCAATTAAAATATGATGGTTTTCCGTAGTTTCCCATTTTCACCCCGAAGCAAATGCCGGGGCAGTTACTTTCAATTAGTCCACGGCCGATTTCCTTCCAACTCCCTTCCCTGACCGTTCCCTTATCAAACCCAAGTTAGCGGTCACTTGGGCGATCCGCCTATCACCATCCCCAGTTGTATCTGCTGACAAAGTTTGTCCAGTTCCAAGACACTGTCCTTGCGACGGTAGAGAAATTATCCCTCGCTGAGTCCGTGGGCGAAGCTGAGCCTGGGGGATAAGCGATTTTAAAAAAACTTTTAATTGGTAGAATATTCCTTAATGATTCGGCTGTCGGGTGGGTGAGTGTTGTCCTGCCCCTGGAGTTTAACACGGCTTAGTTGTGCGTGTTACGCCACTCACCACGGCTACTTGGAGGGCTGCACTCAGTTTTCGGGTCAGTGGTTCGAATCCTGGCGCTGACAGCGGTCATCCTGAGTGTGGTTCCTACAAAAGTTCTCTTTCCACACTCGCTCCAGGTGAATGCCGGGTTGTATCTAATTTCAAACTCCGGGGCACCTACCCCCAATACCTGACTCTAATTATTACAGTTACACACAATACTATGATCACCACAGAAACACAGGTTACACGGAGCTCATGATCAAGGTGTCCCAATCTATAAAATGATTTAACAGCAACTAATTATAGCCCATTCAATTAATGGTAGAGTTACTGCGGTTCCGGGTTTTCCTTCTGTATTGTAAGAATACCTCGTGACGCAATAACTAGCATTCTTGGCTGTCATCCTTGAGGTTCCGAGTTCAATTCTCGGCTCTGACAAGAAATTTAATTTCGGTTTGAGGTCTACAACGGGGTACATCCAGCCTCGTAAGACAGAACTGGGAAGAGGTGAGTTCGATTCCCTCCTCAGCCATTCTAGAAGTGGTTTTCTGAGGTTTCCCCACTTCTACTCTAGGAAATAGCTGGGATGGTTCCTAACTGGTTCCTTCCCAATCCCCACCTGAATTGCAAATACACACGCTACTATAGACACCAAAATAACTCGTCTGAGAAAGGCCTCCTTTGTAGGAATTTCAACTGTTTGGTGTGGTTTACTGTGGGTCCCCAAAATTCCATTCATATGTTAGTTTCCTATTGAAATTATATGGAGGTTTATAAATTTCAATTGACCTCTGGCGTGGTAGTAACTACCACAATTCAATAAAAATGTTGATGTAAGTTTTCACGACTAGCGTAAGAATCATCAGAGTGGCCTTTTGGGTTAATATATGTAGGTCGTGTTGTGTGCTTCATAATAACTTATTTGACGTTTCTCCTGGTGAATATAGTCCATTCACTCAGCAGCTATCCACTGGATTAATACTAGTTCTATTGCAAGTAATCACAAAGTAAAAAGAGTATGTGTATTGTCACCGATATCGCATGGCTCTGAGAGCTCTGGTAATATCGTATGACAGGGAGAAGAAAGTGAGGATGCTAGGGAATGAAATGAGCGCCGAAAATGCGCGAGGAAGGACCCCATATAAGACAAGTTTTTTTTTAAGTATCCTATATGCTGGAATTTTGTATTGATATAACGAACATGAGTGGAAGTAAGCTGAGGTTGTCACGAGCACGTCGTGAGAATAGTCGAGAACTTGACTCTAGGAATAGTTCCGAGATATCAAGAAGCGTAGAGGGCGCTGATGAACCCCCGGGCGATGTCGACTTGGCAAGGTCAAGGCTGGAAGGAAGTTCACTTCTATATTGTCGGGCTTCGAGGAAGTACAACTTTAATCCTCTGCGGTGTAATAGTGTCCGTCAGTGGGCTGCACGAGGCAGACCCGTCAGGTTAATTTGTAACCCATGTGGGGTTTTACTACGAAGTTTTGCGAAGTGCAGAAAATAGTCGGAAAATACGCGGTCATATTGTACGCGAGCAGTATCGTATTCAAAAGACATTGAAACCTAGTGCGATAAAATTGTATCATTATGTCTTCCGTATGGAAACATGGTTTGAAATTCCGTCGACTTGGCAAGGTCAAGGCTGGAAGGAAGTTCACTTCTATATTGTCGGGCTTCGAGGAAGTACAACTTTAATCCTCTGCGGTGTAATAGTGTCCGTCAGTGGGCTGCACGAGGCAGACCCGTCGGGTTAATTTGTAACCCATGTGGGGTTTTACTACGAAGTTTTGCGAAGTGCAGAAAATAGTCGGAAAATACGTGGTCATATTGTACGCGAGCAGTATAGTATTCAATAAACATTGAAACCTAGTGTGATAAAATTGTATTATTGTCTTCCGTATGGAAACATGGTTTGAAATTCCAATCAAAAGACATTGAAACCTAGTGTGATAAAATTGTATTATTATGTCATCCGTATGGAAACATGGTTTGAAATTCCAAAATGTTAAGACGCAGTTTAAGCAAAGATACGTGGAAACTCAAAGACTTCTATAAAGTTCGAGGACATTGGAGGGACTGCGGTGTTTGCACGCAGGAAAACAAGCAAGTGTCACGCTTTGCTTGGTCTGAAGTAGTGGTTTTGTAGGGGTTCAGATACCACCGCCACCGCTCCACCGCTGGAACACTAAAATGGCAATATCTCGCGAACCAATTAGGCTAGAGACTTGTACGAGGTGTCATTGAACTCGGGCTAACACCCGCTTTCCAATGGACAACATATTCCACCCCAAAATAAAACCTACCCCTACTAGGGGGTGAAATTGTATTTATTAGCGAATCTCTCTTTCCAATTGCAACATGTGAGAGTTTGAATGCCAATATGGAATGAAACGTTGTTCTACATAAAGTGCATGTGTTCGGTGGGTAGCCACTATGAATTAACATGCTTGTTTTTTGTTTTTTACGCATGCCCACTCATAGCTTTTGTAAGAGGGCGGGCTTTTTAAAAGATGGCGGCTGTAGTGTAACCTAACCTAACCCAACCTAATGGGTTATTTTGATGGGTCATTTTTGACGGATTATTGTTGGCAGGTCCATGTTGACGAGTCCCTGTGGACGGGTCATTGTTGACGGGTCATTGTTGACGAGTCATGGCTGACGGGTCCTTGTTGACGAGTCCCTGTGGACGGGTCATTGTTGACGAGTCATTGTTGACGGGTCCTTGTTGACGAGTCCCTGTGGACGGGTCATTGTTGACGAGTCCTTGTGGACAGGTCCTTGTGGACGAGTCCTTGTGGATGAGCCCCTTTGGACTGGTCCCTATGGACTAGCCCATGAATTTATTTAAATTATGTCAAAGGGCCTAACTACATTTGCGTGTAAAGCAATGTGTTGAACTGACGTTGTTCACTAATCCCCCACTTCTATAATGGGATAACGATATGAAAGGAAAGTGACGAAATACATGTGAACACGTGTGAGATGACCTTATTACCGTCCTCCTTGTGAAACAGGTCACATCCTGTTTTGGCTCGTGTAAGTGTAAAACTTGATAGATAGAGGACATGTCATGGGGTAAGTGTAAGACTTGTTGGATGAATGTGTTCTAGTGCTAGGGTTAATGAACACACCCTAGTACACGGGCCACATGTAATTTGTGGACAGGCCAAGAGACCTAACTTGGTGAATGGATGTGTCATTTGTTGTTGAAAGAGAATAATGCACATTCTTAAGATGTTAAAACTGAGGAAATGGTACATGCCGTAAGACGTCTTATTATTTCCTGTGTCATATTACAGACATGGCAGAGAGCGCACAGATCTGTTGCTATGACTAACGCTGCAGAAATTTGAAACCGCAAGTGTTCATTAAGACAATGGGTGATGCTCATGCAAAGTTAGCAGTTATTGGATATTACACAGGTGTTCCTTCCGGTGTCATGTTGCTCACATGGCAGAGAGCGCACACTGCTGTTGCTATGACTGACGCTGCAGTGATTTGAAACCCCAGGTTTTCATTAAGACAATGGGTGATGATCATGCAAAGTTAGCAGTCATTGGATACCACACAGGTGTTCCTAGTGTACTTTGGACTCTCACCTGTATTGGGAAAGGAATTGCAATGATCTGCAAAAAACTGCTGACACGAGCGATGAGAGTTTATATAAGAGAGGTATCATATATTACCCTACTGTCAGTCTTTATTACTCGCTTTGAGTGTACAGTGCTCTATTACTGCTCAAGAGTTGTAAAAAAGCCTTTTTGGTAGAAAATCATTAAATTATTTTGCAAGGTAAGTACTTATGGATTGTAGTCTTTTATTACTAATTAATGTTGAAGTTATTGATTGGAATGTATTTATTGATTGATTGATTTGTTTACAGATAATTGGGTACCTGTAGGTTACCAGATTTTTAAAATCTGTTCATTCAGTGGCAGCAGTTGATAAATTATAAAATGGTAAGTGCCCCTATAATAACTTTTAAACAGTTAGAGTGATATTTTCCAATGTTCACCACAACATGTCAGTGAAAATGGTATATTTGGCAGTCAAAAGTTGGAACTACTTGACCATGGTGTGTAAAGCTAATTTTGTAGGTTAGATTTTGATTACCGCTCTATTAAGTCTGAATGTTCATTGCTAGGTGTAAGTGACAGAGGGAATATTTAAAGACTTAACTTCAGTTCACCTAACATGACCAAACCTTACCTAACTTAACCTTGTCACGTGACATGTTTTACAAGTTTAGACTTGCTTTATGATTGACTATGACGTCACACTTAGCTCACTTAACTGGTGGCTGCTGGTTTCTATTACGTGACATGTTCTACAAGTTTAGAGTTGTTTTAAGACTGGCTATGACGTTACACTTAGCTCACTTAACTGGCGATCGCTGGTTTCTATCACGTGACATGTTCTACAAGTTTAGACTTGCTTTAGGACTGGCTATGACGTCATACTTAGGTCACTTAACTGGCGGCCACTAGTTTCTATCACATGACATGTTTTACAAGTTTAGACTTGCTTTATAACTGACTATGGTGTCACACTTAGCTCACTTAACTGGTGGCTGCTGGTTTCTATCACGTGACATGTTCTGCAAGTTTAGACTTGTTTTAAGACTGGCTATGACGTCACACTTAGCTCACTTAACTGGCGACCACTAGTTTCTATCACGTGACATGTTCTACAAGTTTAGACTTGCTTTAAGACTAGCTATAACGTCGCACTTAGCTCACTTAACTGGTGACCGCTGGTTTCTACCACTCTATCAAGTTCCAATATTCAATATTCAGTGTCAGTGACAGTGGTATGTAGTAACCCTCAGTTAGAACTACATGAAGTTAGACTTGCTAGGAGTTCACAGATGATCGATTTAAATACCCTGCTATAACCATTGACTGGAATATAATTAAACTATTTAAATTGTACGTTTGTTTATCATTTATTAACATTTATGATTTCTTTCTTTTATAGGTAATTTCGAAAGTGATCATCATGTTCAAGTGAGATGACTAAGAAACAGTTCTCAAGACCTGACAGCCTTCAACAGCACGCAAATGTTAAACATGACAATAAAATGTTTGTGTGCAGTCATTGTGCTACCACATTTAACAGACAGAATAGTCTTGGACGGCATGTTAATGTAAAGCATGTCAGTTCAGCACCATTTTCGTGTTCAGTTTGTGATCTTGGATTTTCTGCTGTAAAGCGATATAAATCCCACATGGTTGAAGTGCATGGAGAACAACAAGAATTAAAAACTGTAAAACCATCAACTAGCACGGAACCTTTAAACGAATGTAATGCTCAAAAGCGTAAACGTTCTCAAGATTGTGAAAATAGTTGTGCAACAAAAAGAAAGAAGAATGGTGAACCTTCGATAACACATTGTAATGTATGTAATATTGATATACCTTCTTCAATCATTCATGGACATTTACGCAGTATTCATCATAAAAATAACGCTTGCCATGAAAGAAATTCTGAAAATATTCAGAAAATTGGCAGTGCATTTAAAAGTCAAATTGCTAGTTATAGACTTTATAGTAAAGAAAAAACTCAAAGTATTGAATCATTTTTAAAAAATGTTCAACCTACTGTGTTTGACTTGGTAGAAAATGTTTTATTAGAGCATAAAACAATTAAAATGAATTTTTAACTTTTTGGACTCTATGTAAAAACTGGGAGCGAAGGTGAAATTACAGATATCAAATCTTTTAATACAAAAACATAATTGTTAGCGAATCAACTAATATTAGTGATATATACCAAAATATTTCAAGTGCTATCATTGTGAAGAGTGAAGAGTTCCAGGAAAGGGAGTCAGGCTGGGCGTTGGTTGAAGTACTTTATTTAGAAACCAACATGAATAAATATAATCCCCTTCGAACGTCATCATACATTGATTTGCCAGGATGGATCAAATGTAAGCATGCTTGTGTAAACGTTATGAATAATTATGACGCATGCTTTGCATGGGCTGTAACCTCAGCTCTCCATCCAGCAGTGAGGCCCACGATGAGAACATCATCATATCCTCACTATTCTTCAGTGTTAGATTTAGAAGAAATGGAATTTCCTATGGCGATAAAAGACATTCAACGTTTTGAAGAGCTGAACAATGTAAGTATTAATGTTTATGGAATTGAAAATAAGAGAATAGTAGGTCCTCTATATAATACTCAGGAAAAAAAGGATATTAATGTAAATTTACTATACATAACTAAAGGTGAAAATGCCCACTATTGTTGGATAAAACATTTAAGTAGACTTGTCGGTAGTCAGATATCAAAATATAAAGGTAAGAAGTGGTTGTGTGATGGCTGTTTGCTACATTTCTAGAAAGAGGACCAACTAATTCAACACCAAAAATGGGGGTGTAATCATGTTTGTACGGTACTACCGACTCCTAAAAATAACATTCTAAAATTTAAGGATTATGAGAAACAGCTTCGAGTACCAGTCGTTATATATGCTGACTTCGAGGCTTTGCTAAAACCATTTAATACATGTTCATCAAATCCAGCCCAACCTTTCACCAACACTACTCACATTCATGAACCTTTTAGCTTTGCATATTATATTAAATGTAGTTACGATGACTCTTTAAATAAGTTTGAGCTCTATAGAGGACCTGATGCACCTAAAGTTTTTATGGAAAGACTTGAGAAAGATGCCATCCGTATATCCTCTATTTTAAATACGATCATTCCAATGGAGCCACTAACATCATCACAGCAAATGGGTTTTGAAACTGAAACTAATTGTTTTATATGTGGTGAATGTTTATATTCAGACAGGGTTCGCGATCATGACCATTTAACAGGAAAATATCATGGTGCTGCTCACCAAGAATGTAATTTAAATTATAGAGTAAGTAAATTCATTCCGGTCATTCTACATAACGGTAGCAAATACGATAACCACTTTATCGTTAAAGAATTTGGAGCTTCAGATGTGAAAATTGATGTGATTGCAAATAATAAGGAACAATACATATCGTTCACAAAATACATCAAATCTAGCAATAAAAAACCATTAAACTGCGATTTTTAGATTCATTCCGCTTTATGCCGAGTAGTCTTGATAAGCTGGCTAGTAATTTAAAATTAGATCAGTTTCATGAAATTCAACGTGTCTTTCCTAAAGACACGTTGATTCGTCAAAAGGGTATATTCCCTTATGAATATATTAACTGTGTGGAACGTCTTGAGGAGTGTTCATTACCACCAAAAGATGCATTTTACAGTTCCTTAAACACAAGTCATATCAGTGATCAGGAATATTTACATGCACAACGTGTATGGACACAGTTCCACATTCAAACTTTAGGAGAATTTTCGGACATATATTTGAAGACAGATGTGTTGTTATTAGCAGATGTTTTTGAAAATTTTCGGAATGTTTGTATGAAAACTTATGACCTTGATCCTTGTCAGTATTTCACTGCTCCTGGGTTAAGTTTCAGTTCAATGTTGAAAAAAAACCGAAAGTAAATTTAGAATTAATGACTGATATAGACATGATTAATTTAAAAAAAATCATCAATTCGGGGTGGATTAAGCCAATGTAGTGGACGGTACTCTAAAGCGAATAATAAATACATGTCTAGGTACAACCCTTGTGAAGAGTCAAAGTATATTGTCTACCTCGATGCAAATAACCAATATGGTTGGGCTATGAGTCAATATCTATCACTGAAAGATTTTCGCTGGCTGACACAACCTGAAATTGATGTCTTACATGTTGACACTCTTAATGATTACGATGATAAAGGATATATTTTAGAGGTAAATCTTGAGTACCCTAAAGAGTTACATGATGATCATAATGATTTACCATTTTGTCCTGAGAATATGAAATCTCCATACATCACATCACGAACAAAAATGTTAATTGCTAATGTAAATGATAAATGTAAATATGTAATACATTATCAAAACTTGAAACAGTGTCTACAGCATGGATTGAAATTAACTAAAATTCATCGCGTATTGCAATTTCATCCGTCAGCATGGCTCAAACCGTATATTGATCTAAACAATAATTTAAGAACACAGTCAACAAACGCGTTTGAAAAAGATTTTTATAAACTCATGAATAATAGTGTTTTTGGAAAGACTATGGAGAATGTTGATAAACGAGTTGATTTAAAGCTGATAACAAAGTGGGAGAATAATGGTAAAAGGTATGGTGCGAGCAACTTAATAAGCAAGCCTCACTTTCATAGCTGTTCAATTATTCATGAGGATTTAGTTGTAATACAAATGAATCGTCTTAAAGTAACTTACAACAAACCCATATATGTGGGTTACACTATTCTGGAATTATCAAAAACACTTATGTATGAATTTCACTATGATTATGTAAAGAAAAAACTATCTTGATAATGCTAAATTACTCTACTCATACACAGATTCTTTTATTTATGAGTTTAAAACTGATGATTTTTATGAGCATATCAAAACTGAGCTAAATAGGTTTGATAGAAGTGACTACCCCGGGGATAATATTTAACATTTACCTCTAGTAAACAAAAAGGTTCTTGGGAAATTTAAGGATGAATGTGCTGGTGTTATTATAGACACCTTTGTAGGCACAAAATCTAAATCATACACCTATATGACAATTGATGATGTAGTAAAAAAAATTAAAAGGAGTGAAAAAGAATGTTGTTAGTAAAGAGTTAGATATAAGTGATTATAAAAACTGTATAGTTAGTAACCCACCTGTATTATATAAGAAAATGTGTGTATTTAGAAGTAAAAATCTTCAGCTACATACCAATTTGTTGAACAAAGTTGCTTTAAGTAATGAAGACAACAAACGATTCATTATACCCAACACATTTGATACTCTTGCTTGGGGAAACAGTCACATTGACGACTATTACTTTACTTAAGTCTAATGATCACTATATTGTAATATTTGTAGTGTGTTTTATATTGTAATATTTTTTGTAAAAACTGTAAGTAGAATGTATAATGTTAGACTACAGTAGTTTAGTAAAAATAAGATAAGTAATACATTTTAGTGTAAAATGTTTTGTTTTTGTATATTACGAAAAAGATTTTTAAAAATTTACAGAATGTGTGAACTAAACAAGTGGAATGTAAAAAATGTAAAGTGGAAATTATAAATATCCATGTGTGAAAAAGTGAAATGGCTATCACCATTTTAAAATTAAAAAGACATTGTGATTTGGTAAACCTTGTTTTTTATTTCACAACAACAAAATGTACAGAATGTGGAAACTAAACAAGGGAATGTAAAAAAATGAAAAGTGGAAATTGTAAGTATTCATGTGTGAAAAAAAAATGAAATGGCTATCACCATTTTAAAAATTAAAAGATATAGTGATTTGGTGAACCTTATTTATATTTCACCAAAAAATTTACAGATTGTGTGAACTAAACAAGGGGAATGTAAAAATGTAAAGTGGGAATTGTAAATATTCATGTGTGAAAAAATGAAAATGAAGAAATGGCTATCACCATTTTTAGAATTAAAAGATATAGTGATCTAGTGAACCTTATTTTTATTTCACAACAAAAAAATGTACAGAATGTGTGAACTAAACAAGGGGAATGTAAAAATGGAAAGTGGAAAATGTAAATATTCATGTAAGAAAAAATGAAAATGAAGAAATGGCTATCACCATTTTTAAAATTAAAAGACATTGTGATCTTGTAAACCTTGTTTTTATTTCACGACAAATAGAGCTTTACAAAAATAGAATACAAAGAAATACCAATTCCTCAATCCTTTTCAATGTTCATGTCCACTCATCATTAACTTTCCTTATATAGCACTAATCACAACGAGGGCTGCCACTGCCTCTCTCCCACTGAGCCATCAAAGGATGCCAAACGTTGTTTAGCTTTTCAACGATATTTTATCCGCTACACATCTTAATGCAGGATGACTGTGGTGATAAGAAAGGTGCATGCTCGATCCAAAGGATTAATAGGTATATCACCACGCTGCAAAAGGTTCTTCAAGATAAGTTCCAGGACCACACAAATAATAACCAGGTAGGTAGATTTCGAAAGTCAAGTATTGAATTACTTTGTCAATGACGCCATTGCCAGTACAGGTCTGGCATATCCTTTTCCATCGATGGTAAAAAGGTTTGATCTTCCTCCTCCTCTGTGGATGATGTTTGTTGTTGCTGCTTTTTTTCTTCATTACACCCGTGGTATGAGGAAACAAAGTCTTTACACTGACGTTTATGACCGTGATACAGTTTGACCAGCTGACAAGTAGCACACTGCCGCATAGAGGGTATTTTTGCCATAGCCACTTGCTTATGGTGATCATAATCCGTACATTGTTGCAATTCACTTAACACAGGGTCTTGAGTCCATGATTTTGGTACATGTTGCCAGATTTCCTTCACTGCATTTGCTGCGACGTAATAAATGAATGATTTTGGAAGAGCCAATAATTCTTCTTTGGTAAAACTGTCTAGTTTCTTTTTGCACACGAAGAACTTTCTAATCGCTTTATCAGTAGCATCCCCTTTCTCCATGGTATCACGTTGATGTTTACACGTTTCTTGTAGAAATCTCACTGGTGGCATTCACAGGTACACCTTGAGCTTTAATTTTATTTAACAACTCCCAGCAGGCATTGGTGGTTAGCCAATGAAACAATTGCCACACCTGTGCCAGAGCTTTATAGGTAATGTTGTCACAGGGGCAGCGGTCCATGAGTGTTTGCAACGAGGGACAGCCCATGTCCATTAAATCAATACATTGACAGTAAGACGCCAAAAATGGTTGTAGCCATTGACGTTTTTCACTACCTTTCACAAATACTACATGGGCGGAAGACAAGTGGGCTTTCATGACCATGTCCAGGTGCTTATATGAAATGGTTCCTTGCTTCCAGTCTAATTGCATATGAGTTTCAATCCACTGGGTTTGTTTACGGTCTTAATCACACAACAAATCAAACGCATAAGGTGGTTTAAACACCAAATGGATAGCTTGCGATATCCAAAAAGTGGAACAATCAATAATGGCCACGTCTTTAAATATAAATTTGTTATCTCCAATTTTAAACCCTTGACAGTCAACAATCAGTGTACGCAACATGTTCACTCTTGTCTGGATCAAGTCCAACTGACCACAGACTGACAATTGTTCAGTAAGGTGTACCCATGTCATTTGCTTACATACCATTCTAGTAAAAGAAAATAAAAACATCGAGTAGTCACTATAGAGGTTAGGATATGACAGGGGGGCATAAGAAATAATAATATAACAACAACAACCAATTTTGTATTACATTATTTTATTAGCATAATAAGTTTTACATTCCTTTTTCATTCTAGGATAGAGGCGGTACCATCACATACAACAAAAAATCTTTAGTGTTTATAGTGTCCATAACACCGATGATATTCTAATGTCTCTAAACTGGGTGTTTTTGACTGTGAGCTGCTCACTGAAACACTGTTAACACCATAAAGACCACACGTATCATAACTTTTTTCATCACTTAGAGGCACGAGTGAGGGGTAACTTGAATGACAGGGTATATTACCCACCTCCATTCTGCGCAGGTAGGGGCAGGCAGGTGACCAGCGCTGATGTTCCTGCATGGGTTCATCACTTTCTTGCCATTGGTCTAAGATGATGGGACAAAACACACATTTCACTTCATCTCTTGTTTTTAAATAGTAGAATCCAGCGGCTGCTAAGGCTTGAGGGTTTATAAAAGGCACCGGCCACGTCGCAAAGGTCTTGAAACGTTGTTCCTCAGATTTTAAATTCATGGAGGTAACTTCTCTTGAGGCTTGAAAGCAAGACATGACTGAGCGGTTTGATGTGGGTTGACCTGCTATTTATACACTTGTCACTTGGTTGGACAGTGGATAATAGTTGACTTGTTTGTGATGAATAATCAAACAGTAGGCCGTGGTATTGACTGAAACATTGTCATGCGTTTCAAAATCTAGCCGAATGTCAATATTGGATGGTTTGAAAGACTCTTCCAAGTAGGAACAGTCAAAGACAATCAGTGGCGCCCTTGTCTTAAAAGCTTGGGGTGACAACATAGGACAAATCTCTTTTTGATAATACGACCATCTAAATTTAGAAAACAAGTCGTACAGAGGGCCAAACTTATTTTTTGAAAAATCTAAATCCAGTCCTTCATAGGGAAACACAGCACCGTTGAGGAAAAGACGTGCATTTCTCAATTGCAGGTGATCAAATTGCGTGGCATCTTTGGTTTGTTGATACTCGCGATTTGTTTGAAAACCCACAATCATGTAGAGAGGTCTCTCTGTTTAGCGGGCTATTTTTATAGACCAACTGTGTGTGTTGGTGGTGGGCAATAGCGGGTACTCATGGAGTGCCCAGCTTCTAAATTCCATGGGTAGAGGTATATCTCTCTTTACCATTTTGAGTATGACCAGTTTTTTTCTATCGTTAAGGGTCACATGAGGCACTTTCCATAGCAAGCGTTGTAGTTGAATTTTTGAATCAATGGGGGCATTGTCGGTTCCCTTGAGTGCATTATTATCACTCCTGTCTCTCACCAGATAAAGCACTTGCCTTGCGTTGACCACAATGCGCTGGTGATCTTCAGCAAAGCCTAAAATCAGTTTAAGAGGTAAATATCCAGTAAAGGTGCCATCGGTGTGTACCATCCAGTCATTGATCGAGTCAGGGCACCAACCCGCCATGCAAAGTGTTTTAGCTTCTTCCTCACTATAAGAGGGATATAGTTTCATGACACTGGAAATACCCACATTTCGAGTGCTATCCACCACGATATCGTTAATCACGTAACGCACTTCAGAAAACAGGAAGGCGAAAGCATGGTTGGCTAACTTGGATGTGGTGGGTGTAGAGCCATCGGCTTTGGTGAGCCGACCTTCAATCTGAATAACACTTTCATGCGGTAGAGTGTAAATATCTTGGTTGTTGATAACAAATTGAATTTCATCATTGTTATTGAGTCCAGGTGTTTGAGCTTGATAAGAATGCAGATCAATTCTTACCACTCCTGGTTGCTCCTCGATGTGGTTCGCTACCTCTAGGATAGAATTCATCGCGGGGGTTGATGTGGTAACCCAAATGCTGTAAAATCTGCTTGTTCTGAGATGTTAACGTGTATTCACGTGGTAAACAACTAACACCATTCCCAGACGGTGCTGTTGCTTTGTATACAAACTTCATAGTGGCTTTAGCACCAACTTGTAAGTCACTGGTGTGGTAGAATCGAGATCAATGAGTTGTTGCTCTCTATTAATCAGCCTTAATGTTATATTACTAATACCATCGACAGCCACAGAATGAAGAAGCACCACTGGAGGGTTTTCACGAATAATATAGCCATTGGGCGATGTTACAATAAAGTCATAAAGCGAATGCGACGGTTCTTGATTGGTGTACACTTGACTAATAATATTACACGTCACCGACACATGATGGTCCTCAATGAATTTCACTTCATGGTCTGATTCATGTTTTTTGTTGGGCTCCAACACGCGTGGTTTAAATCCTAGTAATGGACCAATGGAATCGGGGTGTGTTTTAAAGTCAATTTTGAATGTAGAAAAAATACTGCAGCGATGAGTGTTGGTATTTCCTACAAGTTCAAACTTGCGCGTTCCATCGAGAAATGACTTTAAACCATATTCATTGATCAACACCACATAAATGTGTTCATAAATGTCATCTATCGTGTATCCACCAGAATTCAGGGTGAGCACAGAATCATCATAGTAAAACTTGTTGTTCACATTTTCACGTATGTTGTATATTCGATTGTACGTTTCAAGAGAAACAAGTCCTAAACCATAGGGTTTTTCACTCAATTCGATAGGTGGGTAAAAGTCTAGGCTCACTTCAGGTCCACGTCCATGCAGTGTAAACGTCTTACTTTCCACCGACATACTGTTGACGTTTTTGCTTATGCTGCGTCTTATATAAAAAAATTAAACACAAACGTCCACACTGTTGGCTGTTAAACGTTTGCTCACGTTTCACATTATAATATATCTTGATCCTGTTTCCAAAATAGGTCACTAATTCCATGGGTGGGGGCAAATTCCCAACTGTCAAAGTACCATACAGTGGATCCCTCTTTGACATAAGCTACATAATGTGTTCCAGGTCCTCGGTGATCATCCAAATTGACAACAGCACATTCATGTTTCCAGGGTTGTGAGGGTAATTGGTTTCGCATAAACACACCTCGAAAATGAGAAAGCTTCAGTTGTTTAGCATAGCTTTACACTTGTTGATGCGTCAGGGCATGTCTTGCTATGGCTGAGGTTAAAGATGTTTTTATTTTATTTCGAAAAGGTGAAATTCCAAATCCTTGTTGATAAAAGGCTGGCTTCAAATTGACATTTCTAGCACCCATAGCAATGGCTTCCATCGTTTCATTGTGTCGCTGACTTTCTTTGAGTTGTTGCTTGCCCTGTTGCGCGGCTTTAATAGTTTTTGCCACTGCACTGGCGCCGCCTAAAAGTGAACATAAAGCAGCCAGACCAGCGAATAATGCAGGTAAAAATCCCGCTCGTTTGGGGACGGGGATCACTCGCCCTTGTTTTGAACCCTGTCGCTGACGTTTTGGAATAACATGTCTCTGTGCTGCTCGAAGAGCTTTCCTTATGGTCAACACATTATTTTTTCTTTTTTTCTTTCGCAAGGGCTTGCCCACGAATGTCTTAAGCCCAGGCTTTGCTAAGGACAGGGTCATATTTTCAGTCTTTCTCACCACATATCTTTGTTTCACCATGATGATGATGAGCAGCAACCTTTCACAAGAAAGTTTATGTCACAACTAACGTCAGATTGTTATTTCATGGCTGTATTTTCCAATTCTACATAAAGTGGGAAATCGTTTATGGTTTTTCCAGCTTGCTTTTCATTCCATGTCAACAGGAGATGAAAGGATAATTCGTCTCCTGCATTGACCATTTCATGGTTATGAACCAACATCCTATGACCATTTATCTCTATTTGTAAATGGTTCTCATCAGGTATGGCATATTTGATGTGAATGGTTCCATCATAGAGTAGTCGATAGTGGCTTAAACTCGAAGCAAGCACATAGGTCAAGTGCTGGTCATGAACTAGCGGTATATGTTTTCTCTCATTCACAGGTTTTACATTTGTTAGATGCACTAAAAATACAGATGGGATAAATTTATAAAGCCTTTTCATTTCATAGGTCACGTATCGCTTGGTACAGACATCATCATCTTCTTGTGGGTCTTCCACGTGAATAATGCGGTGATGATTAGCGCTATAGCCATCCACCGTAAGCTGAGGCATTTTGTCATAAAACTCATACACCTTGTTATCCACATACTTTTTTGTAGTAACGTCTGTAGACACTTGAGGATGTTTTACATGGGTTAACCGCTTTCCTTTAAAGTCATAATCTCCTTGTTTTGTGCGTGGCACTACTGACCTATCCACATAGTGTTTATTAGCAGGATCTGTTTCTTCTTATTTAGGATCATGTATGGGAACAGACCTAGCTTTGACTATCAACGCACGTCCAAAGACATCCATCGTCAACCTGCAGTACGAGTCTACTGTTTCTATGACAAGGCTCGGTGTCCTGTATATAGACAGCCTGCTAGCCTCTCTAAGCCTTAGTTGAAATGAAGCTAATTAAGCAGCAAGAGTCATTCCCCGCGAGAGACATGGTTTCCCATCTCTGCTCCACATCACGTGAACAACGCCATGGTTCACTGTTTCCATCTTCCATTCGCTGCATCATTGTGGGACCTTCCGGCTGTGGAAATACCAATCTTTTTGGCTGACACTTATTACAGCGCCCAATGGTCTGTGTTTTCAAAATATTTATATTTTCGCAAAATCTCTCTACCAACCCCTCTACGTGTTTCTGGATCAAGTCATGTCTGGATTACAAAATGAGAATATGGGGTATTTTACATTTTCCACGCATGAAAATGTTATTTCACCGGATGAGGTAAAGCCTGATTCACTCATGATTTTCGATGATGTATCCACTGAACGACAAGGCATCATTCAAAGCTATTTCAGCATGGGTCGACACAAACATATCGATTGCTTCTATCTTGGACAAACGTATTCTAAAATGTGCAAACAGTTGATTCGTGACAATGCCAATGTCATTGTTTTATTTCGCCAGGACGAGAGGAACAATCGTCACATTTATAATGAACATGTGAATCCAGATATGACCTTTCAAATGTTTACAGAATTGTGTGGCAAGTGCTGGAACACACAACGTCATTCCTGTTTAGTGATTGACAAACAAAGTGAACTCAACCAAGGGCGGTATCGCTTAGGGTTTGATCATTTTATTTCTATTTAAGGCACTGTATCATTCCCTCTCAAGTCATTTGTCACGACATCATGGCGTTAGCAGGGAGTCAATTGAAAAAGCATATTATTAGGGCAAAAAATACTATTCGCCAAAAGTTCCGTCAATTGAAATGATCACGTGCGGATCATGCTTTGTTTATTCAACAACATTTAGCCCCTCCGCTAAAAGCTATGTTGAAACCCTCTTTTAAGCCATCTGAAACGCTACCCACTGTTTCACAAGCTACGCAGACGCACCACGAGGACCCTGAGGAAGAGGAAGAGGAACAGGAAGATTTAACTAGTGTTAGCGAAGTTGAGGATAATGAGGAACAAGTGTTTACGCCTCAAAAAAAGGCATTACCCCTTTCAGAGTTTTTAAGAAAAAAGAAATCCCTGGCCATGGTCGAAACACCTTGCCCTTCCAGATCGTCTCCATTTTCACAACTCTTGGCCACCCCTCAACATAAAGCTCAACTGAAAAATATTTTAATGAAATATGATGGATCTACACTGGAACCCTATTTCACCAATCTATTTATTGGAAACACAGATACCACGTATGGTGTTCGCTATGAGGATGATAGTTTTAAAATTGGGGATTCATCGATTAAATTTGCTCGTACTAAAGCTGTCATTAAAAAGATCAACTATAAATTAACACCAGGACTGTTAAAGCTACTATTCTCTCGGACTCCCTCATCCCATGATTATACGTCAGAGGACCTTGATAAATATAAATCAATTTTATTGGATACCCATGCTCACAAAAGACAGTATGATCCCACTCAACAAGTGAATGCCAATATATCTCAAAAATATAAAACCATCATTGCAAAAATGTTCCCCACTAATCAATGTGGTCGTCGTAAAGTGTCCGCTTCGGGAGTGACATTTAAACCATTAAAACCCCTTGTGGATGTTACCTACAGGCATAATCCCAATAAACTCGTCCAGCGACTACAGCTGTTGCATGCTTCACGTCAAGCCGGCCATACTGGTCACGATTGGGAAATTCAAGAAATTGAGGAAGAACTTCGAAATGCCAAAATTATTGTTTAAGCCCTCACCCATTAAAATGGGTATTGCTCACGAGTTGCATCGTCCAGCTAGACGTCATTATCAGCGACTCAAGGTGATTTCACAGGGTGTGGATGAAATTTGGCAAGCAGACTTGGTTGAAATGATTCCCTATGCTAGCGTTAACAATGGTGTACGCTATATGTTGACGGTCATTGATGTTTATTCCAAAATGGCGTTTGTTGAACCTGTGCGTCGCAAGTCTGGTCCACTAGTTACCAAGGCATTTCAACATATTATTCAACACTCCAAACGTCAACCTCAGCTGCTACAAACTGATCAGGGGAAAGAATTTTTCAACAAGGATTTCTCCAGTTTTCTCAAATCTAAGGATATTCACCATTACACCACGTACGTCAGTCTCAAAGCCAGCGTGGTCGAGCGGTTCAACCGAACATTGAAAACCCATATGTGGAAAGCGTTTACCGCTCAGGGCACTTATCGCTGGTTGGACTTGTTACCTGAGCTAGTGTCACGTTACAATGACACCAAACACAGAACCATTGGGACCAAGCCACGCCTCGTGACCAAAAATATTCAGCGATTGGATAAACTGTTTAACCCCATAAAACAGCAGACCCTAAACGTCATCGACTTAACATTGGGGACCCTGTTCGTGTGAGCAAATTCAAGTCCGTCTTCGACAAGGGCTACACACCAAATTGGGGGACTGAACTATTTCGAATTCGTCAAGTCAACCTGAACAGTCCAGTCACCTATTTACTCGAGGACCTCAACCATCAACCCATAAAAGGCAGGTTTTATCTTCAAGAACTCCAAAAGACAGCGTTTCCTAAACATTACCTTGTGGAAAAAGTGTTGAAACAAAAAGGAAATAAACTATATACTAAATGGTTGGGATTTAGCTCAGCCTTTAATTCTTGGATTAATAAATTACATGTTGCGTGAACCTGTGTGCCTTGTATTTATTTATTCACTCATGTTGTACTTAACCTACAGTCCTATGTACAGTCCTCAGCTCTACATGTATTATGAGCAATACATATTTATTTCTCTCTTCACCTGTGTTGTCTCTTACACCAACTCTCCCCCTCTCCTCCCCTTCACCTCCCACCACTGTCAAAACAGGTTGTGACTTGATAGCTCTTATCGTGCGCGTGTACAGGTGAACACCTGTGTGTTAGATCATATTACACATGAACTCGCATTTTCTCACGTATGAACCAAAACAGGATATGACTTGTTTCACAAGGAGGACGGTAATAAGGTTATCTCACAAGTGTTCACATGTATTTCGTCACTTTCCTTTCATATCGTTATCCCATTATAGTAGTGGGGGATTAGTGAACAACGTCAGTTCAACACATTGCTTTACACGCAAATGTAGTTAGGCCCTTTGACATAATTTAAATAAATTCGTGGGCTAGTCCATAGGGACCAGTCCAACGGGGCTCATCCACAAGGACTCGTCCACAAGGACCTGTCCACAAGGACTCGTCAACAATGACCCGTCCACAGGGACTCGTCAACAAGGACCCGTCAACAGGGACTCGTCAACAAGGACCCGTCAGCCATGACTCGTCAACAATGACCCGTCAACAATGACCCGTCCACAGGGACTCGTCAACATGGACCTGCCAACAATAATCCGTCAACAATGACCCGTCAACAATAACCCATTAGGTTGGGTTAGGTTAGGTTACACTACAGCCGCCATCTTTTAAAAAGCCCGCCCTCTTACAAAAGCTATGAGTGGGCATGCGTAAAAAACAAAAAAAACAAGCATGTTAATTCATAGTGGCTACCCACCAAACACATGCACTTTATGTAGAACAACGTTTCATTCCATATTAGCATTCAAACTCTCACATGTTGCAGTTGGAAAGAGAGATTCTCAAAAAAATACAATTTCACCCCCTAATAGGGGTAGGTTGGAAATATGTTGTCCATTGGAAAGGGGGTGTTAGCCCGAGTTCAATGACACCTCGTACAAGTCTCTAGCCTAATTGGTTCGCGAGATATTGCCATTTTAGTATTCCAGCGGTGGAGCGGTGGCGGTGGTATCTGAACCCCTACAAAACCACTACTGTCTGAACAGTTGATAGCGAAGGTTGCTGGGTCAGTGAACTCGCAGTACACTGGATCTGGGCCAAGTCCTTGTATGGTGCAGCATTCTAGGTCAAGGGCAGTGCAAGTTATTTCGAGACGAGCCCATGTAAAATTATATACGACAACTTGTGTGGCCGGTAAAATATTTGCACGCCCACGACGAATTTTAAAATGAACATTGAAGCGAATCGCAGAAAGGGCAATATAGCTATCAGCGTGCGTTAGTGCGAGTTCAACCCATTACGGAAGAAAGGCTTGTCACTCAAACTGCAGAAGTCCTGGGAGGGCTCATACCGAGTCGTGAAACGGATCAACGATTTCGTCTACAGGATCCAGTGGAGCCCGAGGGCGAAGAAGAAGATCGTGCATCAAGATTGCCTGGCAGCCTACGGAGGGACACGGTCGGACCAATGACTGATCGGGACGATCCGATTTTTTTAAAGGAAGGGTGGTGTTACGAGTGCCAGACAGCTTCGCTGCTTCGCGCGTGACTCAGGCCGCCCCCTGCTATCCCTGACTGTGTGTTACCAGCGCCATACGCAACGGGGCTGTAAGAACAAATGGGCATGGTCCAGAAGGTTCGTGCCCCACCTAGTATTGGAAATCTCGAGAAGGTGTGAACCCTGGTCTACTCTAGAAACATATGTGAGTCATCAGCCCCGATATATAATGAGCTATCCTGGCCGGTGACGGGGACTGTGAGTTTTGGGAGTGTGATTTCCAGTGCGATAGAGGTGTTACGGTGACGTGAGAATTGCGAAACAGTGTGTATTCAAGAACAGTGAGGGACAGACTGTGGCTTGTGTACAAGAGGTAGAGTTGTAGTTACTTCTAGCCGAGGACACCGGTCTCATTAGTGAGGGGATTAACTGCAGGAGCATGTAAAAGGGTGAGTGTGCTCCATAAAGGAGGAAGCTTCTGTAAGACAGCTAATTGTTCATACTTGCTTATTGTGTGGTGTAACTTTCTAGTCCTGCAATAAAGCTAATGTTTCTTTAATGGGCCATTTGTGTTGTGCTTTTACCCACTGTAATCCAATTAACGAACTTGGTACTAGGGGTAGCACTTATCAACTGGTGTCAGAAGTGGGATTACGAACCCATGCACAACACCTGAAGGTCCTGGTTTCAAAACCCGTGCAGGTCATTTTACCACAGATCACTAATTCTCCTGTGAGTGCATGCCCATTATAAGACAAACAACTAAAATGGAAGTGCAATTGCAAGCACTGCTAGAAAAGTTAAGTGGCATGGAAACCAAGATGGAGGCTGGCCAGAAAAAGATGGAAGACGGTCAAAATAAGTTAGTGGAGGACCAGAAAAAGATGGAAGACGGCCAGAAGAATTTAACCGAGGACCTAACTTCCAAATTAGAGGACGGCCAGAAGAAGATGGAAGACGGTCAGAAGAATTTAGCCAAGGACCTAACTTCCAAATTAGAGGACGGACAGAAGAAGATGGAAGACGATCAGAAGATATTGGCCGAGGACCTAAATTCCAAATTAGAGGACGGCCAGAATAAAATAGCAGAGGACCTGACTACCAAATTTCTGAATGGCCAGAAAAATTTGGAAGAGCGTCTGCTGACTAAATTAGAGGAAAGTCAAAAGAAATTAGAGCTGGGTCTGCGTGAGGAAGTCTCGGCAGTGGAAAAGAAGTTCGACTCCTTACAAGAAGAAGTTGCCGAGCTGCGCCTATGCCCGCTGACGGGGGTTGAAGAGAGATTCAACGCTCTACAAAAGGAATTTGCTGAGCTGCGCCGACGCCCGCCGATTGGGTTGGAAGAGAGATTCAACACCCTACAAGAGGAAGTTGCTGAGCTGCGCTGACGCCCGCTCCCAGTTACACCGGGAACGTCAGGGACGGGACAGAGCAGAGTGATGCCCCCAACCTTCGACGGGAAGGTCCCGTGGAGCACTTACTTACGTCAGTTCGAGGCGGCCTATTCCATAAACAACTGGAACAACACGGAAAAGGCTACAGCTCTCATTGTAGCGCTGAGAGGGGACGCCCTTAATGTCCTTCAGGCCATCCCGACTGAATCTCAGGACTACGCTTCACTAATCGCCCATATGGAGTCCCGATATAGAGATAGCCATCTTCAGCAGGCCTACCAGATGCAGCTCCGGACCAGGGTACAAAAGAACGCGGAAACCCTGCAGGAGTTCGAGACGGACATCGCACGCCTCGTAAGGCTCTCATATCCAACAGCGCCGGCCGACTTTCTTGAACAGATTGCGACGCAGACATTCACCGACGGGCTACGTGACTCGGATAATCAACAGGTGCTGCAACTCGCGCGCAATAAGACCCTGGCAGATGCGCTGAGCCACGCATTTGAGTTTGAGACGGCAAAGCAGACATCTAGAATGCACGCGCGGGTGCGTCAAGTGGACGTCGACGAACCAGCCAAAACCAACGAGACCAAGCCCCTGGCCGATGAATTGATGGAGGCGCTAGGCCGTTTCTTCGATAGTCACGGCACCACCAACAATGACACAGCCGGAAGACACGCGGAGAGGCGGCCCGGAAGAGGACTACCGACCTGCTGGACCTGTGGTAAGAAAGGCCACCTGAGCAAGGACTGCAGTGATCGCCGCCACCGAGGGTATCCGTCGGGAAGTCAGTCGCCTGAAAACCGCGCGACCCAGGGAAACGAGTATTAGCCAGCCTTGGGGGGCAAAGGATGGCTTGTGACAGTAGTCAAGCCCCGGCAGTCCAAGTCCGTGTGACGAAGTTACCGAGGGACAATAGCAGCCTGATGGTTGACGAAGTCGTCAACGAAGTGAGCTGGCCCATGCTGATCGACACGGGAGCAACGAGGACCATCGTCAATCCCACCGTGATCCCGAAGTGGAGAGTGCAACCCACACAAAGGAACTCCAGCTAATAACCGTGACTGGAGAGACTACACCGGTACATAACGAAGCATCACTGGAATTCATCATTGGTCAACGGGCGATGAAGCATCCAGTGCTCGTGGCTGATGTAGCAAACGAAGTGATCATCGGAGTGGACATTCTGGACCAGAACAACATAATCCTGGACCAGAGTACTAACACTCTCCACTACGGAGGTGAGGAACTTGCTTTGCGGCCAGCACACGAGGCCAACACCGTACGACGAGTAAGGCTGAGAGAGGACGTCACCGTTCACGCCAGGACGGAGGTCAGCGCTGCCGTAATTGTCGACGGAACTGCTGAGGGAGCGGCGGCTGTCATCGAACCAAAATATGAGGTCATCCAGACAAAAGGATTGCTAATTGCCAAGACCCTCGTCAACACGACGTCTCGAAGGAACGAGGACCATCGTCAATCCCACCGTGATCCCGAAGTGGAGAGTGCAACCCACACAAAGGAACTCCAGCTAATAACCGCGACTGGAGAGACCGCACCGGTACATGGCGAAGCATCACTGGAATTCGTAATCCGCCTGTCCAACCTAAAAGACTATGACATTACGGTTCACCGGGACACCACCCTAGGAGTCTGCGAGCCCGTTTCCTGGATTGCCCGCATCACAGACATGACGGACGACCCCTGCAGACGGACATCCGAAGAAGACGCGCTCTGCCAGAAGAACTACAGAAGCTGTACCAAGGATCCCATGAGACGAGGAGCAATCACGCCAATTTCGGGACCTGCTACGCGAATTCCAGGACGTCTTCTCCATGAGGAGCAATGACTTCGACAGGACAAGGCTGGTCCAGCACAAAATCAACGTTAGGGAGAGTGCACCGATTAGGGCCCCATTCCGACGTGTCCCGCTCCCCAAGCAAGCTGAAGTCGACCGGATGGTGGAAGAAATGAAGGAGCAGAGGGTGATCGAGCTATCACATAGGCCTTGGAGCTCTCCGGTCGTGCTAGTGAAGAAGAAGGACGGTTCCATCAGGTTCTGCGTGGATTACAGGCGGGTGAATGACGTCACGAAGAAGGACAGCTACCCTCTACCCCGGATCGACGACACCCTGGACTCCGGTCTCATTAGTGAGGGGATAAACTGCAGGAGCAAGTAAAAGGGTGAGTGTGCTCCATAAAGGAGGAAGCTTCTGTAAGACAGCTAATTGTTCCTACTTGCTTATTGTGTGGTGTAACTTTCTAGTCCTGCAATAAAGCTAATATTTCTTTAAAGGACCATTTGTGTTGTGCTTTTACCCACTGTAATCCAATTTACGAACTTGCTACTAGGGGTAGCACGTATCATTAATATACAGTAATTAATAGGTATCCTTCTGATGAAGAATAAAATACCATATGCATTGTTGTTGCTGTTAATTATTATTATTATTATTGTTATTATTATTATTAGAGGTAGTAGTAATTTAGTACTAGGAGTGGTAGGAGTGAGTGAGTGAATTCCCCAGCCCTGGGGTCTCCACAAACTTGAGAGGGGGTTTGATTTATTAATCAACAATGTACATACAGTACATATAAAAATAGTAATTCACAATAATCATACAATTTAGTTTGAATAAATGAAGATAAGTAATAGTTAAAATACATTGAAAGTCTAATATTTAAATATCTATTTCCCACAAAGACAACCTGTGTCTTATCTGTGGGAGCTGCTGTATGTACATACATTATAATAACATGAGATAAAACTCGTAACATCTAATATCTACTAACTATACATATTCTTGAGACCCATTTCCAGCCCTGGAACTTCCAAAAGCTGGAGGGAGCGATCACTGTAAGGTTTTCCATTTACCAACTTATTAAAGAATTTAAAATTAAAATACATATATATCTGAAGCCTCCGTGGCTTAGGCGGCAGCACGCCAACCTCTCACCGCTGGGTCCGTGGTTTAGATCTCAGTCACTCCATGTGGGATCTGTGCTGGACAAAACGGAGGCAGACAGGTTTTTCTCAGGGTACTCTGGTTTTTCCTGTCAAAAATTTAATTCCAGAAACTCTCTCCACTATCATTTTATTTCATCTGTCATTCATTTAAGCATTGCCTCAGAGGAGTGCAACAGGCTTCGGCAGCCGGCACAGTTCATATCCTCGCCGCTAGATGGGGGCTTCATTCATTCCACCACTGCCCGGTCGGTCGACTGGAAGAAGACTGTGGATTTTCATGACCATACATATATATCTAACATATAGTGCGTTGTTCTAAGGTCAATCAGCCAAAACAGGCTAATAGATTCTTATTTGTATTATTTCTTAATTTGGTCTTTAGCTTTATTTTTCGTTTTATGATTCTTAACGACAGAGGTAATTCATTAAAAATTGTTGGTATTACCACCCTTAGTTCCTTCTTACCATATGAATTTATCCATCTGGGAATATTACATATCCCTCAATCTACTTGTCTAGTTAGTTTTCCATGTTGTATTTGCTTTTATACCTGTTGTCATAGTAATACGTAGGTATTACATTTACTTTGTACAGGTCTTCCACAGAGAGAAAGACCTCATTCTTGGTTAGCTAGTCCCTAATTAACTTCAAAATCTCTCCTGGATATCGCCTATTATTTTTAAATGACTCTTGCTGGACTTCCCCAAGAAGCAATACCATATCTCATAATAGACTCTACTGATGCTGAGTAAGTCATAAGGTATATCTGTGTGTTTGCGCAGTAGTCCAAAGTGTGAAAGACGAACAGTGTATTTCTTAATTGCTTCACCAGCTCTAATATTTGTTTGTTCCATTTGAAATGGTCATCAATAATAATGCCAAGTTATTTGCCGATATTGACTCTCTCAATAAAGTTATTACGGTGCATGAAAAATTTGAGGTCAGGTAATCTCCCTTGTTTACGTGTAGGGAGTTATAGTTATGGAATTTTACCTTAATATTTTCCTTAATATTATGTGACATGATAATGTTCATTCATTTAGATTTTTGTGATTTATTATTAACTCATTATCATGTCTCCATCCCAAAATATTATCAAAGTCTTCTTGAAGCATGCTGTGTGCTTTCCGTGAATCCTTATGAATTTCAATTAACACAGTGTCATCAGCATTCAATAGTAATTTAGTTTTTGTTACAACCTTTACAATATCATTGACAAATATGCTATACATAATAGGTCTCAACATAGAATCTTGAGGTATTGCCACTGTTAACTTCAAATTGATCACTTTCCATGTTATTTATTTTAATTACCATTTTCCTTTCTCTCAAATAACTATCAAACATTTTCAACTCCTTTCCTCTGATACCAATGCATTCTAATTCGAAGATCCCACGGAAAGAAAGGGGTAAGTCCATGTTTTTCGGAAATGAGTTTATAGTGCATACTGGTGGCCAGCCATCGTAACTACAGATCAGTTGACATTTATTTCAAAAAAGCGGTAAGTCACCGAGATACGAGGTTTTTATTTTTAGTGGATACGGAAAGAATGTCCTCTATCCTCTCACTTGTTCATAATTTAACTTTAGTTGTTATTTGTATTACATGTACTTCCTTCATAAGAAATGAATTTGGCAAAATAACTACTGTACATTGCTTACACTCAATTGGGGTGTTTTAAAGTATATATTTTCAGTGTTGAAAGTTTAAATTGGCTCTCCTGAAAAAAATTGCATCATGTGACTTACCCTGTTTTACCCGTGGAGTTTTCACTTATGTAATATACGATTAAAGGGCAACGTGTCAAACACCCTCGAGAAATCTAGAAATAGTACCAGAACCTGTTTGTCATTGTTTAGGACACGATTTACAATGCTGGAAAATTCTGTTAACATCAATTGAGCACTTGGTGGTGTCATTGACAGTAGTAGTAGTATTAGTAGTAGTAGTGTTGCTGTTGTTGTTGTCCTGAATACTTCTATGTAGCAAGGATATTCTATAAACATTATACCACAATGTTGTAATCACTTTGGCTGGCTACGTGGTGAAGTGGTAACGTTTTCACTTGCTGTACTCAAGGTTGCGAGATCAAATCCCAACTTAATCAGTTGCCATCTGAGGGTGCTCAAATGTGAGGAGTCAAGTCAGTAGATATACTAGCAGGCATGTTAAAAATCCCTGTTAGGGCAAAATTCTGGAACCTTGGTGTCACTAAGATCCGAATCAGTATAAAGCGACATAAAATCCAAAACTGTAATTCTAATCACTTTAGAAGGAATATTTTCAGTGAAGCAAGAAACATGACGTGTAAGTAATAAATCGATAAGTAGGTTGCGATAAATGTTCGTTCCATCCAGAATCGCTCTTTTTAATTCCAACTACTGGGGTTCAACCAATGTTGTCTCATTTTAAGATCACTAATATACACATTATTATTATTATTATTATTATTATTATAAACTTTGCAGAAAGTATACGCAACTGAAAGCAACGGGAGGGATCAATTCGATATTCATCGGTAGAGAAAGTCAAAATTCTTGAATGAAAGGGGCTAAAATTCTCAGTTAATGAGTTTTTTTTTAGCGTATGGCTCTTAGTACCAGGAGTGTCCAAGGACATGTTCGGCTCGCCAGTGTCTATAGCTGCTTCTACGCGGACACCCAAGGGGTCAGCTACAAGTACCGTCGCGTGTGGAGTGTTGTCTGGGGAGAAAAGTATGAATGTAAGGACGAGGAATTGGAAGGTAGTGGCTGTGGCCTATAGTTAGGGACCAGGCATTTGCCTGGAAGGAAGATGGGAAACCACAGAAAACCATCATCAAGGTCGCCGGCGGGGAGATTCGAACCTCCTCGCCTCCCGGATGTGAGCGACTGCCTGCAGCCCCGCCGTAACGACCACGGCTAACTCACCCGGTAGTTAATGAGGGTAAACATTCTTGAGTGAATTCGAAGAATTCTTGAGTGAAACTGGATGTTTTACACTGCTTTATTAAGTTATTTTGTCAGTAATAATTAGTTATTGAGAGTTTTATGCAGCAAACAGTTCTAAGAAACTTAATATTATTCAACTTTCAAAGTTGAACGCAGACAATAGTTCATAGTTTGTCATTGAAAGGCTCGTTCTTCTATTTGTCAGCACACGAGAACTGCGCATAAGAATGTTAGTCTCATTCCTCTCCTAAGGCGTCCGCCACCTATCAAGTCGTTTACGAACCCTTTCAACCGTCTAGCGACAACATTCCAAACTTTGTGGATTTTTCAGATATGATAAGGCAGAAAACAATTCTGTTCTGGAACTTGGTCAATAAATATTATGAAAAAACAATCTAAAATTTTCAAATTCAGTTAATTTATTTATAACTGCCCACAAATTCTGTTCTTTTCGCGAATAACAAAAAACATGCTAATTTCGCAAGTCGGATTTTTGTGAGTGTTCCATGAGTTGAAACGTGTAATTTTATGATATTTTTTATGTTAAACATGTTCTAAGACAATGTTTAAATGTTTTAATTTTTTTCGTGATTTCGCGAGTTGCGAATTTTGACTGTTTCCATTCATGGGCAATGAAACATCATTCATATAGAAGTTGCCATCATAACTGGAACAGGCTATGTACGAGTGTGGGAAGCAATTAGATAGCACCGTTTTCTTGAAAACGGTCGTGAATACGAGCGAGGTGGAAGGTAGCAGGCAGACTAAAGGGTGTGTACACAGGTTTATACGTCCCTGTTCATGACGCAGGTCCAGCTTCGATTCCCGGCTCTGCCAAGTAGTAGAAATTCTGGTGTGAGGGCTGGAACGGGGGAACACTCAGCCTCGTGAGGCAAAACTGAGAAGAGTAGGGTTCAATTCCCAGCTGAGCCATCTTGGAAGTGGTTTTCCGTGACTTCCCACTTTAACTCCATGCTAATGCTGGGATGGTTCCTTACGTATGGCCACAGCCGCTTCCTTCCCAATCCTATCCCTATATTACAAATACACACACTATTACAGCCATCACAATAGCACAGGTTATCACACAATTTACACACTAACACGGGGTTATATGACAGCGATGTCTCAACCCCTAAAATAAGCAACAACAACAACGATACCCGGGTCAAAGTGTTTGAATGGAGGCGAGGCGAGAATTAGGCGTCCTTGTTAGTTGGTGTGAGTTTCAAACAGACTCCGGACAAGTAACTTTGCTCGAATCTGGACGTGCTCTATTGTGGGGCGAGAAACCGGCCAGTTGGACGTGGTTTGCATCTTTCCCTTTCAGCTAACTTTCCGTCCTCTTGCTGCAAGCAGCTGCTCTAGCTCTCTTCATGCAATCAGATGTCTCACTTCACAATGTTGGTACTAAAGCCTACATTTATAAATCGACTTATTATTAAACTGTAAACCAACAACGGTAGCTACAATTGCTAAGGTGCACCATTAGGCCATGATGCCATTTTATCTGAGGACTCGGTAGGCGAGTAGGTTCGAATCCCACTGAAGGTCGTCCTTGAAATAGTTTTCCATGGTTTCCCATTTTAACTCCAGGAAAGTACTAGGACGGTACCTCCTAATGGGCCATGGTTGCTTACTTTTAACTACTTGTCCAGTTTCATTCATCTTTGTTTATTTAATTTTGCATTAATTCTGGCCATCACGTTGGCGTAAGGGGAGCCTCCGTGGCTTAGGCGGCAGCACGCCGGCCTCTCACCGCTGGGTCCGTGGTTCAAATCCCGGTCACTCCATGTGACATTTGTGCTGGACAAAGCCGAGGTGGACAGGTTTTTCTCCGGGTACTCCGGTTTTCCCTGTCACAATTTCATTCCAGCAACACTCTCCACTATCATTTCATTTCATCTGTCATTCATTTAATCATTGCCCCAGGGGTGTGCGACAGGCTTCGGCAGCCGGAACGGTTCATATCCTCGCCGCTAGATGGGGGCTTCATTCATTCCATTCCCTGACCCGGTCGGTCGACTGGAAGCAGGCTGTGGATTTTCATTTTTTCACGTTGGCGTAAGGAAGAGCATCTAGCCGTGAAAACCACCCGTCACATAGAAATACACCACTTCTCATCTGACCCCGTAGAACGGAAATACAAAGGAAATATAGCGGAAAAGAGTTACAGGCATTCAAGCACATGAGCTTGCGGGCGTGGTGTCGCAGCGGTCAAGTTCCTTGCCTCTCACCAAAGCGGACTGGGTTTGATTCCTGGTCAATGAATGCGAGATTTTCGAAGTGGAATGCCATGCCCTGTGGATCGTATTCCACGTAAAAAGGAGGTCAGTAGGTAATGTTAGGCGGCTCCAGCGCAGGGGCAAATGCGTAAGATGGCCGCCACGCTGTCACAGGGGGAGGTCGGCCGTGTAGTTGCTAAATGGAATATGTATTATTATTATTATTAATTTTATTAGGTACTTATTGATTGATAGCTTGCCACGGTGGGTGACTGGTTATCGTGTCGGACTACCAACCCCAAGCTTGCAGGTTCGCTCTTGGTCGTGGTAACTGATTTTTGAAAGGCGGCAAAAATTACGACACGCATGTCATACAATGTTGGCATGTCAAAGAACCGAGGGAGAGGTCGGCTGTGCAGTTGCTAAATGGAATATTTATTATTGTTTATTATTATTATTTATTATTATTTATTATTATTATTATTATTATTATTATTATTATTATTATTATTATTAGGTAATTATTGATTGATCATGTATAATCAAGACCAGCCTTATATTGCCCACTTTATGGTGTAGTGGCTAGCATTCTTGGCTGTTACTGTGGAGGCCTGGGTTCGAGTCATGGCTCTGTCAAGAAATTTAATTCTGGGCTGAGGGTTGGAATGGGATACACTCAGCCTTGTGAGGCTGAGAGCTGGAATGGGGGTACACTCAGCCTCATGAGGTGAAAGTAAGAAAAGGTGGGTTTCATTCCTACCTCAGCCATTGTGAAAGTAGTTTTTTGTGGTTTCCCACTTTTACTCTAGGCAAATGCAGGGGTATATCTTAACTTAAGGCCACGGCAGCCTCTTTTCCAATGATGGTTATTGGAATTATAAATACACGCACTAGTACAGGCATTACAATAACACAGGTTATTAGACAAATTCCACACACCCAACTACACAAAGCTGATAACGTATAAATCCCTATGTTTTAGCTATACACAACTAATGGAAAAAAACACTGATATATTTTTTAATCTCATATCACATTAAGAAGAGAATTGAAGTGTTTTGAAATGTGGTGTTACAGGAGAATGATGAAGATTAGATGGGTAAATAGGGTTACAAACAAAGAGGTATTAAGACTAGTGGGAAAAGAGAGATGTTTCTGACAACTGCTAATAAAGACAAGAAATATGCTGGTAGGGAACATACTAAGACACCCAGGAATAACAAGCTTAGTTATGGAAGAAAGGGTTGAGGTTAAGAACTGTAGGGGTAAACCAAGGTTTGAATAGGTTACACAGATTGCCTTGGATGTAGGGTATGGTACCTATGCAGAGATGAAATGATTAGCTCAGGACAGGGAGGCATGGAGGACTGCATCCAATCATTCAAAAGACTGAAGATTCAAATCAACAATACCGAATTGGTAAGACTTACCTCAGTAAAGCATTCCTTTTTAACTACACGGGGGCTGATGACCAAGGTGTCCCAAAGTTTTTTACTCACCTGATGACAGAAATGTCCCTACATACATGTAAACACACGAGCCTGATGACCACATTATTCTAATTTTTTACACTTAAACATGCTATACTAATGATCAAATACTCCTTTAGCAAGTCCAGAGACAAAGACTGCTACTACATTGCCAACAGACACTATTGATGCATTGACAGAAATATGATCTGTTTCCGGTCGTGACATGCTCTGAAGTAGCAATCATTACAATCATAGCTTTATTATACAGACATGGAATAACATTATTATGTAGCCAAGATCGACCATTTTATTGGTCCAGTGGTGAGTGCTTTTGTACATGAGGTTTTAGCTTGAATCCAGACTTGGGATTAGGAGAGGTAACACTAAAGAGAGAGAGAGAGAGAGAAAAAGGGTGTTATAGCTCAGTGGTCAAGATGTTTCCCTCTCCTTACAAAGACCCCAGGATACATTCAGCCTTGTGAGGCAAAAACTGTGAAAATGTGGGTTTGATTCCTACTTCAACCATCCTGGAAGTAGTTTTTCTTCGGTTTTCCACCTCTACTCCAGGAAAATGCTGGGATATATCTTAACTTAAGGCCACGGCAGCCTCTTTTCAATCCTCATCAGAATTATAAATGCACACACTAATACAGCCATTACAAATCATACAGGCTATCAGACAAATTCAACACACACCTAAGTACACGAGGACTAAATGATTATAATGTCAAAGCCCCTTAAATGCAACAACAACAACAACTACTACTTCTACTTCTACTACTACTACTGTAATATTCATGTCCACCGCGTTGTATAGTGGTTAATAATCTTGGCTGTCATAATTGAAGTTCAGATTCGGTTCCAGGCTCTGCTAAGAAATTAAATTTTTGGTCTCAGGACTGAAACGGGGTACACTCAGCCTTGTGAGACAAAAACTGAGAGGAGCTGGGTTTTGATTCCTACCTCAGCCATCCTGGAAGTAGTTTTTCTGCGGTTTTCCACCTCTACTCCAGGCAAATGCTGGGATATATCTTAACTTAAGGCCACGGCAGCCTCTTTTCAATCCTCATCAGAATTATAAATACACACATTAATACAGCCATTACAAATCACACAGGTTATCAGACAATTTCAACACACACCTAAGTACACGAGGACTAAATGATTATAATTTCAAAGCCCCTTAAATGAAACAACAACAACTACTACTACTACTACTACTACTACTACTACTACACTAATATTCAAGTCCACCGCGTTGTTAGCGGTTAATATTCTTGGCTGTCATAATTGAAGTACAGATTCGATTCCAGGCTCAGCTAAGAAATTTAATTTTTGGTCTCAGGACTGAAACGGGGTACATTCAGCCTTGTGAGGTGAAAATAAGAAAAGGTGGGTTTCATTCCTACCTCAACCATATTGGAAGTAGTTCTTTGTGGTTTCCCACTTTTACTCTAGGGCTAGGCGAATGCAGGGGTATATCTTATCTTAAGGCCACGGACGACTCCTTTCCAATCCTTCATTGCGAATACACACAATATTACAAGCCCGCAATAACTCAGGTTATCAGACAAATTCTACACACACACTCAAGTACACGGGGCTAAATGATCACGATGTCAAAGTCCCCTCAAAAGAAACAACAGCAAATAATGTAATGTTCATGGCCACCTCGTAGTGTAGCGGCTAGTAATCTTGGTTGTCACCGCCTAAACCTCGATTTCATTCCTGGTTTTGCCAAGAAATTTAATTCAGGTCTGAGTGCTGGAATGGGGTATACTCAGTCTTGTGTGAAAAGAGAAGGGTTTGAATCCCACCTCTGTCACCTAGAAGTGGTTTTAGGTGGTTTCCACTTGTACTTCAGGTGAATGCTCGGATGGTTCCTAAATTAAGGCCACGGCAGCCTCTTTTCCAATCCTCATCAGAATTACAAGTACACACACTCTTACTGTCATTACAATAGCACAGGTTATTATGTTTTTAGCATATTCTAACAAAAACACAAGAGATAGGTTGGTAGAACACTTACTAAGAAACCCAGGAATAGCAAGCTTAGTTATGGAAGGAAGGTCTAGGACAAGAACTGTAGGGGTAGACCAAGGTTAGAATATGTTAAACAGATTGTTTTGGATGTAAAGTGTGGCTGCTATGTAGAGATGAAACGATTAGCTCAGGGCAGGGAGGTATGGAGAACTGCATTAAAACATTTAAAGGCTAAAGATTCAAAACAAACAATATAGATTGTTGTATCACTTACCTGTACAGAGATTGTCTTTTTGTTGATATCCATGGAAAGAACAACATTAGCTTGTTAGCAAAACCAACAATATTAGCAAAGGCGACGCATAGCGTGTCAAATTTTAACAACATGTTGGTGACTAACTGCAGAAGATGTAAAAACATTTGTATTCAGTACACTGGGGGGTGGGGGTCATGACACAAATGCCCCTTAACCTGAATGCACTTACCTAAATGACAGAAATATTTCGTTAACAAGCCTGGAACCCCTTACAAGACTGAACTGCTGCGCTGTCTCTATCATGCTCACTTGCACTGATGATGACTTTGCTGTAATTTAATCTGTTGCCGCTTGTATACAATCTGTTCACATTGACTTTTAGTAGCAGCAAGTAAGATACAAGAGAGAAAATGGATTACTTTATGCTGTATTGGTTAACAGTTTAGCAGGCCCTGTGGTGTAGGGGTAGCGCGCCTGCCTCTCACCCGGAGGCCCCGGGTTTGATTCCCGGCTCTGTCAGGGGGGGTTTTAGAAACTGATGTGAGGGCTGGAACGGGGTGCACTCAGCCTCGTGAGGCAAAACAGGAAAGAGGTTGGTTTAGTTCACACATTATCCAAAATGGACGGGTTTTTCGTTGGTTTCGCACTTTTACTCTAGACAAATACTTGTTGTTATTTCTAGGGCAACACTAGCTCTTTCCCAAACCTGACCTAATGTATTATCACTGTAAACGCATTTGGAGGACTTTTTTTGGATCCTGCTATAGTTTAATGGCAGATGATAATTATTTGATCCTAACTCATAGATAGCTCTTTACCTGTTACAAGCACTGTCAAGATATTTTAAAATGAATTTAAATTTACCAAAATGCTCTAGGCAGAATGACTGATATGACTTAAAGTTTTTTATAGTCTCTTAACAATATGCAACTAATGATCTGAGTACACAAGGCTGATGACTATGATTTTCCAAGTTTATTACCAAAACGGGGTTAATTAATGATTTACTGATATATTTTTATCCTACAACACAGTCAAGTAAATGGGAATATGTGGACATAATATGTAGCACACTTAAGTACATGAGGGTAATAGCTATGATATCTAAATATCATAACGGTTATAACGACTTTTATATTACAAACCCTATAATATGATTTATGTACACTCAAATACGTGGGTTAATAATTGAGATGTCTCTAAACCTTGACACAATAGTTTACCATGAAGTTATTGGGGCCCATGTTATACATTTATGACAGGGAAAATTAAAACTTATATATGAATGGTAAATATTTTTTTTCAATAGTTTTTGTTTTTATAAATGCAGTGGTAGATAGACGTTATTTTGTATAACATTCTTACTTGCAGTAGTAATAAGCCTCTACGTTTCCGCTAACACACATAGACGGACTGTACTATTGCCTCGCATTAAGATCATTTACAAAAACTTAGAATGAAAAATAAAAATCTTGTTTTGGAAATATCATTTTTCAACATACACAAAATAAATAAAAATGTGGAAACAGCAAAATGGAAAATCCATGTTTCCATATCGACAGCATTTAAGAACTTTAAACTGGCATTTAAAAAATATATATAAATGGGAAATTGACAAATGTGTAAATATGAAAATGGAAAAATCCATGTTTCCATATCTTGAAATTGAAAAACTTCAAACTGACATTTAAAAAAAATGCAAATGGAAAATTGACAAATTGCAATGTGTGAAATGTGAAAATGAACAAATGGCTATCATAAAAAACATGGTGCTCTATGGTTGAGGTGTGAATCAAACCCTCTCTACTTATTTGGACCACCCGAGACTAAGTAGACTAGTTTTAGTCCTCATACTGGGTTCTATGACATGCCAACATCGTATGACATGCGTGTCGTAATTTTTGCCGCCTTTCAAAAATCACTTACCACTACCAAGAGCGAACCTGCAGGCTTGGGGTTGGTAGTCCGACACGATAACTACTCACCCACCGTGGCAAGCTATCAATCAATAATTACCTAATAAAATTAATAATAATAATAATAATAAATATTCCATTCTGCAACTACACGGCCGACCTCCCCCTGTGACAGCGTGGCGGCCATCTTGCGCATTAGCCCCTGGCCCAGCTATGACTGTCCCCTCCATAAGAATAACATAGAGCTGGTTGCGCGCGGCGGCCATCTTACGCATTAGCCCCTGCGCTGGAACCGCCTAACATTACCTACTGAGGTCCCGTGGCTCAAGATCGCGAGATTAACGGTCACGGTAAACTACAAACTTCCTTCCTTTTTCAAGCACATGCAGTACACGAGATGAAGACGAGGCACTACGAAGTAAATTAATGGTCTGGTGCGGGTCTTCAAAACTGACAACGCATGGATGACGTTCATGTCAGAACTAGCGTTCCAGCACCTCAAACTAGAAATTAAATTATTTGGTAGAGCCTGGAATCGAACACGGCCTCCTGGGTGGCAAAAAACCATGCGAACTACTACACTACGAGAAATACACTATATGGAGAACACCTCAATTAACACAATACTTCTGAATATTTTACTAATATAAAGTGATTGAAAATCAAACTCGTACAGCGGCCTCTTCAGGGAATAAATAGTGTCTCTCTGAGGTATGCACTAATAACGCTCTATATGACAAACATATCCAGTTAATTACTACAGATAATGTAAACGATCACTTGTAAATATCAACTTACTCCCATTTAACCCTATCCTAACGATACGAACAAAATTTTAATCCTCTATAATGCTGCCTCAAAATGAAACTCCCACATTTGCGGTTTCGCGAAGAAACAGGGTAAGTATCGAGAAATAATACAAAAGCTAATATTTTGTACGGATCCTCCCGTTTTAGAATATCCCTCATTCGGCACAGATCTTAACAGGTTTCCGCTATAAGGAAGTGCATTGGGACTGAGTGGTGTGTTTAGTTCTTTAGGATCCTTATTTAGCGATCTGCTGCGAACAATGTGAGTCTTTTGCCGTCAGTCACGACTTGAATGTCATTTTTGGTCCCTACTGTAGGTTCTCGTTTTCGTTCAGGATGTTCAGACACACATCCTGATCCATTATGATATCTATTAAGTGCAAGTTCACTACACCAATAACAGACACTCTCATATAATTCCATCGCGTTTTACAGAGAGGCCCAAGTCGGTTAAAAACAGATGTTCATATAGAGTTAGTGTGATACTGATCTCTTTATCAGTAAATAAAATTATTACATGTAATTGAAAATCCACAGCCTGCTTTCAGTCGACCGACCGGGTCAGGGAATGGAATGAATGAAGCCCCCATCTAGCGGCGAGGATATGAACTGTGCCTGTCGCACCTCCTGGGGGCAATGATTAAATGAATGACAGATGAAATGAAATGAGAGTGGAGAGTGTTGCTGGAATGAAATTTGTGACAGGGAAAACTGGGGTACCCGGAGAAAAGCCTGACTGCCTCCAGCACAAATCTCACATGAAGTGGCCGGGATTTGAACCACGGACCCAGTGGTGAGAGGCCGGCATGCTGCCACCTAAGCCATGGAGGGTCGTTATTACATGTAATTAATTTCAGGACTAGTGTTTTCCTTACCGGGTGAGTCAGCTGCGCCTAATATTTTTTTTTATGCAGCCCAACCAGTCTGTGTTGTCAGGAAGGTCGACATTTCTCTGCTTGCATCTCGTAAGGTACTAATGCACTGCAAGCATATTCCGCAAACGATACTGGACTCTATTATGTTTCCCGCGTAATAGTCTGTAGTCAAATAGAGGGAAAGCTAATAGTGTTTAGTATCGTTTGGAGGATATGCTTGCAGCGCATTAATACCATACGGGATTCAGCAGAGAAATATCGAACTTTCTAATAACAACGCTAGTTGGGCTGATAAGTTTGACAGAGACAAGCTAAGGAGCAACCATGAATTCACCCACAAGTTGGAAACTTTAAATCCAGAGAATTGGGAACAATTACAAGAGGCTATAGTCAGAACTGCAAAGGAGACTGTCCCACTCACAAAATCAAGAAAGCATCCTTGGTGGGATCATGAATGTGATACAGCAGTTCAGCTAAGACAGGTTGCGCGGCAGAAATGGTATTGCCACAAAAATGAAGAGAATAGGGTCAACTTCCTAAACGCGAGAAAATCTGCATCAAAAACCATCCGTGGCGTGAAACGTACGTTTAATAGGGAACAGTTGGTACAGATTGAGCAAGATTTCCAGAAAAATAACACACGTCCACATTTTAAGCCCACATTTTAAATTATTATTATTATTAAATCGTTACAAATACACACATTTTACAAAATTCATAATATCAGTACACATTTTATGAATTTTCTTGCACTTCCTACTCATTATTTAACCTGTAAATTTACAATTATTAAATTATATTGTTACAATATGATAAAGACAGGTCGAAATAGGATATCAAATTCATACAGAGCAGGAAGAGATATCACATATGCCACTAAAAGGTGCAACCTTGTGTGTGGCATGCATATCGTTGATTACTATTTCTAAAAAATGTATAATGGCTTAGCCGAATAACACGTTCTATGTAAATGGTGTATACAAAAAAAAATGAATAAGAAGGAAAATTGAATTTGTGTTTTATAAACTTGTAAGCTCAACTAATTATATTTTCAATTTTAATTTTGTTTTCTCTGAGAAAATGTTTTATTTGCATCTTCAGGTTTGCATGATTTCCTTTAAATTCTTTTAATTTAATTGGGAGAATGTTATATAATTTTGGTGAAAAATACAGAAAGTTACGTTTGGCTATACCTAACTTAGGTTGATATAAAATAGAGTGATTCTCTGTAATACTTCTGGTTTCATACTCGTGGCTAACAACTTGAATTCTATTTCTATCTTTAAAAATGTATTTATATATTTCAAAAGCATACAATTGTTTAATGTTGAAGACCCTTGTCTCAGCATACAGTCTCATAGTCGGATATAATCTATCTTTCTTCAACATTATTCGTAATATGAGATTCTGCACTATCTGAACACTTTTTAGTACATTTTCATAGGCGCCTCCCCAGGCAAGAATACCATATGTAAGAACTGACTGGACTAGAGCATGGTATATGTCTCTTATTAATTTGTAATTGATAATATGTTTTAAATTGTGAAATATATAGATTGTTCTTCTTATTTTACTTGTAAGGTGTTTGCATTGGCTTTTCCATTTCATGTCACTATCTATAAATAATCCCAGATATTTAACTGTATCCACTTTAGCTATTTTAGGACAGTCACAGTTCTGATTACAGTTCAAAGTGTGTATTTTTAGTTCATTAAAATCATCTTAAACTGCTTTTAAACTGAATCTTACGAACTTTGATTTATTTACATTTAAAAATAGTTCGTTACCATCTAACCATACCTATAATATTTTCAATGCTGCAGTTGCAATTTGTTTTACATTTCCCCATGTTCTACCTTCAACACAAACTACCGTATCATCTGCGTATGATATGGCATTAACATTTTCAATTCCATGTATAGATGATTCAATATCGTTGATAAAAATCAAAAATAATAATGTACCCAACACTGTGCCTTGTGGTATTCCTCTTTTCACTCTTAAAGGTAGACTTGTAGTTCCATTTATTCTAACGTATTGAATCCTTTCAGTCAAATAGCTTTCTATCAATTTCAGTGCTATGCCTCTGATGCCATATCTTTCCATCTTCTGAAGGAGAATATGGTGAGGTATGGTGTCAAAAGCCTTCTCTAAGTCGAGAAATATGCCCAAGGTCGGTTTCATACTGTTCATATTTTCATAAATTCGCCTAGTTAATTCCCCAATAGCATCAGTGGTGCTGACATTTTTTATAAAGCCAAATTGTCTAGTTGATAGTAGATTGTGTTTCTTCAAAAACTGATAAATATGATTTTTTATACATTTTTCAAATAATTTTGATATGACTGTCGTTAACGATATCGGTCGATAGTTCATTAGTTCTGAAGGATTGCCTGCTTTATGTAGCGGTTTTACAATTGTAATTTTTAATTGCTTTGGGAAGTATCCAACTGAAAGTGACTCGTTTATTATTGTTAGTAAAGGATTCTTTAAAGAATTAAAATTCTGCTTAATAATTCGAGCTGAGATGTTATCTATTCCCATTGCTTTAGTGTCGCTTATTTCGTGTAGGTACTTATGTAAATCCGCTTCGGTAATCGGAATAAAAAACAGGAATATGTGTTTCTGTTGATTTTCAAGGAAAAATCTGGATTGTTCTTAATATTTTTAGACATGTCAGTAGTTTTGTTAATAAAATAATCATTGAATGTATTAGCTATAGTGAAATCATCATCGTAAATATGATTTTGAGATCTTATTTTTGTTATTTTTTCTTTATGACTTATTCTTTGTGTTATTTCATTGACAATGCCCCATACTTTTCTTGGATTATTAGAATTGGAATTTATTAATTGTTTATAGTGGTCAGTTTTAGCTTTATTAAGCAATTCGTTTCATTTATTTCTATACCGCTTGTATTTCTCCTTCATGGCATTGTTCTCTTTATTTGCTATACATTCCTGATACAACCTATCTCTGGTGTGAATGGACTTAATTAGCGCGTGCGTGATCCACTCCTTTCTCTTTCGATGCTTTGAATTTAATTGTATTGAATTCTTTTATGCAATTTTGGATAGTTGGTATAAATTTATCTACTTTAGAATCCAAGTGGTTGTTCCCTAATACTGTATCCCAATTAATATTGCTCAATTTATTTTTAAGCATCTCACTATCTAACTTAAATCTATGTTCACGTATGTTACACTGAGCTGCTTCTAAGTCACGGCCATTTTCAAGATTTATACTAACTAATATAGGATAGTGATCTGTAATTCTGCTCTGTGATATAATGGGTAAGATGTTATCATTATAAATACCGCTACGAATAAGTGCATGATCAATACAGGTTTTGCTCGTTGAAGTTTCTCTAGTGGTGCCATATATCAACGATCTAAAATTATGCTCATGCAGTAAGTTTAAATATTCATTAGAGTCGTACTCATCAAATAGATCTATGTTAGTGTCGCCTAGAATCACCTCGGTTTCTAGTGTACATTTTTGCTGGACATAATCATGGAGATTATTAATAAATAGTTGTTTATTGTATTTTGACGAACGGTATATGCCTGTCAATGCAATTCTATTGTTCCCATAATTTATTTTGAGCCTAAGGAGTTTGAAATCATTGTAATTCACAGTTTCTACCTCGTGGTCAATAGAATTCTTCACCATAAAAACAACTCCATCACATTTATTAAAGCATCCTTCGTTATAGTATGTTTTATAGTTGGTATGCTTGCATATATTAAAGTTACCTAATTTCCAAGTTTCTGTGAGTATAACGACATCAAATATATGGTTATATGCTTCTAACTCGGCATCTAAATTTATTTTATTTTTAGATAGACTTCTAATATTTGTGTGAAATATGCTTAAGTTATTTACCTTCTTAAATTTAAGTATTTGAGACACACATTGATCAATACCTCTTCCTACTTCTGTATGAATTTGATATCTTACAAAGTCATCATTAAATAAAGTCATACACAGAAATATTTGACAGGAACAGGATATTTACAATTAGTCAGCTGTTGAGATCTGTTAGTAAGGTATACTAATTACTGTATTGGATGTTTCCTTAGAAGTGTTCATACAATTGAATGAGGAAAAGTGTTAAGTGTAACTTCTATAAAACCTTCAAGCACAGTCTGAACAAATACAACCCCCCAAGTCTACAGTTTAAAGATTCCAACGGGACATTGGCTCACAATGATAAAGATAATTGTCAGATTCTAGCAAGTTATTTTGAAAACCTCCTCAACTGTGAGACTCCAGTGACCCCTTTCGTTTATGAAATAAATCCAAACATCCACCCCGATTCGTCCCCACCTACAAAGGCTTAAATCACGAAGATAATCCAAGAGCTGAAGGACAACAAGGCACCCGGTGAAGATTTGATAATTGCTGAACTGTGGAAACATGCAGGGAAAAAGGCAATCGACAAGCTTGTTGCAATTATTCAAGAGATCTGGGAGAGCGAAAAACTCCCAAGTGGATGGACCTCTGCCGTAATTCATCCACTGCATAAGAAAGGGGAGAAAACCGATGTGAACAATTACCGTGGCATCTCTCTTCTGTCAATAACTTACAAGATCCTCTCAAAAGCTCTACAGAATAGGGCGGAACAACAAATCGATCCACAACTGGGGGAATACCAAGGGAGTTTCAGAAAGGGACGGTCATGTGCTGAGCAGATTATGAATCTGAAGTCCATCCTTTCATATCTGAAACTCAGGAACAGGGAATTCGTGGTGACCTTTGTTGATTTTAGAAAAGCGTACGACTCAATTGATCAAACCACCCTATTGCAAATCCTTGAAGAGTTTGGTTTAGATAACAAGACACAATCAATCATCTAGCAAACCCTGACCAACACCACCTCCAAAGTGAAGTTCAGAGGAGAGATGCCCGATGCCTTTGAAATCAGGACAGGAGTGAGGCAAGGAGACGGACTCTCACCTCTAGTCTTCAACTATGTTTTAGAAAAGGTCATCCGAGAATGGCGGAAGGAAATGAAAAATTCAAGGGTAGAAAATGGGGTAGGCTGGGGTACAAGTATATGAATCTTACAATCGACTGTCTAGCCTTTGCAGATGATCTAGTGTTCTTTTCAGATTCCATTGATACGGCAGAAGAACAACTTAACCAACTAAAAAATCAAGCACTGAAGGCTGGGCTTCAAATCTCCTTTGAGAAGACACAATTCATGACAAACATAAAATCAGCGCACAGGGAACTGGAGGTCGGACTAGGAAAAGTTCAGAAGGCAGAAAAGTTTAAATACCTCGGTGAATGGATAGAGCCTAACCTGTCAGAGAAAGAAGCCTTCGTGTCACGCATTAATAAAATGGAAATGGCATACAACCTGACTAAAGACATCTACAATAAGAGATCGATATCCTTAAACGCCAAAATTAGACATTACTGCACTGTTATTCGACCAGAGGCTCTGTATGCGGCAGAGACTCTAACAATGAACAAGAAAGGTCTAATGGAAAAACTAGAGGCGAAAGAAAGGAAGATTTTGAGGAAAATCCTGGGTCCTATCAAAGAAAACAGCGAGTACAGAAGGCGTCACAACCACGAATTATACAAGCACGTGGAGAAGATCAGTGACACGATTCGAAAAAGAAGGATTGTCTTTTATAGCCACGTGACACGAATGAGCCCAGGCAGGATATCAAAACGGATATTGACGTACTTTCAGGATAAGAAAACCAAAGGGGCATGGTTCACGGAAGTTGAGAAAGATCTACGTGAAATGGAAATTTCCCCTAAAGATATCCAGGAGCGTGTTCCACTTCAGGAAAAACTACGTACGCACAAAGGTTTCCAGGAAAAGCCGAAGCTGAAGACAGGGAAGGTGTGGTCCCAAGAGAGAAAATAACAACACCGGAGACGAATGCGGGAACACTGGGCGGTAGTTAAAGCTCGGAAGAAGAGATAGTTGAACTGACGTGGTCCCTAGTTGGCCGAATCGAAGAAAAAAGAAAGAAGAAGAAGATTAGGGGCAGCTGATTCACTTGGTATTGTACCCGTTCGTCCTGGGGATGCGATGACCCATCTGCTATTTCATCGCATTCCCGGATTTCCGTTACAGAGCGGAGTTAAATGAACATGAAGTCAAATAAGGAATGTGTCGGAAATTCAGTTGAAATATCACAAAAGCAGAGGGTAACACGAGATAAAGTATCTCCAGGGTCGTTACGGGTTTAAATTTAATTTAAAAAAATACAAATAGCAATGGGCGCCACCAACTGAATCCCTAGCAAACCACATCCTTCCTGGTTAAGCCTTAATTAAGACAAGGAAAGAAAAAGGAAAATCACATCATCATCAGATCACAACTAAGATAAAAACAAATGTATTCAACTTTGATAGTCAGACAGACATATTAAACACTCATCCTACCTGAGAGCATGGTCGAATGCCAACGTTAAATTGTCATTGTCCAGAAAATCGAACCATCTCTATTCTACTCAAAGTGTATTTAATCCACATAAAATAGGAAAAATTTCTAAAGTTCTCTTGGGTTCTCAGGATCACCGTAGCACTATGTCTTTGCTTCAGTGACATTCGTGATACCTGAGACCTAACTTCTCTTTAAATTAACATCATGAATGTGAATGTAAAAAAATATTAATTAATCTGTCTAAACACATATATTCTAATCACATATTTAAATATCACATAATTTATGGCTTGCATGGCATTATTCAAATGCTGAATATATTAGTAAAATGCTCCTAAACATCGAATAATTAATTTACACTATTTACACTGTCATTAATAATTGCTTGTTTGTGAATCACAGAAAATCCACTACTCATTGGTTATAATCATCATCATCATCAAAATTAAATATTTCTCACATTAGTTCTCATCTCAAAATTCAATATATTCATGTCAGAATAATTAATTCATTATCATCAAATCATTTAAATGAATATTATAATCATCAATTCTTTATGCTCTCTAATTATTCACACACTCTCATTTCATCATCTCCTTCAGATTAAATCATCTTAAATCATCAATATAAATTGTTTAATTCATTAACTCAAGTTGCAATTCTTCAAATCATTCAGATCATATCTCTCAATTAAATTTATTTAAATCCATTTAAATTTATTAATCATCAGCTTCTTTAATTAATTATCACCTTCTAATTCAGTTCATCTATTTAATCATCTATTAATTTATTTAAATCAGCTTATTTATTCAAACTTTAATTCATCCATTTATTTAATTCATTGATTTATTCCAAAATTTAATTTATCAATCTATTTAAATTTTATTCTTCTGGTTATTTAGATTTTTATTATTTCATCTAGTCATTCTGATTTTTATTTCATTAGATTAGATCATTAATATGCTTAAACTTCAGATTATTATTTCATTAATTATTATTATTATCAGAAAATCTTGTATCATCAACATTATTTATTTGTTTAATTTCCTAACAAATTGTTTAATAAGGGTTATAGAACGTTGTCTTCATGGTGTAACTACAATGGTGAGGCGGATCGCTCCCTCTCTCTCGTGCCGATGACGTCACAACGGGAGCTGCCGTGACTTGTGGCTAAAGGCGGGAGTCAAGCGCGTGAATCCACAGTCGATTGAAATAATTATGTTAATGTTGACAGGTTGCTAGTGAAAGTATTGAATTTCAATCTCTGTCAACGGCATAATAAGGAATGTGTCTTCAAGCATCCAAGCGACGGTTCCTTGAAGGTGTTTGTGTTTGCAAACATTCCTCATTTATTGAAACTTGTGAGAAATCATTTGTTAGATTTGTCCGTAATTAGATCAGGGATGTGTACTGCTCAATGGGAAAAAGGTGAGCAAGGAATGTTTTGGAACTACTAATTTCTATGTCTTCTTCTGAACTCACTATTGCGCACAAAATTAGCCGATATCATGTAAACTTAAAGGGATCAGAGAGACAAAAATTTCGGCCTGCAGCTCAAGTAGACTACTTTCAAACCAGGTATCAAAGGCTCTTGAATGGTGTGGAGAGAAAGGTTTGATTAAAAACATTGACTGAGAAGAAGCTGCTAGATGTATAAAATTAATAAATGACTGGTTTGGCTTACTTAATGCTAAAAACAAATTTGGGAGTCATTCTGAAAGCCCCCAGGGGATCAGAACTTGTGGGACGTGGGTTGGTGACCACGGGACCCCATCTGTCCGGCATTGCCTCCACTTACTTGTGCCGGGCTCCTCTCCATCTTCTTTCCTGTCGACCTCTCTTGGTCAACTCTTGTTCTCTTCCAACCCCAACGGTTTTCCGAGGCCTAGGGAGTATCTCCCTTTTCCGCCTTAATTGGCCCTTGTCTCATCTTTCCTGATACCCTCCTTTTGCGAGGGGTCAGCCTTATTTTTCTTTTCATGTTATCTCCTGCCTTCTGCTCAAGGCCCTCAAGGAGGCAGGGTGTATGTAGCCCCACCACTTCTGGTGCACCCTGGATTGTGCTACACCCTCAGGGGCTTACGGCTGGTGAGTTTGGGAGTTGGCGATCCCGAGGGATCCCTAAGCTGGGTCCGTTTTGTCCCCTTTTACCACTGACTTGGGATGGGCCCTCTCCTCTTTCCTATCCGCCTTTCATCGCTCTCCTCCCTTCCAAGTCCGTCAATCCTCATTATTCGAGGGTTGAGGGCATTTATTTTCTTTCTGTCCTTTATTTGCCTTATCCTTTGTTTGTTTACCATTTCTTCGTTTAGTATGTAAGTCTAGTTTGTATTACTTATAGTTTTCATTCTCATCTCATCTTTCACTATCACCCAAAACATTAGGGGCCGATAACCTAGATGTTAAGACCCCTAAAAACAAAATATTATCATCATCATCATTATTCTGAATGAAATGCATTTGGTACTGATTTAGCCAAGCAAATCAGTGTGCTAAATAATATCAATGAGTTGATAACGTCCATGAAAGTTGACCGACATAAAGCCTTACTCCCATTTCGAAAATGAATTCTACTCAGCAACACGTATTTAGTTAACCTTTTTAGATGCTTGAAGCCCATGTACCAAATCGAGTACATAATAACTTATCGTCTAAATCAAGATATTTTGGAGAACCTTCTCACATATATTAGAGGAATGGGAGGCTCCAATGATCACGAATATCCTCTTTATATTAAATAAACTGTAGATTGAGATGGTACATTTTGGACAAGCCCTCTGCTTCAGTTTTTACTTTAAATATAAACACAGAGGAGGATATTGACGAATAGTGTATGATTAAACCAATGGAAACAGAAACCGATACCTGTTTCTCGCAGGCTGCGTTAGTGAATGTTGCCAAACCTATTCCTGATATCGTGGATGCTCCTAACTAAGAAAAACTAGTTTCCAGTTTATTTATTGAATCAAATTACGAAACTGTGGAAATGAATATGAGTATGTTTAAAATGACCGATCAACAGAATGTTGGATGAATTTGATGTCACAGGTTTTAAAGATGAAATGAACCATGAAGGTTTAAAATACAGTACAGGATATGTAGCACATAGATTCAGGGATAAGTACAAAAATTTGCGAACATTATCTCAAGAACATTGGTTGGTTCCTCAATTTAGGGGCTGCGACAACGCGGTCATGTAGTTCCGTGTTCTTTGTACGGTATCTCAAGAACATTAACCCAGTAATGAAGGCCCAGATTGGCTCCAGTTTATTTCAAGGGGAAATCGTTTGTATCCCTCTAATGAACATATGGAAGTTGAAACAACAATGGATGCTGCGTTTCATACATTTCCTGACATTTCGCAATCAAATGATATGTTTATATTCAATGAATTAACTAGCAGGACCTTGTAAAAATTGCCTCATATTAATATTGCATATGAGGTTATTCACTGTTTAGCTCGAACCCGAACATATATTAGGTTGCTTGGCTTAAACAGAAAAATAAGTTTCGGCAATTCACAGAGAAAATTGAATCGCAAAATGTGTACATTCATCAATGTAAGAAAATAGTTGATTTCGTTATTGGACTATTAATATTATTTAGAGGTACGGCGCATTCATAATTACCAACATTATTATCAGAGTTTACAATACAAAGTATGTTGAGTGCTATAATACATTTTATTTATTAATTATGCCTTCAATTTAAGACCAGAGCCGTGTCAAATACATGTACTTCGTGCTGTGTCACAGAACGCAATGCCCCCGTTGTGACGTCATCCGCACAAGAGAGAGGGAGCGATCCGCCTCACCATTGTAGTTACACCATGGTTGTCTTACAGTTTTATCACTTCCAAGTTATATCTCGTATTCAATTATCATGCCAAAAATTATTATTGCCTTCACAAAATCACGTTGGGTCTCACTATCCACAACTTCATTATATTTTCTCACTTTATCGAATACCATATTTGAATACCACAATTATTCCACAAAAGTAGTGGTTTTGTACGGGTTCTAGCACCACCTCCACCTCCCCACCTCACAAGATGGCGGCAGCTCGATATCTCTCGAACGCATGGTCGGATTTTGACAAATGAGGTGTGATTGAACTCAGGCTAACACCCCCTTTCCCATGGACAACATATTTCCACCCCAAAAGTAAAACCTACCCCTACTAGGGGGTGAAATTGTATTTTTTTAGAGAATCTCTCTTTCCAATTGCAACATGTGAGAGTTTCAATGCCGATATGGATTTAAACGTTGTTCCACATAAAGTGCATGTGTTCGGTCGATAGCCACTATGAATTAACATGCTTGTTTTTTGTTTTTTACGCATGCCCACTCATAGCTTTTGTAAGAGGGTGGGGGAGCGGATCCCTGTGGATGGGTTATTGTTGACGGGTCATTGTTGGCGGGGTCATTGTTGCCGGGTCATTATGGACAAGTCCTTGTGGACGGGTCCTTGTGGACAGGTCTTTGTGGACGAGTCCTTGTTGATGAGCCCCTTTGGACTGACCCATGGTCTTTAATGCTATGATGAAATTAAACGTTGTTCCACATGAAACGCATGTGAAGAGCCGATTGCTACTATGAATTTACATGTTTGTTTTCTGTTTTTACGCATGCGCACTTGGGGTTTTCGTAAGAGGGCGGACTTTTTAAATAATGATTTATAGATGAGATATTAAAAAAATAACCAAAAGATCCAAAACTAATAGGTCATTGGCTTTTTAATATCTCATGAACCAATAAAGCTAGGGACTTGTATGAGGAGTCGTTGGACTTGGTATGACGCCCCGTTTTTCAATGTATTTTTCATTTTTGTCAAAAGGGCCTAAGTACACTTTTGTTAATATCTCGTGAACCAATAAGGCTAGGGACTTGTATGAGGGGTCGTAGCACATGGGATGACATTCCCTTTTTAAATGTGTTTTTTGAAATTTGGACAAGGGGCCTAACTACACTTTTGTTGATATTTCCTGAACCCAAGATGGGATTTTGACCTGTGAGGTGTCGTTGGACTTGGGCAGACACTCTCTTTTTGAATGTATTTTTGACATTTTAACAAAAGGCCTAACTACACTTTTGTTAATATCACGCGAACCAATAATGCTAGGGACTTGTATGTGGGGTCCTAGCACTCGGGGTGATGCTCTGTTTTTAAATATATATTTAATGTTTGTCAAAAGGGCCTAACTGCACTGTTGTTAATATCGCGATAACTAATAATGGGAGAGAGTCAAGTGAGGTGTTATAATACTAAGGATGGCCAACCCTTTCCCATGACCATCGAATTTACCCCAAATATTCAAAACAACCAGGACAATGACCTGAGATTATATAAACTAATACTTGGATATCGACATGTGAGGTGTCATAGGACTTAGAATGGTCAACTCTTTCCCATGACCAATGAATTGACCTAAAATATCCAAAATATTAAGGTCATTGACCTGAGATTTTATAAATTAATAATTGGATACGGACATGTGAGTTGTTTACCGTGAGTGATGAAACATAGCTAGGTAGAGAAAGAAATAGTGTAGACTACATGTATGGTGACTGACAAGTCTTTCACTATTGGAACTTGTTTTCAGATCAGACTGTAGTACAGAGAGAGTATAGGTTGCAGGCATGGGTTAATAAATGACAAACGGTGTATACAAAATCGGATTTATTGATTCAAGAATTAAGAGTAGACTATCTTTAATTGATTGGTTAAAGAGGATAGCTAATGAAACAAAATGGTGACTACATTGAACTAAACTGAACCAAGCTGAATCAAATCCAACCAAGCCGAACCAAACCTAATCGAAAACAAGCCAAGGGTTTAAGTGTAAAACTTGTGGGTGGATGAGGTCATTGGTAATGTCAAAAAGGAGAGGGATAACGCTCTACCTATAGAGGGTAAGGTAAAGCTAGTGCATGGTGCTAATGCACACACCCAAGTCCATGAACCTCACACAACTATCCTATGCAGTTTTTATGGGTTGACTGTTAAAACTTGCTCAGTGGTTACTGGGATAAGATGGTCGCTACACACAACAAGCTTTAAATATCTGAGGCTAATAATCTATACACACACTCACACACACTTGTTCTAAACTAAACTGTCTGGCTGGCAGAGCTCACACAGTAGGCAAATGACAGAAATGCTTGGCTAAGAGAAATACAATCATTTTCGGTTGTCTAATGCTACCAGCTAAACATTACGTGCTATAGTGGTGAGCACATGTGCCTCTTTCACTGGAGATCTTAATTCGATTTCTAGCTCTAAGGCCTAGAACGAATCAAACTAAGAAAAAAGGGTATGGTAACACAGTGGTTAAACTGTTAACCTTTCACTAAGGTAGACTAGGGTTTGATTTTAGGTTAATATGCATGTCATAAACAAACAAATAAAAGCAGATAATGTTTAAAACTGATTACACTTGCCTCTTTTCAAATTATTACTTAGATTACAAATACAAACGTGGACTGGGTTTGACATACAGTTAATGCTTCCTATCACATATTAGACTGTAAGAAAGCCAAACAAGAAAAAGGCGTATGTAAAGCAGTGGTAAAATCGTTATGTGTAGAGAAATACCTAACGGTTTTATGAACTGGCAAAGGTATGTCGCATAAACAGTGCAGGATACAATCCAGCAACCATAATTTTTATCTTGTGGACAAGAGAAAACATATATATAGAGAGAGATATATAGAAAGCTTGTGTATGTGTGGGTAGCATTGGTTGTTTGAGCAGAGAAAATACGGTGAGGTAGGGTGGGGAGAGGGAGAATTAGCACTTATATATGAATGGAAAATAGATTTTTTCAATCGTTTTGTTTTTCAAATGCAGTGGTAGATAGTCGTTATTTTGTAAAACATTCTTACTTGCAGTAGTGTAAGCCTCTATGGTTCCGCTAACACATAGATAGACTGTATTATTGCCATGGTCAAGCACTCACATTAAGATTATTAACAAAATCATAAAATGAAAAATAAAAAATCTTGTTTTGGAAATATCGTTTTTCAACATACACAAAATAAATATATAAAAAATTTGTAAACAGCAAAATGGAAAATCCATGTTTCCATATAGACAAAATTTAAAAACCTTAAACGGACATTTAAGAAAATATATGCAAATGGGAAATTGACAAATGTGTAAATATGAAAATGGAAAAATCCATGTTTCCATATCATGAAATTGAAAAACATCAAACTGTCATTTTAAAAAATGCAAAATGGAAAATTGACAAATTGCAATGTGTGAAATGTGAAATTGAACAAATGGTTATCATTATTAAAAAAAAAAAAAAAAGAACATGGTGCTCTATGGTTGAGGTGTGAATCAAACCCTCTCTACTTATTTAGACCACTCGAGACTGAGTAGACTAGTTTTAGTTGTCATACCACTTTTAAAAGTTTGTGTTAAATCTAGGAATTGAACCCAAGAGCTTGTAGGGGGGATCCAAGGTTATAATATGTTAAACAGATAGCCTCGAATGTAGGGTGTGGTAGCTATATAGAAATGAGACGTTTCGCTCTGGGCAGGGAGGCATGGAGATCTGCATCAAACCAGTCAAAAGACTGACGACTCAAACAACAACATGTAGAACTCACCAAAATAATGTGTGTAACGGTAAATGTTAGCCAACGAACAGTAATTCATTACTAAAACCCATGATACGATACCTAAGAGCTTTTCTAAAATTATTTTAAAATGCCTTTAACCCTATATTAAACACCCAGTTCACAAGACTCATAACTGCAATGTTATGGTCAAACAAAACAAAATCTATATTTCAAAACAAACAAGTGGTTTAGTCAATGTATACTGGAAAAAGTTTTATAAACACTCAAGTCCACAAAAATAATTAAATTAGTAACTGTCAGGTTGACCGAGTGGTTATGGTGTTTGACTTAAGTTCAAATTTTCTGTACAAGAAAGCAAGGGTTCGAATCCCTTACCTGATATAACTATTGCCTCAACATGGCTTGACCACACTGTATTATTGTGTACTCGGTACACAAACCATAGATAGAGAGTATTGTTTAAGGTTACTCTCTTTGCGAACATAGTCAGAGACTGTTGATGGTTAACAATTGCATTAATAGTGGGATATAGGGATAGCAATTAAGAAAAACAGACAATACCCATACACCATTTTTATTTATTTAATGTAAGTACTTGTACAATAGTTATATACAAACTACAACTCTCTTTTGACTATTACTATCTAGTCCTTTTCGAATTACTTACATATCAAGGGCAGATGACTTTGTAGTTCAGCCCTTTAAAACAACAACAACACTACCTCTTGCATAGTCTGTGATGTTGATGATTCTTGAAGCGTGGAAGATGGATACAGCATAACTTTTACAACAGGGGTTAAACTTTGCTCAACAAACAATGCACTATTTTGAGTAGCAACATCTTTCTCTTGTACTAACTTTTTAACATTCTGATGATTTTTTGTCAACATCATCAGTGTTTTGTCTGGAGCACTACATTGGTGATCACTCACACTTAAAACCACACCATTTCTACTTTTCATTTTGCCTGGACATTTTGTTGACCTCTGTTTTGAACATCGCCAGAAATAGTATTCCTTTTACATTTTGTCGTCTATAGTTATAAGAGTAGCCTTTATAGAGTACACGTTGTTTACCTCGGTTAGTTGTAGTAAGTTCAATAGTAATAACTAACCTGTTAGTATGATTTGCACACTACAAAGGTTATCTCTGTTCTGGTAATAGAATTATTTAGCGTTGGCTTTTATATTTAATATGTACAGTTAAAAGTGATAGAAAAGTGGTAGAAACGTGGTAGCAAAGTGGTAGACAAGTGGTAGACAATTGGTAGCAAAGTGGTAGCAAAGTGGTGGAAAAGTGGTAGAAAAGTGGCAGAAAAGTAGTAGAAAAGTGGTAGCAAAGTGGTAGAAAAGTGGTAGCAAACTAGAAAAGTGGTAGAAAAGTGGCAGAAAAGTAGTAGAAAAGTGGAAGCAAAGTGGTAGAAATGTGGTAGCAAACTAGAAAAGTGGTAGCAAAGTGGCAGAAAAGTAGTAGAAAAGTGGTAGCAAAGTGGTAGAAAAGTGCTAGCAAACTAGAAAAGTGGTAGCAAAGTGGTAGAAAATATTACATGTATTGATAAGAAATAGTTTAAGCGGTTACATGGATTCATTACACTATAATTTTAGCATCACGAAGCTCATTTTCTATATCCAAAAGTTCTTCCTCATATTTAGTATGACCAGCCTGTTTACAGGTATGCAAGTACTGAAGCCACTGGATTAGCTTATTGGGATTGTTCCAGTAAACAAATTTAACAAATGATTTTTTGGGTGTAAACCATTATCATCATCATCATCATCATCATCATCATCATCATGGTTATCATCATCAATATAATTATCATCAATATAATCATCATCACTATTACTATCTAATCCTTTTTGTTCATCTTGCAATGCAACAACCTTTGGCATAGTTTGTGTTGTCTTTGATAGTGTTAGAGGTTTCTTAGACGTTAACGACTGTCCTAACATGTCTTTTTCAGGAGATAATAAATGCTCTTTAACAAACAGAGCCACACAATTTTTTTCTTGGTCTTGCTTTTTTACCTTGGTTAGAGTATTTTGTCCATTTAAATGAGTATTATTTTGAGATTTACAATGATGATCGATTGAAATAAGTATGTTGGAGCCTTTTGTTTTAATCATTCCTCGACACTTTTTAGATCGCTGTTTCGAACAGCACCAAATAACAGTTCCATTTTTATTAGTTCTTTTACAATATATGCATATCCTTTATAGTAAGCACATGGCTTACCATAGCTAGTCGTTGATACTTCCATGTCAACTGTTAAGCATAAACTAATCTCTAGTAAAGTTAACTCGATAATAAAAATGATAGTTTGTAGTATGTGCAGTTTAAAGTAAGAGCAAAAGTGAGAGTCAAATGGTAGAAAAGTGTTAGCAAAGTGGTGGAAGAGTGGTAGCAGTTTATAGTAGTCATGATCTTTTTTACCAGAATGAGATTTGAGTAAATGTAATTTATAAACCTTAGCAGTGAGTAGTCAGTTAGTCTTGGTTCAGACAAGCGTAAACAGTTCTCCAATGAATCAGAGATCAAGATTTTCATTATGAAACAGTTGTGTAACCAATTAGGTATCGGTACTTGATAGCTTCACACATGAACAAAAATTCCAACATATCTGACATGAATTACATGATTTGAAAGTTGACAAAGAATATCCAATCAACCATTGTAGTTGCAATGTCAAACACAAAGACAAAATCAGCATGGACTTTTAAGTTACAGGGAAATTCTATGAAATAGACTATGCAGGAAATTTGGAAATACACATCAGAAGTTTGCAACACCATCCTTCTAGCCTATATAAATTATCGACATGGAAAGTGTGCACTGCCCCTAACATTAAACCAATTTATCAATAACGCAAGTCAACAATCAAAACATTTTGTGTTGAGTCTATCATTTAATGCATATATTCTGTCTACATTGAACAGTAACAAAAAACGCCATTCATAATTATTTAAGTTTGCTTTAATTCTTTATGTAATGATAAACACATATTTAAAGTTTTGGCTGACTGTTCAGGGTGAATCGGCTTTGAACACATAAGAGAGGGAATATTTTAAGACTTAACCTCAGCTCACCTAATATAACCTAAATTTACCTAACCTAACCTTGTCATATAGGTAAGAAACGGGTCAAGCTATGCTTTCGACTACCGAGTTTCAGCTACTTTTCAAGGTTACTCTCCCGAACATTGCCGGAGACTGCTGATAAACACCTATGTTCCCACGGCGGCGGCGCGCAATGACTTACATGACGCGCTTCCCCCTTTTAATTGATCCCTGTTGATTTGTCCCTTTGGACTGGTCCCTGTTGACTAGCCCCTTTGGAAGGGCCCTTTTTGAATGGAGTCATTTTTGACGGGTCCCTGTGGACAGGTCCTTTTGGCTGATCCCTTTGGACCGGACCCTTTGACATAATTTGGATAATTGCATGGGCCAGTCCATAGGTACCAGTTCAAAGGGACCGGCCCAAAGGGATCAGCCAAAAGGACCTGACCACATGGACCCGTCAAAAATGACTCCATTCAAAAAGGGCCCTTCCAAAGGGGCTAGTCAACAGGGACCAGTCCAAAGGGACAAATCAACAGGGATCAATTAAAAGGGGGAAGCGCGTCATGTAAGTCGTTGCGCGCCGCCGCCGTGGGAACATAGGTGTTTATCAGCAGTCTCCGGCAATGTTCGGGAGAGTAACCTTGAAAAGTAGCTGAAACTCGGTAGTCGAAAGCATAGCTTGACCCGTTTCTTACCTATATGACAAGGTTAGGTTAGGTAAATTTAGGTTATATTAGGTGAGCTGAGGTTAAGTCTTAAAATATTCCCTCTCTTATGTGTTCAAAGCCGATTCACCCTGAACAGTCAGCCAAAACTTTAAATATGTGTTTATCATTACATAAAGAATTAAAGCAAACTTAAATAATTATGAATGGCGTTTTTTGTTACTGTTCAATGTAGACAGAATATATGCATTAAATGATAGACTCAACACAAAATGTTTTGATTGTTGACTTGCGTTATTGATAAATTGGTTTAATGTTAGGGGCAGTGCACACTTTCCATGTCGATAATTTATATAGGCTAGAAGGATGGTGTTGCAAACTTCTGATGTGTATTTCCAAATTTCCTGCATAGTCTATTTCATAGAATTTCCCTGTAACTTAAAAGTCCATGCTGATTTTGTCTTTGTGTTTGACATTGCAACTACAATGGTTGATTGGATATTCTTTGTCAACTTTCAAATCATGTAATTCATGTCAGATATGTTGGAATTTTTGTTCATGTGTGAAGCTATCAAGTACCGATACCTAATTGGTTACACAACTGTTTCATAATGAAAATCTTGATCTCTGATTCATTGGAGAACTGTTTACGCTTGTCTGAACCAAGACTAACTGACTACTCACTGCTAAGGTTTAGAAATTACATTTACTCAAATCACATTCTGGTAAAAAAGATCATGACTACTATAAACTGCTACCACTCTTCCACCACTTTGCTAACACTTTTCTACCATTTGACTCTCACTTTTGCTCTTACTTTAAACTGCACATACTACAAACTATCATTATTATTATCGAGTTAACTTTACTAGAGATTAGTTTATGCTTAACAGTTGACATGGAAGTATCAACGACTAGCTATGGTAAGCCATGTGCTTACTATAAAGGATATGCATATATTGTAAAAGAACTAATAAAAATGGAACTGTTATTTGGTGCTGTTCGAAACAGCGATCTAAAAAGTGTCGAGGAATGATTAAAACAAAAGGCTCCAACATACTTATTTCAATCGATCCTCATTGTAAATCTCAAAATAATACTCATTTAAATGGACAAAATACTCTAACCAAGGTAAAAAAGCAAGACCAAGAAAAAAATTGTGTGGCTCTGTTTGTTAAAGAGCATTTATTATCTCCTGAAAAAGACATGTTAGGACAGTCGTTAACGTCTAAGAAACCTCTAACACTATCAAAGACAACACAAACTATGCCAAAGGTTGTTGCATTGCAAGATGAACAAAAAGGATTAGATAGTAATAGTGATGATGATTATATTGATGATAATTATATTGATGATGATAACCATGATGATGATGATGATGATGATGATGATGATGATGATGATAATGGTTTACACCCAAAAAATCATTTGTTAAATTTGTTTACTGGAACAATCCCAATAAGCTAATCCAGTGGCTTCAGTACTTGCATACCTGTAAACAGGCTGGTCATACTAAATATGAGGAAGAACTTTTGGATATAGAAAATGAGCTTCGTGATGCTAAAATTATAGTGTAATGAATCCATGTAACCGCTTAAACTATTTCTTATCAATACATGTAATATTTTCTACCACTTTGCTACCACTTTTCTAGTTTGCTAGCACTTTTCTACCACTTTGCTTCCACTTTTCTACTACTTTTCTGCCACTTTTCTACCACTTTTCTAGTTTGCTACCACTTTTCTACCACTTTGCTACCACTTTTCTACTACTTTTCTGCCACTTTTCTACCACTTTTCCACCACTTTGCTACCACTTTGCTACCACTATGTTACCAATTGTCTACCACTTGTCTACCACTTTGCTACCACGTTTCTACCACTTTTCTATCACTTTTAACTGTACATATTAAATATAAAAGCCAACGCTAAATAATTCTATTACCAGAACAGAGATAACCTTTGTAGTGTGCAAATCATACTAACAGGTTAGTTATTACTATTGAACTTACTACAACTAACCGAGGTAAACAACGTGTACTCTATAAAGGCTACTCTTATAACTATAGACGACAAAATGTAAAAGGAATACTATTTCTGGCGATGTTCAAAACAGAGGTCAACAAAATGTCCAGGCAAAATGAAAAGTAGAAATGGTGTGGTTTTAAGTGTGAGTGATCACCAATGTAGTGCTCCAGACAAAACACTGATGATGTTGACAAAAAATCATCAGAATGTTAAAAAGTTAGTACAAGAGAAAGATGCTGCTACTCAAAATAGTGCATTGTTTGTTGAGCAAAGTTTAACCCCTGTTGTAAAAGTTATGTTGTATCCATCTTCCACGCTTCAAGAATCATCAACATCACAGACTATGCAAGAGGTAGTGTTGTTGTTGTTTTAAAGGGCTGAACTACAAAGTCATCTGCCCTTGATATGTAAGTAATTCGAAAAGGACTAGATAGTAATAGACAAAAGAGAGTTGTAGTTTGTATATAACTATTGTACAAGTACTTACATTAAATAAATAAAAATGGTGTATGGGTATTGTCTGTTTTTCTTAATTGCTATCCCTATATCCCACTATTAATGCAATTGTTAACCATCAACAGTCTCTGACTATGTTCGCAAAGAGAGTAACCTTAAACAATACTCTCTATCTATGGTTTGTGTACCGAGTACACAATAATACAGTGTGGTCAAGCCATGTTGAGGCAATAGTTATATCAGGTAAGGGATTCGAACCCTTGCTTTCTTGTACAGAAAATTTGAACTTAAGTCAAACACCATAACCACTCGGTCAACCTGACAGTTACTAATTTAATTATTTTTGTGGACTTGAGTGTTTATAAAACTTTTTCCAGTATACATTGACTAAACCACTTGTTTGTTTTGAAATATAGATTTTGTTTTGTTTGACCATAACATTGCAGTTATGAGTCTTGTGAACTGGGTGTTTAATATAGGGTTAAAGGCATTTTAAAATAATTTTAGAAAAGCTCTTAGGTATCGTATCATGGGTTTTAGTAATGAATTACTGTTCGTTGACTAACATTTACCGTTACACACATTATTTTGGTGAGTTCTACATGTTGTTGTTTGAGTCGTCAGTCTTTTGACTGGTTTGATGCAGATCTCCATGCCTCCCTGCCCAGAGCGAAACGTCTCATTTCTATATAGCTACCACACCCTACATTCGAGGCTATCTGTTTAACATATTATAACCTTGGATCCCCCCTACAAGCTCTTGGGTTCAATTCCTAGATTTAACACAATCTTTTAAAAGTGGTATGACAACTAAAACTAGTCTACTCAGTCTCGAGTGGTCTAAATAAGTAGAGAGGGTTTGATTCACACCTCAACCATAGAGCACCATGTTCTTTTTTTTTTTTTTTAATAATGATAACCATTTGTTCAATTTCACATTTCACACATTGCAATTTGTCAATTTTCCATTTTGCATTTTTTTAAATGACAGTTTGATGTTTTTCAATTTCATGATATGGAAACATGGATTTTTCCATTTTCATATTTACACATTTGTCAATTTCCCATTTGCATATATTTTCTTAAATGTCCGTTTAAGGTTTTTAAATTTTGTCTATATGGAAACATGGATTTTCCATTTTGCTGTTTACAAATTTTTTATATATTTATTTTGTGTATGTTGAAAAACGATATTTCCAAAACAAGATTTTTTATTTTTCATTTTATGATTTTGTTAATAATCTTAATGTGAGTGCTTGACCATGGCAATAATACAGTCTATCTATGTGTTAGCGGAACCATAGAGGCTTACACTACTGCAAGTAAGAATGTTTTACAAAATAACGACTATCTACCACTGCATTTGAAAAACAAAACGATTGAAAAAATCTATTTTCCATTCATATATAAGTGCTAATTCTCCCTCTCCCCACCCTACCTCACCGTATTTTCTCTGCTCAAACAACCAATGCTACCCACACATACACAAGCTTTCTATATATCTCTCTCTATATATATGTTTTCTCTTGTCCACAAGATAAAAATTATGGTTGCTGGATTGTATCCTGCACTGTTTATGCGACATACCTTTGCCAGTTCATAAAACCGTTAGGTATTTCTCTACACATAACGATTTTACCACTGCTTTACATACGCCTTTTTCTTGTTTGGCTTTCTTACAGTCTAGTATGTGATAGGAAGCATTAACTGTATGTCAAACCCAGTCCACGTTTGTATTTGTAATCTAAGTAATAATTTGAAAAGAGGCAAGTGTAATCAGTTTTAAGCATTATCTGCTTTTATTTGTTTGTTTATGACATGCATATTAACCTAAAATCAAACCCTAGTCTACCTTAGTGAAAGGTTAACAGTTTAACCACTGTGTTACCATACCCTTTTTTCTTAGTTTGATTCGTTCTAGGCCTTAGAGCTAGAAATCGAATTAAGATCTCCAGTGAAAGAGGCACATGTGCTCACCACTATAGCACGTAATGTTTAGCTGGTAGCATTAGACAACCGAAAATGATTGTATTTCTGTTAGCCAAGCATTTCTGTCATTTGCCTACTGTGTGAGCTCTGCCAGCCAGACAGTTTAGTTTAGAACAAGTGTGTGTGAGTGTGTGTATAGATTATTAGCCTCAAATATTTAAAGCTTGTTGTGTGTAGCGACCATCTTATCCCAGTAACCACTGAGCAAGTTTTAACAGTCAACCCATAAAAACTGCATAGGATAGTTGTGTGAGGTTCATGGACTTGGGTGTGTGCATTAGCACCATGCACTAGCTTTACCTTACCCTCTATAGGTAGAGCGTTATCCCTCTCCTTTTTGACATTACCAATGACCTCATCCACCCACAAGTTTTACACTTAAACCCTTGGCTTGTTTTCGATTAGGTTTGGTTCGGCTTGGTTGGATTTGATTCAGCTTGGTTCAGTTTAGTTCAATGTAGTCACCATTTTGTTTCATTAGCTGTCCTCTTTAACCAATCAATTAAAGATAGTCTACTCTTAATTCTTGAATCAATAAATCCGATTTTGTATACACCGTTTGTCATTTATTAACCCATGCCTGCAACCTATACTCTCTCTGTACTACAGTCTGATCTGAAAACAAGTTCCAATAGTGAAAGACTTGTCAGTCACCATACATGTAGTCTACACTATTTCTTTCTCTACCTAGCTATGTTTCATCACTCACGGTAAACAACTCACATGTCCGTATCCAATTATTAATTTATAAAATCTCAGGTCAATGACCTTAATATTTTGGATATTTTAGGTCAATTCATTGGTCATGGGAAAGAGTTGACCATTCTAAGTCCTATGACACCTCATATGTCGATATCCAAGTATTAGTTTATATAATCTCAGGTCATTGTCCTGGTTGTTTTGAATATTTGGGGTAAATTCGATGGTCATGGGAAAGGGTTGGCCATCCTTAGTATTATAACACCTCACTTGACTCTCTCCCATTATTAGTTATCGCGATATTAACAACAGTGCAGTTAGGCCCTTTTGACAAACATTAAATATATATTTAAAAACAGAGCATCACCCCGAGTGCTAGGACCCCACATACAAGTCCCTAGCATTATTGGTTCGCGAGATATTGACAAAGGTGTAGTTAGGCCTTTTGTTAAAATGTCAAAAATACATTCAAAAAGAGAGTGTCTGCCCAAGTCCAACGACACCTCACAGGTCAAAATCCCATCATGGGTTCAGGAAATATCAACAAAAGTGTAGTTAGGCCCCTTGTCCAAATTTCAAAAAACACATTTAAAAAGGGAATGTCATCCCATGTGCTACGACCCCTCATACAAGTCCCTAGCCTTATTGGTTCACGAGATATTAACAAAAGTGTACTTAGGCCCTTTTGACAAAAATGAAAAATACATTGAAAAACGGGGCGTCATACCAAGTCCAACGACTCCTCATACAAGTCCCTAGCTTTATTGGTTCATGAGATATTAAAAAGCCAATGACCTATTAGTTTTGGATCTTTTGGTTATTTTTTTTAATAACTCATCTATAAATCATTATTTAAAAAGTCCGCCCTCTTACGAAAACCCCAAGTGCGCATGCGTAAAAACAGAAAACAAACATGTAAATTCATAGTAGCAATCGGCTCTTCACATGCGTTTCATGTGGAACAACGTTTAATTTCATCATAGCATTAAAGACCATGGGTCAGTCCAAAGGGGCTCATCAACAAGGACTCGTCCACAAAGACCTGTCCACAAGGACCCGTCCACAAGGACTTGTCCATAATGACCCGGCAACAATGACCCCGCCAACAATGACCCGTCAACAATAACCCATCCACAGGGATCCGCTCCCCCACCCTCTTACAAAAGCTATGAGTGGGCATGCGTAAAAAACAAAAAACAAGCATGTTAATTCATAGTGGCTATCGACCGAACACATGCACTTTATGTGGAACAACGTTTAAATCCATATCGGCATTCAAACTCTCACATGTTGCAATTGGAAAGAGAGATTCTCTAAAAAAATACAATTTCACCCCCTAGTAGGGGTAGGTTTTACTTTTGGGGTGGAAATATGTTGTCCATGGGAAAGGGGGTGTTAGCCCGAGTTCAATGACACCTCATTTGTCAAAATCCGACCATGCGTTCGAGAGATATCGAGCTGCCGCCATCTTGTGAAGTGGGGAGGTGGAGGTAGTGCTAGAACCCGTACAAAACCACTACTCACAAAACTCCATAAATATTCAGCGCACAGCATGAATCTCAAAATTATGCTAGACTGGGTTCGACAACCTCATGTCTGCCTCAAAATACATTAGCAATATTGCAACTTCCACCTGGCAATTTCCACAAAATGCCTATCACAAACTCCACTTAATCACGTTGCATGATCTACAAAATATATAACTGGCTTCAAATTATCAACGCACACAATCTCCAATAACTGTAATTAATCTGATCACATCTAGACAACTTCTTAAACAATTAGGAAAAATATTACCTTAGTAATCGAAATCAAATTCAAAATCTGCTTTCAAATAGCATAAATTTCTCTTAAAATTCTCATAATTCACTTCACAGGAAAACACCAATGTGCTATAATCTCTCACATCAAAATATGCAATACTGATCTGCCTCAAAATAAATCTGACCATTAATGATTCATCTTGCAAGATTCAATTACTTTAAATCCTTCTCAAAGGTATTAAACTCAATCATAAAAATTATCAAAAGCATCAGCTGTATCAGCTGTTAAATGAAAGTACTCGCAAAAGAGTATAGCAACAAAATATTGGATTGGCAAACAAGAATTACAAAATGTAACCCTGCTGACATTTATTTTTAATTTATTTAACAAAATTCGACTGATATGTGACTAGTAGTTTCTTGTTTGATCCTCTTACAATCTCAAGTACACTCGGATGATAAAAATGAGTTCCTCAATGGCAAGTAAAGGTGAGTACCACCACGCAATCGTATAAATACGAAAGGCCTCGCCCCGTTGACTATCATGATAATGCCCTGAGCGATGGGTAAAGATGTGTACCACCACGCAATCGCCTAAAGCGAAAGGCCCCATCTCGTCGTCTAATGAGTGAATGTACCAGACTGGAATCAACAAGTCTCTAGTTGTCTCATAAAAGCGATATTCATTCACTTGAGTGAATAACATCTTAATATCTCCAAACAATCCAATGGAAAAATCCCTACTGATGAATAATACACACTCGCTAGTATGCAATGAACTGACGAAGTAATTTAAATAATCCGATTGCAGATCACGAGTTCGAAATACTCGACACAAAAAAAATAACTATCCAAGAAAACTATCCCTACTGGAAAATGTCTAAAAGACCAAACATCTGCTTAATAAAGCCAACCAATGGTGAGAATTTCGTATAATGGTGCCTGCCATATCATATGGTAACGCCATATTCTAGCAAAATTTGGAGCAAATAATGTCTAAGCCATGTCTTAATAATCGTAGAACTCCTACTAGAAAAATATACAAGTATGCCCAGTGTTCATGAAAATAATCATATCAGAAAGTCATAACTCTTACAGTACCTTCTCATATCAGCTGTTAATATATTTCAAAGATCGTCGATTATCCTCGTGTGTAATAAATTTCTCGAAAGATCGACGGGAATATCGTTTCACCCACGCAATAACGATTGCCTTCATATCCCAAGTGAATCAGCTGTTGGACCTCCTCTTCTTCAGGAACCGAATCCATCGCTCCGTGGTGCCATCGCGTCTCTGTCTTCGTTTACTCCGACATGATGAACTGCATGTTATCCATAGCGGATACTGTCCAAATCCTTACGTAAAAGTTCATAAAAGCAGCGTACCCCATATTCTTCTTCTACGTTACGCCACTGTCCCATACAATGTTCGGTTTGCTTGTTAAAAGTTCAATCTCCACAGCGGTTGAATCTCACTTGCAGAAAATTAATTTTATTTGTGAGAGTGTATAAGTTTTTGAAACACCCTGTAGCTGTGTTCGTACTCGATATTTTATAATAATTCATGAAAAGGATTTGTATTAATGCACGTGCCAATGTTCATAAGTGCATATAATTGTAACAGTTCGTTTGCCTAAAAGCGTTAATGTTAGTTTGACCCCATGGTCGCTCCAAATATTCCGTTATGAAATGCATAGTCGTAATGTCATTGGAATATCTAAGTTCATTTGAGGTTCATAATTGCAGTATATTATAGCTATCTGCCTGCACAATTCGATTACTGAATACAAGTCCCATATTCGTAACGTTGTAACTGAATGTCGAAATGAAGTTCAACTTCTTTAATGTTGCCTGCGTATAAAAGTCTGAAACAGCACGCTCGGCTCTACTGCACTGTTCCAGAATGATCTACGCTTAAAGCCGGCCTCGCCATACCGCTTCGCTGTACTGTTCTGCGTTAGAAAATGCAGCTCGAAATAAAGTTCTCAATCTCGTATTATAATGCTGTTCTAACCCCGGCTCTTCTCTTGCTTACACGGCCCGTACAGCTTGCCTCGTAACCGGTCCTCGCATCGCCTACCGTACGTTGCTTGCCTTGACTCACTGACCTACTTTCCGCTCTCTGCTTGGTGAAGTAATACTGTCGCTTTCACTCCACGTAACAAGTGCTGTGCACCGCTCAACTTGCCGTACTCTCTGCGCATGTGTTCTACTCAACCCTGCTGACTGAACTCGACTGAACTGATACTGCTGTCTCTAGACTGCGTTGACCAGCTCCTACTCCGCGCTGTCACGTGATGCTCCCCCACCTTCTGTGGTCATGCGTCACAAGTATAATCCCGACCACCTTCATCTCGGCTATTAAGTTATACAATAACTTAAGGGGTTATCTGTCTTTCTTCAAGTTATTACCATATATATTGCTTGTTATTTCTTCTCTTCTGAGATGATATAATACTATGTTCCACATAGATCTTAATAATACTGCAATATTCCTCCCATAATTCCATCTGCTTGACTGGCAGTGCCTTCTTAATCCTTGGCCTTCTACGTCATTTCCTAACATTCCTCTCGACTCGATTTGAGCGCTATCTTTACAACTTTTCCCATAAATCTCAACTACGGCTTAATGTCAGCTGGCGTAGCCGATAGCCTCAACTAGGTATCGGGTACAGTATGTGTACAGTTACCTCGCCTAAAAAATACGTTTACCGACAGTAGAAGTATGAATTGATAAGATAGATGAGGTAAGAGTCGCGAGAGGTGCCTACCTGACGAATACACTCAGTAACAAGAGAAGGTGTTAAACTCTTCACTTAATACATTCAGGTTGACTGGTGTATCCAGGGTGTTGGCAGCCAACATTCCTTTCCTTTGTGCACTTACAGAGGGACGCAGATGAAATACATGAAATTCACAAATGATAACGAATAAATGAATAAGTTTTAGCTGAGTATTGTGAAATGCTTTCTTTGCAGGATATTCAACATGGCAGTGTTGAACCAGAAAGAGGCGGAGGAGGCCACAGGGTCACCACTGCAACAACAACAAAGTTACCCGGACTACATGGACAGTGCATGGCTGGCTGCAGCTATCAGTGCTTGCAACAACTCTGGGTCGGGCAACAGTAGCGGGCCCTGTAACTCCTCCATCAGCAACTACGATCTGTTCACTAATGGCACTGATACCAGCAACGTGACCAGTCTCTCGAATGGAGGTGAACCGCTGGGCTCGACCATCATGATGTACGTCACCTCTATCATCTTGGGTCTCATCATCCTCGTCACAATCGTTGGTGAGTCAACTTCCAGTTATACAATTATCCGGTATAATGAGTCGGGCCTGAGCAGCAATATGTATGCTACAGAGACACCAGCAGAACACGAACAATACAAAGTTGAAAAGAATTATTTCAACAAATTAACCTGTACAATATTACTACTTATATTGGCCCTGTCTCCCAGAAATTTCCAATAATTTTTGTCCTCATTGCATTGGGATCCCCCTCCGTCTTTGACTATGTACGACTACTGAAATGTTTGTGCTTGCTACAAGTTTCACACACTGAGTTTCCGTTCTGGAGAACTGAGCCAAGTAAATAAAACAACAGTCATAAAAAATATGGCTCAGCACCGACAATCACATGCCTGGGTTTTGAAATCCTTGTACGACCTAAACTGAGTTTCTTGGTTAAATTATATCTTACTTTCTATACACTTGGTTTATTATCCGAACCTGCGGGCATGTTGTGGCTTAAAGCCACCTAGTGGTGTAGTGGCTGTATTCCTCAGTTTCGGGTACGATTCCCGGCTCTGCCAAGTTATTTAACTCTGGTCTGAGGGCTGAAATGGGGTGCACTAAGTTTCGTGAGGCAGAACGTAGAAGAGGAGGATTTGATTCCTATCTCTGGGATCTAGAAAGTGGATTTCCGTGGTTTACCACTTTTATTCCAGGCTAATGCCGGGATAGTACGTAATGTAAGGCACCGACCATCTTATACTCAAATTCTACCTTACTTAGAAATACACATACTAGTGCAGTCTTCATACTAACATAGGTTATTAGACAGATTTCTCTCATACACACCCAAGTGCACGGATCTACACGATCACGATGTCGCGAAGCCATTAATTTAATAAACAACAACAACAATGTAATGGCCTGCTAATGAATATGTTGCTAAAACACCTAGGTAATGAGCACATGCCACATGGTCCTGTCACGTTGTGGCTCGTTTAATTGCAAATCTTTAAATTACAGTTTAAAGATGTTGACCTCCACTTAAAAATCATATGCGGTTCAATTTGTTTTCACATACGGGAGTTAAGAGTAGTGGCTATACGGCAATTTATTTACCCCCTTCCATTTTGGAAACCCTCATTCAAATATCTAAAACTATTGTGGAAATATTGGGAGTCCCGCCCAGTTTACCTACTTGACTTCTTTTGTGGTACATTTACAGTAAGTTGAAAAAACGTGTTTCCTCCTTGTAATACGAGTTCCTTACTTATTGCTTCTACCTCTCTTGCCAGTGAGACCTATGCAGAACTTTTAAGACATGTAACAAAAACTTAGGTCTCTCAACCATTTTCAAATATGATCGTTTGATAAATGCAGTAACCCAATAAAATAAATGACTGACGAGAAGCTTACTTTACCTTCAAAATTTTCTCAATCAAACTGAACCAATATGCTCCTGTTTTATTTATGAAGTCAGATAAATAAATTAAACCTTGACAATATTTGTGAGAAAAATAAAAACGAATTGTAAAGATCCAGTCAGTTATTACATTGGAGTTAGTGAACAATCATAGATTCCCCATTAAATTGAACGTTGTTGTTCGTCATCTCATGGTATTTGTGATTTAGTCTTTGAATATTGTGTGTGCCAGAGCTCTGTGCTTTGTACAATTGAGCAGTTGAGATGCTGATTGCGGTTTCCAAGTAGGGTAGTATCTAGCGATTCCATTGTGTGACTTCAAAGTGGCACACTGTATGGATAGTCCCATGCTAATGAGGGCAGCGTGCACTCCAAGCAGGATATGCTAGCTGTTTGGTGACAAGAGCTTTAGTCATCCCATTGTTCGTCCTCACGCCTTTTAGTCACTATTCCGGTTTATTCCATTGCGCAGTTTACGTCCATGTCGTATCAAACTTATTTGGGTATTCATTTAGTTTAGTCCAAACTGTCCTTTGAGCCAACACTTGTTTTGTCTGCTTTCGCTGATATACCGTATACGCCGGATTAGACTGTTCTGCAGTGTATTATGAGCCAGTGCTCAATCTCCACTTGTAATATTTTGTCGTGTAGGTTCCAGTTACAGGAAGGGTGAAGAATTATGCTTAGTGTAATATTTCCCATAAAATTTAAACAACCATTAAGTAGAAAGCTGAGCCTCCGTAGCTTAGGCGGCAGCACGCCGGCCTCTCACCGCTGGGTCCGTGGTTCAAATCCCGGTCACTCCATGTGAGATCTGTGCTGGACAAAACGGAGGCAGACAGGTTTTTCTCTGGGTACTCCGGTTTTCCTTGTCAAAATTTCATTCCAGCAACACTCTCCACTATCATTTCATTTCATCTGTCATTCATTTAATCATTGCCCCAGAGGAGTGCGTCAGGCCTCGGCAGCCGGCACAGTTCATATCCTCGCCGCTAGATGGGGGCTTTATTCATTCCATTCCTGACCCGGTCGGAGACTGGAAACAGGCTGTGGATTTTCATTTTCAAGTAGAAAGCTATTGGGAAATTAGACGATGAGAGATACTGGGCAAAGACGATGGAGGAATACCGTCGCCCCTCTATACTCGAACTGTTGCTCGTAGTAATTACTCGTATTTCCCGAACAAACTTACTATTATTTACAAGCATATTTCTCTCTTGAATTCGAATTCCTATCACTCGAATGTTTTGATATCTCAAAGGTTAAATTATATCACTGGCATTAAAACTTGTTCTCTATCTCAAATATTTACGTATTCATACAGTGCAATTTGTCTCATTCGAAGGTTCTAATTCGCAATTTTCCACGGATAATTGTAGTTGAGTTAACCGTTTATAACTTCTATACTGAACTATGATCTTGATAGAATCTCATATCGGCCCAATCTGCTGGAGGTGCTCATAGTCTCTGTGGGATATTATAGCGTGAAGTTAGGAAGAACAACACCGTTACATTCACTATTTTATTCCATTAGCAACTACAAATACAACACTCTCTAGCGGCAAGTTACATAAACACATTGTCCTTGTTTCATTCCCCAACATCCTCCCCACCCTGGTCAACTTCAAGGGGGATGACCAGCTGGACAGGTCGGGCGATCTGGGTCCCCTATGGCGTGGATAGAATCACCGTCCGGATAAGTCCATCTCTGCCTGGTTTCAGCTCCTGAATCCGGGCCTTCCTCCACAGATGACGGGGCCGCACCTCGTCCTGGAGTAGAACGATGTCTCCAAGCCTCAGTCGTGGTGACGTCCCTTTCGGTTGCTTCACCTGGTGGAAACTCTGAAGCTGAAGCAGGTATTCCTTGCTCCATCGTTTCCAGAAATGGTCCGCCAGTTGTTGCTGAAGTCTGTGTTCTTTAATGGGGCAACCGGGCTGAGGTTCAGGTCCAGAGGGCAGTGCATTGAGTTGTCCACCGACAAGGAAGTGAGCTGGGGTGAGCACGTTGGCGTCGTCGTCTTTGGTGAGTGGTCTGGAGTTCAGCGCGGCTTCGATAGATGTCAGTATCGTCTGCAAACCATCTTCATCTACAGAAGAGCGCCCAAGTGTCTTTCGTAAGCATCGCTTGCTGGAGCCAACCATTCTCTCCCACCAGCCTCCCCACCAAGCCGCGCGTGGTGCGATAAACGTCCACGTGATGTTGTGTCGAGAGAGGTACTGACAAGTCTTCGTATCGGAAAAGGTAGCCCATAGTCCCGCCAATTCTCGATTTGCGCAGTGGAATGTCTGGGCATTGTCAGAATAGATAGTGTGTGGAATGCCACGTCTCGCCACAAACCGCTGCAGTGCTTGCAGAAACTTGTCAGTGCTCATATCTCGGCAAAGTTCTAAGTGAAGAGCTCGGGTCGTTGCGCACGTGAAGAGCGTGATGTAGCACTTTTTAGTTGTATGACCTTCCCTTACGTATAACGGTCCAGCAAAGTCAATGCCTGTTACTGCAAAGGCCTTCTGTGGAATGACACGCTGTGGAGGGAATTGCGCCTCAAGTACTTAACTGGGACGATTTCGGGCCATTTTGCAAGAAAGGCAGCGATATAGTATCTTCTTGATGGCACGACGAGCACGCAGTATCCAGAAGGTCATCCGAAGGTCTGAAAGAACAATTCGCACTCCCAAGTGATGGAGGCGGATGTGTGTGTCTCTGATCATAAGTTGTGTAAAGTGATGGTCGCCATCGAGAATTATGGGATGCCTCTGCTGGTGAGTAATGTCGTCACTCTCCAGTCGCCCTCCAAGCCGCAGAACACTGTCTTCTAGAAAGGGGTTGTAGCATCGTAGTTTTGATCGTACTGGGAGAGGGACGTTGGACTGTAGAGCTCCAAGTTCAGCAGGAAAGCAGTCTTTCTGACGACCTTTATCCAGTAGGTACGCGACGCAGTAAGTTCTAGAGCAGTGAGTTCCCCGTTTTCGTGGTCTTTGCGGCGAAGGATTCGCGTCAGACGAAGTACCCAAGCTGTAACGCGTAGAAGGCGCGTGTAGGAACTGAACTGGGTGGAGTCTATGATCGATTCTGGCAAATCGACGTGAAGGGCAGTCTGCACAGTGTTCTTTGTTTCTGGGAGTGATGGAAGCGATGGTGCGTCCTGAGGCCAGTAAGAATCTTCCTTTGTCAACCAGGAAGGTCCGCGCCACCATATATATAAGGACTGGATCTGACCAGGAAGAAGTCCCCGAGAGAGGTGATCTGCAGGGTTGTCAGTTCCGGGGCAGTGTCTCCACAGTGATGGTGTTGTGTAGGACTGTATCTCCGTCACACGGTTGCAGACGAAGGTCCTCCATTTATTTGGGTTTCCTCGTATCCAACCCAATGTCACAGTGGAGTCCGTCCATAAAGTAGCGTGGGAAGTGTCGATATTGGTTGCTTTTGCAAAATATCTTAGAAGCCGTGCTCCCACTAAGGCTGCAAGGAGTTCAAGGCGTGGTAGTGTGACTTTCTTAACGGGAGTCAGTCTGGACTTGCTGTAGGCTAGGTGAGTGGAGATAGTGTCCTCATTAGTTGCGCGAATGTACAAGGCTGCTCCGTAAGCTCGCTCTGAAGCGTCGCAAAACACATGAACCTGAGTGTTTTCTCTACTTGAAGTGTGGAGCCAGCGCGGTATGCGTATTGGCGAGAGCGAGGAGAGCGTAGATATCCAAGCATGCCAGTGTGCGGCAAGATCGTTGTGTAACAGTTCATTCCAATCAATTCCCCGGCACCAAGTATCCTGAAACAATCGTTTCCGGACAAGTGATACCGGAGAGAACAAGCCAAGTGGGTCGTAAAAGCTGCTGACGATCTTCAAAAGCTGTCTTTTTGTAGTTGGTCCTTCTGGGATTTTATCAAGGTTCTCCTTCGTGTCCACCATAAAAGAATCACTTGAAGTGCACCAGTTTATTCCTAGCACATGAGCCTGCAGCGCAGTCTCTCGTCCTTCTGCCTTCCAGACGGCTCTCAGTACATCGGAATTTGTTGCCAATTTTGCAAGAGGAAAATTGAGCATCTTCATTAAGGGAGTGAGTTCATAATACAAGGTGACTGCCAAGTTGTCATCTGCTGCTCCCACAACAATGTCGTCCATGAAGGTGTTGCTGTTGATTAGTGGTGCAGCGTTAGGAAAGGAGAGTGTGTGTTTGTCCGCATGTTCCCTGATGGTTGCTGAGAGGAGGAAAGGACTGCAGGTCAGGCCGAATGGGAGCCTGGTGAAACGATAAGTGACTATGTCATTTGTTGTGTGGAAGTGTCCTCCGTCGTCTTGAAGCACCTTGTACCAGAGGAATCTGGTCAAGTCTCTGTCTTTCCTGTTCAGGGTTAGCTGAAGAAAGGCTTGTTGTATGTCACTGATGATCCCCTGTCGATGAAGTCTGAAACGCAGGAGAATTGCCACAGCCTCTGGTAATAAATTTGGTCCCATCTCCAACATGTCATTAAGAGAGGGTGACTTAGCCTGATGAGATGATGCGTCGAATACTATTCTCCACTTGGTTTTTCCATATCTTTCTTTCTTTCTTTCTTTCTTTCTTTCTTTCTTCACAGCTTGATGAGGAAGGTAGAACATGACGTCGGGTGAGTTTGCCGTGTTGACTTCTTCCACGTGCTGATTGTGAATGTAGCTGAACATCTGGCTACAGTACATCTGGTTGAAGTCGTCATTGCTTTGGAGTCTTTTCTGAAGGTTGCCCAGACGCGCCTCGGCATTGTGTAGATTATGGGGTAGTTCCAGAATGCTTGGCTTCTTTGGCAACGAGACTACGCGTCGCTGTTCTTCGATTCGGAAAGATGATTTAAAGTCCTCAAGGATTCTGGAATCCTTCGGCGTATGTGGGCGTTCTTGATCAGCAGTTATACCAATAGTCTCGAGGTCCCAAAATCTTCTGAAGTCTTCATCTGAGTGGAAAGAAGCCTGCTCGAGGTTAATGAAATTGACTGTGGCTGAATTCACGTGCATACCGGATCGGTCCCCACTGAGTATCCAGACGATGGTAGAAGGAACCAACACGAGTAACGTGGAGATACGTAAGGGAGGACTGTCTCTGATAATTTTCCGGTAGTGGTCACTATCACTACCGATAAGGAGTTCAACCGGTAGATATTCATGGGAATCCATCCTAGGATCAGCTAACTGTAACTTACGAGCATGTGCCAATGCCGTAATGTCTTGTGGAACCGACGGTTGTGGTGAAAGAACGTGAAGACTTTCGAAACCATAGAGAGAGACGCTCGTGTTAGTCCAAAACCCTTTCATATTGAATCGTACAAGTCGTCTAGTGTTGGAGCTCGTAGGGTTTGACTCAAAGGCACAAACAGTCAGTTCTTCTCGTCTAATTACTTCCAGCTGAAGATCGTATACTAGTGACTTGGAGATGAAGGTCGACTGACTTCCTGCGTCGAGAACACAGCGAGTAAGTTTGCTTAAACCTGTGGGTCCTGTAATCCACACCTGAGCGGTCTGTAGGTAAGTAAAGCCGGAGGTTGCTACGCTTATTTTCCCTACTGCCGTTTGAGGTGACGGAGTAGAAGGATTTCTCTGTTCTCCATCACAAATAGATCTATGGTGTAACTTCTTACATGTAGCACACTGCGTTTGACCTTTCTTGCTGCAGTCCGAAACAACGTGCCCTTGATTTAAACAAAGAAAGCAGCGCTTGTTCGATTTTAGCTTCTGAATGCGATCATACACGCTTGTTATGGTTTTACAGTCTTGACCCCAATGGCCTCGTCGGTCACAAAATACGCAGCATGGAAGTATCGTCTTCTTCGCTTTTGGTGACGATTTGCTTGATTTGGCATGCATTTGAAGTGCAGATGTAGTGGGGATAAGGGTTGCTGAAGCTATAGGATTTCCTCTGATTTTCTGTGTGGTTAGAGCACCGTCAACCTCTTCGTTTAAGAATCGCATCAATTTAGTTATGTGGCTTTCCATGATATTCTCTCTCTTGGCATGAATAATCCAACGGCGAACAATGTCCTCCGGGAACGCGCGCAGAATTTTCGGAGCTAGCATACGGCCATATTCGTCAACATTTTCTCCCAAGGCCCTGAGGGCCTGTATCCGCCGGTTACATTCGATGAATGCCATGTTTAAGGCGTTGGGCGTGACGTGTGATATAGGTTGTAGAGTCTCCAGGTAATCCAGATGGGCTTGGATTATTCTGTTTTTGTCACCGTACCGTGAAATGAGAATCTGTTTTGTTTCCTCATACGCGTCAGCGGTGATTGGAATTCCGTCGACCAAGTTCTTGGGCTCGTCCTCCAAGTATCCGCGAAGGAAAACGTGTTTATCGATACTGGAAATGGAAGGGTTGCCGTCAATAGATGATTGGAATTGTTCCCAGAAACGGGACCACTTCTCTACGTCTCCTGAAAATGGTTCCAACCTGATCACAGGAAGTTTAACTGTGTGCATTAAGGGTGGAGGGGGCAGAGCGGCGTCTTTGGCAGACGCGAGACTTACATTATCGACAGGTGTTTTTTCTCCAATGGCGCGAGTCGCTTTGAGGATAGCTCTCTTGGCAAGATCGGTATATTCTTCGCACGTGATGACGTCAACGTTATACTCGGTGTCAGGAAGGACGTCATGGATTTGTTGATCGAGAGTGGTTAGACGGTCTAATGCTTCTTGAAGTCTAATCTGATTGTATTCGTAGTCGATCTCTGAGCTAGGTGTTGCATCATTTATTACCGTAGTGAATTTGGTAATAAGTGTTCTTGCCGTCTTTCTGAGACGTTTCAATTTCTGTAATTGTGGAGGCTGGTCGGGGTTAGACATTGTGGGTAGGGTATTGTAATACTTGACAATGGGTTGACAGCTGCTGTAATTCCTCGGCTACCTGCTGTGGACAAGGAAGTGAGGTAGGCCCGTAGGCTATTGTCGTGGCTGTGGAGCTGCAAGATGGCCAGGCGGTAATCCCTCTGCTACCTGCCGGAGACGTGGGAAGTATGCAGTGACGGTCGCTGGTAGACACAGTTCCAAATATTGTTCCTAGAGTGCATGCATGAGTTCGTGATGAGAATTCTGGGCAACTAGCGATCTCTATAGGAAGCATGCGAATATACTCTGAATCAAGTTGTGTTCATAGATGTCACTGTCGTCTCGTTGAGTTGAATGCTGCTTCCGTAACTTCATTCAATAAATATTATTGCTTTTCTTTGTCATGCAGATCTCATGCATATTTCATAAATCATCATGCAAATTTTTGATGTCATACATTAGTTACTTCTGCACTGATGTGAAAGTGTTTGAGGTAAGCGAGGACTAATGGTTTCTGAATCTCGCAGACAGTTGAAGGTTATTAGTAGCCGGGGTTGCGTGCAGTTGCGTGCTTGTAATACTTTACGCAGTGTCCCGTACTTCTAATAGATGGCATTCAAGTCACCACTGCTTGGAATGTCCAATATCAATTATTTTAATGACAACGATATTGATAATATGTGATGTGTTTTGCCTTTATAAGCATGCAACATGTGCTAGATATCACAAAGTAATATTAGTTAGGCTAGTATAATTTTCAATAGCTCATCTGTATGATGGTGTAAGGTAATGGCGTCTCCAAATGTAGCTCGTTGGTAGCTTGCCCAATACTGTTGGTCGTTCTTCCTCGTGTGTGAAGCTAGTCCGTAGTGTAGACTGCTGGCTTAAAATATTCACCACTATAACGTAATTCTCTCTAGCACTTAAAATCGGAGTTTTCGGCGCCAAGTGTTGGCTATTATAGCGTGAAGTTAGGAAGCACAACACCGTGACATTCACTATTTTATTCCATTAGCAACTACAAATACAACACTCTCTAGCGGCATGTTACATAAACACATTGTCCATGTTTCATTCCCCAACAGTCTTCGCGTTGTCGTAAATCTGTTAAGTACTATAGGTCGAAATCCATTGCTCTTATTATTAGATAGTTTATTTTTCTTTCTTCAGTGTATTTTATATACTGTAGTTTCTCTTTTACTTATTTCGTATGGTAGCAATGCAGGTTATGGTCAGCACCGAGCATCCGCCAATTTTAACTGATCACTTTAAAACGGGAAGTTTTATATGGGTGAGTTGAGTTCAGAGTACTTTTTCTCAATTGTTGCAAATTTCTGCTCTAGCCACCAATTCCATCACAAAGCGCATTGTCGCGTTTAAACGTTGCAGTAAGTACATTGTATTTTGAGACCAGTTTATCACAAATTTCACATTTTTCATGCCAAAACTCGAATTTTCAATTAATCAAATTTATTATGATATCCCTTAACGATTGAACCGTCAAAGGTAAGTATAATAATAAAAAAAAAAAAAAATAATAATAATAATAATAATAATAATAATAAAAATAAAAATAAAAACAATAATAATAATTTTTCTTACTTTGGCTTTTCCCAATTAATTGGGGTCGCCGGAGCCTACCAGGCTCATTTTGGTTTTGGCCGGGGATTAAAAGCCGGATGCCCTTCCTGACGCCACGTGATCTATCAGGTGAATATTCAACCCCGCTGTCACCGGGATATGAACCCCGGCCGTCCGGGTGAAAGACGAGCAGCTAAGCCACTGCGCCATCATGGTCCCCAATAATAATAATAATAATAATAATAATTATTATTATTATTATTATTATAATTATTATTATTATAGCGGCTTCGGTGGCGTAGTTGGTAGCATGCTGAACTGCTGTGCCCGAGATAGCGGGTTCAAACCCGGCCGAAGTCATCGGATTTTTTAAGAGCGTTAAAAATCCTTCAGTATGCCTTCCTTCGGAGGGGAAGTAAAGCCGGCGGTCCCATGTCATAGATGTAAAAGATCCTTTCACAGACTAAACTTGTGTGAAGCTAAATTTCTAGGTTAGATTTCGTTGGAACGCTCTATCAAAGTTCCAACGTTCAGCACTAGGTATCAGTGGCATCTTGTAGTGAAAGTTGGAACAACTGGAAATTGAATGAAACTTGTAACTCACCCTATGGGTGTCAGCTCGAAGCAGCTACAGCCTCTGACGAGCCGAACATGTTCTCGGACACTCCCGGCACTAAAAGCCATACGATAAATAAATAATGAAATAATAATAATTATTATTAATATACTAACTGAAGTACTTACCTCTACAGTTGCAATGGAAGGTTAAGTGAAGGCTCTCCTCATTAATAGGAGTATCACAGATGGATCAAAGTCTCTTTTGACTTTCCGCTGGGCTCCTGTTTGAAAGTCAAATACAGGGAAGATCTCACAAAGAAATGGTAAAATTGCGTAAAGCAAATTGCCAGAGAAAAATCCCAAGAATTTTAATAAGTGTCCCAGAGGGCTGAAGGTCGTACCTCCGTAGCAATTACGAAGCAAAGAACGAAGAAATCGAATAACTGCTTACAACTGGAAAAAGTAGATGAAAGATGCTCAAAGTTAAAATCAGACGAAAATAACTCAAAAGACGTGTATTAACTTAAACACAAGAAGAGTTGCGCAATACTACGTAATAGTCACAAAAAGTAGTTTAATAAACTAACAAGGGAACGGATTGCGATGTAAAATTCTAATCTCGTTGTAATTTAGTACACAATATTCCTACAAAGTTGTACAATGACGTAGTGAAAACCGCATGGGCCACTTTCAATTTTGAACGCCATTATTGAACGCCGAATACCTGCCAGGCGACGTCATGACCGAAGAGGTGGGAAGAGGTAAAGCTGAACTTGAATCCTAGCAGCATGCGATGGCTCGTGGCCACCAGGCAGCGACCTGCCGAGCTGCGTTCCATTTTAGAAGTAAGTCTGTTTCTATTAGGAGATAGAATATCTAAGTTGATGCTAAAGCTTCTTTCGACATCCACAGAAATCAGTGGGGCAAACCTTGTATTCACTTGGAATGGCAACTCTACAGATGTGGCGAATTCCACAATGTCTGGATTCTTCTGAACACTAGACTCAAGTTTGTCTTTGGCAAAGCCATCTAACTGCTCCCTCACGGAAGTAAATATATCCCATTGTTTTTCATTTTCCAGACCTTGTTCTTCTAATCGTTTAATAACTGCTGTCAGGTACTTGTAACTATGGACACAATATAGTTCAGTCTGTAAATTATGTATTTTCTCCGGTAACAGAAGTTGCTGTGCCTTGTAAATTGCACCTGCGTCGGTTGAATCCAAAGAAAGCACAAACTCTCTAATTTTGTCAAAATCCTCACACAACATAGCAGCACACTCAATCCACGATCCCCTGCGATTAATTACCGGGACATTTGGAAGGGGCAGGCCAGTGGTTTCCCCGTAGGTAACAACACGATTCGGAGCTTTCACTAGAATCTTCTCCAGGGCAGAGATGAATTCATTTGCGATGTCGAATAGGATCCTTATGGATTCACAAACCCTGTGAAGGTCTTGAACTGAGCATGTCACATGTTTAAACTTAGGAAATAAAGGTTTCAATTGGTTAACAGCTGGAACCATGTATGGAGCATGGTCCGTAACCACCAGAAGAGGTTTTTCTAACTCTATACCAGTAGAGCAGAGTTTTTGGCAGAAGTACATAATTGATTGCATTACTGGACTGGCATTGGTTTTCTGCAGCTCATACATTTTTAACAACATGGGATTAACGTTCTCACATGCTAAGGGAAAAACTAAAATGTTCAAAACATATCGTTCCATTGAGTCTATGGTTTCATCTACAATGATTTCCACATCGCAATCAGACACTTCCTCCTTGATTCTTTGTATGGTTTCTCGGTAAACAGGCTCCATGTAGTTTTTTCTTAAAGTACCCTCATCGGCCATTGACATCTTTGTGTATTTTTCAAGAAATCCCCTGAAGGCTGGATGGTTCACCTTATTGAGTGGAATTCCTGTTTGTGTAAGAGCTGCACACAAATCAATGTTTAATTCCTTCAAATTTTGGCTTTTTGAAGAACTGTGTTGAAACGCATTTCGGAATAGAGGTTCCCTCAGTTTATTTGCTTGAAGAGTCTTATTCATTTGATGCTTAGAGCTGGAAAAGTGTTGTTTGATGCGATTTCGCTGGTGTTTTTCATCTAACAAAATTCCTGAATCACAAATAGTGCATCGCATAACAGTTCCATCAGTGTCTATGAAATCTTGTTTGAATTCCTGAGCCAAAGTATAAATCGGGCACTCGACACATTTGGCATGGTAAAATCTAGTAGTACACTCGTTTAGTAATGTAACATAGTGCTAACACCAGTTCACTTGCTAACTCAATGCGACTATCACTCAACTCACTCTTGAGCTCACTCACTCACTCACTTGCTGTCTACACTCTCTTATAACACCGCGATAATTACCAGAATGTTCTCATTCATGTTGGAACTGCAGTCTCAGCGATTTCTAGTATCTTCGAGCCGAACCCAGTCTCAATTCTTGGAAATACGCGGGTGCGGTTGCCGACATCTCTGCGTCATCAGCCTCCGTCTCAATGCGAACAGATTACGTCTCTCACAGTAACAAACTCATATTCATGAACAGAAGGCTATACTCTGTGAGCTGCCTGAATAGGATTGACATTTCGCCGGAAATTCCACGTCAGTCATTACCCCTCAGCGCCTTGACCAATCCATGTTCGCATAGTTGATGTCATAATACTCTGCGTTGCAATATTACAGCCCACGTGCTTCAGTGCCAGGTCAGCAGAATCTCTCGCTAGTACAGTTTGGCAATCTCGTTCTCAGACCACATGGCGAGATGAGAACTGTCAATCCTATTCAAGCAGCTCACAGAGTATACTGATTCTGGTGGGATAGAATCACGCATTGTCAATTGCATTTTTTCGGGCTGCATTATAGCGGTAAAGCGAGAGAAAGAGGTTTGCTATTGGAGGTTTTGGAGGTGTGCCATCAATTTCCCCGCGGTGTTTACAGAAAGAGGTAGGCTTACTATTCGTACGTACACAGCAAGCTGAGGAGACGCTAATTGAAAGTTAAATATTTTATATTGATTAGAAATCTTATAGAATACATTGGAATTAAACTTATAAAAAACGGGGGAAAAGGGGATAATGAGCATGTTTGGGAGAACAAGGGATAAAGGTCACAAAAAAAAGGAAAAATGTGCGTGAAAATGCCTCTCTTCACAACCAGAAACAAAATTTCACACTGCGAAATATTTCCGAACAGCTTTAATTTACCCCAAGAAATAAAGGTGCGCACCTAAAAATCCTAACCCTGCTAGTAGGGGGGTAGTGATGGTTCCAACGAGTGTCATGGCCGCCGCGTGAGTCTAAGCCGATAACTCCCGAACCAGTGGTCGGATATTCACGAATAAAGTGTCGTTGGACTCGGGCTGACGGGGGCTTTGCTATGGACCACTCATTTCAACCCCTAAATAAAACCTACCCCTACTAGGGGGTGAAATTGTAATTTTTTAGTGAAAGCCTCTTTTCAAATGGGACATGTATAAGGTGCGCTGCTAAAATGAACTTAAACGTGGTTGCCCATATCGCGCATGCGTTTTACGAGATGCCGCTATGGATGAACATTTTTGTTTTTGTTTTGTACGCATGCGCACTTGGGATTTTTGTAAGAGGGCGAGCTGTTTGAAAAAAATGATTGATAAGAAGGGGTTTTGGTGGTGAGGAGAGAGCCAGATAGTCGCCTACTTTCCTACGAAGTTTGCCGATATCTCTCGAACGCAAGGTCGGATTTGAACGTGTGACGTGTCAAATCGCTTGTCTCGAAGCCCTTTATATGTTATTAATAGGTTAGAGTTTTGAGAATGAGGGAAACAGGCTTTTTGGGGGTAAAACCATGATTTTAGACTTTTCCGATATCTCACGAATGCATGGTCGGATTTGGTCCTATGACGTGTCAAATGGCTTGTCTCGAAACCCTTTTTATTTTGGTAATAGGTTAAAGTTTTTGAGAATGAGGGAAACAGAATTTTTTGTTGTAAAACCGTGATTTTAGACTTTCTGTTATATTTCACAAACCAATAACGCCAGAGACGTATACGAGGGGTCGTAGGACTCGGGGTGACGCCCCTTTCCTCTCTCTTTTCGAATATAGTATTTATGTTTAAAAAAATGCGAAAGGGCCTAACGACACTTATGTTGAAATCATTTCAGTTTTTAAAACTTTTCTTAAATTTGTCTAAAATGTTCATGACGAGTGGTTGTAGATAGAAAGAGACGATACCACTGGGCACGTGTTTCAACGAAGCTATTACTGGCCACGGTGGTGATATACCAATACAGTATTCGCTATTTCGATGAGACGGCGGGTCGAGGGTTCGTTTTCTGACTTTTCCTATGATGGAATTCCTAATTCCTAAACCCCCTGAAGGGGGTCTTTAACGTGTAAACGATTATGAGTGACATGACAAATGATAATTCCTTGATCCGATGAAGTTGGCTTTAGATAGAACAAACAGAACTTGGTTATATATTGCTTGAAGTGAGTATAGAAAACAAACTTGCTGGGGCAGACTGACAGGATGTGAATGTTATTTGATCTTATTGGAATGCATTGACTTGACAGGACAATGAAAAAAAGCACAGAGATGCTGAGGACACTTGAAGGTCAAACGATATGGCAACCATGGTGGGAGGGGGAAGCTAGGATGATGTTGCCGATCATGTTCAATGTTCAATGGATGAATTTATATTTTGCGAAGCATTGTTCGGAGAGGGTCATGGGACGACTTGTTTTAAGGGTATTTATTTTTTCGATGTTTCCTATGGTGGACTCATTGATTAAAATAATCCAAAACTTCTAGGGCATGGCCTTGAGATTTTATAAACCGATAATGGGATTTTGACATACAAGATCCACTCAGAACTTGACATGATGTCATTCTTTTTATGGCTTATGAATTTCCCCAAAAAAGACCCAAAACCACAAGATCATGGACTTTTGCTTTTCTTAATATATTGCAAACCCATAATGTAAGATGTTTACTCTGAGTGACGAAATCTAGCTAGGTAAAGAAAGAATTATTGTAGGCTATATGTATGGTGACTGACACGTCTTTGACCATTGGAACTTGTTTTCAGATCTGACTGTAGTACATAGGGAGTATAGGTTGTAGGCATGGATTGACAAACAGTGCACACAAAATTCAATTTATCGATTCAAGAATTAAGAGTAGACTATCATTATTTAATTGGTTAAAGAGTGTAGCTAAAAATTAAAAAATGGTGACTACATTAAACTAAACTGAACCAAGTCGAATCAAACCCAACTGAACCAAACCAAGCCTAAAGCAAACCAAACCTAATCAAGAACAAGCCAAGGGCTTAAGTTTAAAACTTGTGGGGGAATGCAGTCATTGGCAATGTCCAAAGAAAGGGATAACGCTCTACCTCTAGAGGGTAAGGTAAAGCTAGCGCATGGTGCTAATCCATATTCCTAAGTACATGAACCACACACACACAACTATCCTATGCTGTTTTTATGAGTTAACTGTTAAAACTTACTCAGTGGTTACTGAACAAGTTGGTCGCTACACACAACAAGCTTTAAATACTTGAGGGTAATAATCTATACACACACACACACACACACACACGCTTGTTCTAAACTAAACTGTCTTGCTGGCAGTGCTCACACAGTAGGCAAATGACAGAAATGCTTGGCTAACAGAAATACAATCATTTTCGTTTCTCTAATGTTACCAGCTAACCATTACATGCTATAGTGGTGAGCACATGTGCCTCTTGCACTGGAGATCGTAACTTGATTTCTAGCTCTAAGGCCTAGAATGAATCAAACTAAGAAAGAAGGGTATGGTGACGCAGTGGTTAAACTGTTAGCCTTTCACTAAGGTAGACTAGGGTTTGATTTTAGGTTAATATACATGTCATAAACAAACAAACAAACAAACAAACAAAAAAGCAGAGATAATGTTTAAAACTGATTACACTTGTCTCTTTTCAAATTATTACTTATATTGCAAATACAAAGGTGGACTGGGTTTGATATACAGTTAATGCTGCCTATCGCATACTAGCCTGTAAGAAAGCCAAACAAGCAAAAGGCGTAGGTAGAGCAGTGGTAAAATCGCTATGTGTAGAGAACTACCTAACGGTTTTATGAACTGGCAATGGTATGTCGCATAAACAGTGCAGTATACAATCCAGCAACCATAATTTTTATCTTGTGGAGCAGAGAAAACATATATATATAGAGAGAGATAGAAAGCTTGTGTATGTATGGGTAGCATTGATTGTTTGACCAGAGAAAATACGATGAGGTAGGGTGGGCAGAGGGAGAATTAACACTTATATATGAATGAATGGTAAATAGTATTTTTTTTCAATAGTTTTGTTTTTCAAATGCAGTGGTAGATAGCCGTTATTTTGTAAAACATTCTTACTTGCAGTAGTAATAAGACTCTATGGTTCCGCTAACACATAGATAGACTGTATTATTGCCATGGTCAAGCACTCACATTAAGATCATTTACAAAATCATAAAATGAAAAATAAAAAATCTTGTTTTGGAAATATCGTTTTTCAACATACACAAAATAAATATATAAAAAATTTGTAAACAGCAAAATGGAAAATCCATGGTCAAGCACTCACATTAAGATCATTTACAAAACCATAAAATGAAAAATAAAAAATCTTGTTTTGGAAATATCGATTTTTTTCAACATACACAAAATAAATTATAAAAAATTTGTAAACAGCAAAATGGAAAATCCATGTTTCCATATAGACAAAATTTAAAAACCTTAAACGGACATTTAAGAAAATATATGCAAATGGGAAATTGACAAATGTGTAAATATGAAAATGGAAAAATCCATGTTTCCATATCATGAAATTGAAAAACATCAAACTGTCATTTAAAAAAATGCAAATGGAAAATTGACAAATTGCAATGTGTGAAATGTGAAATTGAACAAATGGCTATCATTATTTTTTTTTAAAGAACATGGTGCTCAATGGTTGAGGCGTGAATCAACCCCTCTCTACTTATTTGGACCACCCGAGACTGAGTTTTAGTTGTCATACCGCTTTTAAAAGTTTGTGTTAAATCTAGGAATTGAACCCAAGAGCTTGTAGGGGAGATTCAAGATTATAATATGTTAAACAGATAGCCTTGAATGAAGGGTGTGGTAGCTATATAGAGATGAGACGTTTCGCTCGGGGCAGGGAGGCATGGAGATCTGCATCAAACCAGTCAAAGGACTAAAGACTCAAACAACAACATGTACGTTCACCAAAATAATGTTGTGTAACGGTAAATGTTAGTCAACGAACAGTAATGCATTACTAAAACCCATGACACGATACCTAAGAGCTTTTCTAAAATGATTTTAAAATGCCTTTAACCCTATATTGAACACCCAGTTCACAAGACTCATAACTGCAATGTTATGGTAAAACAAAACAAAATCTATATTTCAAAACAAACAAGTGGTTTAGTCAATGTATACTGGAAAAAGTTTTGTAAACACTCAAGTCCTCAAGACCAATTAAATTAGTAACTGTCAGGTTGGCCGAGTGGTTAAGGTGTTTGACTTAAGATCAAATTTCTGTATAAGGAAGCAAGGGTTCGAATCCCTTACCTGACATAACTATTGCCTTAACATGGCTTGGCCACACTGTATTATTATGATACTCAGTACACAAACCATAGATATAGTGTATTGTTTAAGGCCACTCTCTTTCTGAACATAGTCAGAGACTGTTGATGGTTAACAATTGTATTAATAGTGGGACATGGGGATAGCAATTAAGAAAAAACAGCCAATACCCATACAATATTTTTATTCATTTTAGTTTTTTTTTTACAATAGTTACACACTGAATACAACTTTTTATCTCTTTACCATTGTTTGATATAGATTTTAAACACAACGCTTGTTGTAGATCCTTTTACAACTTTCTCTAGGTACTCTTGTTCTTAAAAACTGGGGAAGCCGCAATGGTTTTATAGACATTAAACCCTCATTCTCTTTTTTTTCATCATCATAATCATCATTATTATAAATATTATCTTTATAATTATTATAGTCATTGTCACCATCATTATCATCATCATCATCATCCTCAACATCACTAGAACTATCCAATTCCATTTTTTCCTTTTCAAAAGGGATCTCTTGAAGAGTCTGTGTTGCTTTTGATAGTGTTACGGGTTTATTGAACGTTGACAACTGTCCTAACATGACTTTTTGAGGAGATAAATGTTTTTTCATAAGGAAGTCACTATGTTGAGTAACACTATGTTTTTGTCGGACTTGCTTTTTCTTGTTCTTTTGATCATGTTTTGTTAACACTAACGGTGTTTCATTTGGTATACCACATTGATGAGTACCCACACTTAAGACCTCACTATGTTTACTTTTTAGATGACCTAGACATTTTGTTGTTCTTTGTTTTGAGCACTGCCAAAATATGATGCCATTCGCATTTTCTCGCTTATAGTTATAAGAGTACCCATGATACAGGGCACGTGGTTTACCTTTATTGGTTATAGTATATTCCATAGTAGTCACTGACTTGTATAGTCGATCCGCCTACTACAATGGTCTGAACACTTGTGGTGAAAGAATGATGTTGTGTTGACGTTTTATGCAGGATAATGTTGGTGGCATATGTGGGTGGCTTATGTTGATGACATGTGTTGTTGGCTGATTTTGGTGGCTTATGTTGATGGTTTATGGTGGTGGCTTATGTTGATGGCTTATGTTGGTGGCTTATGTTGATGACATATGTTGGTGACTTATGTTGATAGCTTATGTTGGTGGCTAATGTTGATGACATATGTTGTTGGCTTATGGTGGTGGCTTATGTTGATGGTATATGTTGCTGGCCTATGTTGATGGTTTATGTTAATGGCTTAGGTTAATATCTTAGGTTGATGGCATAAGTTGATGGCTTATGTTGGTGGCTTATGGTGGTGGCTTATGCTGGTGGCTTATGCTAGTGGCTTATGGTGGTGGTTTATGGTGGTGGCTTATGTTGATGACATATGTTGGTGGCTTATGTTGGTGGCTTATGTTGGTGGCTTATGTTGGTGGCTTATGGTGGTGGGTTATGGTGGTGGATTATGGTGGCTTATAGTGGTGGCTTATGGTGGTGGTTTATGGTGGTGGCTTATGTTGATGACATATGTTGGTGGCTTATGGTGGCTTATGGTGGTGATTTATAGTGGTGGCCTATGTTGGTGGCTTATTTTTGGTGGTTTACGTTAATACCTTATTTGTAATGGCTTATTTGACAAGTTATTGTTGTCAATGTATTTAGAGGATTTTTCTCTTGGTTTTGGAAAGTATCTCAACTCTTTTTTATGGTAGCATAATGCTTACCGCCATGTTTGTAAGCAACAACAACACACTAAAATTCCAAGAATCCAAAGTACTCTAAGGTTAATGATTGTCTCTCAACTCCATTCAACGTCTAGTCAAAAAACATTATATATTTTTCACATTTTACAAAAAAGGTAAATTGGGAAAGTAAGCTATATGTTTAAACTAACAATCATATCAAATCATATGCTAACTCCAACACCTACGTCTACCCCAATCTCAGTCAAAAAAATATAATATTCTTCAAATTTTTCCAAAACAGTATTTGGAAAGTAGGCCATATTTTGAAAACTAATCATTCTATAAAGTCATATATATATATATATATACTGAAACCAATGGCTTTTATATCCTTAATCTTAAGAACAAAATATGGAATTTTTGACATTTTTTCCAAAAATGTTCATTTTAAAACGGGGCTATATTTTGGAAACTAGGAATTTTACAAGAAAGTTTGTTTAACGTAAATGGCAGGTATTTACCCCCACTACCCGCAAACCAAGTCCCAGGTCTCTGGGGAAAAATCCAAAAAAAGTTCAATTTGGAAAGTAGGCAATATTTTGAAAACTAATCATCCTAAAAAGTCATATATAGACTCAAACCAATGGCTTTTATGTCCTTAATTGGTAGAACAAAACTTAACATTTTTTCAGTTTTTCCAATAAAGTCCAATTTTCAAAAATTGTCTATATTTTGGGAACTAAGAATTTTACAAAAAAGTTTGTTTAACGAAAATGAAAGGTCTTTACCCCCCTCTACCCAAAACATAAATTTCAGGTCCCTAGGACAAAAACTGTGCAGTGTATATATATATATATTTTTTTTTTTGGGGGGAGGGGGTCTATATTCACTTTACCTCCCCACTTCACAAGATGGCGGCCATAGCTTAACTTAACCTAGCCTAACCTAACCTGACCTACGAGGTGTGATCAAAAAGTTCCAAAAATGTGGCTGCAACTTAACCATACCTAGCCTAACCTAACCTCCCTGTTGACTAGCCCCCTTTGGACGGGTCCTTTTGAAGGGAGTCATTTTTTTTACGTGTCCCGGAGGACGGGTCCTTGTTGACGGGTCCCAGTGGCGGGTCCTTTGGACTGATCCCTATGGACTGGCCTTGCATTTTATCCAAATTATGTCAAAGGGGACCCGCCACTGGGACCCGTCAACAAGGACCCGTCCTCCGGGACACGTAAAAAAAATGACTCCCTTCAAAAGGACCCGTCCAAAGGGGGCTAGTCAACAGGGAGGTTAGGTTAGGCTAGGTATGGTTAAGTTGCAGCCACATTTTTGGAACTTTTTGATCACACCTCGTAGGTCAGGTTAGGTTAGGCTAGGTTAAGTTAAGCTATGGCCGCCATCTTGTGAAGTGGGGAGGTAAAGTGAATATAGACCCCCTCCCCCCCAAAAAAAAAAAAAAATATATATATACACTGCACAGTTTTTGTCCTAGGGACCTGAAATTTATGTTTTGGGTAGAGGGGGGTAAAGACCTTTCATTTTCGTTAAACAAACTTTTTTGTAAAATTCTTAGTTCCCAAAATATAGACAATTTTTGAAAATTGGACTTTTTTGGAAAAACTGAAAAAATGTTAAGTTTTGTTCTACCAATTAAGGACATAAAAGCCATTGGTTTGAGTCTATATATGACTTTTTAGGATGATTAGTTTTCAAAATATTGCCTACTTTCCAAATTGAACTTTTTTTGGATTTTTCCCCAGAGACCTGGGACTTGGTTTGCGGGTAGTGGGGGTAAATACCTGCCATTTACGTTAAACAAACTTTCTTGTAAAATTCCTAGTTTCCAAAATATAGCCCCGTTTTAAAATGAACATTTTTGGAAAAAATGTCAAAAATTCCATATTTTGTTCTTAAGATTAAGGATATAAAAGCCATTGGTTTCAGTATATATATATATATGACTTTATAGAATGATTAGTTTTCAAAATATGGCCTACTTTCCAAATACTGTTTTGGAAAAATTTGAAGAATATTATATTTTTTTGACTGAGATTGGGGTAGACGTAGGTGTTGGAGTTAGCATATGATTTGATATGATTTTTAGTTTAAACATATAGCTTACTTTCCCAATTTACCTTTTTTGTAAAATGTGAAAAATATATAATGTTTTTTGACTAGACGTTGAATGGAGTTGAGAGACAATCATTAACCTTAGAGTACTTTGGATTCTTGGAATTTTAGTGTGTTGTTGTTGCTTACAAACATGGCGGTAAGCATTATGCTACCATAAAAAAGAGTTGAGATACTTTCCAAAACCAAGAGAAAAATCCTCTAAATACATTGACAACAATAACTTGTCAAATAAGCCATTACAAATAAGGTATTAACGTAAACCACCAAAAATAAGCCACCAACATAGGCCACCACTATAAATCACCACCATAAGCCACCATAAGCCACCAACATATGTCATCAACATAAGCCACCACCATAAACCACCACCATAAGCCACCACTATAAGCCACCATAATCCACCACCATAACCCACCACCATAAGCCACCACCATAAGCCACCAACATAAGCCACCAACATAAGCCACCAACATATGTCATCAACATAAGCCACCACCATAAACCACCACCATAAGCCACTAGCATAAGCCACCAGCATAAGCCACCACCATAAGCCACCAACATAAGCCATCAACTTATGCCATCAACCTAAGATATTAACCTAAGCCATTAACATAAACCATCAACATAGGCCAGCAACATATACCATCAACATAAGCCACCACCATAAGCCAACAACATATGTCATCAACATTAGCCACCAACATAAGCTATCAACATAAGTCACCAACATATGTCATCAACATAAGCCACCAACATAAGCCATCAACATAAGCCACCACCATAAACCATCAACATAAGCCACCAAAATCAGCCAACAACACATGTCATCAACATAAGCCACCCACATATGCCACCAACATTATCCTGCATAAAACGTCAACACAACATCATTCTTTCACCACAAGTGTTCAGACCATTGTAGTAGGCGGATCGACTATACAAGTCAGTGACTACTATGGAATATACTATAACCAATAAAGGTAAACCACGTGCCCTGTATCATGGGTACTCTTATAACTATAAGCGAGAAAATGCGAATGGCATCATATTTTGGCAGTGCTCAAAACAAAGAACAACAAAATGTCTAGGTCATCTAAAAAGTAAACATAGTGAGGTCTTAAGTGTGGGTACTCATCAATGTGGTATACCAAATGAAACACCGTTAGTGTTAACAAAACATGATCAAAAGAACAAGAAAAAGCAAGTCCGACAAAAACATAGTGTTACTCAACATAGTGACTTCCTTATGAAAAAACATTTATCTCCTCAAAAAGTCATGTTAGGACAGTTGTCAACGTTCAATAAACCCGTAACACTATCAAAAGCAACACAGACTCTTCAAGAGATCCCTTTTGAAAAGGAAAAAATGGAATTGGATAGTTCTAGTGATGTTGAGGATGATGATGATGATGATAATGAAGGTGACAATGACTATAATAATTATAAAGATAATATTTATAATAATGATGATTATGATAATGAAAAAAAAGAGAATGAGGGTTTAATGTCTATAAAACCATTGCGGCTTCCCCAGTTTTTAAGAACAAGAGTACCTAGAGAAAGTTGTAAAAGGATCTACAACAAGCGTTGTGTTTAAAATCTATATCAAACAATGGTAAAGAGATAAAAAGTTGTATTCAGTGTGTAACTATTGTAAAAAAAAAACTAAAATGAATAAAAATATTGTATGGGTATTGGCTGTTTTTTCTTAATTGCTATCCCCATGTCCCACTATTAATACAATTGTTAACCATCAACAGTCTCTGACTATGTTCAGAAAGAGAGTGGCCTTAAACAATACACTATATCTATGGTTTGTGTACTGAGTATCATAATAATACAGTGTGGCCAAGCCATGTTAAGGCAATAGTTATGTCAGGTAAGGGATTCGAACCCTTGCTTCCTTATACAGAAATTTGATCTTAAGTCAAACACCTTAACCACTCGGCCAACCTGACAGTTACTAATTTAATTGGTCTTGAGGACTTGAGTGTTTACAAAACTTTTTCCAGTATACATTGACTAAACCACTTGTTTGTTTTGAAATATAGATTTTGTTTTGTTTTACCATAACATTGCAGTTATGAGTCTTGTGAACTGGGTGTTCAATATAGGGTTAAAGGCATTTTAAAATCATTTTAGAAAAGCTCTTAGGTATCGTGTCATGGGTTTTAGTAATGCATTACTGTTCGTTGACTAACATTTACCGTTACACAACATTATTTTGGTGAACGTACATGTTGTTGTTTGAGTCTTTAGTCCTTTGACTGGTTTGATGCAGATCTCCATGCCTCCCTGCCCCGAGCGAAACGTCTCATCTCTATATAGCTACCACACCCTTCATTCAAGGCTATCTGTTTAACATATTATAATCTTGAATCTCCCCTACAAGCTCTTGGGTTCAATTCCTAGATTTAACACAAACTTTTAAAAGCGGTATGACAACTAAAACTCAGTCTCGGGTGGTCCAAATAAGTAGAGAGGGGTTGATTCACGCCTCAACCATTGAGCACCATGTTCTTTAAAAAAAAATAATGATAGCCATTTGTTCAATTTCACATTTCACACATTGCAATTTGTCAATTTTCCATTTGCATTTTTTTAAATGACAGTTTGATGTTTTTCAATTTCATGATATGGAAACATGGATTTTTCCATTTTCATATTTACACATTTGTCAATTTCCCATTTGCATATATTTTCTTAAATGTCCGTTTAAGGTTTTTAAATTTTGTCTATATGGAAACATGGATTTTCCATTTTGCTGTTTACAAATTTTTTATAATTTATTTTGTGTATGTTGAAAAAAATCGATATTTCCAAAACAAGATTTTTTATTTTTCATTTTATGGTTTTGTAAATGATCTTAATGTGAGTGCTTGACCATGGATTTTCCATTTTGCTGTTTACAAATTTTTTATATATTTATTTTGTGTATGTTGAAAAACGATATTTCCAAAACAAGATTTTTTATTTTTCATTTTATGATTTTGTAAATGATCTTAATGTGAGTGCTTGACCATGGCAATAATACAGTCTATCTATGTGTTAGCGGAACCATAGAGTCTTATTACTACTGCAAGTAAGAATGTTTTACAAAATAACGGCTATCTACCACTGCATTTGAAAAACAAAACTATTGAAAAAAAATACTATTTACCATTCATTCATATATAAGTGTTAATTCTCCCTCTGCCCACCCTACCTCATCGTATTTTCTCTGGTCAAACAATCAATGCTACCCATACATACACAAGCTTTCTATCTCTCTCTATATATATATGTTTTCTCTGCTCCACAAGATAAAAATTATGGTTGCTGGATTGTATACTGCACTGTTTATGCGACATACCATTGCCAGTTCATAAAACCGTTAGGTAGTTCTCTACACATAGCGATTTTACCACTGCTCTACCTACGCCTTTTGCTTGTTTGGCTTTCTTACAGGCTAGTATGCGATAGGCAGCATTAACTGTATATCAAACCCAGTCCACCTTTGTATTTGCAATATAAGTAATAATTTGAAAAGAGACAAGTGTAATCAGTTTTAAACATTATCTCTGCTTTTTTGTTTGTTTGTTTGTTTGTTTGTTTATGACATGTATATTAACCTAAAATCAAACCCTAGTCTACCTTAGTGAAAGGCTAACAGTTTAACCACTGCGTCACCATACCCTTCTTTCTTAGTTTGATTCATTCTAGGCCTTAGAGCTAGAAATCAAGTTACGATCTCCAGTGCAAGAGGCACATGTGCTCACCACTATAGCATGTAATGGTTAGCTGGTAACATTAGAGAAACGAAAATGATTGTATTTCTGTTAGCCAAGCATTTCTGTCATTTGCCTACTGTGTGAGCACTGCCAGCAAGACAGTTTAGTTTAGAACAAGCGTGTGTGTGTGTGTGTGTGTGTGTATAGATTATTACCCTCAAGTATTTAAAGCTTGTTGTGTGTAGCGACCAACTTGTTCAGTAACCACTGAGTAAGTTTTAACAGTTAACTCATAAAAACAGCATAGGATAGTTGTGTGTGTGTGGTTCATGTACTTAGGAATATGGATTAGCACCATGCGCTAGCTTTACCTTACCCTCTAGAGGTAGAGCGTTATCCCTTTCTTTGGACATTGCCAATGACTGCATTCCCCCACAAGTTTTAAACTTAAGCCCTTGGCTTGTTCTTGATTAGGTTTGGTTTGCTTTAGGCTTGGTTTGGTTCAGTTGGGTTTGATTCGACTTGGTTCAGTTTAGTTTAATGTAGTCACCATTTTTTAATTTTTAGCTACACTCTTTAACCAATTAAATAATGATAGTCTACTCTTAATTCTTGAATCGATAAATTGAATTTTGTGTGCACTGTTTGTCAATCCATGCCTACAACCTATACTCCCTATGTACTACAGTCAGATCTGAAAACAAGTTCCAATGGTCAAAGACGTGTCAGTCACCATACATATAGCCTACAATAATTCTTTCTTTACCTAGCTAGATTTCGTCACTCAGAGTAAACATCTTACATTATGGGTTTGCAATATATTAAGAAAAGCAAAAGTCCATGATCTTGTGGTTTTGGGTCTTTTTTGGGGAAATTCATAAGCCATAAAAAGAATGACATCATGTCAAGTTCTGAGTGGATCTTGTATGTCAAAATCCCATTATCGGTTTATAAAATCTCAAGGCCATGCCCTAGAAGTTTTGGATTATTTTAATCAATGAGTCCACCATAGGAAACATCGAAAAAATAAATACCCTTAAAACAAGTCGTCCCATGACCCTCTCCGAACAATGCTTCGCAAAATATAAATTCATCCATTGAACATTGAACATGATCGGCAACATCATCCTAGCTTCCCCCTCCCACCATGGTTGCCATATCGTTTGACCTTCAAGTGTCCTCAGCATCTCTGTGCTTTTTTTCATTGTCCTGTCAAGTCAATGCATTCCAATAAGATCAAATAACATTCACATCCTGTCAGTCTGCCCCAGCAAGTTTGTTTTCTATACTCACTTCAAGCAATATATAACCAAGTTCTGTTTGTTCTATCTAAAGCCAACTTCATCGGATCAAGGAATTATCATTTGTCATGTCACTCATAATCGTTTACACGTTAAAGACCCCCTTCAGGGGGTTTAGGAATTAGGAATTCCATCATAGGAAAAGTCAGAAAACGAACCCTCGACCCGCCGTCTCATCGAAATAGCGAATACTGTATTGGTATATCACCACCGTGGCCAGTAATAGCTTCGTTGAAACACGTGCCCAGTGGTATCGTCTCTTTCTATCTACAACCACTCGTCATGAACATTTTAGACAAATTTAAGAAAAGTTTTAAAAACTGAAATGATTTCAACATAAGTGTCGTTAGGCCCTTTCGCATTTTTTTAAACATAAATACTATATTCGAAAAGAGAGAGGAAAGGGGCGTCACCCCGAGTCCTACGACCCCTCGTATACGTCTCTGGCGTTATTGGTTTGTGAAATATAACAGAAAGTCTAAAATCACGGTTTTACAACAAAAAATTCTGTTTCCCTCATTCTCAAAAACTTTAACCTATTACCAAAATAAAAAGGGTTTCGAGACAAGCCATTTGACACGTCATAGGACCAAATCCGACCATGCATTCGTGAGATATCGGAAAAGTCTAAAATCATGGTTTTACCCCCAAAAAGCCTGTTTCCCTCATTCTCAAAACTCTAACCTATTAATAACATATAAAGGGCTTCGAGACAAGCGATTTGACACGTCACACGTTCAAATCCGACCTTGCGTTCGAGAGATATCGGCAAACTTCGTAGGAAAGTAGGCGACTATCTGGCTCTCTCCTCACCACCAAAACCCCTTCTTATCAATCATTTTTTTCAAACAGCTCGCCCTCTTACAAAAATCCCAAGTGCGCATGCGTACAAAACAAAAACAAAAATGTTCATCCATAGCGGCATCTCGTAAAACGCATGCGCGATATGGGCAACCACGTTTAAGTTCATTTTAGCAGCGCACCTTATACATGTCCCATTTGAAAAGAGGCTTTCACTAAAAAATTACAATTTCACCCCCTAGTAGGGGTAGGTTTTATTTAGGGGTTGAAATGAGTGGTCCATAGCAAAGCCCCCGTCAGCCCGAGTCCAACGACACTTTATTCGTGAATATCCGACCACTGGTTCGGGAGTTATCGGCTTAGACTCACGCGGCGGCCATGACACTCGTTGGAACCATCACTACCCCCCTACTCCTGCTAATAACCGCTACGTTTAAGGTGACGAGAGAGTAACGGCCATACTAATAACCGTACATTGTTATTTACTCTTCTGGACAGCTTACTCTACGCCAGGCAACATGTGCACGTTAGGGAATATTAAGGTTCCTTCCATGTGGGTGCTTCATCTGCAAGCGTTACACAATCTCAGCAGAACCTGTCTCCTGTTGACACGTCCCGATTAGTTCAGGAATGGTTCGCTGGACAAAAGAGGCTTTTTGACTGGCCTCCTTGTGGAGTAAATATGAATCCCATTGGTAACTCGGGCCAAAAAAAATCTAGAAAAAACCATCGAGAACTTGTGGGCCGAGACGAAGGGTGCGATGGTGGAACCTGGCCCGATCCGGCGCCAAATACGAAGGATGACCTCTGAGATGGCATTACATCTTGGGACGAGCTAGCAGCTGACTCTGTACGCCTCTGTCGTAATTGATTTCATGGCCACACACCCGGAAGAGTTCGTGCGCAGTGGTGGAGTGTGATCCTCTTACTGAGAGGACCACCCAACGGCCCTTTTGGGGCCACAAACAAGCTCACTCACGGTCAATAATTACATGTCAAAACAAGGGAAGTTACGTGACTCGCCACATACATCAGTGTAGGTAGGCTATAAAAAGAAACACCAAATATTTCACCTTTCCCAGACTACAAATATTGACACCAGAGGCGAGCGACAGAACTTATGATTTAGCACGTACTACTACCACCTTGGCTGACAGAGCCTGAACTTTCAAAGTACTTCACAAAATCATAACTCGACCGCAGGGCAAAATATAGTGCATACGCTCCGACTAATGTGGCCCCTGAACGGATATACAGTATTATGCTCCTGGCCGATAGAAATAACAAGCCATTTTCTGCACTGAATAGGAGAAGAAGGGTGTTCTGGTTTGCACCTCCGAAGAGGCGATCCTAAGCCGTAATTTGCTTGAGGTAGGGTGGCCAGTCCTTTTCCGCTCCTCCTTCCCTTCCCCCATTTAAAGGACGTGGTCCCCAGGAGCCAGTCACCCATCCAATTTCTGGCCACGCTCAAATGCTGCTTAATTTAAAAGAGCTCACGGGTCAACATGGCCAAACCGTTGGCTCCTGCGCCACCTAAGGACAACGAAATAGATACAATACGCATGGCTTCCAGCTGAACTGTCCATCGTAGTTGCTTTTATACCATTACCAGCCAGGCACTTAGCGACTGTTCCTTGGTGTCTTATACTCACACCTGTACGTGCTGTGGGCAACAATACCTTCCAACAAGTGAGAGAATCTTTTCTCGCTGTTTTTAATTTATTTGAGGGGTTGAGGGCATCTTGGTCATCAACCCTGTTCTGTTGGGTGTGTGTTGAACTTGTCTGATAACCTGCATTTTTGTAATGACTGTAGTAGTGTGTATAACTGCATTAGGGACAGGGATGAGGTAGGTTGCCCCGGACTAGAAGTAAGGTACTATCCCGACATTTTCCTGGAGGAAGTGTGGAAAAACCCGACGAAAACACTCTCAGGATAGCCACACTCAGCGCCGGGAATCGAACCTGCGATCACTGGACTTGCTGCAGCTGCCCGTGCGGCCGTGGTGCACGGCTACGACGAGGGTGAGAGAGAATCTCATTGATACATCACTCTTAGGATTGTCTAGTAACGGATGTCGCCCAGTAATATGTGTTCCCAATCATGCGAGTGCTTTGCTATCTGAGCTACACCTCTGGTGTTCGTAACTGAGCTAAAACAGTTTCATGTTGAGACATTCACACTACTTCGTGGGTCACACGTTGAAAATCAGATCAAATGAGGGGTGAGGACAGGTACTAATATTGTTTTTACTCTCTGCTAGGAGAGCAAGGCTCATTGGCACCCGGGGGCGTGGTGGCTCAGCGGTCTAGCTGTATGCCTCTCACCAAGGCGGTCCGGGTTCGATTCCCGGTCAATGCATGTGAGATTTTCGAAGTGAAATGCCATGTCCTGTGGTTCGGATTCCACGTAAAAAGGAGGTCCCGTGGCTCATGATCTCAAGATTAACGGTCACGTTAAACTACAAGCTTCCTTTCCTTTCCTTCATTGGCACCCACAGAGGTAGGACTATAGTTCTGGAGTTCAGAGACTTTTAGTAAATGTTCACAATTATTTTTCTAAGAGCTGATAATGTTCACTGTAATTTGCTGAAAGCACGTTTTTCATTAGCCGCCTTGCGAGAGTCGCACGTGCTCAAATCTACGTGACTTCTCCTGGACTTTCACTGTAATACGTCACTATCTCTATGAATTACGTACGGGACAAATATGTTTGTGTAATCACTAAGGTGCTTCAATGAAAATGTACGTATTTTCATTTCGAATTGCGAAATAATTTAATAGTATAAGGGGAAAATAATTTAATAATATGAGGGGAAATGGGATAGAAAATGAAAGTAAGGGAACGAGGAACTGATGTACGTATCCCATTGAATGATTAGCTTTATACACTCTCTTTAATCATGTCAGATAAACAAGTGTAGTTAAGAATACTGAAATTAATGACAATTTAAATAATTGTTACGTATGCACACACTATAATTATTGGTTATTAAACTTTCAGCTTACGTAATCTAGTCAGTTAGCATAGCGGTCTCTATTGGATAATCATGAAATCCCTAAAACGTGGGGGATGCTATCTTCTCCTGGGCGTATTTTCTTTTCGAATTGCGAAATAATTCAATATTACGAGGGGAAATGGGAGCGTTCATATCCGACTTTGCCGCATAGGTGGCGCTGGTATTTTCTGTGAGATCACGAACATGTCTACGACATTCAAGAAATCACCGCTCAGTACTCCCTCCATCTAGGATTTAAAAATGTGTTCATGTTGTGTCGTGGCCCGTAGTGGTGTCGCTTGTCCAGATTGCAGGAGATTCAGGTTGGATCTGGAGGACTCAAATTTCAAGTCTTACTAGGCAGATACAACCACTTTATCGGGAGCTACTTCTTAAATGTTCATTTCTAGAATGCATTCGTTAAAGCTAACATCAGTTTGTCTTCAGCATTACTAATTGTTTGGATGTGTGTTCAGAGTTTTCCATTTCTTCCAGAATTTGAGTTGTTCCTCCAGGACTTCAAATACGGTAAGCAGACTACCATTCGGGTATTTGCCTGTAGTGAGCATGAAAAGGACACTCAGGATGGCGGGATTTGAACCTCGGATCTCTGTCCCCATTGCACTGCAGTGGAAGAGCGCTACTTAGTTGAAACAAATTAATGCGAAATGTTACTATATATTGGTTGAATTATTGACACACGACAGTAATAATCAGTACATGTATCACACCCCCAAGCGCTTACATCTGGTAGGACAAAGCTTGGTAACTGCAGGGTCTGGCTGAACCTTGGCTTTGCTTTTTATTTACTTGTTTATGACTCCTCATTGACATCGTTCATGTTGACTTTCCTGGATCAGCTCTTCTTTTCTTCCGATGATGAAATTCGGGTATCTGAGGCCTATTATATATGTCATTCTCCCACCCTAATTGCTCTTTGCGGTATCTATCTTGAAAGACCTACCTCATTTGTTAGGATCAGACTTTTTTCCCTTTGGATGTGAGGTTTGCTATACCCATGGTGTTTCCTGCCTGGAGCAAGAGACAGCCTGAGGGACTTCTGAGCTGATTTCCTGAACCAGTTTAGCCTTGCTCTTCCACTGCACCACAATGGGGAGTTAGTCCTCCAGTGACTTTTGCGTGGACACACCTGCTCTTCCCCTTTATCTTGTGACTTTCATGGCCCTACGTCCTACCGAGGACCTCATGCCACATTATTCGAAGGTGAGAACATTTCTCTTCTCTCACATGTATATTCTTTATTCTCTTGTGATTTTATTTTACTTATCATTATTTCCTCTCTTACGAAGTAAGTAAGTAAGTTAGTTATGAGTAACCATTATCATGTCCATTCTCATCATTAGGTTGTTGTTCTTTCGTCGTTTTATTTAAGGGTATAGATATGTGTTCACTATCCCCGTGTGCTAAGCTGTGTGTGTAATTTTTCCGATAGTCTGCATCACTGTGGTGTGTGTGTTTGTAATGGAGGCTAGGGTTTGGAAAGAAACGACAGTGGTCTTTAGTTAGGAAAGAAAGGAAGATTGTAGTTTTACGTGACCGTGAATCTTGTGATTATGAGCCACGGGATCTCCTTTTAACGTGGAATCCGAACCACAGGACATGGCATTTCACTTCGAAAATCTCACATATATTGACCGGATCGAACCGAGTCCATCTTGGTGAAAGGCCAACAGCGTACCCGCTGCGCCACCACACCCCTCCCATTTTCGTGGAGTAGAAGTGGGAACCTGAGATGGCTGAGGTGAAAATCGAACCAACTTCTCAGTTTTGCCTAACGAATGTACCCCCATTCCAACCCTCAGATCATAATAAGATTTCTTGGCAGAGCCGGAATCAAACCTGGACCTCAGGAGTGAGAGCCAAGAATGCGAGTCACTGATTATTATTGTAATCATCCCCATCATAAGGGGCCAATAACCGATATATTAGGCTTAGCCGTGCTCTTTGAATAGTGCATCACGTCCGTGAGGTCAGCTGCAGAATGTCCGGAGATCGCAGGTTCGAATCCTGGCGCTGATAGCAGCTATCCTGAGTGTCGTTTTCTCCCGAGGTTTTCCACACTCCCTTCAGGAAAATGCCGGGATGGTACCTTACTTCAAGTCCCGGGGCACCTGCCTCATCCCCGTCCCTGATATAGTTGCACACACTACTACAGTCATCACATAAATACAGGTTATAAGACAGTTTCAACACACCCAACTACACGGGGCTGATGATCAAAACGTTCCGATCCCCTAAAAATAACTAACAAAATCAACAACAACAACAACAACAACAATAATTATCACCGTTGCCCATACAGTATGTGTATGAACAATGATCCAATACATGGTGTAATGTAGCCGTACCCACGCGCTGAGAGATGGTCTGTCTTCCTATCTGCTGACCTTTTCTTTTATTTCACTCTGAGCCGTTCCGTCGAGGTCCATTTGGTCCTCCTCGGAAGTATTTCTCCGGGCAGCTGAGAAACGAGCTGTGCTTCTTGCAGCCAGCACTTATAAATAATGCATCACCATGTGTATCTGTCATCCTCGGGAGTGGGGCTAGGCACTTCTGTTAACATGCAGTACACGGGGTAAGGGGGTGATAGGGGGGGGGGGGGGAGGCATGTTAATTTCCTTTCCCCACCGGCAGGACTCCTGGTAACACACATTCATTGAGTTTACCCTGTTGATATTTTGATATTTCCTGTTTTAATGTTCTCATTTATGACTACCTCGTGGTGTAGTGGTTAGTAATCTTGACTCACGTCCCTGATGTTCAGCTTCGATTCCTTGCTCTGCCAAGGAATTCAATTCTGGTCTGAGAGATGGAACGCGGTTAACTCGTCCTCGTGAGGCTGAACTGAGAAGAGTTGGGTTTGCTTTTCATCTCAGCCATTCTAGAAGTGGTTTACCGCGGTTTCACGCTTCTATTCCAGACAAAATACTGGGATGGTACTAAACTTACGGTCAAGGGCACCTCCTACACAATCCTAGCCCCAATTATAAATGCAATCACTAGTAAAACCTTCACAATGTCACATGTTAACAGACAGATTCCACACCCACTTAGATACACAAGGCTTATTGGCCACTATGACTGAGAATCTAAATATAACACGAACAAACTGCCCTCATAGGGATATAACTTAAGCTACGTGTTATCTACAGTTCAAGCAGGATGTGAAATATATCTAGTCACAGAGATAGAAAGGCTGATTACTAACAAACAGTGTGCTTCGTCAATAAAGCAAACTAATGTGGCTACTGCTTAGCGAACCCAGATAGAACAGGTCCTCTTGTGAGGCTACATGATCCGCCAGGAAGAGCTCTGCTAGCACATGCGCAGTAAATCCTCTCTCCATTGATAGTAATCCAACTCCGGGCATGCATCAATTCTGCTGTTTCCGTCCAGCTGAAGTTGTCATGCCAGCATGTGTTTCTGACAGGCAACAAGAGTAGACATATTAGTTAAAAATATTAAATGTATTAATGTAATAATTGATCTAATTTCATATCCTTGAAAATATTTATTCCAGACGATTTGTATACCAGGACATATAATGTTGGGGTAGACTGTACGTTGCAAAACTGAGGAAGTGAGCACATGTAGGCGAGGCCTGAACTCTCTACGGTGAGAGATGCGTGGTAAGAGGTCGAGGTAACTTGATTGGTCGGAAATAGGCCTATTTCAGAACTCGACGCCTGCAATGATCTGGGATGTCCTACGTCTCGCGAGAGTATATAAGGGTATGAAATACCATTGCAGATATTCTTCCAGGTACTGACCAACATGTATGCTAAGTTTCAGCGAGATGGCGAGGTTCATGTTTGTCACGTTTCCTTATTAGTGGAAGAGAAATATTACCTAAGGGGCCTCACTTGCACAAATTTATTTGATGGAATATCTCACACGACCACCATAAAACTGTTGTTGTTGATTCTACAGCGAGATGTGCGATATCGTGGTAAAGTATTCCCGTGTACGTGGGTGTGTGTAGAATTCGTCTGATAACCTGCGTCATTGTGATGTCTGCAGGATTTGGCTAGAAAGCGGCCGTGGCCTTAAGATAGGTGCCTTCCCGTCACTTGCCTGGATCAGATATGATAAACAACAGAAAACCACTTCCACGATGGTTAGGGCAGGTATCCAACCCGCCTCTTCTCAGTATTACCTCACGAGGCTAAGTGTACCCCATTCGAGCCCTCAGACCAGAATTAAATTTCTTGGCAGAGCAGGGAACCAAGCTCGAGCCTCGGCGGTGACAGCCAAGAATGCTAGCCATTACGCAACCCGGAGCTTATGACTAACAACACATGATGCATTTTAGAGCTAATGAAAAACATTGTCAAGAAAGTAGATTTCACAAAATACGTTCTGTTCTAAAGGCAATAGACAATCAGCTTGAATATTACACGTAACCACAATCTCTAATATGTAAATAATAACAATCAGTTACACATGATTCAATTGAACGTTAATGACAAAATTTGTTAAGTATATTTAAACTGTTAAACGAATTTCATTGGCTTCGCACATTCAAGAAGACATTCACACTAACAGACAGCAAAATCATCAACTCCAGATGTAGCGTATTACTTGCCATAGGCTTATACCCGGATATGAGAGGAGTATCATGTAAGGGACCAAGCATTGCCCCATAATTAGTAGGCCTATATCATCAACTCCGGATGTAGCTTATTACTTGCCATAGGCTTATACCCAGATAAGAGAGTAGTTCCATGTAAGGGACCAAGCTTTACCCCATAATTAGTATATCAGTTTGAATATTTCGTAAAACCATCATCTTTATGATGGTGGTGGTGATTGCTTGTTTAAGTGGCAAAACACCTATTTATTCAGTAACCACCATCTTGAACACATCTCTACTTAGTATAAAACCAAGTCCCCGATTCTTGGATATTACTGGTAAACTCGAGAACCACTGAATGGATTTTGATGCGGATTTCACCATTCTGTAAAGGATATCTCGAGGATGACTTCTGGAAAATATAATTTATTTATGATCAAAGGAAGCCGAGCAGTAACGATTTCAGTGGAAATGTCGCAAAAACCTGGCGTCCGAGCGATTTGTAAGCTTACGCTGGGCAAACCGTTAAAAATATCTAAATACAATGAGTGTAAGAATTGTTCAGCATGAAAAGTTCTACTAAAAAGTCCTCGAGAGCATATGTCGATCTTCAATACATCGCCCACTATAAGTGTGTTTACGTTTTAATTTCTTCCAACCGTGTCTATTCAACTATATAGGCGACAGTTTATGAGCTAGCTAAGAGCGAGTCTATCATCCCTGTTACAGCCTAGCTAGCGGGCGAACCTATTGCCCCAGATACAGCCAGCAGCAAACCGTTGAGTCGTGTTGAGTTAAGACTTCTGAGAAGGGTGGTTGTGTTTGGAGATTCCCTGGAAGTTTTCTCCATTTCGCCTGTGAAACACAGTCAAGTTAAGATTGGACGGAAGGGGGATTTGCGTTTCATTCACCTCGCCATTCCCTGGAAGTGCAACTCTCATTTCACCTGTGAACTTTTCGTTCCCCAAAATTCACGGTCAATTTAAGAATGGACGGAAGGGGGATTATATTATATTAAATTATACTGATTGGCGTATAATCTCTACTTACTGTCGACCAAAATATTATGTGTACTCGAGTTTGAAGGTTGTTTGTGAAGTAACCAGTAGACCTCCATAAAATCCAATAACATCATCATTTTCGTAGTTCTATTTTACGTTAGTTCTTGTAGGGTAGAGTTTTAAATGTATATTTTAATATTTTTTATCGCAGTTGGAACACAAAAAGTGCCCATTTTTAAGCGTGTTTCAACCATGCGTCACATTTATGAATTATTATCTCACAAACCCGTCATCAGATCGAATCCAAATTTTAACACAATATACATTGGAATGTTGTATAACTGGTTTATTAATTTCAAAATTTTGTGGTTTCAAGAACGAAAGTTGTTATCATTTTTGTAAGGTAACTTTTTCTCGGCTCGGAGTCGTTGGAAAATGTAGTTCTTGGTTGGGTTGTAATCCTTATAGATCAAAAGGTTATGCTGTATGACTGTGAAATACGTAAATTAATTCACTTATTTTATATCGGTTTGTATTTGTATGGGGAATTAAGACATGGTTCACCAGTTAGCCGCTCTGGTGAAAGCTGTACAGCGTTGCCAAGGTGGGCTCCATCACGCTTCATGGCACGCCTCGCTCGGTAATGGTGGGCTCCATATCAGCAACGCTGTACAGCACTTTCCGGAGCGGCTAGCTGGTGAACCAAGGCTTAATTCCTCGTACAAATACTAACCTATATAAAATAAGTGAATTAATTTACGTATTTCACAGTAATACAGCATAACGTTTTGATCTATAAGGATTACAACGCAACCAAGAACTACATTTTCCAACGACCCCGAGCCGAGAAAAAGTTGCCTTACAAAAATGATAACAACTTTCGTTCTTGAAATCACAAAATTTTGAAATTAATAAACCAATTATACATCATTCCAATGTATATTGTATTAAAATTTGGATTCGATCTGATGACGGGTTTGTGAGATAATAGTTCTTAAATGTGACGCATGGTCGAAACACGCTTAAAAACGGGCACTTTTTGTGTATCAACTGCGATAAAAAATATTAAAATATAAATTAAAAATTCCAAACCTACATGATATAACGTAAAATAGAACGACGAAAATGATGATGTTATTGGATTTTATGTAGGTCTATTGGTTGCTTCTCAAATAACCTTCAAACTCGAGTGCACATAATATTTTGGTCGACAGTAGTATAAAACAAAGTCCCCGATTCATTGATGTCACGGGTAATCTCGAGAAACACTGAATGGATTTTGATGCGGTTTTCACAATTCTGTAAAGGATATCTCGAGGAAGGTTTCTGTAGAAAATAATTTATTTATGACCAAAGGAAGTCATCAAGTACTAACGATTTCAGTGAAAAGGTCGAAAAAACTGGCATCCGTGCGCTTTTTAAGCTTACGCTGGGCAAACCGTTAAAAATATCTCTATACTATGAGTGTAAGAATTGTTCAGCATGAAAAGTTCTACAAAAAAGCCCGGGAGAGCATATCTCTAACTTCAATACATCGCCTACTATAAGTGTTTTTACGTTTTCATTTCTTTCAACAACCTCCATTCAGTAACTGAGGCGACAGTTTACAAGATAGCTAGGGGCGAGTCTATCACCCCAGTTACAGCTTAGCTAGCGGACGAGCTTATTGCCCCAGATACAGCCAGCAGCAAACTGTCAAGTCGTGTTGAGTTAAAAACTTTCGAGAAGAGCGGTTGTGTTTGGAGTTTCCCTGGAAGTGCAACTCGGCTTTTCTTCATTTCGCCTGTGAACTTTTCGTTCCGCAAAATTCACAGTCAAGTTAAGATTGGGCGGAAGGGGGATTTGTGTTTCATATACCTTGCCATTCTTAAATTACGTCTGACAAGAATTTGTTGCACATGCATCTCAATGATAATATAACTAATAGTCCAGTCAATGATTTTAACCCATCATGCCGAGACGTAAAACGAATATTGGTCGTTGTTCATTGACATCGGAAAAAAGCGCTTATCACGTAATGCATTCATAACTCTTCCCGGGCGAAGCCGGGTCGGGTTGCTAGTTAAATAATAAAATCGATAATTTGGCATCTAACAGATGATGATCATCAAACAAGGCTCACACATATCACTGAATGTGACTTCATGTACGTCTTTGTAAGCCGAAGATAGAAATAAATCTGAAGAAATTTTTAAATGCTTACAGTCCATCTACCAGTATAGGATACCGTTGGATATCACATATAGTTTACGGGGCTCATTAGAGCTATCCTCTTATTATCTTTACTTATAAGGACTTAAGACACGTATTACGTTTCTCAGCATACTGATTATATATCACGCGAGATAAAATCATCACACAATTTCTGCCTGTTTGTGCTGCATAGCAATGTATGTTTGTTGGTGGGGCATTGAATTTTAATAAAAGTAGGCGATTTGCTCTCTACGGAACATCTTGTTTGTCATTTCATATATACTCTTGAGCATTGACATCCTGAAACATATCTAACTAAAAGTGCACAGTCGTTTGTAGCAAGTCATTAGAGTTCAGTAGGATAAAGAAAGTTCACTAATGGCATTACTTAGGCCTGTACATTACCGCTTAAGATTACTTCAAAAGGCTGATACTTACGAGCCACTATTTTAATAGACTTAAGTCAGGCTGAGAGGCGCAGTCGTCGGAGCGTTGGCCAGAAAAACCCAAGTGTGTGGGTTTGAACCTAGCTCAATCCAGTGGCACATACGGAAGTTCGAATGCAACAAATCTATACTCGTATAGGCACATTCACAATCTTCTCCGAGGGCCAAATTCCAGCATTCCAACATTCTGGCGTCTTTAAAAGCAGTTAATATATACTGTACGGTATGTAAAATCGACAAAATTATTATATGTATATATGTATTAGTCTTGCGCGATAAGTCCCTCTACACGACGGGAATGATTAGCTGTATGTTTGTTGATCCAGAGTTTGAATCCTGGCGTTTAACTTGAGTGTGATATCCGTAGGTTTTCACACATTCACGTCAAGAAAACTAGCCTTTCAAAAGAAAACTCCAGTCCCAAAACCCAACAATGGTTGCAATCCCTACTTCAGTCACAAATATAGCACAAGTCAGAAACTTAAACACACACAACCGCATCTATGGCATCTTTAAATCAAACAAAAAATAACGCAAAATCTCTTACGATACCGATACCGTACTCGTAAGAGCATTATAGGGTGGGTGTTTCCTCAGGTTACATCGTCCTTCGTTTGACTAGCTCAACTTCTCCTCTCTTCGATGAATCATTAATGAGCCTCCTTCATTAATGAGAATGATTACGCTGATCATGTAGTGAACTTCAATTACATAATTACTCGTCTTTCTTTGCTGAAACGTTACCGGAGGTTTACTGCTGGAAACTAGGCTAATAACGACTCTAGCTACTCAGTTTATTCCAAGAAACCCTTCTCACAATCTCAGCGAAATTTCAAAACATTGACATTTAAATATCCAAATTATTCCTTGAAGTAGCATCTTTCTACTACATTATTAACACAGCCACAAACTGTTTCCCCAGAAAGGTAGCAGAAAGCAGGCTTGAATGTTGTAGCGAACATCGAGATATCGGTGTGAGTCCCGCACACATGTTTATTTAGCCTTCCTTACCTTTTATATTTACTACCTTCGTGTTTCTAGCTGAAAGAATGAAATCATTCGACTTCTGACATTGCATTTTGTAGGCCCAACATAGTTCGTATTCCTTGGGAGTTCACACATTATTCTCTCCTACTTTCTACCCTGGATTTTTTGCAGTTGTTGTTAGTTTCAATTAGGAGCTTCATCATCGTGGTCACCAGTCCCGTCTACTTTGTTATGTATACAATCTCTCTAATAATTTATATTATTGTGGTGTCTATAGTATATAGTAAGTATTGTATAGAATTGAGAAAGAGGCGACTCAGAACCACACTGGCATTTCATTCCCCTTCAGTGGCAGTGAGAAACCATGTAAACAACGGCTAGGCTGACTAAGGTGTGAATCGAATCCACCTCTTCTCAGTTCTCTCTCACCCTGTTCCAACCCTTAAATCAGGGCCGGAAATCAAATCCGCACTTCAGGGGTGACAGCCAAAAATGATATCCACTACACCACATGGTAATCCTATTCAGGTTGAATGCAGTCTGATCTTACTACATTCAGGGATGGGAGATTTGAACAGTCATTGGAGCACCATCTAGTCTAGTAAAGAAACTTTTATTTCATAATGTATCAAGGGTTATATAGTAATTCTAAAATCTAAGTACACATGGATTTTTTTATTTTATTCTTTTATTTTTTTAAGTTGGTTTACCCTCCAGGGTTGGCTTTCCCTCGGACTCAGCGGGGGACCCACCATTACCGCCTCCGGGGCAGTGTCCTGGAGTTTGAAACATCGGGTTGGGAGTTACAACTGGGGAGGTGGGACGAGCACTTCGCCCAGGCGGCCTCACCTGCAAAGCGAACAGGGGCCTTATGAGGGATGGGAAGGGATGGATAGGCAAGGAGGAGGGAAGGAGGCGGCCGTGGCCTTACGTTAGGTACTGTACGTGTATTTCCCTGGTGAGATTTAAGAATTACGAGTTGGATATATTTACGAATAGATACGATCTTTAAGACGCGCGAGATTACATACGGCTGGCTGCGTGGCTCAGGGGTAACGTTCTCGCTTTCTGAGCCCAAGGTTGCAGGTTTGTATCCTGGCGCAGTCAGCTGGCATTTGAGGGTGCGCAAATGCGAGGGAGCCGTGTCCGTAGATTTACTGGCACGTTAAAGATCCCCTTCGGGGCAAAATTCCGGCACCCCGGCGTCTCTAAAAGCCAGTGTAGTTAAAAGGGACGTAAAACCAATAACATTATTATTACAGATTACATACGCAAACGAGTTGTCAGCTGGTCTAGGGGAGTTGATACCGTCCCGCATCAATTTCATGTCATCAGACCTGTTACGGTTATGCAACCCGCTGGCCAGAGAATGAGCCAAGGTCAATATTCCATAGAGGGTAGGGGGCGATATATCTAGCATTGTTCACGCAGAAAGCGATTAATAACTTATTACTGAGAATACATAGAGGATCGACAACTTGTATATGTTACAGATATTAACCTATGATATTATGAAGTAATTTCTATTGAGTTTTCACTCCTTAGATGGCGCCGTGTAGCAAGAATTTCATTATTAAGTAAAGATTTCGATTTATATCGATACCATTACCCTGAGGAAGGAGTGGGGGGGGGGGGGGTATGCTTTGACAAGAAAGTTTGTGGTGAGAGAAGAGCAGACAGATTGATCTACGTTTTCGACTGATGCACATTACTTGACCGGGAGTGATATGGTGAACGAAAAGTGCGATCCGCGAAGTTATTATACACGTCGAGTGTAGACCCGAGAAGCAGTTTGGAATTTGTCATTGTTTTGTGATTTTAATACAGAAAACTTATTCTGTATTCTACTACTATTGAAACTGAAACTCATATATTATACATCGCAATCAAGAAACATTCTGATACAGAAAGTATTTTACATTAGGAGCAACATGTTATACAAACCGGTGTCGGGAGGAATTATTAACCAGTTTTACGAACTTGCCATTATGATGTGCTAAATTATGAAAGGAACGTAACAGACAGAACTGAGTGGATATTATGAGTAACTACGCAGTAAGAACCAGTATGAGAAATATACTCTGTTCTACCATAAAGTTAGCGAAGGAAGTTCTACAAACAGTACTATGAAACGAATACTGATACGAATGGGGGATCTTCAACCAAGAAGAGATCAGCTGACCATTATCGTGTCAAACAAGAGCCTAGAGTTGTCCAGGATAGATGCCATTGACGGTTCGAGGAATGGCGAGCAGGGAGGTCGGAGTCCGCTTTCTTAGTTCAATGCCAGGAGGGTCGATGGCATTTCGGAGCCAAGGTGACCTTTGGAGGACGAATGGTCGTGTATTCCTATAAACACATTCAACATGAAGCCATCACTAGGTAGCTGGGAAGATTTCAATTACGTGGACAGTAGAACGTATATGTTTGTGGAGTAAGCTTTAACACCATATTTTTTATAGTATGTTGAAGTGAACAATAGTATAATTATGATGCTTCCGTCATTTTAACTATTCTTTTCCCAATGATTTTGATTCGACTACGAATGCATCTTACGCTATACTTTAGGTATTTTTGATATTTTTGAATCCATAACTTAGAATTTCGACTATTTTCTTTTGGCATTTAATTATGAAGATTTTTGATAGTTTAGAAGATGATGCGTTTATAAGAAGATTGCTTATATATATATAAGAGGAATGTATAATTGAATGATATTTATGAACATTCTACTGAAATCATTCACGTACAATTAGGAATGTTTGTTAAGAATGAGCTACGTTGCAATTGAAGAAATTTATGATGATTGAAATTACACATCGATTTAAAGCTCAGTTTTTAACTTTATGAGATTTTGAATTCCATATTAATATTTTCACCACGGTACTTTTTTTGAGAGGACTTAGATTTTTCGTATGACATTTAAGGTCGTTTTTTTTTTTTTCGTTAAGAATCATTTCAGTTTCTGATTTTCATTCATCCGAGATTGTTAGCTATTTCTTGAGTCGGTCATTTCTAATGATTTCTTATTGAATTCAATTAAATTTTGAAATAAATTCTATGGTGTAGGAGTGATCGAACTTCATGAAAAGTGTGGTAAGTTTCAGTTTTTTTGAGATTGAATTGCTTTGACTCTTACCAATATTTATACTTACCGTGTAGTTTTGATGGTCAATTTTGAATAATAATAGCTGTATTGCTCTTACGAGAGGCTCATGAATTTCACTAATGAATATTTCAAATAATTTTCATCACAATATGATCACGAATATTATATATAACAATTCGTAATGAAGAATTGACATTTAAGGAATTTTGAAGTGGTAAATGAATTTGCAGCATACTGATATTAAGTAATTATTGTATTAATGTGATTCAACGAATGGTTGAATGGAAAGATAATGAGCTTATGTAACGTCATCGTGTATTTTGAAAAATGTTGGAGTGATATACGAAGTGAAGTGAAATATAGCAAAAAATGGTAATATTATTGATGAATAATGAGTTATAATGCAAATACAAAGAGTGTTGATGAATTAGTTATGAGGTAATTATTTTCTTTAATCGTTATTGAGCTGGAGGAAAATTAGAAACCTTATGTAAGAATAGTATGCACCACGAATGAATTTTAAGAATGGAAATTTGAAATAAAATGAGTTTATTAATTAATATACGGGCCATGTTAAAAAAAAGATGTTCTGAATCGTAAGTGAAACTTACAAAGATCTTGGAAAATCATCAGTAAATATTGAGCACGAATGTTACGATTTCATTCACTGAGCTTAATCGCTTGTCGAACAGGACTGGATTTGACAAAACAATATACTTGAAATTAATGCTAATGAAATGATCATATATGGATGACATGAATCATACTTGAATTCTGATGCGAATAATAATGTTCATAATTGTAAATAATTTGATGAATAATCTCTTGTATAAATTGGGGTAAATTTGTGTTCATGAAAAGTTGAGTATGATTGCCATACAATCTCAAGCAGCAAAGTCGAATGCAAGGTTTGCATCGTTATGATTAATTATAGACGTAACATTTTCTCTGAAATATTTGGGGTGATTATTTACTTGCTTCGTTCGTCTTCGATGAATGAATGTATTTTACACTTTAAATTCTTTCGGATGTGGTGATTTATATTAATATAAAGGATGTGTTAGGAAAACCAGTGTTGGATATTTTTCCAAAGTAATTCTTCCACCACGAGATTTTATTTTTGATTCTCGAGTTCTTCGTTCTGAGCTAGTTCATTTTTCAGCCTCCATTGGTTTCCCTAACGCATTCTTATTTCAGTTGTGTATCCCTATTCCTGGTTAATCATGCTGGTAGAATTTCGGGTTTTTCTTCTAGCTGGGTACTTTCAGATTCTATGATCCAGCTGTGTCTTCGGATTTCAACAGGTAAGACCACGAGAATACGGGTACAGTACTGCACCTGTATCCACGTGGTCTTACCTGGTGAAATCCGAAGAAAAAAGCAGGATCGTAGAATCTGGAAGCCCCGGCTGAAATACCCCCAAGAAACCACCACCAAGGATCGACCGTGGATAGGAATACCACAAAAATTAAAAAGAATGTGATAAGAACATGCCAGTGGTCGATGAAATAAAAATGAAAAATAGCCCAAAGTGAGCTAACAAGACCCTTAAAAATTAATTAAATTAATCTAATCTCGGGCGCGTAACAAAGCATCCTAGCAAAAGACCCACTGGTCCTCGTAGCACATCCTCGTTCGAATAGAAATCACTAAGTCATTCATAAGAATTTTTAAAAATTTAACAACTGTTTGTTAACTAAAACCGCAGTTTCGTGAAGTAGAAACTCCACTGAACAAAAATATATAATCTTATGCCTCTGCCGAAGCATGAAAAATATATATAAGTGGCAACTGCCTTAACTAGGCTACACAAATCTGCCTAACGTCGCATCATTATCAATGAAATTCAGAAAACAAAAACATTACACACAAAATCTTATGTTATGATCGTAAACCCTTTTTGACAAAAATATGAAATACCTTATTCTATCGTAGCTATTTAAATATATATATATATATATATATACAATTTACATAATTACATTTTAATTCTGAGAGTTAGTTGCGCCTTCAATTATTCATCTCTGTTGCTTTCATTTATCCATCTACATTTTCATTTAAGTGGTTACAATTTCAAGTCTGTTCCGTCCTAAATGACAAACAATTAAGCTAATCGGACGTCATGTTATTAATTATAATGATTATGTTTCATTTCACTTTCTCACAGATATTAGATTTTCTATCACTCAATATTTTAGTTATTAGTATCAGAAGTTTATACAAGAATTAATATTACAGTCTTTCCAATTAGACTCTACTCTGAAAACAATTGTTGCTAAGTTTTAACAAATTATTAACGATGTTGTTACAATACTTGGTTTCATAAATGTTGGATTCAAAATTGTACATTAGCTTTCCACTAGCTAAAATCGTGACTCAATTTCACGTTCAAAATAATACACCGTAGTGCACTCAGCAATAGCTCCATAGCTAATTCAGTGCTGGAAAAAATGATATTGACTATCCATAGATGTCTAATATCTCCTAAATTGCAATTCAAATACGCAGACAAAATTCCATTATTACCATATTATCGCTCAACAGCTCTTAATAATTTCCAAACATTTCAAATATTACACAAGTTTTTATACAATCATAGATAAATATATTGCTTCAAATTAGCCAAAAGTTAAAGTGTCACGAATAATTTTTATCAGAACAGTGATAAAATATTGTATTCACAAGTTCAAATAACTGTGTGAGAATTCGAAAAATCTGTCATCTCGATTATGACTTACATATATTTTAAACATTTATTTTCTTTCATTGCATCTTATTATTAATTACACTTTCTCATACAAAGGATTTCTTTCAATATTTCTCGACCGACCACTGTGAAAAGAACGATTCAGTTTTCGCCTAATAGAAAATAATTCAGCCTGAGATCCTCCTCTAAGGAAACACGTCAAAACCTACAGCATGGAGAAAAGCCTATCTTGAGAAGGTACAAGTTAACCATTAGATTTGAACGCTAAACCAAGTTGGAGTTTCTCATAAGAATCAACAAAAAATTAAAAACTGAACGAGCTCACAAAAGGTGTCGAAATCAAAAATGAAAATTTCAAAAATCTGGATTACCAGAAATAAATTCGCACAATCGCAAATAAACATACTAGAAATCACTATGTTCCATTACTATGCTCAATTGACAAAAATATAGACCTGAATGTCTATCTAATAAACGTGCATGAGCTTTCAAAAATATTTGATATAAAATTCAAAAAGTCCAGAAAATTTTTCCAAATCGAATTCGCATATACGTTGGATATGGGACATCTGCTTGAGTTAGAATTATTCTTATATAATTTTACCGTCGTCTTCTTCCTATGATTTTTCTCATGTTGTCTTCCCAACAAACTATATTCTTCTATTTATTCCCAAATTATATCTTAATCAAGGCAACGTAATGTTCAAAATAACACTACAATAACTATTAAATTGAACTACAAAATGAAATACACACTCAGACAGAAATGACTAAAGAGTCACCTTAGCCCTCGGCTGTATTTCTTAACTACTTTAATCAAAATTGGTGAAAAGGAGCATTCAAAAGCATAACAAATTCATACTGTCTACTAAAAGAAAACTGCAGCTACCTTGTTGAAGTTCTAGTTGAATGAAGTGAGAATGCCAGAACACAAACTCCTGTCAAGGCTCGAACCCACATCTGCTCAGCTGCACCGATCCCGAAACGACTGGACATCAAGAAGACCCGATTACCGGTCGCGAACGAGATAGAGCTAACAGATGTTCGTTTAACAAAGTTCATTGTTCTATCACTTGCTAAAGAGCACGATAACGATGATGTAGTAAGCCAAAATAGTTTCAATATGTAGCAGTGCGAATTGTCATTCCGACTTTCACAATCTCTTCAGTCTTCTCTTGTAAAGCCTTGTACTGTAGTTGCTCATATTGGAATCCAGTAATCATCCTGAGTATGTAATGCTGCTATGTGTCACATTCCTTGTCTGTATTTAGCCCATGTTCTGCATCTTCATAACGCAGCAATATCTCTCTCTTCTCATATATTTCTTCACAATCATGGCTAATGCTGTTTGTACTGTACTGCAATGCAGAACAAGTTGTTATGCTATTGGCTTGAGAAGAAGTTATCATACGTGAATGCAAGTTCAGTGTGCTCAAATTGAAAGTTAATACTGTCTGAAACTATAATAAGATCAGATGAAAATCCTATCACGTTTTGTACTGTAACACGTATACGTCGGTTCAACTCCACGTTACCGAACAAACACGATTTCACGGCAACGCACGCACTCGTGCTTAGACTAGAGAGCTGTGACCCTCCTCGCTGAAATTGTAATCTCTACTCTATTCTTCAACTGCTCCCGTAAATCATACTGTCACCAGTTGATCCACAATGCACCTTGATCTCTGAACGATAGTGACAATCGATGTTTACACAGTGTCGAGTTCGATAATCACCTGTTATAGTACTGTATGCATTTATACTCATAAAATTCTCAGTTATATTCCTTCGTCCATAGAAGGCATTTCCCAATCTTTGTTTCATACTGCAAAGTGTATATTTCTTTACCACAGCGAGCAACATAACGAGAGTGGAGCTGTCTCCAGCTTGTATTCAATACAGGTATTACAAATGTCTAGCATGTGGTCGTCGCTTGTATGGTGGGCTGCTGGTTGCTCCTAACCTCACCACAGTCACATCGTGCACCTGCACTCCAAACAATGTCGCAGTACTTCCATCAGTGTTATTGCCAACTTAACCTATTTCCAACTAAATGCAAAATACGGTTTCAGTACCATCCCGGCATTTGCCCGGAGACGAAGTTTGAAACCACGGAAAACCACTTCGAGGAAGGATGATGTAGGAATCGAACCCCCTCTACTCATTTGGACCACCCGAGAATGAGTACATCCCGTTTCAGTCCTTATACCACTTTTCAAATTTCGTGGCAGAACCGGGAATCGAACCTCGGACCTCCGGGGTGGCAGCTAAGCACACTGACCACTACACCACGGAGGCGACATGGAAGTTTATACGTGTCTAATATAAGTTTACTTTAGCATTGGTATATTGGCTTTCACGGCCGGTGAATTAAAACTCAGCAATTCTTCACGGCACAAACCTAGAAGAATTGCTGAGTTTTAATTCACCGGCCGTGAAAGCCAATATACCATCTTTTTGGAATCCTTCATAGGGAGGTTAAGGCTGCTTGAACTTTTAGTTCTCGTAGTCAAGTGGTGCAGTTGCACCTTATATAAAGGGAGGTGGCGCGCAGTTCGTCACTCCTGTGGGGGTCCGGGCGGGGACACCAAGAGCCCGCCGATGAGCCTAGCTTGGTGTCCTAGGCGAAACCCCACACAAGACACGGCACAAACCTAGAAGAATTGCTGAGTTTTACTTTAGCATTGTTTAATGCAGTTGTGGGCAGTCTATATTCCAGGCAGAAAAATAGCGGACGAAACTCGCTTTGTACCAGACGGTAAAGCGAACAAAACACGACACTTCCACCCCCTCGTGTGGCCTTTGTTGTGTTGTGATTAATGCCATTTTAATTATCTGTTCTCCCAGCATAAACGCGAGGGTTAACTAACAGACTCCAATGGGGAACTCGACTTCCCATGCAGGCAACTCGCTTTACTGACGTGTTTCTCCTAAACGGGAAGAGTGAGAGAATAATCGTCTCTGAACTTGCAATATCACGTATCTGACAGCGCTCATCATTTCCATTCTTTCCCTTATGATTGGCCACGTCTTTTTAATGGGGGCCGATAACCTAGATGTTAGGCCCCTTAAAACAACAATTATCATCATCATCATCTTTTTAATGGACATAGGGGCACAAGCTTTATGGTTGTGGATACAGTCGTGGCTGTAATGCTTCGCTGTCAAGAAATTCAAATGTGGTCTGAGGGTTCGAACGGGGTTCACTCGGCTTCATGAGGCAAAACTGAGAAAAGGTAGCTTAAATTACCACCTCAACCAACCTGGAAGTGGCTTGAAAGGTTTCCTACTTCTACTCCAGCCAAATGCCGGAATAGATTCTAATTTAAAACCACAGCCACCTCCTTCTCAATCCTAGCCTCAAATAATTAATAAACACACTACTACAGACACCACAATAACACAGGTTACCAGACAAATCCTCCATATATATATAGATTATACAGTATTGTACCTGTTCATAATTGGCATAGAATTTCATACTACGGGGGTTGGAGACGAAATGAATTGGAGAGTACGAACATGGAGGAAGCACCACGGATAACAAGATCTAAGATCAAGGAAGCAGTGTATCAGAATAGTGATAGTGCAGCTACATTACTCAACCTAGAAATAAACAACAGCAGCCACGTTCCTGTCCAGTGAGGACAGTTGTGTAGTGATCTGTGAGACATTTGCTGACCCAGCATACACTTCACTGCACCTACTGCTGATCACAGAGAGTCGCATCGCACTTCTCGCTTATACTCCATTGAGCCTAACAGATGCCGTAAGGCAGGGATCACCTCATACTGTAGCGGCCAGCATACTTGGCTGCCATGCCATAGGTTCGGGTTCAATTCTCGGTTCTTCCTAGACATTTAATTCTGGTCTGAGGACTTAAACGGGCTACACTCAGCCTCGTTGGGCAAAACTGAAAAGAGGTGGGTTCGGTCCCCATCTCAGTCTTATTAGGAATGGTTTTCCGTAGTTTCCCCACTGATACTCCTGGCAAAAGTCGGGAATGTGCCTAACTTCAGGCCACGGCTGTCTCCTTCCCAATCCACATCGGAATTACAAATACACACACTAAGACATCACGTTAAGACAGGTTATATCAGACAAATTACATACACACCCAAATACACGATGTAGCAAAGACCCTAAATAAATCAACTACACCTTAGGGCAGGAATTCTCACTTATTTCCTCTCTCAGCTTAAGAGGAGTTACGTGCTATTCGAACTAGTCCATCGATATAAGAATGACTCAGACATCCTTCACGTATGTTAGCGTATTTTCTAGGCAGCAGTTGGCGAAGCGGAAAGAGTACAGAACACTAATCGGAGAGTCGTGGGGTCGAGTCTCTATATGGAAAATGTGTATCTTGCTTTTATTGTTAATTTATACATTACTTACACTGCCATTAAACCGAAAAAATGCTCAATATATTGTATCTATTAATATTTGCATAAAAGTCATGAAATGGAAAGCCAAAGGAAAATTTGAGATGGCAAATAAATTTCCAGGAAGTGATTTCAATTTAAGGCAAACACGAGAACGAGAGCGTCACAGTAGCTCACATGGCAATCGCGCGCTTGGCCTGCAGCTCGCACTTCCTAGTCTATACAATACCTGCTCTCGCTCTGTGCGTGCACCTCCTGTTTTAAAGTACGTGTTCTGCGTATCCGTGCTCGTTTTATGGGTTCATTCGAGGTACCCATACTAAATTAATAGTGGCGTTCACGATTCCTGCTGTCTTCTAGCTCGTAAACACACATCTCGTCATATAACCCCGGTTTAGGGAGAATTGTAGTACATGTGACGGGATGCATATAACTGGATCGCAATGGACTGGTGGAACACTCGGTATAACAGTCCAACATGGTGACCATACAAAATATTTTGACGGTTCTCAATATCTATGAATTTATTTCACCAATCAAACTAAAATTTGGTAGGCTGATAGAGGCCATTAACATAAGTTCACCTTAGGACCATTCAATAACCTGATGAGCACAAAAACAACATGGCGGTGACGCGAAATTTAAATATTTAAATTGATTTTACTCGCAACTTTTTTCCGAGCGTTGTGAAACTGGGCACGGTATTACCTCATACAAGCCTTAATAAAAATATACTGTAACCTTAATGCATAAGGCTAGCATTATAGCTCCCAGTAAGGTATTTCTCCGGGCATTTTACCTTGTGGAAATGTGAACAGAATGAGATTTCGGTGTCGCTGGTCAGGCGCGGTTGGCACGAGGTTACGTACTGTACCCGTAAATTCGGGAAGATGCCTGTTGGGAATCCATAGCAAAAGCTGGATTGTTTTATTTCTAAATGAGTTCCGGCTAAAAATCCATCAGAAATTGCTTCAACAAGGTCTTCGGGAATCTACACAGTATTGATCAATGGTATCGTGAATATACAACAAAATACACTGGCTCAGAAGCACGTACCTTAGTTTCTCGGGGTATCCGCAGGAACTCAGCTACAACCTAAAAATGGATTCACGATACCACTGTTATAAATCACTCGAGGAAAACAACGAAAAATGAACTGAGTAAATGTATTATAACAATGGTAAACTACAACTAATTTTAAACAATAAATAACAATAATTAATTAATTAATTACACACATTCATACGCACTCCTCTACTACAAAAATACGCTATTGAATTTACTATGCTGTCAGTTAAATAGCAACAAATTTTGACTGGCTTGAGCCTACTAGAAATATTTAAAACGTTTAAGACAATTACCTGCGTGCCAAACATTCTTGAAGAGCTATAAAAAAAACTGACACGCTTCTCGTAACACACCTGGCTACGCGCACTCATTCTCGATCAGCCGTGAGGCTGCTTTGCTTAAGAAGGCAATGGACTGCTAACATTTTTCCACATTATATAATAGACTGGCCTTCAAATATTTAACGGGAATACACACCCCCACACATTTACTGAGACCGCGCTGTGTAGCTTACAGTCGCCGTGTTTAAAATTTACATTCTCTCTTTATAAAACTCTTCATATCTCAAGCACTTTTCAAACAATCACTTTCAGATTTTAACACTAGCGTCCATGGACACCCTCTCGACATACATGACTGCCGTGAGTTGTTCAATCATACTTGACAACTTTAAAAGCACTCATTCTAAAAAACATTCATTCAGAAATACACTATAATTCAAAAAACATCGAACAAATAATTATTACAAAATTATTTCCCTAACTAAATAATTGCGAATATATTTACAAAAACTGAATCGTTATGTTTAATGTTCAACAAGAGTTTAGTGCTTTTCAGTCGGTCAACACGAATGTACCCAAAAGAGATGGGTTATGCCCTAATCCTGAAATAAATTACATGAGATTAATAAAACACTAGGATGACCAGTTTCGATCGTCAAGCGATCATCATCAGATCCATTACACTTAGGCTACAAAATCTATGTTTGAAATACAGGTGAAAATATTTACAATATGTACAATTATTTAGTTGCAGTATTGGTACTGCAACTGTCAGTGTATGCTAAATGCAGTATATATGTTAGGTGAAATGCTAAATGGTGATAGCTATCCGTAGATTGTACTTTAGAGAGATTATATGGTTGTAAACTATGGTTAAACTATAAAATTTTAGGCTAACTACTTATCTGATTGTCTTCCGTACACCAGCTACTCACAGTTTTCGTGCTCACTGGAACTCACTGTAGTTAGCCTAAAATGTTATAGTTTAACCATAGTTTACAACCATATAATCTCTCTAAAGTACAATCTACGGATAGCTATCACCATTTAGCATTTCACCTAACATATATACTGCATTTAGCATACACTGACAGTTGCAGTACCAATACTGCAACTAAATAATTGTACATATTGTAAATATTTTCACCTGTATTTCAAACATAGATTTTGTAGCCTAAGTGTAATGGATCTGATGATGATCGCTTGATGATCGAAACTGGTCATCCTAGTGTTTTATTAATCTCATGTAATTTATTTCAGGATTAGGGCATAACCCATCTCTTTTGGGTTCATTCGTGTTGACCGACTGAAAAGCACTAAACTCTTGTTTACTAAGGCAACACTGAAAATATGGCTTCAAACACCACAATGTTTAATGTTATAAAGTAGAGTCGTAGCTCTCTTCTATATACAACGTGAGCTTCACATATACTTTCTCAAACATTTATCAATGTTCTTATATACTGCACACACTTTGTCGTAATTAGTTTAATAGACACTATCAGTCAAATGCGTTCAACCACCAAAGGTCAGTTGCACGTGAATACTCAACTCCGTGTTAATAAAAGTTAATAAAGGTATTAGTGAACATATGTAGACAATTACGTTCTCTAATTATTTTCCGCTTTTCAACGCTCTTGTCATCACTGCTAAAATCGTAGATTTACTTGCATGGGAGTTCTCAACACAATGACTCCTTCTCTATTAATGCCATGTTCTTTCCAAAAGAACTATAATTTAATAACATTCCCTCCAATGCGGCAAAACCTTCGCATGAGTACACCCATCTCTCCACATCACCTCATATATCCACAACATATGGTATTAAGATCACATCCACTATGTTGGACAATTCTTAACACAATCATCGTTACCAACATCTCTTCTGTAGGAATTGCATTTGAATTACTGGCATTATCTTCAGCATTGTATCACTCAATCGCTGGCATATTGAACTCTTAATTCAGTTCTTAAAAGAAACTTCCTTTAAATAAAGGACGACCTTAGACAAGTCGTGTATGACCTCCATAAGTTTACTTCACAAAAAGATACTTAATTGTCCACCGTATTGTTACATATACAATTAATTATACATACTGTTTCGTCCACCTTTCTTATCTAGCTGTAAATTACACGCCTATGCAATGTCAGGTCCACAATACGACGTGACACCACATATTGTGTATTAATAACCACATATGTTATTTATCATGTCCGTTAGAATTCAATATCGACTAGGGTAAACCAGCTTCGAATCCCTGTCGTAAGATAAAAATTATCTTCTATAAAGTTATATTTCCTAATACATTAAATGATTAAAGCTCGTAACTTTCACAAATAAAGTAAGGATTGTCAATTCCGCAATGTGTCTCCATTCGATACACTGAATGTCTCTGAGTATGACTTCTATCATATTCTGACGAATATTTCTTGTCAGAGCGACGTCAAGTTCATAGTAATTATGATGATATAACAATATCATTCGTGGTTTCTTCTGTTCTTGATCATTTCTTTACAATGAGGTGCCCAAATTAAATTACGTAAAAATAATTTAATTGGCATCTGCGACTAAATATCTACAGCCTTAACTCGAAATAAAATTCAAAACGTCGAAAGTTAAAACGACTGGTCTTAAATAAGGAATACTGATTCCTTAAGCAAATACATATGTCAGTTGAGAAACTGATCCGTAGAATATAAATGTAAAAATGATGAAAGACGATCATCTCAAATAATCTTGCAGAATAAAATCGTGTTACACACATGAAGAATAAATATATGTCGAAACATTGAAATACATAAAATATGGAGTAAACGTTTGTTCAGAATGTCACTAAATAGCTCTCAATATAGAACTAAATAACACTGCTCCCTTATCAGACGATATCTAGAAGATCAATTTATTTATTTGGGAAAATACTTAGATTTTCCTCAATCCAAGGTACTGAGTTGGATCTCAGTTCGTTTCCTCGGACCAGCGATCTAGGATAAGGAAAAACGTTTCCTCTCCGGTAATCACCAACCTCCGTTTGGCATCGAACGACATCCTTCTGGCATAATTCTTTTGGGTTGCCGGGTCTTTCCCTGGGCATCTTGACAAATCTTCTAATGTTTTATCTTCTTTCTCCGTCATAGATATAGTTTAGTGTCATCGTAGAATAATAATCGTAGAAATATTCATATACCGTAGATGGTTAATGAAATATTTCTAGAGCTCGGAGTTGTTACATAATGTTCGTGTAATGACGTGAATGCACAAGATGTAAGAGTACATAACGTCTACATTCTGAAGTATTCTGCTTAACGAAGCTCCATGTTGCATTTAAATCTCTGCTTCAAATATGCCCCACACGCATATCGTTCTTATTTCATCATCGCAACATCGTGATAAATATCGAACAACAAGTCCTGATGAATATTAGCAGTCATAGTGAAAATGTTTATACTGGGTATACTGCTCCAATGTGTCAGTAAAGACACTGTTACTCACTTGGTTTGTGTTCACTGCTGTCTCGTTTACACTAAAGTGCTTTTAGCTTCTGCGTCCGACACTTTTCTATGTCACTTTTAAAAAGTTTATAACTTCGAAACAATACAATTTGCGACGCTTAAATTTCCACAAATACTAGAAAACAGTTTGTACTGTCTGATTATTTAATCGGCCGAAGTCAATTCTCACTTACTACTGAGATAATGCAATATCAAAAACTTGCTAACTTCGCCTAGTTTCAGAGCTCGGGATCTCCTATATCTTCCCGGCGATCCCGCTGTCTCCACGAGTGGTCTCACTACCGTACTCGGATAAACCTTCGGGATCTCGGTTAACCCGGTAAACACATCTACACTCTTCGAAGTCTGTAGGATAAGGAACCTCGATACTTGGGTCTCCCTCTCCCAAGTCGTAAGTTTGGCGGCCATTTCTGACTCCCTCCATAAATTTAGAGTGCACTTTACCAATGCTTATTACTGCGTAATTAGACATTTCAGCTCCTTTTAAAGTCTCTGTAATATTTTCCTTTAATATTCCCTTCATTACCAATGAATAAAATATCCTTCTTGGGGCCTAAATTCATAAAATCTCCATATAATATAGTTGAAGGTATTCCCGTCTTCAATAAGAGCTCTCCTCATTGGCTGGGGGCTTATGTACAATGACATAAATTATAACAATAATTATAATATTCCTTAGCAAATTCACTGTTGCTAGGTTGATTTCAACCTTCTAGAAGCTTCTATTGCGCAACATATCACGTGATCGGAATCTCCCTGTCTTGCTCCTCGCTAACACGACTGGTTTGCGTTAAGTTCCAGCATTTATATTACTGGGCTTGGAAAATATTCTCACTTAAGTCCCAAATAATTCATTTTTCGGGGGCAGTACCTGGGACAAAAGAACGCAAACCCTGCAGATGGCTAAAAAGGATACATTTTGCGAGACGTGAGAATCCTAACGCAAGCGAATCAAGAAGAAAACTCACCACGGAGTCTTTGTCAGTAGTGGCGAGACAGAAGTGGCTATCAAGAGACAGAGGACAGGAGCCAAGTCCTTTCCCTGACGTCAGAACATCCAACTTATGAACCAGTTATCACATCTTAACCAGGAAGCCACCAAATCGATCAGGACAGTTATTCGAATTTATACAGGACATAAACATTCTAATAGATCAGGAATGTAGATTTTGGGTTTCGATATTCTCGAGCAAAATCGACTCCCGTTCCATCCAATAGTACATTGACGCTTTGTCACGTGGAGTAGGGGGTTTCCCAATTCAGAAGAACATAGAATAGACGCAAAGGCTCCTGTATTCAAAGTTACGATCGATTCTCGACCTGTGCTTTAGCAGGGGGCATTTTGAGCCATCGCACGCGTGTCTGCGTGAATTTTCAGCGAAGTTAGAAACATTTTGCCCCCACCTAACTGAAAATGCCTCTGAACACTTAAATAGCTCAGCCATGTTGGAAAAGTAACACAATTTTCGTCAAGGGCGAGGCGCGAGAGCTTACGCCAGTCTGTGCTCTGTGAATTGAAAAATTTAACAAGTGTCGATTTTGTGAAGGTTGAAAATTAACCGTGAGCTATAGTTAGGGATTAATCAGTATCGTGAGTAGAGCTATATTCAGGACAATCGGGTGAACTGAATAGTCTGGTAATGTAGTTAACTTAGAATACATTTTGGATCGGGTGTCGTACAAATTGTGCACGGACCAGTGCTAACAAGCAGTTTACAGTCAGGAATGTTTGGTCGTCGGCGCATGTAATTTTGTTTGAACGTGGTCCTATTTATTGTGCATAGATTTGAACAACAGTATATTCTACAGCCCACCCATACCTACAGGAAGAGCGAAGACAGGATTCGAGGTGTCGAGATGTCCAAAGCGAAGACTGTGATGCAGCAGTCCAGTCCGACCATGGGGATGGACATGGAGTAGAGAACCATCCGAGAGGAGCATGCCAGGTTCACTATGACATGCCGAGGCAGATGCTGAGTACCATAATTGCACTCATTTAATTTTATCGGGGTTGAGTTGGCAACAAGAAGCAGCTATGTTCTATAGATATTTTTATTTGTGTGTGTTGATTTAAGTTTAAATACTGATGTGCCGTGTAATATGTTTTTCTTGACGCGAGATCATCTTTATGATAGCTCAAGTACACGGGGGAGTAAAATGCAGTTTACAGTCAGGGATGTTTGGTCATCGGCGCATGTAATGTTGTTTGAACTTAATGATAGACTAATGATACATTTGGGAGGTGAAATCGAGTTTTATTTTGAGGAGTTTTAATAAACCAGACGGCTTTAATTTGAAGCACGATATTTTTGTGAGTTAAAGTTTTAATGGTAGTTTTGATCTTTGAGTTAGATTTTGTATTAGGCAGACTGTGATCTCGTGTGCTATAGAGAGTTCTTTGTGAGCCAAGTAAGTTTTTCTGGTCATTGTGAGTGAGTTTGTGCCCTGGTCATGTTATTGTGGAAGTGTTCCCACAAGTCGTCGATTAGGCATTTTGTGATACAAGATGCATTCACGTGGATGTTGAACGCTCACTGTTTTGTATTCTGTTGACCGTCCGCTGGAGCAGCCACTGCATTGAACCCTGGATGTAGAGAATCATTGGCAGGTGGCATCTAGAGGAGCCTCTGTGATATTTACTAGCGTCCGTTCTCGAAGAAAGGCCCTTGGCAGCTTTCTTGTGAGATATTTTTATTGGGCACAACTCCGTTTTAGGCCAGATCAGCTGTTTTTCCTGAAGTTTCAAGTATGCTCACTTGGTGTACATGGGGATCATTTGTCTTTGTCGTATTTTGTCACTAAGATGATAATATATTAAGTTCAGTTTAGATTTGTGAGGAAATCTTCGAAACCTGGTCTATTAAAATTTTACTATGGCATTGGTATAGTTAAGGAGGTCTGTTTTGTGTTTTGCGATGCGATGACGTTTTTCCGGATGTTTTTTCTGTACTTTATTTCAGTTGTATTCATGATTTTCTCAAAGCGTGATATTTGTAATAGTTTTTATTTTTATTTTCTTCTGTGGATTTATATTTTATATTTGTGTTTTGATTAAAATAACGGAGACAATGCGGCCGACCACTAAGCATTTGTGCTAAGGGATGTAAGGTGATCCCTGATCATGTATTTATAGCTTTGAACAGGAACCCAGTGTTTTTCGGGTGAGTCACGTTGGTGACGTACGCGTGTATTTTTGGTGTGCTTCGGTGGAAGCATTGTGTTTTTGTTATTACTTTCAGTGCAAGGGTAGGGCACGTCAGAAGTTTGTGATTACCGGTATTAAGTTATTTCGCTAAGCGTAATTTGTGTGTATTTCTTGGTGCCAACCAATCCCCGGCACAAGATCGTGACCTGAAATATGGTTGGAAGTTAGTTAGTTATTGTTGTTTTAAGGGGCGGAACTACGAGGTCATCTGCTCCATGGTTGGAAGGAATCAATCTTGGAATATATGTACTCTTTCCTCACGCCAAATACCGACCATACAATCAGAAAACATTAGAAGCAACAGCATGTCGTATTCATGAGGATGCTTTGAGTTTATTTCAGTGGGATTATTTTTGTTCTGGTTTTGATTTATTTTTATTTTATTATTTTTGGTGATATACTTTTGAATGTGGCGTATTTCGAACCAGGGACCCAGGGTTGTGTCCTGGTAAGGGCACCGGGTCGTTTTAGTTTCATTTAATAACAGGGTTCGTTTATCATTGTTTATTTCACTTCAAAAGGGGGAAGGGTTGTTTCCATTTAAATTAGTGTGTTGTAGTAGTTTAGTTTCAGTTAATAAATTCTCCATTTTGTTGAGATACCCTGACATGTGATTTGTTGCTAAGTCCCTGTGATTCCTTCTCCGAAATCCTAGGATGGAAATTTTAGTTAAGACTTTGGACTGAGCCCGATCCCAAGAAGAGAGTCCGATCCTAGAAGACCCAGGATTGAAGGGTACAATACTGACGTCTAATTAGGTGGAATTTTATGTGAAATAAAAAATGGCGGCTGTGCATTTTTAAAAATCTCGTTTTCATTTCTCGTGAACTAATTAAGACCAGTAGGATATACTGTGTGAAAATAGGATGTTTAGTTGTTCACAGATCTACTTGTTAGAAAGTCAAATCCACGGCTTCTATGACTTACGAAAAGCAAGCTACAAAATTTATAGCATACGGTAAATTTAAAATAAGGTTCTGAAATTTCGAACTAATTCATCTTGAATTTTTGTTAACAATTGGCCATCATTAGATATCTCTATACTAAGTTCTGAATAAAGATTCACTGTGCCCAGTTTCATTGCACTCGAGTGATTAGATCGCCAGGAAAGTTATTTGCAATATTTGAAATTAACTTCGCCACCATGTCGTTTTGTGTATTTCAGGATTAGGGATAGTCACATGTATTCCCTTACTTAACAGTTCTCTAACACCATCCAAAATCTCAGTTTGATTGCTTAAATAGTTGAGAAATATTGATAACCGGTGAAATGTATCGTATGGACGGCATATTGGATTGTTTTTATATATATAAAGACCCTATACAGAGTGGTCCACCCGCCCCTTATTATTTAGTTCTATGAAACCCAACTAACATCGCATTTCTCCCGATTGTCGATATTGCTCTGCGCTCTGACTGTGTGACAGCAATGTAATTGGCTCATGGGTCTAGCAAAGAAAAACCGACCTTAAACTTTTCCCCGCCAAATACTATGGCCCATTCCACTAACATATGACTTATTGCTCCTTGAAATAACACACATACACGTAATACGATCAAATTAATAGCTTACGCCACGTGATCTGTAATAGTAGAAAGTTAAATCAACACCATAAACCGTGATTGAAGACTTTGAGATGGACTTAAACGTTTGAGGTGGGACGGCCACAGTAACTATTGCAAGTGCAGCGCGCGCTGTCTACCATGCATTGGTGGCTGATTCGGTTAAAGCACCGCCGTAGACGGCGGGCGAGAACGGGTAGAACAGTGCATCGTATACGGTGGTAGGCATACTTTCTTGAATGAAATTCCACGCTCCATTTTAGTGGGGATGTATCTACATTGCCACATTCATTCCCTCAAGATGTATTTTTGTGAACAGAACGTTGAATTTTGCAGATTTATAAAGAGAATACGATCGAATTGGTAGGTTATGCCACGTGACTTGCAATGGCAGAAAATTCGAAAACTGTTATGGATATTAACATAACATATCGATGTGTCGCTCCGGAGGTCCGGGTTCGATTAGATTCCCAGCTCTGCCAACAAATTTAATGCTGGTCTGAAGGCTGAAATTGGGTACGCTCAGCCTCGTGATGCAAATCTGAGAAGAAAAGAAGTGATTCGATTCCCACCTCAGCCACCCTGGAAGTGGTTTTCCGTGGTTTCCCACTTCTACTCCGGCCAAATTCCGGGGCGGTTTCTATCTTAAGGCCACGGCTGCCTACTTCCCAATCCTGAATTGCAAATACACACATTATTACAAGCCCGCAATAACTCAGGATATCAGACAAATTCTACACACACCCAAGTACACGGGGCTAATTGACCGCGATGTTCTAGCCCCTCAAGTGAAACAACAACATATCGAAGGAGATTCTGATCGCCAGTGCTCGCAGCGAAGTATACGTATTCCTTAGAATTTCCCTTGATATTAGCCTATTTTGTTATTCCCAGGGCACTGCCCTCAGTGGCGGTAGAGGTGGTATCCCTCGCTTAGTCCGTGGGAAAAGCCGATCCTCGAGGATAAAATGATAGCGAAAAAAATATTTTGTTATTGAATGTTAACAAACAGTCTTAGCATATCTTTAGGCCCGTATCACACGACACTCGCTGGCAAGGAAGCTGTTGTGATCGCTGGTACAAAATCCTGTATGATTCTGTTCATCCTCGTCAGTACACTTGCTTTTATGACCGAATTATATCACACACTAGCATTTCATATGCCAAGTTGTATGGAATAAAACATGGCGAAGGATTTTCGTTTGAGGGGATTATTTTCAGTTTAGTAGCCTTATTAACGCAAAGCGGTCGCATAACTTGCTTTAAGTAAATTTGAAAACATGCCAGGTACTGAATGAATACATTCCTATCAATATTTAAGATCTAAGTGTAATAATTTGATATTTTACCGTACGCGTTAGTAAGAAGCGCAACAAAGAGCTCTAGAGCAGTGTTTCCCAAAATTTTTTGTGTGTGTACCACTTAAAGAGATGAGAATCTCTCACGTACCACCTAATGTTGGGCGATATAGTAACTATAACCCCCATAGCCACTACGTAGCAGACCAAAACATGGATTGTAAATTGTGTTTGTTAGAGGTAAAGTTCAAATAATAAAAAAGTGTGTCCAGTTGTTTTATTATTTATTTCAATAAGTATTCAATTCAAACATTCAGAAATGACACTGTGCAAATAATATTAATTAAAAGGATCTTAATAATTAAACATAAATACCGAAGTTAAACTAACAACTTCAATGCGAAGAGTGAGGTTGAAGATTAGTCCACACGCCTCTCAACCCAAAAGTTCATAAGAGCCAATTTTGAAAAAGGTGTGCCTTAGTTCTGAATCACAATTCAATTCATAAAACTGCTCCTTATCTTTGGCCTTAAAGTCCTCCGGCAACATATCAATGTCTGTTTTAAGGTTGCTGAATCTCAAACGAAGATCGTTTTCCACTGTAAGGAGCCTATTCCGGTATTTATTCTTGAGATATACAAGTGAAGAAAATGCAGTCTCATACAAGTACGAAGTAGTGAAAGGCAGTAAAAATCTATCTGCATTGTCAGCTATGTGTGTATAGTCTACACGCCTCTCAACCCAAAAGTTCATAAGAGCCAATTTTGAAAAAATGTGCCTTAGTTCTGAATCACAATTCAATTCATAAAACTACTCCTTATCTTTGGCAATATATATATATCAATGTTTTTTATATTTTAAAATTTTATATTTTATATTTTTGATGTGTAACATCTTTCCACTCGGTTGCTGGATATTTTTGTGGGAGTGATTTTGAAAAATGGGACGGAAGTGGATCGGACGGAAGTGTGTAAGACGCAACGCCTGTGGAAAGTTTATCACATACGGATTACTTTGTAACAGCGTGTATCAAGAAGGCAGTGCGAGAGTAGAAATATCAAGAAGGCAGTGAAGAAAAAAAGTCAGTCTCTGTTAACATAACTTAGTTACTGGCAGGAGAATGATGTAACAGCAGAGTATCAAGAAGGCAGTGCGAGAGTAGAAATATCAAGTAGGCAGTGAAGAAAAAAAAGAGAGTCTTTGAATTGTTATGTATTATCAGAGTGTAAAAAATAAAAAGAATTTTTATGTGTTGATGAATGTCAAGGATAATAAAAACGGTAACAACTTCAAGGTAGGATAACATGCCAGATGTTATTATACACATCATATGCGACTACTGTAAGGCATTTTTTATATTATTTTTTATTTTATTTTTCGTAACGTATCTATTTTTTTATATTTTTGGTAACATCACGGCGTACCACTGCAGCAGTATGAGCGTACCACCTGTGGTACGCGTACCACAGTTTGGGAAACACTGCTCTAGAGTATGGTGGGAGAGTGTGCGGTTGGTATCGCGCCAGCTCGCTGTTTTGAAGATCCCGGGTTCAAGACTTTACAACGGCGGAAATTTTTAATTCATTTTAACTATTTTATTTTACCCTCCCTACCTCGTACAGGAAGATCTCAACTTAATTTCGTTCACATGACCTGCGAGGACGATAGGGAATGTTGTTTTCTTCTCTCATTTAAGTGGTTCTTTTACCTATTTAAAAAAAATAGAGTTTACCCTCCAGGGTGGTGGCTCCCACGGACTCAGCGAGGGAACTCACCCCTACCGCCTTTTCAGACAGTGTCGTAGAGCTGGAAACATCTGGTCGGAGTGGATACAACTGGTGAGATGTGATCAGCACCTCGCCCAGGCGACCTCACCTGCAAAGCGAACAGGGGCCTCATGGGGGAAGGATTGAAAGGATAGGTTGGATAGGCAAGGAAGAGGGAAGGAGGCGGCCGTGGCCTTACAGTAGGTACTGTACCCGTAAAAATCAAGGAGGTGCTCGCTGGTCATCCGAAGCGAAGCTGGATTTTTGAAAAGTGAACATCCCGGCTAAAGACTGTCTCACAATTCTGCCAGAGAGTTCTCCAAGATTATACACAGCAAGCTGGAAACATGTTATGGATATAACTAACTATCGTTTATACTCAAGTGTGCAAACCTACCTGCTTATCTCTCGAGGCTATGTCGGATGGGAAAAATACATCCTATCTATTTTAGGCTGTTCCAGAACATGTCTCATTATAGAAATAAAGGAACATCGAACACCGAGTAGAAAAATATAAATTTATTAATAAAAACTAAATAACAATACCAAAACTACATGAAAATGAAAATCCACAGCCTGCTTCCAGTCTCCGACCGGGTCAGGAATGGAATGAATGAAGCCCCCATCTACCGGCGAGGATATGAAATGTGCCGGCTGCCGAGGCCAGACGCACTCCTCTGGGGCAATGATTAAATGAATGACAGATGAAATGAAATGATAGTGGAGAGTGTTGCTGGAATGAAATGTTGACAGGGAAAACCGGAGTACCCGGAGAAAAACCTGTCTGCCTCCGTTTTGTCCAGCACAGATCTCACATGGAGTGACCGGGATTTGAACCCCGGATCCAGCGGTGAGAGGCCGGCGTGCTGCCGCCTAAGCCACGGAGGCTTCACCAAAACTACATAACACCCTAAATTTAAATCTACATATACGCCACTTACACACACACAAAACTGCCTACATTTATATATGTTAAACTGTTGAATTTACGAGACGCTCCGCCGTCTCTAAGTGTTAAAAATGAACCAAAACAATTTATACTACTGCACCTTGAAAGCGTGCATTCCAATTAAATAACAAACATATTTCTGGCTCGTTCCTGCGAATAACTGGACTTTTATGTCATCGCCTTCTAGTCCGGTCTACACAACACAGGTGTGAGAATGTCATTCATTCATCTCCCCGCACGACCCTTGCACAAGAGCTGTGGTAGCCAACACTGGCTCTCAATGCTTGCAAATGAACTGCAAACGCAGCTCTAGCGTTTGACATAATCCACTCATACAAAAACTGTCATAACTCGACTAATCATAATTATCTGAAACTCATTCATACTTTAAACACTCATTGGGGGGCGTGGTGGCTCAGCGGTCTAGCCATATGCCTCTCACCAAGGCGGTCCGGGTTCGATTCCCGGTCAATGCATATGAGATTTTCGAAGTGAAATGCCATGTCCTGTGGTTCGGATTCCACGTAAAAAGGAGGTCCCGTGGCTCATAATCACAAGATTTACGGTCACGTAAAACTACAATCTTCCTTCCTTAAACAATCATTCTTACAATTGCGATCGATGTTCATGACCACCGACGCTAACATTCACTCTATATTAACAATTAAAACGAATCAACCACTCGATCAAAAAACATTCGCTCATTCTAACTATAACCTAAACTAAAAACATTAACTATTATAATTATTATTAAATATCAGAAACCTTTTATAATAACGAAATAAAATATTTATACAATATACGAAGTAAGTCCAGAAAGTAATTTCCGTTTGGTAATAACATTAAATTGTGTACAGATACAGAAAAATTATTTATTGCACAAAATTCTACAACCCTTAAACTACGTTTCCACATAACTGCCGAAATGTTGCAGGTATTTGTCGTAGCGTGGCACGAGTTTTTGTATACCTTCTTCATAGACGTGTGCCGCCGAAGTCTTCAACTAGTTGTACGTTCCGCTGCAGCGCAGTTCCGCATATGCGCGGTAGTGCACTTCAGTTTTTGACCCGTTACAATGAAGGCGGCGAAGAATTTCTGACACAGATAGTCACAGGAGATGAAACTTGGGTTTCTTACGACACCCCTGAAAAAAAAAGCGGCAATCAATGGAATGGAGGCACTCTTCATCCCCAGCAAAGGTTAAGCCGAAACAAATCTTGACACCTCGGAAAATGATGTGCACAGTGTTCTGGGACTGGAAAGGCATCTTACTCATTGATTTCTTACCGCGTGGTCAAACAATCAACGCAGATGCTTACTGCGAGACACTTAGGAAATTGCGCCGCGCAATACAGAATAAGCGCCGAGGGTTGCTGTCAAAAGGTGTTGTTTTTCTTCACGACAACGCACGACCACACACTGCAAATGTGACGAAAAACCTCCTACAGGGATTTGGCTGGGACGTGTTTGACAACCCTCCGTACAGCCTGACCTCGCTCCTAGCGACTTTCATCTGTTCACACATCTCAAGTCTTTCCTTGGCGGTCAACACTTCAACAATGACTATGAGCTGAAAGAAGATGTTTCCAACTGGTTGAAGACACAGGCGGCAAACTTCTATGAAGAAGGTATCCAAAAACTTGTGCCACGCTATGACAAATGCCTGCAAAAGTTCGGCAGTTATTTGGAAAAGTAGTTTAAGAGGTGTAGAATGTTGTGCAATAAATACTTTTTCTGTATCGGTACACAATTTCATTTTATTACCAAACGGAACTTACTTTCTGGACGTGCCTCGTATATAGACGTCTACCGCTCCTAAGATTAATTATTTGGCGTTTAGACCGCGTTATCTTCATTCTCAACGCTACTGCTCATAGTGTAATTACTATGGCCTTCTCTTTAAAATGCTTGACTACATTTGTCATATCAAGTTTAAAAGTCAAAGTCGGTTTCTCACGACCGATCAATTAAGATGAGTACATTGTTGCTTTTAATTCAGTTTAATAAAATTAATAATTAATTTAGAGAACAGGGACATTATATATTTTCTTAATGGAGTTCCGCCAATAAAACGGCATCTGTGCCGTAGATCTAATTATCTGAAAAGTCTTCACAGACTTTCTTCAAAATACAACAACGCTACCTTTATACAATCCTTCACTACATTATGACAATAAATACGGCAATTCCCTTCGAATAATAAACAATTAATTATGGCAAAAACCTCCATAACTCCACTATAAAACACACAAGTCATTAACACTCTTGTCTTCAACAATGGTTCTATTATACTGGTATATGGCTTTCTTAGCTTTAGGTCGTATTGTTGCCTCAACAATACAGCAAATCAATGAAGAGCGATATCTGTTCTACAATAACATTGGTTGTCTTCAAATGATGGTATTAATAGATCTTTCAATGGTTTACTAAAAAAAATTACTTACAGTTAGACATAAGACACCATGTCTCCAAATATTTAATAAGAATATACATGTTCTTTCTCACTGGTCATTACTAAAATGTGCACGGTTGTAAAACTACACTGACAAATAACGTAGCGTTACACGTGTGCCTTGATAACATTTCATGTTATCTCGTTACTCAATAAGGATCGATCATGACTGGAAAAAGTCTTAACTATACGTTCCTAAGATCGAATAATTTATCTATCAAAAGATATGTCTTTAATCTTTTATATTTAATAAAGAGCAATGTCTTTCTTCAATTTAATATAAGTTTCTCGTTAACTGAATGTAGCTTCATCCTACAAAAAGAATGTTCATGTCTATTCACTTTCACATTGAATTCACGACGATCGTCGTATTATTCTAATAATAGTGATTTTTCACATTATACCACTCGAATATTTCTTCTCCTAAATATATATTTCTTCTTACTAAAAGAACACCCAAGTTCATTTTAAACAAAATGAATTTAATGAATGTTCTAGACTAAAAGTCTGAAGTCTGGAATCAAAATCAAAATCGTAGAATAATGGCATCCTTAAACATCTTCCCAAGAGGAAAATAAGTTTCACAAACAACTGACTTCAGTTCACAAACTGAATCTTTAAATATTTAAAAAGTATGGATGATAAAGTGACTTTCATCTTAGACAGATTGGAAGAATAAAATTTACTAAACATCGAAGTGAAAATACATAACATAAGTATGGAGAATTGTTGTTCCGAAATGCCCTTGACACACTCAATCAAGAATAATTATGGAAAACATCTACCTTCATTTTGTATTAATAGAAGTTCATTGTGGGGTATCAGGAAATACCCAACTGGATCGTCATCATCCAGGTATGATTTTTTCAAAACAAATCTAGTCCCCTCCATCGGCTTCGAACTGCTTCCTCGAGAATGGAAAGGATTCCTTCTCGGCATATTCGTCTCCTCCTGGAATCGAACAGCGTTCCTTGGACTTGAGTTCCGTCTCGAACTATCATCGGGCTAATAGCTTCTGTCTTCCATCGATACTTCTTCAATCACCAACATCTCTAGAAGTTCTTCCACAGTCATTGAGCAATATTTTCTGGATAGCCTCATCGTTACAAAACAAACTCGGAAGTTGAATGTCGGTTCACTATCGTAGAAGGTAAAGTTCATTTGGTTGGTCAATGAAAGATTATATATGCTCATGGTCGAGAATGAATGTACATGGAAATACATTAAATGTACTGGGTGGAAATGTACTTAATGCATCCTGTTGTCTCGGTATTCTGTTTATCAGATGTTATAGATCTTAACATTGTTCAATTTTTGCTCTCACGTTGTTCCATTGTTCCAATCACAACTCTGTCTTGATATATCCCTGACGCGAAATAGTTTAGTACATCATCACTAACATACTTAAAAAGTCATGAACTATTTCTTCTTCATAAATGTTCGTAGCCATTATAGTGTTCATATACAATACAGTCACAATGTTTATGCAATATTACTTTACTTACTTCGAGCTGCTATGTGGACTTGCCTGGGTTGAAGTCACACCGCACTAAAATGATTTTCCTTCTCTGAGTTGAGCAACTTTGTCTAACACCACGAAGTCTCAAATATCTCGGATAATTCTCGCTCGATTTTACTGAATCTCTCTATAGTTATACTTTATCACCGGATAAGTAAACTGGAAACACTTCTATCTCGACTAAGTAGAACACTTGTCCGATATTAAATCAATTGTCCGCCACTCAACTTCACCTAAATCTGAAGTGGGGCTCTCACTAAATGTTGGCCGGTAACACCGCTGCCTATGGTCTCGAAGGACCTCGCACTGTAGCTTGTCTACGGGAATGAATTTCCTCCGGACGATACGTCTTATCGCTACCAAGTCTGTCGAGAGAAGAACACTCTTGACTGTCGTCCCCCCTGCAACTCGCCTGAAAATTGCGCCATAGTTGATGCCGCGCGAATAATGGCGGTCACTTGTAATAATCCTTATTACGGTGAATATCTTCCGATTGGCGTCATTAAAAGTAGTAGTAATATCTTCTTTTAATTTTCTTTATGTTTTCAATGGAGTAAAATTGTTACATAGGGCTTAAATGGCATAGTTAATCACATTAACTAGGTAAAAATCCATGTCTGCTTCATAAAGCCTCCTCTCATTGGCTGAAAGCTTATATCCAATGATATATCTTATAACAATTAATTGGTATTATTTCGCGCAATTTCCTTGTTGCTAGGCACTTTTCAATGACCGAGAATATTCTAGACATCTCTGATCACGCGATGGGTTTCTCCCATTGCTTGCGTTCGCTAACAAAACTCGCCTTGAACCAACTTCCAAGATTTATAATCTAATATTAAATTTTATCATGGGCTCGGATAATAACATCATTTTCATCCTAAATCATCCAAATTTCAGGTGCAGTACCGTCCGGCATTTGCCCGAAGACGAATTGGGAAACCACGGAAATCAACTCCGAGGATGGCTGAGGTGTGTATCGAACCCCCTCTACTCATTTGGACCACCCGAGGCTGAGTAGACCCCGTTTCAGTCCTCATACAACTTTTCAAATTTCGTGACAGTCAGCTGGCATTTGAGGATGTGCAAATGCGAGGGAGCCGTGTCAGTAGATTTACTGTACTTTTCGCACAGACGCCGTTGAAGGAAATTATAGTTTCGGTCTGATGTATTTATTCGTGAGCGTACCCACATAATAAATCTATTTGTTATTTGTAATGTGGGTCGTCTGTGCTAAAAGCGCTTGCTATACACATACAGTAATAGTTAGTGAGGTTTTAAGGGGCGGAACTACGAGGTCATCTGCCCTAAAAATACAGTAAACACAGCTAATTATAATTATAATGTTTTAAATACTCTGGCTTTTAGAGACGCCGGGGTGCCGGAATTTTGCTCCGAAGGGGATCTTTAACGTGCCAGGATACCTTGCATTCGTTCTACAGATCATTATGTCGTCGTCCAATCTGGCTACGTACCATCGCATAAGTACGGTCCTTATCAGGACCAAATCAAGAATCAATTGTTGGAACAGATAGATATGCGTCCATAATTCATCCACAACAAACCACATTAAGCAAAAAAGAAATGTACTAGTTCAAGGTTCGAACCTACTACAATGCGACTTCGTTGACGCTACTCAAGCAATTCTTGATTTAGCCACCTTATCTTCCAAGAACCATGGTGTATTGCTGGCATGTATTGAATTTATTCGTAGACACTTCCTGTCCAAACGTAAAAAGGTGTTATTCGGAGCTGTGATCGTTTTAATCATGCATTATATTTGAGGTCATTGAAATAACACTGCCACTATCGATTTCTACTATATTGGCGAGCATGTATTCAACGGTAAAGTAGTACCACGGTCGTAAAGCAGCAGGTACGAATGTTTTTAGGAAGACTATGATATACGCGTTAGTTGGGTTGCCTTCCTCCAAAAAAATAAGGGGCTGTATATATATGCTATAGAATTATAAGCCAGCAGATAACTATTATAATCGTGGCTCATTGTAACAACCTACAGTACATTTGTATCGCTTGTTTAGGACACGAGAAATATAAAAGTGATTAAAAAAAATTGCACAGCCGCTATTTTGAAGTTATCATATAAAATGAATATAAATTGATGCGAATATATTATGAATTATATGATAAATTACCGTGCTAAGTGTCACTGCTCTCGGATAAATAGGACACGAGAAACATCTATATAAATATTTAAATTTCACATCACCGCCATGTGGGATTGGTATTCATCGCGTTATTGAAAAGTCCATAGGTTAACTTATGTTAATCGCCTCTATCAACATAGAAAATGTCAGTTTGATTTCTGTAATAGATCCGGAGATATTGAAAACCGTCGAAATATTTCGGATGATGGCTATGTTGGATTGTTCTATATGTAGGCCATAGGCCATAAACATAGGTTTATTATTCAAACGTTAACTTCAATCGCATGATTAGGAAACTAGAAAATAAAAATTATTGTAATATTCCGCACAGCCGCCATCTTGTTGTTATGATACAAATTGAATCTAATGAGATGGCGGTAGATTAAATCTTATATAACCAGTCATTGCACCAAGTTTCACTGCGCCTGGTTGATTGAATTGCGATTAAATGCTATTTAAATATTTTAAATTTGCTTGGCCGCCATGTTTGTTTTTTACATAACATGTTTTAAATCATTACATAGCTGAACTTATCTTAGAATTCTCTAAAACCTTACAAAAGTTCAGGGTGATATCAGTAATAGTTTCGGAGATATAGAATGCCGGTGAAATGTTGGATTGGTGAGACGTATAAAAATTTGAAGGTCGGGGTCGGACGAAATGGTACTATGAAATAGTTAAGCCGTTTAGATTGTATTAGGGACACACACACACACACTGACAAAAGGTGATCTCATAAGCCTATTTTTCATAAATTAAAAGAGGCTAAAACAATTCGGCCGTCTTCCCGCTTACAAAACTCGAAATACTTCAGATCTAAGCATTTAAATTTTGTGAGGTACATTTTACTGTTTCAGAAATGCTTATTTTATCTGCAAATACTTTTACTTATGGAATCAGTTGCTATGTGTTATACGAGTATAAGCAAGTCATGCATTTTGCTCTGCGTGCGACCACTCGCGTAACTTTTGTTCTAGCCACCACTGAAGTGCTATAGACTAACTGAGTAATAATATTTGTAAATAAGATTGACACGTTGTACTCGTTATAAAAAAGTTTTGATTTAATAATTGCAAGTATATTTGTACATAAGTGCTATACATGGGTTGGTTTTTAGTTTTGGCACCTTAGTTATAACTGGATTAATAACTCATTTAGATGGTTCCAAGTTTCACAGGCCCTCGATGTAGTCCCCTCCGTTGCGTACAACGTGTTCCCAGCGATGCGGAAGTCGTCGGATCCCGTTGGCACTGCCCAATCTATTGATGGTACGAAGAGAGCGCTCGGCAGCCTGCTTAACATCATTGTCATCTTCGTCTTCGGGATGAGATCATAGTCGCAGGGACTGATGTTGGGAGAATATGGGGGGTGATAGAGGACCTTCCAGCCCCAGCGATCCAACAATGCCGACACAACGCCTGCTGTGTGTGCCCTAGCATTGTCATGCAGAACGATGGGCGGTGTAACCATGTGGTGGCGCCGTTTCCTTCTCAGAGCTCCTCGGAGATGGGCTTGCAGAAACGAACAATAGTACGCCGCATTAACGATTTGCCCTCGGGGAACAGTATGGCAGCGCTTCCGTACCATTGAAGACGTTAAGCAGGCTGCCGAGCGCTCTCTTCGTACCATCAATAGATTGGGCAGTGCCAACGGGATCCAAGGACTTCCGCATCTCTGGGAACACGTTGTACGCAACGGTGGGGACTACATCGAGGGCCTGTGAAACTTGGAACCATCTAAGTGAGTTATTAATCCAGTTATAACTAAGGTGCCAAAACTAAAAAAACCAACCCATGTACATATCCGTCGAACCAATTATAATCCGAGGTGAACCGGATCTGATGATGATCGCATGACGATCGAAACATGTCGTCCTATTAAATGCCGTCCCCGCTCATTCTTGTACAGAAAGTGTGTTAATGTGATAAATCATTTATGTAATTATTTTTTCAGGTTAGGGTGTTTAAGTATTTGTACACGTTAATTAGCCACACTCGTGTTGCCCGACTGAAAATCATTCTATGATATACAGTATACTCGTTGCTGTTAATTCAGTTAAGAGTTTCGGAACATCGTGTACTTCGGTGTATGTAGGATTTGTCTGATAACCTGTGCTATGTCTGTAGTAGTGGGTATTGTCATTCAGGTTAGGATTGGGATGGAGGTGGCCGTGGCCTTGAGATAGGAGCCATCCCAGCTTGTGCCTGGAGTAGAAATGGGGACCTACGGAAGACACTTCTAGGTTGACCGAGATGGGAATCGAATCTGTTTCTTTTCAGTTTGGATTCACGAGGCTGAGTGTACCCCGTTCCAGCCCTCAGTACAAAGTTAAATTTCTTGGCAGAACCCGGAATCGAACCCAGACCTCTGGGGAGACAGCCAAGTATGCTCGACACTACACCACGAGATAGTCATGAATATGATTCAAAAACTAGGGTGGGAATCCCTGGAAGATGGACGAAATCCAGACTATACGCTATGTTTAACACTTACACTAATCGACCAGCATGGGCAAAACTAAGCAAACGTATGGGAAATCCCACCTACCTGAGCAGGGCAGATCATCCGCATAAAGATAAGGGCCGACCGCTGCGTACAAATTACGGGAAATATTTTTTCATTAATCGTGGTATTGATAATTGATGATGATGATGATGCTAATTCTGTTTTATGGGGCCTAACATCTAGGTTATCGGCCCATAATGAAATGAAATGGTATGAAATGGAAACGAAATTAAAAACAGCCCACTGCCAGGGGATGAGAACGAAAATGCTCTATATAAAACAGATTGTGAGCCCTAACAATTATGCCTTATTTGGATAAACGAAGTAAAACAAAAAGGATGATAAAAAACAATAAAACAAACAAGGCATTCTGAACAGTAAACAAGATGTTCAGTAAAGAACATATAGCCTACTTTCTCCTAAATGCATGGGCATAGTTATAACTCTTTGTCCTTTTCAAGGAGTATAATTGAATGTTGGTTATAGTAGCTTGTTGAAATACAACGTGCTATACGGATATTAAACGTTGATTGATTGAATCCTCACACCAATTATATATACACTAATACAGTCATCACAATAACATAGGTTATGAGACAAAATTCAACATTCATCCAAGTACTCGGGGCTAAATGACCATGATGTCCTTGAATCTCGAATGAAACAACAACAGCTTCCTACCCAAATCCTTCCTCGTATAAAAGTACACACACTAGTAAGCCTACATACATCACAGTGACATAGGTTATCAGACAACGTCCACACACACCCAAGTAAATGGGACTACAAGACCATGATGCCGCAAAACCCCTAAAAAATCAACAACAAAAACAACAACAATAGTCTCTACCGCGGATCAAGGTCAACGAATATTAATCGCTGTATTCGAGTGTTGAAATATGTGGTGTTATAAGTACTGTATATATATAATATTTTCGATTGAAAATACACACTATATATGCTTAACATTATAACGTATGAGTAGTTATAAATCAATAAATCACGATAAAACGAAGTAAAAATTTTGAACCTTCTGGGATTTGTTCCACGAACCCCCAGACTATGAGCCCAAGTCTCCATTACGCCACGGATGCGCTACGATAATACTTGATAAACAACTGGTTTAGTATAACTGTATCATATTTAGTGTTGAAATCAACGGTTTTATTACCGTTCTCTGGCGTTTTTTATAAACCATTTGATACTAAATATGTATTATTTTGTTCAGTGCATACCTAAAAGTATATAAAATTAGGAAGTTAAGGAAATATATGTACTTATGAGCACAAATAGCGGCCATTTTGGCAACGGAGCGGCACGGGCCCAAAACGATATGGCACGGCAATCCTGACCTGTTAGTCACTTCTACGGTTACATATTCTATTATAATATGCTAATATCGTACTGGTCACCTCTTTGAGGACAGATTGAACCTCCCTATGCACGATAAGCTGAATTGTTGAGGACAGGCCTTCTTGAATCGTAAGTTACAGTTAGGCTATAACACTTACATAATTCATGCATACACCATCTTGAAACTATTTGGCTGCTAGCCTTGTTGTTTGGGTAAAAGACGCTTCCCACATTAAGGTATATTTTTGCATAATTTGGTAGAGATCGGATGATTAGGTTAGTCTTAATTTGATTTAAGCTTTGAACATTTGAGTGGCCGCTATTATTTTTCCGTCAAGATGGCGGTGATATAAAACATGCCACTGATGTGCCCTTTGCTAGTGCTACCCCTGTACCAAATTTCGTTCATTTCGGTTTCACTGTGTTTGAATTGATAGGGGAATCGATTTGCACACATACATGGCCGCCATCTGTAAACTCTTGGGCTGATGACCTTGTAGTATGGTCAAAAGAAGGCTTCTCACATAAATGTACGTTGTTGCAAATTTGGTAGAGATCAGATGCTTAGGTTAGTCGTAATTTGATTTAAGCTTTGAACATTTGGGTGGCCGTCATTACGTTTCCGTCAAGATGGCGGCGATATAAAACATGACACTGAGGTGCCCTTTGCTAGTGCTCCCTCTGTACCAAATTTCGTTCAATTCGGTTTCACCGTGTTTGAATTGAAAGGGGGGACAGGCATACCAAATCTCACACATATACATACATACACACACACACTCACAGACACACAATTTTTTTCCTGTGTTGATCTCATAAGTCTACTTTCATTATTTGCAAAAATCGAAAGTAGGCTAAAAATAGATATGTACACAGTAAAACATTAAATAGACTAAACCTAAATTAAAAGTCTTAAACTAATTTAAGAAAGTAACCACTCTCCCTTATGAACAGGATGACAAGGTCTGCTGACGGTCCGTCATCAGATGGAACAAGGAGGAGGGTGTTAGGCAGTTTGAGAGTTCTTCTCAGGTCGGCCAGGTCGACACACTCCGTGTGTGTGTGCCACGGTAATGTGGGCGCCGCAAGTAGACACAGAGGGGTCTTCTCTCTGTAGCAAGTGGGAGTGCATAACAATCACATGGCCGATCTGGAGTCGACCGAGTACCACAGCTTCCTTCCGAATAGATCGGAAGGAAGATTTCCACACCTTCGTTGTCTCCTTGATGCCTCTCAATTCATTGGGCAGAAGCGTAGCACGCCACGCTTCCTCCCAATGCGAAAGGATAGAATGTCACAACTGAGAGCGTACATCACTAGCAGGTACTTTATACGGTAGCGGGGGCAATGTGACTGCCTCTCTCGCCACCTGATCAGCAAGCTCATTTCCCGCAATACCCATGTGGCTGGCAAGGCACGCAATAGTCACCCCGGTCCAGCGTTACACATACTGACTAGCAGGTCGTGCACAAGCCAGACCAGTGGGTGCTTTGGGGAACACACATCGATCGCTTGCAGCGCACTGAGAGAGTCAGTACACACAAGAAAGTGCTGGTGATAGTCTGATTACGTGTACCGCATATCCACTAAGATGGCAGAGATCTCCACTGTTTACACGCTACAGGTCTCGGGAAGGGGAAACAGAAACCGACGATCTTCGAACACAAATGCACAGCCAACGTTCTCGTTTTCCCTCGAACCGTCCGTGAACAGAAGCCCTGATCCGGGATTCCAGCCCACCACGGACGGAAATAACCTCCGATAGACGGAGGAGTCCATGTCTGACTTAGGGCCAGTGAGCAGGTCCAGGATGATGTCAGGGCGAGAGACCATCCTCGGATGGACCTTGCTAGGTAATCGGACGATACAGGAAACAGAAGGAATGCGGTACTGCCGATATGAATCATCCAAGTGAATCCCAGTTGGCCGAGTGGCTCGGGCGAGCGCACCATACAGTCGGTGATTCAGGTTGTGAAACAAACATGGATAGCTTGGATGAATTGGCATCTGTCGGATAGATGCAGCATAGGTCAGCAGTACTTGTTGGCGCCTCAGGTGTAAAGGAGGTACACCAGCCTCGGCGAGCAGACTGACGACTGGACTTCTCCGAAAAGCTCCAGTTGCCAGCCTCACACCGCCGTGGTGGACACTCTCCAGTTTACCAAGTACTGACTTACGTGCCGAACCATATGCTACTCTGCCATAATCGAGCAGTAATAGAATGACTGCCCTATAAGAATGTAGGAGCACTGTGCGATCTGCCCCTCCCCCACGATGAACCGCTAAGAAACCTCACCATGTTGAGCACAGGCAGTCTTCAAACACTGCACGTGTGGCTCCCACGTTAATTTCTGATCGAAAGGGAGCCCAAGGGACCGGTACGTAGCAACAACAGGCAGAGCTTTATTTCCCAGATAAAACTCGGGTTCGGGATGGAGAGTGCGCTTTCGGCAGAAATATACAACCGAGGTCTTAGCGGTTGAGAACCAAGGGCCATATTCTAGTGTCCAGCGTTCCACTCTCCAATGGCTTGTTGTAGCTGTCGTTCAGCGACTGCCATATTTTGTGCACAATAATGTAGAGCGAAATCATCTACTTATAGCGACAGTACGACTACCGGACCAGCAGCAGCCACTATACCGTTTATGGCAATCGCAAATAATGTAACAGTAAGTGCCGATCCCTGTGGGACTCCATTGTCCTGTACGTGATATTGCGAATATGTCCTGCCTGTTCGGACACGGAACAGACGAAGGGAAAGAATATTCGCAATAAATACCGGCAAGTTACCTCGGAATTTCCATTCGTCCAGGGTAGAGAGGATTCCGTAACACCAAGCGGTGTTATAGATAGGCCTTTTCGAGGTCAAATAAAGAAGTGACTAGGTGCTGTTTCCGGAGAAAAGCGTCCTGTATGGTGGCCTACAGGCATACCAGATGGTCGTTGGTACACCGAGACGCCCTGAAACCACACTGGTATTCAGACAGGTATCCCCGTTTCTCCAGAACCCACACCAGTCGCCGATTGACCATCCTTTCAAAGAGTTTATACTTGTAAGACAAATTGGTCTGAAACTCCCTGTCAAATTGAGCTCCTTATCTGGCTTCAGTATAGGTATACTGATACCCTTTGTCATTGCTTTGGAAACCCATCTTCCAAACAAATGCGAATAAACACCCTAAGCAAATAACGAATGCTCTCGTCGTTAAGGTGCTTAAGCATTTGGTTGTAAATAATATCCGGGCCGGGAGACGTGTCCTTGCAGAGCATCAGCGCCGGAGTTCCCACTCCGTGAAGGGCACGTTATACTCCTCTGAAGCGTGAGAGGCAAACCAGAGCTTGGAGCGTTCTGCCTCACGCTTCAAAGCCACGAAATCTGGATCATAGTTATCGGATCCGGATATATCCGCAAATAATATGCGAGATGGTTGGCAACACGATAAGGATCTGTTACCATTTCATTATCAATGGAAATTCCAGGTACAGTAGAAGATGTCTGAATTCCCTAAATGCGTCTTAGATTAATCCACACTTGCCAGGAGGGGGTATGTGCCGTAATATACGACACATACCGTTCCCACGATCATATCCTACTCTGGTGGATAGGAAATCCGTGCTTTGGCACGGAAGTTCTTAAACGCCACCAAATTGGCCATGGTTGGTTGCCGATGATACCGCCTATGAGCGCGACGACACTGCACTGCACTCTGCAATATCCTCAGTCCACCATGGGATGAGTTTGCGAAGAGGAGTCCCAGAAAATGATTGAATGGACTCTTCGGCGGCAGCAAGAAGGACATCAGTGATGTTCTGAACCTCGTCATCGAGGCTCCGGTAACCAAGATCATCGAACACAGCTCGTTCTTTAAATGAGGGCCAATTTGCCCGTTTGAGTACCCGACGACTGGGGAACTCCATGGGCTTCTGGTTTAGAAGAGTAAGAATGATCTGGGAATGGTCAAAGTCACAGAGGTCATCGTGTACATACCAACCAAACAGGGGGACTGGCGTAAGTCTACACACACTCAAGTCAATGTGTGAGTACGTGCCGTGGGCTAAGCTGAAATGGGTTGCTTCCCCTGTATTTAATGTAGATAAATCCAACCCTTGTATTAAACCTTCCACATCCCTTCCTCTGGGGCATGAGGATGGTAATCTCCATTGAGGGTGATGGGCGCTGAAATCACCCAGGAGCAGGAAGGGGCTGGAAGTTGATCTACTAGATCAAATACCTCGTTAATATCAAGGAGCTGGTTCGGTGGAAGGTACACGTACAAACAGTCGTCATGACAGGCAATGACACGCGATCTGCAATAGCTTCCAGAGGAGTGGTGAGTGGAAACACTTCACTATATCAGTCAGAACGAACCAAAGTGCTAGCGGCCCTGGAGGCCCGGTCGGCGTCTGTTCAATCTTTATAATGCAGTCGGAAATCTCTCATGACCGTCTGATGGTCAGGCCTGAGATTAGTTTCTTGTAAACAGAGAATACACGCTCCGTACTGGGCAATGAGCTGATGTAGCTCAGTCAGTAGTAGCTGATGAGGTTGACGAAATGAGACCAGGTATTATGACACTGTAGTCGATCTGAGGTGCGGGAGCATTACTGGTGGCAACCAGAAACATGGGTGTGTTTGCACCCAGATTCTTGCGGCCTTCCTGGTAGGTAAGACCATCCAGGGTTTTGATCTCATGGATTTTCTTCTTACTCTGGAAGACAGGGCAGTCCCTGTTCCGAGGAAAATGAAATCCAGGGCAATCAGTGCACTGAAATGGTTTTGTGCACTCTTCCGCTTCGTGGTGTACCTTTTCGCATGTTCCACAGATTGCAGAGTTCGAGTAGCTGGATAACATGTGCCCGAACTTCTGGCAGTTAGAACACCTCGCAGGTGGAGGAATGTTGGGCCGTATGTCACAATGGAAGCTTATCACTTTGACCTTTTCCGGGAGCACTGAAAGCTCGAATGAAATGATGAAAGCACCCGTATCCACGATCTGACCGTTGATCTTGCGCGTAATGTGCTGGATATCGGTCACGTGACGGTGTTGCATATCCTTTTTAAGCTCCTCGTCAGTGTTCAGAATCAGGTCCCGGCGGAAGATAACTCCTCGGACCTGATTCAGTGACTTGTGCTTTTCCACTTTGACGGCGAGATGGCCAAAGTGGTCACATTTCAGAAGTTGGTCAACTTGCTCAGCAATTCTTGTCTTCAGCAACAAGCTACCGTTCCTCATCTTTTGCACTTTCTCGAGCTCACCATAGATACCTTCTATGTGGCGAGAAAACATAATACTCAACCAGTTTGAAATCACCCCCATCTTTTCTGGTGGCATCCAGAAACATGGGGGTGTTAGCACCCAGATTCTTACGAACAGACTGTTCCCAGGAGGTTTATCCCCTTAGGGTATCAAAGGTTGAAGACTTGGGTATTGGACCACCCTGTTTTGGTATTTTTCGTTTTCGCGGGCAGGTCTTCCTACCCGAATGCCATCGACTTCCAATCACGGGCTGCCACAGTAGGAGCTACCCGGCCAAGGCAAGGCCCACCTAGCTTGGAAGGCATTGCCTGGGGGACCGATGTCTTACGATGCCTAATCGGAATGTACCCCTTGGCATATACTGGAGATATTCAGCTCTGGCATTCGGCTGTGCGGGGACCTGCGTAGTCAGGCGGATACACTTCACGTGTACATGGCGCACCGACCTGTCGGCTTGCCCAAGACTGAACAGGCTTTCGAGGGTAGTCGCGCACGAAATCGGCCCTTCCCCTAACAGTACGCTCATGGAGAAATTTTGATTGCCAGATCTCAAAAACTAGCACGGAAAGAAGTGCGATATAACCTACGGGTGTGGGTCGTTTAGAGTTGACAGTCAAACCCTCAGAAAGGGGACCTAATCCGAGAAACCCTTTTAGTCGCCTCTTACGAGAGGCAGGGGATACCGTGGGTGTATTCTAAACCCCACCCACAGGGGGTATTGATAATTGGAAACCATAACCTGCCACAGTTCTAGTGCCATTTCCCAACATATTTTTCTGTTTTAGAGAAGACTGAGATCTTGTGTAGATCCTACGATGTTATTACTATAGTTCCCAAATCACAACTTGTGTACATTCTGTGTGTTTGACATTATTGATGGTAATTTTCTGTATTGTACAATTTACCACCGGGGAATTACCCCTGTTTGCAAATAAAGTAAATGAATAAATGAACTACTCAGGCAAGGTATAAATACACGTGACTATACAACAGATACCAAGGAATGGAGTTTAAAACGAATAATACAAGAGCACACCTGATACATGAAGTGCCTGTAGAGTGAGAGAGTATGCAGACAACATGAAATACGAGCACGACTCGCGGTAAGAAGCCCTCTCACTCGCTCTGTGGGGAGTTGAATGGCACGCTGTCGAACTTTCAAGTGCTCCAGCAACCTGCCGATAGCTTCAGCCACACCAAATTGTGTAACGTTCTATAGAATCTGAAAGGAGATACCCTCAAAGGTGCGACGTGACACAGAGTTAGCAGAGCGTGGCCTGTCACAGCCAGGAGCTTTTCGATGGCCTTTCACAGTTACTTCTCACATTACGTAAATACACAAGTCTGGACTCAATGCACATTGCAGCTATGTGGCTGTTGTGTTGGGATAGCACAGGACAAGCAAATACACCGTTCTCTCTTTGACGCAGTTATACAATAAAACCTGCCTTTAACGGAACCTTCATAAAACGGAAACTTGTCATAAACAGAAATGTTGGATGGTCCCGCGAACTTTAAAGTGAAAAACGTGTTAAATTTTCTTCATTCATCGGAAACTGTGTTACGCGGACAATGGAAATTAAAATGCCCATTTTGGTGGAAAATTTCCAAGTTCCGGAATCAAGTGTAAGAACATTTCCAGGCACCGTATGAGAGTCTACCTTTTCTGCTCTAACAGTTAATTCTGTAGCTAACATGGAATGTGTAAATAGGTCTCTCTTCTTTTGTTCTCCAACTTACACGTCAAAGTGTAGGGCTAATTGCCTGTTTCGTATTCCCCAAGCCTTTCCGAATACTCACTTGAATGAGCTGTCTTTGTCTTGACCCTTGTTAAATCTGCTGTTAAGTGAACACTTCACTGACATTACTGACATAGTTCGGCAGTAGACATTATGGCTTCGAAAGCAAGAGTAAAAGTAACACAATACTGTATTAATGTGTATCAGATATATGTAAATATAAGTTATGTAGGCTACACAATTTTATTTTTTCTCAGCATGCCCATTATATGCACGTCCTTGTTTTAATTATTTTAACGATTACCTACCTCCGTTAACTGGAAACCTATAATTAACGGAAAACATTGCAAGTCCCATTCGATTCCGGTGAAGGCAGGTCTTACTGTATAAGAGGGATGTTCGTGGCTGGTGGATGATTTGTTGCGGAAAGCAGTTTCTTTTTAAAGAAATGCCTCTATCAATTTAACATGAGGCTGAGCGTATCCCGTTCCAGCCCACAGACCAGAATTAAATTTCCTGGCAGAATCGAACCCGGACCCCTGGGGTGACAGCCAATAGAGCTAGCCGCTACACGATGAGGTGGTCTAGTTGAAAAATGAGGAATCCACGGGAAGCCATTTCACGGACAGTCAATGGTTGGGATTCGTACCTACGCTTCCCTCAAGTCCGGATATTGCCAGACCATGGCGCGTAGCAATCGCGATTATATATTATATTACTAGCAACCCGACCCGGCTTCGCCCGGGAACATTTATGAATACATTACGTGATAAGCGCTTTTCTTTTTCCAATGTCAATGAACAACGACCATTATCCGTTTTACGTCTCGGCATGATGGGTTAAAATCACTGACTGGATTATTAATTATATTATCATGTAGATGCATGTGCAACAAATTCTTGTCAGACGTAATTTAAGAATGGCGAGGTGCATGAAACACAAATCACCCTTCCATCCAATCTTAACTTGACTGTGAATTTTTCGGAACGAAAAGTTCACAGGCGAAATGAAGAAAAGCTGAGTTGCACTTCCAGTGAAACTCCAAACACAACCACTCTTCTCTTAAGTTTTTAACTCAACACGACTCGACAGTTTGCTGCTGGCTTTATCTGGGGCAATAAGCTCGTCCGCTAGCTAAGCTGTAACTGGGGTGATAGATTCGCCCCTAACTAGCTCGTAAACTGTCGCCTCAGTAACTGAATGGAGATGTTGGAAGAAATGAAAACGTAAAAACACTTATGGTAGGCGATGTATAGAAGATAGAGATATGCTCTCCCGGGCTTTTTTTTGTAGAACTTTTTATGCTGAAAAACTTTCACTCATAGTATATAGATATTTTAAACGGTTTGTCCAGCGTAAACTTAAAAATCGCACGGACGCCAGTTTTGTTTTCGACCTTTTCACGGAAATCGTTAGTGCTTGACTTATTTTGGTCATAAATAAATTATTGTCTACAGAAACCTTCCTGGAGATATCCTTTACAGAATGGTGAAAACCGCATCAAAATCCATTCAGTGGTTCTCGAGATTACCCATGACATCCAAGAATCGGGGACTTTGTTTTATACTAAGTAGAGATTATACACCAATCAGTATAATTTAATATAATATAATCCCCCTTCCGTCCAATCTTAAATTGATTGTGAATTTTGCGGAACGAAAATTTCACAGGCGAAATGAGAGTTGCACTTCCAGGGAATGGCGAGGTGAATGAAACTCAAATCCCCCTTCCGTCCAATCTCAACTTGACTGTGTTTCACAGGTGAAATGAAGAAAACCCGAGTTGCACTTCCAGGGAAACTCCAAACACAACCACCCTTCTCTGAAGTCTTAACTCAACACGACTCGATGGTGTGCTGCTGGCTATATCTGGTGCAATAAGTTCGCCCGCTAGCTAGGCTGTAACAGGGATGATAGACTCGCCCGTAGCTAGCTCGTAAACTGTCGCCTCAGTAGTTGAATGGACATGGTTGGAATAAATTAAAACGTAGAAACAATTGTAGTGGGCGATGTATTGAATATAGACATATGCTCTCGCCGACTGTTTTGTAGAACTTTTCATGTTGAAGAATTCTTACACTCATAGTATTTAGATATTTTTAAAGGTTTTCCCAGCGTAAGCTTACAAAGCGCTCGGACGCCAGTTTTCTTTTCGACTTTTCCACTGAAATCGTTACTGCTCGGCTTCCTTTGATTATAAATAAATGATTTTCTACAGAAATCATCCTCGAAATATCGTTTACAGAATGGTGAAAACCGCATCAAAATCCATCCAGTGGTTCTCGAGTTTATCCGTAACATCCAAGAATCTGGCACTTTGTTTTTTACTAAGTAGAGATATTATATTATATTATATTATATTATATTATATTATATTATATTATATTATATTATATTATATTATATTATATTATATTATATTATATTATATTATATTATACTAGCAGTAGTGCCCGGCTTCGCCCGGTGGATTTATTTGTTTTATGGATGATAATGAACACTACTACAGAATTTGCACATGATGTTTAAACTAAGAGAAAAAATGTATACGTGTTTGTGGTGGTGGTAGTGTGGATTTGTGCTAATGGGCTTCAATGCAGGGAAAGGAGTGGTCTCTCCGAAATTTAAAGTAGACAGTGTTACCCGCAGGGTTCCCAAGGGTAAGTATACACAATTTGGTATTACAGTAGTACGTAGTACAGTATAATGGACGTAACATCCAGGTCCTTTCCCCGTAATGATGATGATGATAATGAACAGGGAAACGGCTATTTACTAACTACAGTACTGACACATGTAATTTACAAACGAATTGAAAAATATGATCAGAAACAAGAGTAAGTGAAATTTAAAAAAACACTGCCTAGGGCCTATATCTCATTGGCTGTTAGAAAAGTAGAGACCAATAGTAACGTATTTTGTCGCATAGCGCCGTGGGAAAATAAACAGAGCACCTTGGAAACCTCGGCTGTCCCGGGCACTTGAGGTAGCAATAGTGTTATTTATCGCCACAGAGCGCTCAAGGATGATCGGAATAAATGAAAGTAAATTTGAAAGCATCAACGATTATTTCAGCTTATAACCTCAATGTACTGCACCAACACCATCGCACTTATACAGAGGCATAATATTTTCATGATGATAACTCTTTTAAGGGGCCTAAGAAATCCAATCCTTCTGCACTAATTACTCCCCGTGACTGCAATTTATAAGCTACGCCAGATGTGACCATTTTCGCAATTCTGAACCAGAACGCTGGTAGGTACGACGTGATGCAGCCCACATTGCCAGCCAACAATAGACTTATTAAAATATTCTTACAGTTACATTACTACGGACATGAATGGTTCTAGGGCCTTAAAACGTGGTTTTCAAGTTCCTTTTGTCTGTTATTCTAAATGTAGGGAATGGAGAGTGTTGTCCAAAATATCAAGTGGACAGTGTTACCAGCAGGGTTTCAAAGGGTAAGTATGTAAAATTCGGTGCAATTAAGTGTTAACGGTGTATATTTGTGCTAAAGGGCCTGAATGCAGGGAATGGAACGGTCTGTCCGAAATTTAAAGTGGACAGTGTTACCCGCAATGTTCCAAAGTGTAAGTATGTAAAATTCGGTGCAAATAGGTGAAACAGTGTAGACTTGAGCTAGGAACCTAAATGCAAGGAATGGAATGGTCTGTCCAAAATTTAAAGTGGACTGTGTTACAAGCAGGGTTTCAAAGGGTAAGTATGTAAAATTCGGTGGAATTAGGTGAAACGGTGTAGATTTGTGCTAAAGGGCCTAAAAGCAGGGAATGGAGTAGTCTGTCCGAAATGTAAAGTGGACAGTGTTAACGCAGGGTTCCAAAAGGTAAGTACATATAGTTTGGTTCAGATCGGTGAAACAATGTAAATTTGTGCCAAAGGGCCTAAATGCAGGTAATTGTGTGGTCTGTCCGAAATTTAGAGTGGACAGTGTTACTTGTCGGGTTCCAAAGAGTAAGTATGTAAAATTTGTTTGAGATGGGTGAAACGATGTAGATTTGTGCCAAACGGCCGCGTTACTCGTCGGGTTCCAAAGGGTAAGTATGTAAAATTTGGTTCAGATCGGTGAAACTGTGCAGATTTGTGCCAAAGGGCCTAAATGCTGGGAATGGGGTGGTCTGTCCGAAATTTAAAGTGGGTAGTGTCACTCACAAGGTTCCAAATGGTCAATAGACAAACTTTGGTGCAAATCGGTGAAACGGTGTAGATTGGTGACAAAGGGCCTAAATGCAGGGAATGGAGTGGTCTGTCCGAAATTTAAAGTGGACAGTGTTGCTCACAGGGTTCCAAAGGGTTAGTATACCAAGTTTGGTTCAAATCTGTGAAACGGTGTAGATTTGTGCTTAAGGGCCTAAATGCAGGGAATGGAGTAGTTTTCTCGAAATTTAAAGTGGACAGGGTTACCCGCAGGGTTCCAAATGGTAAGTATACACATTTTCGTTCAGATCGGTGGAACGGTGTGGATTTGTATAAATAACAGACAAACAGACAGACAAACATTGAGCTTTATATATATTACTAGCAGTAGTGCCCGGCTTCGCCCGGTAGATTTACTTGTTTTATGGATGATAATGAATACTACTACAGAACTGGCACATGATACTTAAACTAAAGGGAAAAAAATAAAAATAAAACTTTTTGTGGCGGTGGTAGTGGGGGTGATAAGTAGTACAGTATAATGGACATAACATTCAGGTCATTTTCCCGTAATGATAATGATAATAATGAATAGGGAAACGGCTATTTATTAACTACAGTACTGACACATGTAATTTACAACCGAATTGAAAAATATGATTAGAATGAGGAGTATGTGAAACAGCGAACACTGCCTAGAGACTATATCTCATTGGTTGTTAGAAAAGTAGAGATCGATAGTGTCGTCTTTTGTCGCATAGTGCCTTAGAAAAATTCTCTATAAGACTACGGAAACATTTTCTTAGCTTTGTCACTTTCAATCATTGGGAAACGGCAACATCGCCGGGGTAGAAAAGGACGAAACTAATTGCAGGACATAGGATTTCGAGTGAAAGGCAAATACTACATTTAATTCCATACTGTCTTTCAAAGCAGAGACGCACTATATTGAAAGAGATTATGACGTACTGCTCGGGTCCCAACTGCACGGACCTGAGAGGAACGTACCGGTGAATCACTCGCTCTTTAGTAACACCACAGTGGTTTGAGCAACGGCCCTGTATGAACATCAGCATATTCAGCAATACCAGATAAGACGGTGGGCTCTGGACAGTCTTCTCATGGCACCTCGCGATGAATCAGCAAGCTATTCTCACAACTGCCCCCCCTCCTTCCTCCCTCCCAGGGTCTCACAACTTGTGGGATGTGGGTTGGTGACCACGGGACCCCAGCTGAGTCTGACATTGCTTCTACTTACAGTTGCCGGGCTCCTTTCAGATCTCTTTCCTGGCGGCCTCCCTTGGTCAATTCTTGTTCTCTTCCCACCCCGACGGTATTAGGGTATCCGAGGCCTAGGGTGTCTTTCACTTCCCGCCTTAATTGGCCCTTGTATCATCATTCCTGATACCCTCATTCTTCGAGGGGTCAGCTTTCTTTTTCTTTTTCATAATATCTCCTGTCTTCTGTTCAAGGCTCTCAAGGAGGCAGGGTGTGTGTAGCCCCACCACTTCTGGTGCACCCTAGATAGTGCTACACCCTCAAGGGCTCATGGCCGGTGAGTTCGGGAGCTGGCAACCCCGAGGGATTCCTGAGCTGGGTCCGGTTTTACCCCTTTTTCCATTGCATTTGGGGCGGACCCTCTCCTCTTTCCCCTTCCTATCTGCCTTTCGTGGCTCTCCTTCCTTCCTTCCAAGTCCCTCAATTCTCATTTATCCAGGGTTGAGGGCATTTCCTTTCCTCCTGTCATTTATTCCCCTTGCAACTTTCTTTTGTCCTTATCTTCTTCTATCCCGTAAGTTTTATAGTTAGTTTTAGTTGTAGTTTCAATTTCACGATCCGCCAAACCATTAGGGGTAGCTAACCTCAATGTTAGGCTCCTTAAAACAACAATTATCATCATCATCATCATCACAACTGGCATTGTGCAATTGGGTTACTATGGTACTTAAAACTTCCTGTTAAGTTCCTCACCCTTTTATGTTACATAAATAATTTGTAGGCTGAAACCTTCCCTGCAATCCACCCAACAACTCACCCAAGTTTCTTCGCCATCGGATTAATGGTATATGAACGCATAGGGGACATACATACACTACCACTATTGAGCAAGACTTTATGTGGTGAGATGACTACTACTACTGAACTGGTTCATCAAACTTAGAAACTAATAAAAATACATATTTTAAAAATCACAGGTGGGGTGTGGTGTTGCTTAACTTCTGACACGATTGGTTCAAGGGCCTTAAAACGTGATTTTCTGGTCCCGCACAGTTTCACCAAAGTACTCGTTGGGTTCCAAGGGGTAAGTATACAAAATTTGGTGCAGATCGGTGAAACGATGTAGATTTGTGCCAAAGGGCCTAAATGCAGGGAATGGAGTGGTCTGTCCGAAATTTAAAGTGGACAGTGTAACCAGCAGGGTTTCAAGAGATAGGTATACACATTTTTGTTCAGATCGGTGAAACTGTGTAGATTTGTGCCAAAGGGCCTAAATGCAGGGAATGGAGTGGTCTGTCCGAAATTTCAAGTAGTGAGTGTTATTCGTTGGATTCCAATGGGAAAGTATGCAAATTTTGGTTCAGATCGGTGAAACGGTGTAAATTTTTGACAAAGGGCCTAAATGCAGGGAATGGAGTGGTCTGTCCGAAATTTAATACAGACGGGGTTACCCGCAGGGTTCCAAAGGGTAAGTGTACAAATTTTGGTTCAGATCGGTGAAACGGTGTAGATTTGTATAGATAACAGACAGACAGACAGACAAACAGACAGACAGACAGACAGACAAACATTGAGCTTTATATATAGATATTATATTATATTATATTGAGAGGCTTTAAGCCTGAAGGCCAGTTCGCACCTCCGAAGAGGCGGTCCTGAGTCGAAGTTTACGTGTGGTAAGGTGGCTAGTTCCTTTTCGCTCCTCTGTTCCTTCCTTGCCAACCAGACGTGGTCCCCCAGAACTGGTCAACCAACCCAATGTTACTTAACTGTGGAGGTATCACGGTATCTGGTGTTCAACATGGCCATATATTACACTGCCTGACGATTGCTAAGGAACAAGTGACAATTGGCCATGAACTACGAACATATGCGAAGGAGCAACAGACCAATGAGAGTAAAAGGCACTGGATAGGGTGGGATGTGTTATCTGCAGGGTAAAGGAACAGACATCCCACTCCTCGTTAGATAGCTGCAGACCTTGCAACCGCTACCGGTACACGTGTATCTTCGAGAACAATTTCGCGGCGATTACATTAGGCTGGTTTGTATGCTCGGAAGCCTGTTAAATGCCCCCCACTTCAACCACGCCATCGTCGAACAAGAGTTAGTTAGTTGGTGTAAGGAACATGTTGGTTGGGGTCAGCAACAGTGGTCCAGAGTGATATTCTCCGACGAATCCCGCTTCACCGTGACAAGTGATTCTGGCCACCAGTTAGTGTGCAGAGAGAGGGGAACACGTTACGCACCACACAATGTTCATGAGCGTCACCGGTATGGCCTCGGTGTTATGGTGTGGGCAGGCATTATGCACAATGGCTGAACACCGCTGCATATCTCCGAACAAGGTACAGTTACAGCACTGCGGTATTGCAGTAAGATTAGTCTGGACCACGTTCGTCTTTTTAGGGGTGCGTTAGGTCCCAACTTTCTGTTTATGGATGACAATGCCCGCCCTCACCCTGCAGTAGCGGACACACTGAAAAGTGAAAACATTGAACGTATGGAATGGCCTGCGTACACCCCGGACTTGAATATTATTGAGCATGCCTGGGATGCTCTTGGCAGACGTGTTTCTCAATTGACACCCTTTCCCCTAATCGTTCTAGACCTTAAAATCACCTTGAGAGAGGAGTGGGAATAAAATCCCCCAAGGACTGTTCAACAGTTTAGAAGACAGCATGAACAACAAGTGCACAATGTGCATTCGTGTCCGAGCAGGGCATATTCCTTACAGAGAGACTGCTATCGACCTTAATTTTGTGAGTCTGGACTGTTTCCAACAAGAACGTCATGTATTGATTTATTTATATCTGTTATCCTGTTCTTCCATGAGGTGAAATCTGTACTAATTTTCGTTATAAATATACCACTCCACCTCTATGGCGTAAGTACTGTGGTGCATGTCTTCCATCCTTGCCTGTGAATATTTATTTCTACCAATGTCTCTGGCCTTTGGCTTTTAACGATCAAGGATTACCACATTAGGCCTATCATATTCATAATGCATTATGTTTCTATTTGTTATATTAATTGAATACGTAACGACCAAATTAAATATTGCTGTATGAAGATAGCTCAATGAGCAGTATTGATTACTGATTAACTTCGTTTGGGACAACTTGGGCATCAACCCCGTAGATTTGAGTGTGTGTTCAATTTGTCTGATAATCTGTATTTCTGTCGTGACTGTAATAGTGTGTGTAACTGTATTCAATAAGGTCTGGAATAGGGTAGGTACCTCGGGACGTGAAATAAGGTAGTATCCTGGTATTTTCCTGGATGGAGTGTGGAAAAACCCTGGGAAAGCCACACTCAGGATAGCCGCTCTCAGCGCTGGGATTGGAACCTCCGATCTCCGGACTTGCTGTAGCGCTCCATCGCGGTCGTGGTGACCGATTGAACTCGCACAGCTACGCCGCGTGGTCCTGATCTTTATTTGCATATAGCCTTATTGCTATTTGTAGGAAGTGAAAAAATTAATGATTAATGTTTTTCCCACATTTATAACAGTTCCCTACACTTTCACAGAAAAATAAAATTAAATATTTTGCCTATTAAAGAATAATGATAGCTGTAAAGTGAATCACAATACATTTATGAAGCTAGAAAAAATATTTTTTTCAAGTGCCCTAGGACATATAACGATACCAAATTTATGCTTCTCGGCTCTTGCCAAAGAAGGACGATCAGTGACCGGTGTGTGAGTAGGTGAGGACTTGACTATCCATATAGAGATTAATGTTTTGAACCCTTAATATACGAGGCACGTCCAGAAAGTAAGTTCCGTTTGGTAATAAAATTAAATTGGGTACAGATACAGAAAAAATATTTATTGCAAAATATTCTACACCTCTTAAACTACTTTTCCACATAACTGCCGAACTTTTGCAGGCATTTGTCATAGAGTGGCACAAGTTTTTGGATACCTTCTTCATAGAAGTTTGCCGCCGACCGTAAACGATAGTGAAGACTCCCCTGTAAATATCCTACTGTTTGGCCACCACTGTTAGGCAAATTGCGTGCTTACCAGGAGAACTGAGTATGTTTAGGAGTTCTCCTGACCACATACGCAATTTGCCTAACAGTAGTGGCCAAACAGTAGGATATCTTACAGGGGAGTCTTCACTATCGTTTACGGTCGGCGGCAAACTTCTATGAAGAAGGTATCCAAAATCTTGTGCCACGCTATGACAAATGCCTGCAAAAGTTCGGCAGTTATGTGGAAAAGTAGTTTAAGAGGTGTAGAATGTTGTGCAATAAATAATTTTTCTGTATCTGTACACAATTCAATTTTATTACCAAACGGAACTTACTTTCTGGACGTGCCCGTATAACTCAGATAATGATAACACGTAGAGGGTTTCTAACCTAACTTTCTTCGTGTAAGAAGAAATAACCCTTAACCCGTAACTTACACGGATGGGTCCCTTGGATCCACGAGTGTTTTCTTCTGTCAATAGTTTTTCATTTGTTGGCCGCACTGCATTGGCTTCTCTGTACTCTCCTTTCTATTATTCCTCGACCTGACTGTCAGGCGTGGACAAGTTATTTCCTTATTTTGCGCAAAAACAGCGTTTGTTTCCCTGGGGCTCATCTATGTAGAGAACGTAACTTTTTTATTCGTGTTTCAAGTGTACTTAATTTATTAAGGACTTATGTGATGATCTGCACTAAATAACACTCCAAAATTCCTTTTTGCTGATTAAGATATCCATTCTTTTCTGATCTGGTAATTATTTGCTTCAACTGACTATTACGGAGATTATTCCCACCTTGGAGATCCCAGCAAAACACTAATTTTTTTAGATAAATCATATTCAAATTTGTAAAAATTCAGTACGGGAACAGATTTTTTTAAACGAGTACTTTTTGAAAATGTATGAGTGTTATATTTGTAGGTTTGAATAATACATTGTGGAAGGAAGTGAAAATGAAAATCATATTTTCATTCAAGATAATAAGTTATTACTCGTAATATTACAACATGTTTTCAAAAACTCATACATGTGATAGAATAATAATTAAACTTAGGTCCCTAGGGTAAGTTTTTGTTCTTGTTGTTGTTTTTGTTGATTAATTGAGAGGCTTTGCGACATCGTGGTCATGTAGCCCCGTCTGAGATGTGTAAGCAGCCTAACGTTTCCCACCATGAAAACTACTGGTTAAAGCCTACGCAACTATTGAAAGCTAAGAACAATATATGAATGTGTACATTAAGAACAGAAGAAATAATAGAATATACAATATAGGATAAGAATTCAATAGAAGACTACTCTATAGAATAAAATGGTTAATTCAATTTCGAGTTAAAGGAGCTTAATACCTATGTCATTAGACCCACAACACAGCCTTGTGCATGTTATTGATTGATGGTCGATGTTTCAGTAAAGGAACTTTGGGTGTGTGTACTGATCGAGAAGAAGAAACAACAAGAACTTCCGACACCTTCATGAATTAGACTACCGCAAAAAGAAAGCGAGGAAATGAAATATTTTAGCCTCAGATGGTCAGAAATGAAATACTGTTTTAATTCACTAAATATCTACACCGAGGAACGTTGACTATCAGTACTTGTATGTATAAAGCGCCAACATAAGAAGAAAAGTGGCCTCGTCCTCCAATGGCTAGCATTCATGGCGCTCATGGTTGTCACCCCCAAGGTCCGGGATCAATTCCCTCCTTAGCCAATCCAGGAGTGGTTTCCGTGGCTTTCACCTTCTACCCCAGCTAAATGCCGAAATGGTTCCTTTCATAAGGCCACGGCCAACTCCTGCCCAATCCTAGTCTGAAGTGCAAAAACACACACTACTATATATTACAGTATATATCAAAATAAGACATTTTACCAGGCATCCCACACTATTACTAAGGTACGGGGCTTAATGAACACGATGTCGCAGGCCTCTAAAAATGAAACAACAGGAACTAGAACTACAATGTCACTGTGTTGATAAGCCAGGATATTCGAGATGGAGATAAGTAGGAATAGTCTAACAGAGAAAGTAAGGTCAAAACAGATTGAAGTTCAAGACAGTTCGTAGTGCACAACAGCACAATATTGATACTTGGAATAACAGAAATGATCATTAAAATGTAATGAAGCTCTCTGATAGAATTCTGGTAATGAGACAACTGCCGGCTTCCTATATAAAGACTAATGCTCCTATATATAGAGTAATGTGAATTAATTCCACAGAAGGAATTCATAAATTTTACTGAAGTCTTATTGACTGTGATGATGTTGGATTTAGCATGCTATTTAGTATTACATGAAAAGGGCCATAGCCTAGGGGCGAAAACGGTTGACCATGGCATGAAAATTATTTTAACGTAGACATAATTATTATTCGGCCAGGGATGTGACGTTCACCGCCTTGGGAAGTTCAATAGATATAAGATAAGGTTTTGTTGATGATATCCCTCCTCTTTATCAGCCTTGTGAATAGCCAAAGCAACACTTTGGTGCCATTCCCAATTATTACGCTCATAAGGGTATGGAAATGTGGATCCAGTAGCCTTATGTATTTCGGTAGATAGCTATGAGTTTAAACTATTTGAACGGCTCATCATTTTGATAGTTGTATATCTTCAGTGGCATGTATAAAATTACCTCGTGTTCAATCCTGGAAACAAGCCATCGTAAACAGATTCCTTTCCATGATGCCTAGTTTCATGGAAATATAACTAAAGAACAGATAAAGTCGCAACCTAATGTGGGAAATATAAAAGCCTGAACACGTAATACCAATTGCCATGACAACGTGATGCCACATGTATCCCATATCCCAATCCTAATATATTGGGTGGTAAAATATAGCCCATCCTGGTCGCAAGGTATTGATTGATAAATTTTCCCTGAAAATTTGTTTAAAATTGGTGGGGATATTTAGGTGTCAATCCCGGATAAACCAATGAACATACAAACGCGTACAAACAGTCAGACAGAAACTTATAATCCAGTGAATAGAGGTCTGTTACCTTACAAACGGTCCGGTAGTTATAAATATTTTATATGTTGTCTAGGACGGCTAGTAGGTGTTTAAAATGGAAAATACACAATTTCCCCCCTTCCGCGCTCGCCGCCATATTGGAAAAATCGCAAAAAATCGGCACGTTCTTGATATTTTCGCCTATATCTCAATTTCGGTGCGTTTTATTGAAAATTGAGTTCTAGTCAATGTTGTAGACAATTAAATTTCCTACAATTTACGTTCAATATTTTGTTTCTAGGACTTATGGTTACGGAAATATTTACTTTTTTAAACAATAAAAATCACATTTTTCGGATATTTTGCCAAAATTCTAACTTTAGAACGCTGTAATTCAGTTATGGCCTATTCTAGAAAAACAAGTATCACAATATAATTTGTAGAGAATTTAATTACCTACAAAATGCATGTAATTCTTTAGCCAACCATATGAAGTGGGGGTAAGTTTAAAAATTAAAACAATGGGTATATTGCTTTTTTCGCTTTTGTGACTCCACATTTAATCTAAAGAAAATGCACAAACTATCTTCCAGCTATGGCTTGAATTTTTAGTTAATACCAACCATACTTGAGCTTCTTACATGTAACAGCGCAATTATAATGAGGCATGTACTATATTTCACTTAAATATCCACTGGTGAGAGATGTTCAATTCCAAAAAATCCACCAACACAGCAAGTACATTTTTAAAGATTCATTTATTTTAACAAGATAAGATCAAAATACAGCAATAATCTTGCCAAAATCAGTAGTGAATAAACTAAGAACATAAAAGAAAACTGATTTACTGGAGCTTCGCTCGTTTTGTAGGGGGTGAGTGAATGAAGTCGGAGTCTTCATTGTCCTCCTCAAATAGTGAAGTTAGTAGATCGGCGTCGTCTTCGTCGTCGATGGTGACTTCCTCCCTGCTATTACATTCTTCTCTACTACATACTTTGCAAAGGGTGGAACAACTTAGGCCCGCCTTTCTACAGCCACACGCCCCCATACAGCCAGTTGTGCGTCTGCTTGAGATGGTGTTAAGCAGGTTTGGGGGAGCAACGTCTCTACTCATCCTGATGGGCTCCAGTCTTCCAGCTTTTCTACACCAGCCCAAATCGATAGGGTCCTTGTCAATCCCCATCCACTGCATGACCTGGTGATATGTCCTCAGGAAGTGAAAATGTGCTGCGTCAGTAGTTGGAGGTAGTTTAGCCAGGTTGAGTTTAACGGCACTAGTCTTCAATTTGCTATAGCGAAGGGAGTTCAACGACTGTTCTCCACTGCCACCATACAGGGATATCAAGATTTTCTCCCCTGCTGCTGAAATTTCTTGAGGACTGGCAGTAGGGTCCTCGAACCTCTTAGCCTGCTCCAGCAATGATGGGTCTTTCTTAAAAAGTTGGCAGAATTTATTCTTTCCAAACCCAAAAATGTTCGAAGTGGTGTCACAGCCCGATATTGAGTGCAGGAGCAAGATACAGCCTTGTACTTGTAGGAGGAGGCGGAGTAGATTGCTTCCGGATGTTTTCCCCTCGCTGGTTTCTTGAGATAAACATTATTTACCGCAGGTGTTGTGCCAGTCCGCAGTACAAGTAGGTCAATGTCTTCCGCGACAATGATAACGTCGTCGTACGTGGGGGAGAGGTGTTTAGCTGTGGTTGCCAACCTGTCAGCATCTTCGGAAGCTTGGTCTGTAGATATGTTTGACACTTGCAATTCACTGGAGAGCCGCTTCACAAATCGGTCCTTGTTCCCCTCATTGGCCAGGAACTTATCCTGAGGTGTGGTGTTAACAGCTGCTTTGTTAAACACCACGTCTGGTGATGAGTTTGCCTTGTACCTTCTTGCTCGTTCTGCAGTCTTGGTCCCTTGATGAGAAGGACCTGTAATGTAGCCATCAAAAATCACCATCACATCGGTGCCATAATGACGTAGAACGTACTTGACGTAACCCTGGCAAATTCCTCCAAAGGTCAAGCTGCTGTTCCATACAACTTTGTGCAGAAGGTACCCTCCATCAATAACGACCATGGAACGTTGAGGTAGTTGGAAGTCTTGTGGAAGTGGCGAGAAAGCTGTGTATAATAATGATTTCGTCCCTTTACGCATACCGTCCTCATTAATCAAAGACTTATTAGGGAATGGTTCCAATTCATACGATAGGTAGTTCTGCAGATCTTCTTCTCATTGTTTCGCTATACACATGCGGTTAAACAGTGTGAGTGGGTCAACAGATAACTTCTTGTCTCCCACCTTCATTGAGTTTTTATCGAACATCAGTGTGATCACTTTGTCTTTTTTTTTCTTCTTAAAAGACGCCTCTCCGAATGTGTTTCCAACTATTTTTGCTACCCCTGCACCTCCTACCACTTGGGCTTGGTGACAATTAACCTGGTCACTTCCCACTACGCCAGAGTTAATGTTGATGATTAGATCAGTTTCGGGGAAGGGTGGGTGTTTGGAAATCCAATCAAATAGAATCCCCACATCATGAGCGTCACGACTCATTCTATATAGTAGGCCTCATTTCCACGTGCTGCTCAGAGGACTTTGATGTTACGTTGCTGTACTTCTCGATTTTATGAGCAATATTTTGCAGGCAGGTCATCCCAAGAGTTGACTTCAACAGATTGCTCTCAGTCATGCCCCTTCCGATTAATCCTCCCCCTATTTTCATATCCTTCATTAGCATTTGTTCGATTGTCATGTCGGTCCAAATACCGGACCAGAACTTGTCTGATCTTCGAACAGTGAAATGACCCTCCATTGTGAACTTCTTAAACACAGTGGGGTCCATTTTTTCTTCCAGGCACAGCATTTCTTGCAGATATAAATGCGCAGTTTTTGCATAAAACCAGTGGCCTGCAGCATGGAAAAAAGTGAGCATTTCCAGCAATTTCAGCGTTCAAAAGTTAGAATTTTGACAAAATATCCAAAAAATGTGATTTTTTTATTGTTTAACAAAGTAAATATTTCCGTAACCATAAGTCCTAGAAACAAAATAGCAAACGTAAATTATAGGAAATTTAATTGTCTACATCATTGACTAGAACTCCTTTTTCGCTAAAACGCACCGAAACGGAGATAGAGGCCAGAATCTCTAGAAAAGGCCGATTATTGGCGCGGAGTGGGGGAAATTGTGCATTTTCCATTTTAAACACCTACTAATCATCCTAGACAACATATAAAAAATTTAGAACTACCAGACCGTTTGTAAGTTAACCCCCCATTTTTGCTCTATTCACTGGACTATTAAGCAGCTACGTCTAATTTTGAGTTAATCCCAATAACTTATCGCAAAAATTTAAATTGTAATCTGGTTTTTGGTTTGCCTGTGGTGGTTTTATTATTTCAAGCTCATTTTGCAATTTTAAAGCTGTAGCATGGCATGAGGCTTTTTTTCTCGCTGTGATTAAATGGCGACATAACTCCAAGGAAGGACTGCATTGGACGGAATATACGGGCAGATTTCACCCTTCAGTGGTGCCGTTACATGACACTGTGGCCATGACTCCGCAGTCAAGAGGCCATTAGTTAGAAAATCAAATTACACGCATGAATTCCAACAGCTCACTCATACCTGTATTGTCATATCATTTGAATTTACTCTTAGACTACTGCATTGACTTTGCCTTACCTTGAGAAATACAAGAAAGGTGCCGCTTTCAAGAGCACACATTTCGTACTGGGTCCCCGTGGCATAGGTTTATCATCTGGGAATCACAACTTATTGGACATACGTGGGTGACCATTGGGCTCCATATGAGCCTTATCATTGTGCAGGACTCCTCTCTTTCATCTTTCCTCTCGACCACCACTGTTGTTCTCCTCCAACCATTACAGTAATGGGGTATCTGTGGCCTGTAGTGTTTTCACTTTAATTCATAATTTCTGTACCTCTCATTTTCAATGGGTGGGATCCCGTTCATTCTTTTTAACACTATGGGTGGAGGGTTGAATACAACTGCATTGCTCCCTGCCTATCGTGAGTGGCGAGGGTGTAAGTAGCCCACCAGGCATGGACAACTCTGGATAACACTCTCCGGGGTTCATGGTGGGTTCACTCGAGATATTACTAGACTAGTTATGGTTTCCCCTGTCCTACTCATTTTGGGATGGATTGTCTTCTCATTTTCTTTCTTGTCTGTTTTTCATGGCACTCCATCATTTAAAGTTCTTCATACCTCAGTTTCCAGGGTAAATAGATCTTCTCTACTCTCTCTTTTACTTCCTTGTTTTCTTATTCATTATGTTTGATTTTATAATCTATTTCCTTCTATTTTCTATTTTCTTCTCCAAATAAATGTAAGTGGTAAGTTATTTAGTAGCTACAGTTAATAGGGTGGGTGTAATATAATTAATAATAATGTTATAGGTTTTACGTCCATTTTAACTACTGCGGCTTTTATAGACGCCGGGGTGACGGAATTTTGCCCCGAAGGGGATCTTGAACGTGCCATTAAATCTACTGGCACAGCTCTCTCACATTTAAGCACCCTCAAATGCTAGCTGACTGCACTGGGATTCGATCCCTCTATCTTGGAATCAGCAGGTGAAAACGATACTAGAATGGGTTTAATTGTAGCAGAGGTTGTCACAATCATCCTGATATTCGCACTTTCAAAAATATATGTACACCCTTACCAGCCGTCGTAAATACAAGGAACAATGGGAATGTGGTGTGTTCATTTGAAACCGGCTTGAAACATGCTACTTGATGTACTGCTGCTTGAGGTTTGGAATACGCATGCGCAAGGGGTGTTGGGTGTATGGCATTTATGTGGTCATACACTTGAGCTTTGCTGTCTGTAGACACATGGTATTATATCTAGATAGCTGGTGTGTTTTATAACACGTCCAAGGAAGAACAATGAGCAGTAATTGACATTTTAACCGAAGAGGGTTGCAAGTAAGTGGAGATTCATCGGAGAACGGTTGCTGTATACGGTGGAAAAACCTTGTCAAAGACAACTGTTATGGATTGGTCGCGAATGTTCCGCGATGGCTGATAGGAAACGACGGATTTGCCGCGTCCTGCGAATTTCATTTGTTTGGGCCATAGGAGTAATTCGTAAAGGGAAAAGGATTTCACTCCGACGTGGAGGTACAGATCCAGTTATTGATTGGTTCCAGCAGCAACGTTCACCACCTACCCAAACGCCATATGTGATTTCATACTTGATTAGCTTCAAGCTAGTGTTGCCCAGCTAGTCAAGTACGAACACCTGTGCGACGACATTGCTTGAATAGGATACTCGAACGGTTATATACTCATAACCTTAAGTAGAAATCAATGTACTTGCTCTAATTTTATTATATGTTGTGTGACTTAACTATACACACGAGCATAATATCCATACGATGATCGCAAACATATAATACAACATCATAGAATAGACTAATCTTTTCCAATAACGAGATTCACTGTAAATCATAAAACTCCCCGTTTATTATTGAATAATATTAGCACAAGTAATGTTAGTCAGGAAAGTGTGTTATACAGGGTCTTTCATATAAAGTAAGAACGGTGAGTTGCGGATTTGTTATCCGCTGCTGCAGTGGCCTTGGCCCAGCTTGTGGCGTGCCACGGCCCCATTCACATTGGGCCACTCCGAACGCGCCACTGGAAACGCGCCACACCGTGGTACAACGTAACTAGGGTGAACTATTCACACTGTGTGGCGCGTTCGCCGGCAAACGCGCGTTCGTGTCTACAGTGGACCGAGGTTGCGATTTTCGTCGCGTTCGCGCTGAACACGCCACCAGCCCAGTGCATTGTGAGTAATTGGCGCCTTCACATTGGCGCGTTTTCTGCCGGCCACTTGTGATGAGGAAGTGCTGTCCTACGAAGAACTATGACCGCTCAGGTAAATTTTGACACAGAAAGGTTTATTTTAGAAGTGCAGTCTAGAAATCCTTTCTGGGACTTATCTTCAAAGGAATACGCAGACAGAGATTTGAAGAGAAAGTGTTGGTTGGAACTCATAATGAAGGTCATAGACGAAGCGTGTAGGAGTGAACCTGCAATTTCTATTCCTCATTACTCCCACCTTCCTAACACTGGAAATCAGCACAATATGCTCCTTCAACCAACTTTTCATGAGTTTCCGGAACAACATAACTATTATAAAATGCCAACGTCCACATCCTTCCATGAGCTTACTTCTCTGCGTCCTACAGAGGGCCAACAATATTTCCACATACTTACTTCTACTCCTCGTTTTGATGAACACCAACAAGTAATATCACCGGTAGAAGCGTCAGTGGGATCAAATTCGAACGGTAGCTCAGAGAGTGAGATTGACAATTTTTATCAGTAATTGGGTTTTCATGTGTCAAATTTGCATAGGCTAGGCTTCAGATTAGTTTAATATTTTTTATCATAATGTTGAGAATTTTCCAGCCTCATTACATTTACACATAATATATAATATATATCTTATGTGGAGTATTTTTTACTCTTACTTTTTTTCGTGCTTTTGTAATATGTCATTTTTATAAATTCAGTATACATTTACATTTCAAGCAATTATAGCCTATTATAGCATCTATTGATATTAACATAACTTTGTTTTATTCTGTGTTTTGAACCACTTTCTTGGTTCATTTAACAGCTACCTTGTGTTGTGATGAATAAAGACATTTATTACAATAAATCTGTCATCATTAACTTACCTTAACTTCACAATTAACTTTTCTTCTGCCGATATGCTTTCCCTCATTGGGGAACCTACTCCAGTGGTATTTTCTTTCAAACACTGCAAGAGTTCATCAAACGTACCAATGCTCATGCGAGAGAAAAGGAAAAACTTGTCCGGATTTTGACGTAGATCATGATATAAAGTGTAAAATAATCCTTTATGTTCGGCGATGTCGAAATGTAAACATTATGTGACGGAAAACTGTATCATAATGAGGCTCATTATAACACTATTTTTCATTATGAAACAGTTTCTGCCACCAATCAGAACTCAAGAAACAGTTGTGTGGCCAATTAGATAAGGATACCTTCGCGCATGCGCTCAAAATCCAACATATTTCTGTGTTGTCAAGCAAAGTGAATGGTCTCTGCTACCGGAGTGCCTTGACCACGCATGCGCTCTGTTCAGTCACCAAAGCCGGCGCCTTGTTCACTAATAACTTAATTAACTGAATCCCACAGATACTTATGAATATTTATGTTAAAACATATAATAAAGTTATAATTATCGTCGAACATAAACAGTCGTATGCAACTCGCCTATAATGGTAATTAAGACACTCGTATGGAAATTATAAAACTCGCATACGCTCGTTTTATAAAGATACTCGTGTCTTAATTATAGCCATTATAGGCTCGTTGCATAATGTACTATTATGTTCGACCCTGACTATTATCTGTCAGAAAACTGTACTATAATGAGGCTCATTATAACACTATTTTTCATTATGAAACAGTTTCTCCCACCAATCAGTCAAGAAACAGTTGTTTGACCAATTAGATAATTAGGTGCGCTGAGTTCCATGGCCTTCTAATGTCAATCACACTGCCTGGCCTAGTGTCATAGTAGAGTAATCGAGGTGGCCATGGTCAAATACAAGGCATTCCCTGCGTCACATGCGCTCTGTTCAGTACATAAAACTGGCAAAATCTCGACAGATATTTATGAATATTTTTGTTCGAACATAAAATACTTATAATAATTATTGTCGAACATAAACAGTCGTATGCAACTCGCCTATAATGGTAATTAAGTCACTCGTATGGAAATGATAAAACTCGCATACGCTCGTTTTATAAACATACTTGTGTCTTAATTATTGCCATTATAGGCTCGTTGCATAATGTACTATTATGTTCGATCCTGACTAATATATGTCAGAAAACTGTACTATAATGAGGCTCATTATAACACTATTTTTCATTATGAAACAGTTTCTCCCACCAATCAGAGCTCAAGAAACAGTTGTTTGACCAATTAGATAATGTTAGCATCGCACCTACGCTGAGTTCCACGGCCTTCTAATTTAAATTTCACTGCGTGGCCTAGTGTCATAGTAGGGTAATCGAGGAGGTCATGGTCAAATACAAGGCATTCTCTGCGTCTCATGCGCTCTGTTCAGTACATAAAACTGGCGAAATCTCGACAGATATTTATGAATATTTATGTTCGAACATAAAATAGTTATAATAATTATCGTCGAACATAAACAGTTGTATGCAACTCGCCTATAATGGTAATTAAGACACCCGTATGGAAATTATAAAACTCGCATACGCTCGTTTTATAAACATACTCCTGTCTTAATTATTGCCATTATAGGCTCGTTGCATAATGTACTATTATTAGATCGATCGCGTAATAAAGGATGAATCCAAAATCTTCGTTCTCCACGGCGTTTCCTTCGTTTTAGAAGTAGGTACACACCAATTACGACACCTATCTCCTCTAAATCCATGGCTGAACTGGAAAGAAGTTGGTGGGATGGAAACGCACGTTTGCAGTGGCCCAAACAATATTTTAGCGCGTTTTGCGAACGCGCGACTTGGCAGCCAAGCGCGCGTCCCGAGTGGCCCAATGTGAAAGGGGCCGTAGCATTGAAAGCGCGCGCATAGTGGTACTGTACTCCACCTTGCAATAAACGTGCAGGTGTTCAGTCGCCAGTCTGAACCTCAGATGTCTATATGTGACAGTTATCATTACAAGATCGTATTTTTGTAAGTAAAACTTATTTTAAGTACGAGTCGGCTCGGCGGGTACGTGATGCATTCGTTCAGCAATTCCTGATGAAGTGCCACCTTCACTAGCACAGATTCACGTAATTGTAAATATGTTTGACACTACTGACTCAGTGCTCAATAAAAAGCATAAAATTAAAGATCAGAAACATTACGGTGGCAGAACTCACTCGCGTCAGCCAGAATGTGGTTACCAGATACAATGCCTGTATAAACCAGGAAGGACGACACTTCCAGCATCTTTTATAAGGTAATATTTCATACAGGATTGTACACACGCTTAAAGCAGGGGGCCGTGGCGCGCCACAAGCTCGGCCAAGGCCACCGCAACAGCGAATAACAAAACTGCCGCTTGCCGTTCTTACTTTATATGAAAGACCCTGTATCTTATAGACGGGCACAATATATATATATATAGTTAACCCACCTGATTTTAATTGGGCAAAGACGTTTTGACCGACTGAAAAGTATAAATTGATAGCTATTACTGGAAGGAAGAAGTCACAGTTCTAGGAACGCATGCGTGGCCACAACTCTTGTTGGCTGACTTCGAAGTTATTGCTGGCTAACTTCGTAGATATTCACATCCGTCGACTCAGAGAGCAGGTGAGGAAATGAACTATAGGTATAGAGTTTGAGTGAGTTTGGCCCAACCACAATGTGTGAAGATGTGTGGCGTGAAAGTGAGACGTGACGTGACGTGAAGTGATGTTCTGGAGTGGCTGTTGCCAGGAGACACTCTCCCAGTTTTATGAAGACTAAAGAGCTCCGACCGCGAGCTTGCCAAGGAAACTACATTCTAGCTCCCAACTGGCCCATCCCTACTTGGAATGAGATAAACCGGGGTGAAAAGACGCAGCGGATATTCTGGGTTTATCACCTAAGAGTCAACAGATGACCTTCCCCTGGTCTTTTTGAAGATATTTTCAGTTGAATATCTTTGATGTGATGGTAGAGTCTGCCCAAATAAGGCTACGTGTAGCTTAACACATCAGGCCTGATATCCAGATACATTTTGCCTTCAGAATTTCTTGAAATTCTAAAAGTTAGTAATTTGGCTAGTTGTGAAGTGGGGAATAAGAGCAAAACAATTTTCATTTTGTCATTTTCACAATAAGACACGTATGTTATTGTAACAAATATTATTATGACAGTTTCATTTGTGTATCTTGGCTATTATTATTAGCCTATTTGCATTGTATAATTTGACTGCAATATTCTAATAGTATTGACAACTGATCGAATTGTATTGATCAGTCCGCGGTAGACGCAACCTCGATGCTTTATGAAGTTAATAATTGGTTATTATTATTATTAATAATAATAATAATAATAATAATAATAATAATAATCATCATCATCACGCAATTCCAGATTCAATGCTTTATTCTTATTATCAATAATCATATTTTTATTTAGGGGTTATGTAGAATTTGTTTTGATGGTGGTGTTCTGATACTTGGTTTACTTCTGTGTTTATTAATATAGATTATTTTGTTTTCAACTTTTAAGTAAATCTTCAATAAGTTATGAATATTTAGTCTGGCGAACTAGGATCTGGCACAGTAGACAGTGTAATATATCAACAGAGCTCATTATTGATTATAAATTATTATTTTTATTATTTAACACATCAGACAGGAAGTGGGTACGCCAACCTGTAATCTACGGCATTGGATAGGAGACTGGGACGCCAAACTGGGATCAGCAATCATGATGTCTTCATGTGGGAGGCAGGGAACGCTGGCAGGACGCCATCTCTCTAAATAAAATAAAATGAAAGTTTGTTTTTTCCAAATTTCCACGGAATTTTACGATATTTACGCGTTTAAGACGAATGACGAATGTTCGCGAAAATGTAAGTTTCGTCTGTTTGTTTGTTTGTCTGTCTGTCCGTTTACACCCTAATACCTCGTCCTTTTACACCCTTATAGCTAGAGAACAGCTGGGTGGATCAATGCAAAATTTGGTAAGAGTATATATCACAGACCAGGCACCAATTATTTCTATAAATCTTCACCGTACCGCTCATAAAAGTGGTTTGTGGTGGGGGGGGGGGGATCCTCGTCAAAGTACAAGCTAAAATGGGCAAAATAACAAAATTTTCATAAAAGGACGAGATAAAGCTCATTTTGAGTCAATCGATGTCACAACAAGAACTCCAAACATCCCCAATGGTACCACGAAAACCATTTTTAAGACCCTAGAACCAACCGTTTCCAAGAAAATTCCAAAATAAACAATTCTCTGTTGTTGGAGTACGTAACTTGGTAGTCTCTGGAGCTCTATTCCTGCTAAGACTATTCTAAAAACGGGTTTGCACCAACACAAATGAATTTAGTGAGTTCTACAAGTTTGGTCCTATGACTTTTTGCCATATCTCAGTTGGTAAAACTTTAGACGGAGACAAAGTTTTAGGTTTACGCTTTTTTCTACATTTTTTGCAATTATTTTCCACACTAAATGGGCATCTACAGACTCCAAACTTGGCAACTCAATCCAAGCTGTAATGCTCTACAATGTGTTTTGTCATATCTCCATCTATAAGATCTTAGATTGCGCTTCAAACGTAGATTTATCGTTGAGTTTCATATGCACGATTCCGAAATGCTAATAGCTACAGTATTCCTAAGTTGAGAAAATCTTAAAATAATTTAATTCTTACTAGGTTATTGTTGACGTTTCACCAACACTTTCAAAAATTTGCTCTGATTGGAAAATGCCAACCGCACTTGCTGGTGAAACGTCGGAAGATATCAAGAAACGTTATACACCGCCTAATAACCCGAAAATCAGTTCCGAAGGATACTCAAGCGGCCGTGAAACCTACACTAGTGTATGAACCAAAGTATATTTAACGATTCTTCATGTGAGAAGTATTGGAAAGAGCACTCAGTTGAAACTCCCATTTTGCAGAGCAAGAGTGAACATACTTTCTATAGCAGTATTGTCGAGTGACATTTCAATGGCATAACAAAAAAGAAATCTCATATCTCTTCTAATCACTTGGACATTAATAAATAATTTATTTGATCCCAAAGAAAGTTAAGAAACTTATTTACAGTTCATTGGTACAAAGTCTTTTGTTATATGGAACAGATACTTGGACGTTAAACAGACAGTAAGCAAACACATTATTAGTAACAGAGATGGATTATTGGAGGAGGGCGGTAATGAAATCAAGATTGGATGAAATTAGAAATACGAGAATCACAGAAATTATGCAGGTAAAAACAATTTACTAGAAGTGGTTGAAGAAAGATGATTACAATGGTTTGGACATGTGAAAAGGATACAGAATAGTAGAATTACAAATTTAATGTTACATTGGCAAGCTGAAAGCAATTGAAAACGGGGTAAACCAAGACAATACTGGATGGATGGTGTAAAGAGAAGCACGGCTACCAGAGGCTTAACCAAGGAAGATGCTGAAGACCAAAGTTTGTGGAGAAGAGTATTTTTGGGTTGAAGGAAAACTACTGTATTGCAGAATATTCCTATTAAAGAAGGAAGATCCCAAATGCACAATTATGTTTCGGGAAAATTGTAGATGATCTTATGGTATTTCGGATTGTTTTTGTGTTATCGATGATGTTATATTTTGCCTATTTTCATTTATGAAAAAATGGGCTTATGAGATCACCTTTTTCTGTGTGTGATGCGCCCGTGTGGGCGCCCTCCCCCCTCCCCCTCCCCCTCCCCCCTCCCCCCTCCCCCATTAAATCTAAACAGCGGGAGCGATTTCAATGAAATCCGGTAAGGACATAGTACTATTTCGTCCGACCCCGACCGAGCCCTTCAATTTTTAATACGTCTCACCAATCCAACATAACGGTTGTGCGAAATATTTCAACGGAATTCTATATCTCCGAAACTACTTCTGATATCACCCTGAAATTTTGTACAGTCATAAAGGGCACTGCCAGGAGTTCACCTATGTGACTTTCAGAAACCTCTTAAGTACAAAACGAACATGGTGGCCAAACGAAGTTGATACATTTATATACACGTTTCTCGCGATTTAACCACCCAAGCACAGTGAAACTTGGTACAGCAAATGTTTGTGATGCACTGAAATCCAATTTAGTTCAATTAATTACATGACCTTAAATGGGCGGCTGTGCGACATTTTCAAATTAAGTTTTTATTTCTTGTGTCCTAATCATGCGATCGAAGTCAACGTTTGAAAAATCAACCCACGCAATAATCGTGATCTAATAGTAAATAATTATATGGCCTGCATATATAACAATCCAACATGGCGACCATCCGAAATATTTAGATGGTTCTCAATATCTTCTAATCCATTACAGCAATCAAACTGAAATTTTGTATGTTGTTAAAAGCTATTAACATAAGTTCACCTATGGAGATACCGACAGTAGTGGCTACGCGGGCTAAAGCGCTGCGTTAGGTCAAGGGGCCAAGCTCTCTGCTGACTCGGTAGACGCGTGGGTTCGAGCCCCACCGTCGGCTGTCCTTGAAATGGTTTTCCGTGGTTTCCCATTTTCAACACCAGGCAAATGCTGGGACAGTACCTTCTACCAGGCCACGGACGCTTCCTTCCACATCCTTGCCCAGTTTCATTCATCTTCATCCATTCCATCTCTCATCCCGACGCGCAGGTCGCCCAAGGGCGTCGACTAGAAAGACCTGCACTCGGCCTCTCAGGAGGCTACACGACAAAAAAAACCTATGGAAATTTCAATAACCTGGTGTGCACAAATACAACGTGGCGCCGACGCAAATAAATATTTAAATGGACGTTTCTCGCGCTTTAACCATCCGAGTGCATTGAAACTTGGTTTATACAAATGTTAACCCACTGACATATTAATTTATTTCAATTGTTTCCATAACCTCAATATGGCGAGGGTGCGTAATTTTAAAAATTCGTTTTTATTTCTTGTGTCCTAATTATGCGATTGAAGTTTGAATAATGAACCTACGCATTAATCTTCAACTAATAGTACATAACTCTATGGCCTACATATATAAATATCCAACATGGCGACCATCCGACGGGTCTCAATATCTACGAATCTATTACAGCAATTAAACTGAAATTTTGTATGTTGATAGAGGCAATTAACATAAGTAGGATATATGAAAATTGGCTATTTAGTTCTTCACGGAACTCCATGCTTTTCTTGCAGCTGGCTTTGCCTCCTTGATTAAAAATTATGAAAGTATTTGTAATTTAGTTTGGAAGATCATAGTTGTTCGAAGATTAACTTTGTCCACTCTTCTCGGTTTCATTGTCACAAAACACTATCAAATCACTTCCATTAAGCTATTTATTTTGGTAATGGTACTGTAGTTAATTTATGGAATTAATTGACATAGGCAATAAGACAAGTACATTGATAGACTACTTTTGGGCTGGTAAGTACGAAAGGCCTTTCGAAGCATGGGTACTTATGGTAGTTACTCACAAGGACTCTTCTTAACGAGAAGTAATCATGGGGTAATGGGGGACCATGTAACATTTCGAGAAGTTTCGTTGCAATTTTATGGTCTGTTTTCGCATCTTCGATATTCAGTAATTCAGGTAAATTCATGGATAAATTATTACCAATTGTCAGAATACAAGCTTCATTTTTAAACTGTAGGATAGTGTATTTATAATAAGTAAGATACCCTTCTACGTTTTATAGGTTTTGGGTAAGGCCTATGGATGAGCCACATCTTGAGATGAAGAAGTCCTTACAAAATGTATTAGAGTTTTTTACTTTAAATTAACGTATCATTATGTATTCTGTGATAGCTTGAATTTCCCCAAGTGGATTTCTTATTCACAAGTATTCATATTACAAATGGTACTGACCCCGAATTTTGCTGTCCATTTGAATATTATGAGGCTTTGCTGCATAAGTTTGAACATGAAGAAGTTAGATACTGGAACAGTGCAAGGAAACCAGTTTATGAATTCGAGTTAGCGTGGGGAGATCGGCAGAGAAAATGCCGATAAAGAACAGCGTCTATTTTGTTTATTGGGAGACATCAGAGTTGCGGTACCAGCACTCAAAGCTATGAGTCGACCAGAAGAGAGGGTTAAAACAGGTTTTGCCGAGCGCAGTGCAGTAGCAAAAACAATGGATTGAGAACGGCGCGTGGCTGTTATAAAAGACGTGAGCCAACGAAGGAAGTACGACAGGACACGCGTGTTCTACACCTAATTGGGGATATGATAAATCACGTTGACTGAATTGACCTATCAATAAAAAGATCCCATGGTTAACTTCAATTACTAATATGGATATTACATAGGCCTAAGTGATTTTAATACGTTGCATTGTCATATAAAGAATATTATTTCATCTTGAGAACAACTTTCAGAAGTCACAGTACGGCGAGTACGAGTGATCGAGTGATTATTCAATCAACCACCCAGATTTTACCGCGCATTCAGTAGAGACGCTAGAGAGAATTTAGGTGGAAGATTTCCAATCGGAATCGGGGCTTCTTTCTAAGGAAACGTCGTGAATGACGGACGTGCCGTGCGAGTTCGAGACCAGAGTGGGTCTTTATGTGATTTTGTTAGACGGACGACGAGACGGTTGTGCCGGCCAAGTGTATTACGGTTGGACGGTCTTATTAAGTGATAGCATTGTGGACTTGTGATAATTCCCGATTCGGAGTGGATTATATGAGAATTGAACTTTGTCGTTCTTGGAGAGTAATTGAATCTATAATAATATAATAAAGCTGAAGAGTTTGTGTGTTTGTGTGTTTATGTGTTTAAACGCGCTAATCTCTGGAACTACCAGTCCGATTCGAAAAATTCTCTTTTTATGTGATAGCCAGATTCAGAAGAGTAGTTTAGGCTATGTAGCATTAGACTACACCTTTCAGGTAACCTTAAAGATAGATTTTTGTTCAGTAAGTCGGTAGAATAAGCGCTCACGAACAGCTCTATCCGCATGCGCTGGCGTTATGGTTAGTGATACGTACACCGTTTCACCGACCTGAACCAAACTTTGTATACTTACCCTTTGGAACACTGCGAGTAATACTGTCTACGCGAAATTTATGACAGACCAGTATATTCCCTGCATTTAGGCCCTTTGGAACAAATCTACACCTTTTCACCGATTTGAACCAAAATTTGCATATCTACCCATTGGAACCCTGCGAGTGACACTGTTTACATGAAATTTCGTACAGACCACTCCTTTCCCTGCATTTAGGCCCTTTGGTACAAATCCACACCGTTTCACCAATCTGAACCAAAATTTGTATACTTACCCTTTGGAATCCTGGGAGTAACACAGTCTGCATGAAATTTCGGACAGACCACTCCATTCCCTCCATTTAGGCCCTTTGGCACAAATCTACACCGTTTCATCGATCTGAACCAAAAGTTATATACTCATCCTTCGGAACCTTGCGATTAACACTGTCTGCATGACATTTTGGACAGACCACTCCATTTCCTGTAATTAGGCACTTTGGCCCGAATATACCGTTTCACCGATCTGAACCAAATTTTACCCGACGAGTAACACTGTCCACTTTAAATTTTGGACAGACCACTCCATTCCCTGTATTTAGGCTCTTTATCACAAATCTACACCGTTTCCCCTAATTGCACCAAAGTTTACATACACTTTGAAACCCTGCTGGTTACACTGTCTACTTGATATTTTGGACAACGCTCTCCATTCCCTAAATTTTGATTAACAGAAAAAATGAACTTGAAAATCGCGTATTAAGGCCCTAGAACCATTCATGTCCATAGTAGTGTAACTGTAAGAGTATTTTCTATTGATGACGGGCAGTTCTGGCTGCATCTCGCCGCCCCTATCCGTGTTCTGGTGCAGGATTGCGAAAATAGTTGCGTCTTGCGCTGTTTATAGATTGCAGTCACGGGGAGTAATTAGTGCAAAAGATTTCTTATGCCCCTTGAAACAGTTATCATCATGAAAATATTATGCCTCTGTATAAGTGCAATGGTGTTGGTGCAGTACATTGAGGTTACCAGCTGCAATAAGCGTTGGTGCTTTCAGATTTACCTTCATTTATTCCGAACCTTATCGTTGAGCGCTATGTGGAGATAAATGATAATATCGCTACCTCAGTAGTTTGGGACAGCCGAAGTATTCCAAAGTGTTCCGATTATTTTCCTACGGCGCTATGCGACAAAAGACAACACTCTTGGTCTCCACATTTCTAACAGCCAATGGGATAAAGTCCCTAGGCGGTGTCTTTTATTTCACTTACTCCTCTTTCCAATATTTTTTAAAAATTTGTTTGTAAATTACATGTGTCAGTGCTGTAGTTAGTAAATAGCTGTTTCCCTATTCATAATTATCATTATTATCGAGGGCGTGGTGGCTCAGCGGTCTAACTGTATGCCTCTCACTAGGGCGGTCCGGGTTCGATTCCCGGTCAATGCATGTGAGATTTTCGAAGTGAAATGCCATGTCCTGTGGTTCGGATTCCACGTAAAAAGGAGGTCCCGTGGCTCATGATCTCAAGATTAACGGTCACGTTAAAATACAAGCTTCGAAGCTTCAGTATTATCATTGCGGGAAAATGACGTGAATGTTACGTCCATTATACTGTACTACTTATCACCCCCACTACAATCACCACCAGCACCACCACCACCACCTCCACCACGAAAAGTTAGATTTTTCAAATATTTTTCTGTTAGTTTAAGTATCATGTGCCAGTTCTGTAGTAGTATTCATTATCATCCACAAAACAAATAAATCCACCGGGCGAAGCCGGGCACTACTGCTAGTTATAAATAAAGTTCTACACAATATTAAGTGTAAAATATATAAGAACAATTTGAACTTCAACAAATATAAACATTATTCTTCGAGAAACTAACTCCACAACGCAAATCGATGAAGGTTATTCGGAAAATGGAGATTTTAATTTGAATTGAACGACACTACAATATCTACTAAATTAATACTATTTCTGCGACATCACGCGTCAGTATTTAGTAATTTCGTAATTCTACGAGCAATAAATTACCTACGAGAGACTTTAAGGGAGTGAAATTATTATCCAAATTGTATATCACTATGGAAAATATTCCGAAGTTGAGAGGAATGGAATTCGAATTGAAGAACGTTGATAGGATGAGTGAGTAAACTATGGAATGGGAATACGGCATATAAAGTAATGAGAATACAGTGAGTAACCCGATATATTCAAAATTATGGAATACATGAGGAAAAAAAAACAAGACTACATTGTGGCAAAATTTAAGAAGAAAGAAGATAGAAATTCAAGATGCCGGGCTTAGAAGAACGAGGGAGATGACAACCGAGGAACGAGATGAAATCCAACCCAAGACCAGAGGGAGTCCGAAGTTCAAGTTTGAGTTCGAGTACGAGGACGAGACGCAGTACGAACGGGAGAGCAGAGTTCGAGAACTGGTGTAACGCCTTGGTCCTTTATGCAGTTTATCCCGATATATTCAACATCATTCAACTTGCCAGCAAGATTTCATTATGAGTAGTTTTGGTAATTTAAAGTAATATTTTGGAGAACCTTTTACGACCGTTTTTATTTTAGATTTTCATATTTTAGGATTTGCATAGGATTTTGACTTTTTGTTCACCGTATCTTAGCTAGGAGATTTTTGAATTTCAGTTCGAAGATTTTCGAATTTGATTTCGAGTTTTTCAGCGATGTTCTTGGATTTTGAATTTAGTATTTTAGAGAGTTTAGATAGTTCTGTTTATGTCAATTCTGATGGAGATTTTTATTAAGAAGATTTTAGAAAGAAGATTCTTTTTAAGATTATATGGCGATTTTTTTGACGATCTTTTGACTTTTTTATAGAACTATGAGAGAATGGACAGCTGATATTAAGGCAGGAATAGAGAGGAGTGGAGAAATTTGCATTTTTATTCTTGAAGATGATTTTGATCATTCTTTCAGATGATTCTTAGTAATGACAGGCAAATAGACATTGTTTCTAGGATTTTAGTAGAATTTCTGGAATTCTTACCTGATCTTGATGAACTGAAACCAACGAGTTTGTTTTAAAATAATGAGTAAAATTAATGTCACTCTAAAGACATTCAGATATTCTTTGAAACAATACAAGAAACGATAAGAGAGGTGTTGATGGAAAGAATTATTATTATTACATGTTCATGAATGGATATTGTAAGGCATAGTAACTAATCCATGTAGGACAATAGTGGGAACTCTGCATTAATGATATTTGAAGAAGAGTCAGCATAAATTGGTATTTTCAAAGCACGATATTGTATAAAGGAAAGGAAGGATGGAACTACAGTATTGTTACGGCTGTGAGTTTGTTTTATCGCTCGCCGCATGAGTCACAGCTCCCCCGGGCTGTGTGTGCTCTGCCTCAGTGTATTACGTGCGCGTTACGCAACGGGCTGCGAAGTGAAAGGGATGGTCCAGAATATTCGTGACCCAACCAGGGAAGGAAATGTCGAGAAGCCGTGTGCCCTGGACGATTCTAGAATTCATTGAGTCACCAGCCTGCTATATAAGCGGCTTCAACAGTGAGGGGACCGAGTTTTCTGTGGGTGTGTGTTTCTGAGCTAGTGCGTGTTTTCCTGAGCGACAGAAGTGTGGTGACGAAGTGCCGTGCGAGTTACGAAATCCAGTGACATTGTTTCCCAGCTTGTGAACAGCGTGCAGCAAGTGATCGTAAGTAACTGTAATTGGTGTACATAAGGGAGAGGAGCAGGCAGTTTCTGTCAAGGCCACCGTACTCATTAAGACGGTTTAACTTCTGTGGTTTGTTGACAAGTGAAAGGGCCAAGAGCGCTCAAGGAAGAGACTTGAGGAAACTGGAGTAAGGTTCCAATTGCTTGTATTTGCAGATGAGTAGTGTACCTCTTCCTGCAAGCAATAAAGCTAACTTCTCTTTAAAGCAGTAATTGGTGTTGTGTTTTCTACCCTCCGTAATCCAGTTAACAAAAGTGCCACTAGGGAGTGGCACGTAACAACTGGTGTCAGAAGCCGGATTACGAACTCAAGCTCAAGCACAACACCTGACGGTCCTGGTTTCAAAACCCGAGCAGGTCATTTTTTTTAATTTTCCTGTGAGCGCATGCCCCTTACAAGACAAACATCTAAAATGGAAGAGCAATTCGCAGCATTGCTAGAAAATTTAAGTGGCATGGAAACCAACATGGAAGACGGCCAGAAGAATTTAACCAAGGACCTAACTGCCAAATTAGAAGACGGACAGAAGAAGATGGAGGACGGCCAGAAGAAGATGGAGGACGGCCAGAAAAAGTTGGCCGAGGACCTAACTGCTAAATTAGAAGATGGCCAGAAGAATTTAACCAAGAAGATAGAGGACGGCCAGAAGAAGATGGAAGACGGGCAGAATAAGTTAGCACAGGACCTGAAGATATTAGGACTGGGTCTGCGTGAGGAAGTCACGGCAGTGGAAAAGAAGTTCGACGCCTTAAAAGAAGAAGTTGCCGAGCTACGCCGACGCCCGCTGACGGGGGTGGAAGAGAGATTCAACGCTCAACAAAAGGAATTTGCTGAGCTGCGCCGACACCCGCCGACAGGGATGGAAGATAGATTCAAAGCCCTACAAGAGGAAGTCGCCGAGCGGCGCCGACGCCCGCCGACCAGGGTGGATGAGAGAGTCAAAGCCCTACAAGAGGAAGTTGCCGAACTGCGCCAACGCCCACCCACGGGGGTGGAAGAGAAATTCAACGCTCTTCAAGAGGAAGTTGCCGAGCTGCGCCGACGCCCGCCCACAGGTACACCGGGGACCTCAGGAACGGGACAGAGCAGAGTGACGCCCCCAACCTTCGACGGAAAGCCCCGTGGAGCACCTATTTACGTCAGTTCGAGGCAGCCTGTTCCATAAACAACTGGAACAGCACGGAAATGGCTACAGCTCTCATTGTAGCGCTGAGAGGGGACGTCCTTAACGTCCTTCAGGCCATCCCGACTGGATCCCAGGACTACGCTTCACTGATCGCCCATATGGAGTCCTGATATGGGGATAGCCATCTTCAGCAGGCCTACCAGATGCAGCTCCGGACCCGGGTACAAAAGAACGCGGAAACCCTGCAGGAGTTCGAGATGGACATCGCACGCCTCGTAAGGCTCGCCTACCCAACAGCGCCGGCCGACTTTCTGGAACAGATTGCGACGCAGACCTTCACCGACGGGCTACGGGACTCGGACACTCAACAGGCGCTGCGACTCGCGCGCAATAAGACCCTGGCAGATGCGCTGAGCCACGCACTTGAGTTCGAGACGGCGAAACAGGCATCTAGAATGCACGTGCGGGTGCGTCAACTGGACGTCGACGAACCAGCAAAAACCAACGAGACCAAGCCCCTGGCCGACGAATTGATGGAGGCGCTAAGCTGTTTCTTCGATTGTCGCGGCACTACCAACAACAACACAGCCGGAAGACAACCGGAGAGGGGGCCCGGAAGAGGACTACTGACCTGCTGGACCTGCGGTAAGAAAGGCCACCTGAGCAAGGACTGCGGTGATCGCCGCCGCCGAGGGTGTCCGACGGGAAGTCAGTCGTCTGAAAACCGCGTGTCCCAGGGAATCGAGTATTAGCCAGCCTTGGGGGGCAAAGGTTGGCTTGTGACAGTCGTCAAGCCCCGGCAGTCCAAGTCCGTGTGACGATGTTACGGAGGGACAATAGCAGCCTGATGGTCGACGGAGTCATCAACGGAGTGAGCTTGCCCATGCTAATCGACACGGGAGCATCGAGGACCATCGTCAGCCCCACCGTGATCCCGAAGTGGAGACTGCAACCCACACAAAGGAACCTCCAGCTAATAACCGCGACCGGAGAGACCGCACCGGTACATGGCGAAGCATCACTGGAGTTCGTCATTGGTCGACGGGCGATAAAGCATCTAGTGCTTGTGGCTGACGTATCAAATGGAGTGATCATCGGATTGGACTTCCTGGACCAGAACATCATCATCTTGGATCTGAGTACCAACACTCTGCACTTCGGAAGGGAGGAACATGCTTTGCGACCAGCACACGAGGCCGTCACCGCACGACGAGTAAGGCTAAGAAAGGACGTCATCGTTCCCGCCAGGACGGAAGTCAGCGATGCCGTAATTGTCGACGGAACAGCTGAGGGAGTGGCGGCTGTCATCGAGCCAAAATATGAGGACATCCAGACAAAAGGATTGCTAGTTGCCAAGACTCTCATCAACACGACGTCTCGGCCGTACGTCCGCCTGTCCAACCTGAACGACTACGATATTACGGTTCACCGGGACACCAACCTAGGAGTCTGCGAGTCCGTTACCTGGATTGCCCGCATCACAGACACGACGGACGGACACCTGCAGACGCACAACCGAAGAAGACGCGCTCTGCCAGAAGAACTACAGAAGCTGTACCAAGGATCCCAGGACCATTTAGACGAGGAGCAATCACGCCAACTGCAGGACCTGCTACGTGAATTCCAGGATGTCTTCTCCGTGGGGAGCAAAGACTTCGGCAGGACAAGCTTGGTCCAGCACAGAATCGACGTTGGGGACAGCACACCGATTAGGGCCCCATTCCGACGTGTCCCGCTCGCCAAGCAAGCCGAAGTCGACCGGATGGTAGAGGAGATGAAGGAGCAAGGGGTGATCGAGCCATCACATAGTCCTTGGAGTTCTCCGGTCGTGCTAGTGAAGAAGAAGGACGGTTCCACCAGGTTCTGCGTGGACTACAGGCGGGTGAACGACGTCACGAAGAAGGAACGCTACCCTCTACCCCGGATCGACGACACGCTGGACACCATATCAGGATCAAGATGGTTCTCCACCTTGGATTTGAAGAGTGGCTACTGGCAGGTGGAGGTCCACCCTAAGGACCGCGAGAAAACGGCGTTCTCTGTGGGCAGCGGGCTCTGGCAGTTCACCGTCATGCCATTCGGTCTGTGCAACGCCCCTTCGAAAGGCTAATGGAGTCCATTCTGAGGGGACTACACTGGAAGACCTGCCTGGTCTACCTAGACGACGTCATCGTTCTGGGAAAAAGCTTCGAGGAGCACTACAGCAACCTGAAAGAGATCTTGATGAAGCTACGGGCTGCCCAGCTGAAGTTGAGCCCCAAGAAGTGTCAGCTCTTCCAGAAGCAGGTCCAGTACCTTGGGCAAATTGTCTCCGAGGGAGGGGTGCGCACCGACCCAGAAAAGACCGCAGCTGTGAGGGAGTGGCCAGTTCCGAAGGACACGTCCCAACTACGAAGCTTCCTGGGACTCTGCACTTATTACCGTCGCTTCGTGAAAGGATTCGCCGACATCGCCAAAACTTTACATCGACTGACTGAGAAGGACCAACTCTTCACGTGGACAGCAGAATGCCACAGTGCCTTCGAACAACTCAAGCAGGCTCTGTGCACCGCGCCTATTCTGGCCTACCCCAGACCTGGAACAAGGTTCATCGTCGATACCGATGCCAGCGACTTTGGCATAGGGGAAATCCTGTCGCAAGTAGTGGACGGCGAAGAGAGAGTAGTGGCTTACTTCAGCAAGGGCTTGTCAAAGCCAGAAAGGAACTACTGCGTCACCAGGAAGGAGCTGCTCGTCATCGTGAAGACCATTGAACACTTCCACAAGTACTTGTACGGGCAAGAATTTCTCATCAGGACCGACCATGCATCCCTGCGGTGGCTCCTGAACTTCAAGCAGCCCGAGGGTCAACTCGCACGGTGGTTAGAGAGGCTTCAACAGTACAACTTTGAGATCCAGCACAGGAAAGGCCAACTGCTTTCTAACGCCGACGCCCAGTCACGAAGACCGTGCCCCGAAGACTGCACCTTCTGTACCAGAAGGGAGGAGAACACCGGGATACAGTGCCGAAGGACTACCGTGGAACTTCATGGGAGCTCGAGCCGCGAATCTTTCACGCGGGCGCAAGCGGAAGATGATGACCTGGGACTGATAGCCGAATGGAAGAGGGCCTGTTTCCCCAGACCCGGGTGGAACATTGTGAGTGACTGCAGCCCAAAGTTTAAGTCCTACTGGGCGCAGTGGGACTCGCTGGTTGTAAGGGATGGCCTCTTCTGCCGTACCTGGGAGAGCACCGACGGGAAGACATCTCGGGAGCAAGTCGTCGTTCCAAAGGCTATGACGGAGGAAGTCCGGAAGGAAGTCCATGGAGGATCATCTGGTGGACACCTAGGGATAAAGAAGACCCTGGAGAAGCTGAGAGAGCGGTTCTACTGGATCGGATGCCGAACAGACGTGGAGAACCACTGCGCGAGGTGCCACGATTGCGCAGCCAGCAAGGGCCCAGGACGAAGACGACGGGGTCCACTGAAGACCTACAACGTGGGCGGCCCCATGGAGAGAGTGGCCATCGATGTTTCTGGGCCATTCCCGTTAAGCGAGGCAGGGAACCGCTACATGTTGGTCGTCAGCGACTACTTTACCAAATGGCCGGAGGTGTATGCGCTCCCTAACCAAGAAGCCGCGACGATTGCAGAGACCCTGGTGAAGGAATTCGTCAGCCGGTACGGAGTACCCCTGGAGCTGCACTCCGACCAAGGGAGGAACTTAGAGTCGCAGGTATTCCAGAACCTAGGCCAGCTGCTGGGAATCCGGAAGACAAGGACAACGCCGCTACGCCCTCAGTCCGACGGGATGGTAGAGCGATTCAATCGCACCATCGAGAACCATCTCCGAATAGTCGTCAGCGAGCACCAGAGGGATTGGGACAAACATCTTCCACTATTTCTCCTGCCCTACCGCGCCGCCGTGCATGAAGCCACCGGGTGCACACCAGCCCGGGCCATGTTTGGGAGGGAGCTCCGTGTACCTGTCGATCTTGCCTTCGGCCGACCTGGGAATGATCCGGTCCCGGTAAGCCAGTATTGTCAAGAACTGGTCGACCAACTGGAGGACGAGCACGCGTTCACGAGGAGGAAACTGCGGATCGAGACCGACCGAATGAAGACCCGATACGACCAACAGACGGATGCTGACGGATACCACGAGGACGACCTGGTCTGGCTCTTCAACCCATTACGGAAGAAAGGCCTGTCACCCAAACTGTAGAAGTCCTGGGAGGGCCCGTACCGAATCGTGAAACGGATCAACGATGTCGTCTACAGGATCCAGCGGAGCCCGAGGGCGAAGATGAAGATCGTGCATCGAGATCGCCTGGCAACCTACGGAGGGACACAGACGGACCAATGATTGATCGGGACGATCAGCATTTTAGGAAGGGGGTGGTGTTACGGCTGTGAGTTTGTTTTGTCGCTCGCCGCATGAGTCACAGCTCCCCCGGGCTGTGTGTGCTCTGCCTCAGTGTATTACGTGCGCGTTACGCAACGGGCTGCGAAGTGAAAGGGATGGTCCAGAATATTCGTGACCCAACCAGTGAAGGAAATGTCGAGAAGCCGTGTGCCCTGGACGATTCTAGAATTCATTGAGTCACCAGCCTGCTATATAAGCGGCTTCAACAGTGAGGGGACCGAGTTTTCTGTGGGTGTGTGTTTCTGAGCTAGTGCGTGTTTTCCTGAGCGACAGAAGTGTGGTGACGAAGTGCCGTGCGAGTTACGAAATCCAGTGACATTGTTTCCCAGCTTGTGAACAGCGTGCAGCAAGTGATCGTAAGTAACTGTAATTGGTGTACATAAGGGAGAGGAGCAGGTAGTTTCTGTCAAGGCCACCGTACTCATTAAGACGGTTTAACTTCTGTGGTTTGTTGACAAGTGAAAGGGCCAAGAGCGCTCAAGGAAGAGACTTGAGGAAACTGGAATAAGGTTCCAATTGCTTGTATTTGCTGATGAGTAGTGTACCTCTTCCTGCAAGCAATAAAGCTAACCTCTCTTTAAAGCAGTAATTGGTGTTGTGTTTTCTACCCTCCGTAATCCAGTTAACAAAAGTGCCACTAGGGGGTGGCACGTAACAGTATGTATAGAAAATATAAGGATGTTCTTATGAGTTGTGGAACTGTAGTAATGTTTATGGAACAGAATGAAAAATTGTATTAGAGTTATTTTATGATGTAATATATTACCGTGCAAGTATGAGATAATAGTTGAGTCAGCAACGTTTTATGAGACTCAAATATATGTAAAGAATGTGCTATATTGAAGTTAATGATGCCATAACGAGTAGGTTATGAGGTATAAAGCAGAAGTGGATGCTTTTGGGAAGAGCTGACAGTAGTTTTGTATGTAAGGAGAGATTGTCGGAAATTTTTGGTGAGGTGTATTTTAATATCTGTTTATTAAGCTTATACAACATTTATCAAGTTTCATGTCATTTTGCAAATAAGCTAGCCTTAGATGTGCGGCTATATTTCTTGGAGAGTGGCAGTAACACACATGATTATGACTCGATGGTGATGGTTTTTGTTAAGTGAAGAGATGATTTGTGAACCAGGAGTGAATAAGTACGCTTTACTAAGTGGATTCTGAAAGTAGAGAGCAATAAATGCTGAAAATATGTGAATATTGTATATATTAATCGTTAATGTCAGTAAACAGCTGATCGGCGACGATAGTGAATAAGAAGGTATATACTGAAGATAGGAGTAGTTATTTAACGGATTTTATGCGTATAGAGTAACAGATATTATTGTAAACCTGTGATAAACCGTATTTCGGATATTTTTAATCATTTTATGATTTCTGAAACTCCGACACAGCAGATAGTGCTGGTGTTTTATTTTTGCAGTTTGACGAGTGTCAAGGCTTGATATTTTTTATACTCTACGACAGCCGAGTTATATTTTAATTAGCTATAATCTAATTAAATTGCGGGAGTGTTTTATTTTTATATGTATTTCGTCTTAGATTAATACATTGTTTTCCGTTCGTTTTTATAGAACAGGTCGTTATGATTTATGTTAGTTATAGTTAGATTGTGCTATGGAGTTAGTTATTGGCGCCGCTACCATTTCCTTAACCCGGTACCCCCTGAGAAGCGCGAGTTTCAGTAGTTTGAATGTTTTCCCAGTAGAATTGTCCATAGTACAATCAGATATTTAGGTGTTCCCATCATGTAGCACTTGTCGGTAGGATTTACAGGTTTTACTAGTCGGGGAATTCGAAGATTCTCCAATCCAGCTGTTCTTCGGATAGGACAAGTGCATCCTCATGATAAATACGGGTACAGTACCCATCTATCTCGATTAGGGCTATTATTTTTTGTAATATATTTTACATTTCAATATACCATAAAATGTGCATTAGGGATATAAAATGCATTACACGATGATACATCAAAGAGCTCAGTAGATCTATATTATTTATTTATGAAGTATCTAACTTACATTTAATCCGGATCAAGATGTTAGTGATCCTGCTGTATGGCACATTTATTTCATATGGCAATTTGCACTCGTGGATGTACCCAGAAAATGAAATCGGGGGTTGGGGCTGTAAGTATAGACTTCAATATACAGTAATAGACGCCAGGGTCAATCACAGTGGGAGGGGGTGACAAATCAGATTTTTCTGGGGTATGTGCCTTCAGCAATGTAGAGCTCAGGATAGTGACCAACATCACATGTCATGCCAAGAAATTGTGTGCACTTTGTGCAATAGGCAGTGCCGCGGGGCTCTCTGACAAAACACCAAATAATCGATTTGATGTTATCTAATATCTTTCTCACTCTTTCTCCTTTTGGATGTTCTGTGATTTATGCAATCTACTTCTAACACTGCAATAATTATAATAATAATCTGCACCAGAAGAATTTCCAAACTTGCATGCATATAATTACAGTATTTTGTAAAGCGAATAACGTATCATTCCGATGGCGTTAATAGGTAAATAACAAAATGTATTTGTGTTTGTCATTGCAAACAAAATCTTATTTTAAGTTTCCTTTCGTGTTTCCATTCGATAGATCGACCTGTTGACGTGTTGGTGTTAATTGATGATGAACAAGCAACAAGTGTAATATCCGAGGCCGAGGACTGCGTATTTACTGCATGGGGAGGCGAAAGTCCTCACCAGGAAGCTATTTGAAATAATACAGTACAGTATATCTAAAATTTCTTTCTACATTGCTCCGTGGTTACGCAGTGATCAGTTGGGGGAATTTACACAACATTCTCTTCACTCGGTGAAGAACAATAATTAGCTCATCTTAAAAGCATTAGTTAAGCCCTATTTAACACTAAATGACTAAATGAATCTTCAGTAATACAGTAGTGGATAATTAGATAAACTGAAGTACTCCAAAGGCACAAATACACCTACCCCCAGCAGGTGGTCTAAGTTCCTTTCCCAGGTTTGGTCCGCTGTTACTGGGACGTTAAAACATTATCAGGAATATTAGCTAGCAAACAAGAAATCAATTGTTTTAGGTTCTGAAATCCCCAGAAAGATGATTCACTAGAAATAGGCTATCTGAACTGTGATTCCCCCTCCCCCCTTTCTCCTCTGGCCAAGCCTTGCGTCTCTGAGGCTAGATGCGCATCAAACGGAAGGGCCAGCTGTGGTCGAGGCAGTGTTTGCAAAGCAGGCTGGTTCATTCCACTCCAAGAGACTTCAGCTTTGCCTTTGCTTTAACCAACCCAAGTATAAGTTCTTTGTTGCCGAGAAGAAGTATCTTCCATTGAAATTTCCACAATTCTTGCACAACTCTTCCTTGCTGGTGCTGTAGACTATTTCATTTCCTTTGCATATTGTTCCTTCTCGTGATTGCCATCTTTAAGACAGTTCTCTCTCTCAATTTCAAGGAAATATATCTCCCACAATTGAAGTTCAGCAGTTTTTGCTGCCAAGAAGAAGCATCTACCATTGAAATTTCCTCACTTCTTGCATAACTCTTTCTTGCTATTGCTGTAGACTATTTCATTTCCTTTGCGTTTTGTTTCTTCTCCTGATTATTGATAAGGGTTTAACGTGCCTGTAATAGCGGGCCGAAGCTGCTGGAGAAACTACTGCACATCAATGGAGGTAGGTGTATTCCCTGGATATGTTGCTGAATCAACACGTTTGTTTATCAAATTACAATAAATTTTGTCGTAAGCTGTCTACAGGCTCGTTCCAATATTCTGCCGTAACAGCACATCACGTTAGCAGGCAGTTAATGAGACACTAGCGTAGGCCTATTAAAAGAATGGTGGTTAACAAGTGAGATGCGTAGTGACTAGTACTAGTACCGTGGAGATCCGGGTTCGATTGCCGACTCTGCCAAGAAATTCAATTCTGGTCTGAGGGCTGGAACGGGGTACACTCAGCCTCCGGAGGCAATACTGAGAATTGGTGGGTTCGATTCCAAACTCAGACATCCTGGGAGTGGTTTTTCACGGTTTCCCAATTCTACTCCAGGCAAATGCCAGGATGGTTCCAAACTAAAGGCCTTGGTCACCTCCTTCTAAATCCTCGCCTGAATTACAAATACTAACATCAACACGATCATCACAATAATACAGGTTATCAGACGAAAATTACACACACACGCCCATGTACATGGGGCTAAACGACCATGATGGCCAAGCCCCCCAAATGAAAACAACAAAAAGACCCCAAGATTTCTTTTTACATTCTCAATGATGACAAATGAATGCTTTTGGGTATTTCATCGTGTAAAGCACAAACAGTGTCAGGAGATGGAGAAGTAAAATGTCCAGAATTCCATATAGCCAACATACACAGTAGGATAGGCTAGCTCAGAGCAGCGTGATGATACACCACCAACTCTGTAAATATGTGAATTAATTAGAGGGATCGACCGATTTTTTCGAATGGTAATCAGAAACTAAGGTTACAAAGCCTCCAGTGAGACGTGTAGACCTACATTGTGTATCATACAGCCAATACAGCCAACTGATAGTAGGCCTACATACACACATCAAAAAAAGTTTTGCATCACCTCGGTTCCAAGAGTTCCGGAACCGTTAAATACAAAGGGAATAGAGATCAACACAAACAACATTTCAGCTCGTTTTATTGCTCATGAGACCCACACATTGCATGTTGTACCATCATACAGCTAGACTTTCAGCATTTGTGGTCCAGATTGCAGTACACACCACTACCTCTAATACCCAGTAGCACGTCCTCTTGCATTGATGCATGCCTGTATTCGCCGTGGCATACTATCCACAAGTTCATCAAGACACTGTTGGTCCAAATTGTCCCACTCCTCAACGACAATTCGGCGTAAATCTCTCAGAGTGGTTGGTGGGTCAAGACGTCCATAAACAGCCCTTTTCAACATATCCCAGGCATGTTCGATAGGGTTCATGTCTGGCGAACATGCTGGCCACTGTAGTCGAGCGATGTCGTTATCTTGAAGGAACGCATTCACAAGATGTGCACGATGAGGTCGAGAATTGTCGTCCATGAAGACAAATGCCTCTCCAATATTCTGCCGATATGGTTGCACTATGGGTCGGAGGATGTCATTCAGGTATCGTAAAGCCGTTTCGGAGCCTTCCATGACCACCAGTGGCGTACGTCGGCCCCACATAATGCCACCCCAAAACATCAGGGAACCACCACCTTGCTGCACTCGCTGGACAGTGTGTCTAAGACGTTCAGCCTGACCAGGGTGCCTCCAAACACGTCTCCGACGATTGTCTGGTTGAAGGCATATGCGACACTCATCGGTGAAGAGAACGTGATGCCAATTCCGTGGGGTCCATTCAGCATGTTGTTGGGCCCATCTGTACCGCGCTGCATGGTGTCGGGGTTGCAAAGCTGGACCTCGCCATGGACGTCGGGAGTGAAGTTGCGCATCATGCAGCCTATTGCGCACAGTTTGAGTTGAAACACGACGTCCTGTGGCTGAACGAAACGCATTATTCAACATGGTGGCATTGCTGTCAGGGTTCCTCCGAGCGGCAATCCGTAAGTAGCGGTCATCCACTACAGTAGTAGCCCTTGGGCGGCCTGAGCGAGGCCTGTCATCGACAGTTCCTGTATCTCTGTACCTCCTCCATGTCCGAACAACATCGCTTTGGTTCACTCTGAGACGCCTGGAAACTTCCCTTGTTGAGAGCCCTTCTTGACACAAAGTAACAATGCGGACGCGATCGAACTGCGGTATTGACCTTCTAGGCATGGTAGAACTACAGACAACATGAGCAGCGTACCTTCGTCCTGGTGGAATGACTGGAACTGATCGGCTGTCGTACCCCCCTCCGTCTAAAAGGCCCTGCTCATGCATGGTTGTTTACATCTTTGAGCAGTTTTAGTGACATCTATGAACAGTCAAAGGGACTGTATCTTAGATACAATATACACAGTCAACGTCTATATGCCGGAGATCTGGGAACCGAGGTGATGCAAAACTTTTTTTGATGTGTGTACATTAGGTTATGTTTCGACATTGTCTCCTCGTCGGCTTAGGCACTTGTCACTTCATGGGATGAGTTTGAATATTCCCTCGTGGTAAAAATCCTGCCCTTGCGCGTTCAGCCACGCTGTCGCGAAGTGTTTCACCTCCTCGTCTGAAGCGAATCGTCGGTCTCCTATGTGCTTCTTCAAGTGAGGAAACATCTAAAGGTCGCTTGGAGCTCGGTCCTGGCTGTAGGGAGGGTGATCAATAATGTCCCAGTGGAACCACTTCAACAGCGTGGTAGACTACTGGGCTGTATGAGGTCGTGCGTTGTCATGAAGGAAGATCACGAAGATGACGACTTCCATGAAAAGTCCTGGCCGTGGGTACATATTTCACCCACATAAATTGAATAACTAAGAAGATCACTTCGCAAGACCATTTTTTCCAAACGAGTCGCCATTATTTGTTTTTTACGTGGCGGGAGGCTGAAACTCTGCACAATTACCAACTATATAATAATAATAATATCGTATGGCCTCTATGCCGGGTGCAAACTTTGTTATTTGACACCCAGAGGGTAGCTTGCATGTAGAATTTCGTTGTTCCTTGAAGCACTATGAAAGTCAAGGAAGTTAGATATCTAAGCTCCTTTAACACTATAGCGCTTTCTAGTAGAGAAATGAGAAACTTTGTGTTGGCGCAAACTCCCGAGATTAGTTTTGCCATTACGAACACGGCCTACTGAATTTAAATGGGTTCTTTGACATGCCAACATCGTATGACATGCGTGTCGTAAATTTTTGCCGCCTTTCAAAAAAAAATCACTTACCACGGCCAGGAGCGAACCTGCAAGTTTGGGGTTAGTAGACCGAAACGTTAACCACTCACCCACTGTAATTACCAACCGTATGTATTCGAATTATCCCACATTACTAATTTCCCTATAACAAAAGAAACTCCTGGAATATCGACCTTGTAACCTTAGTTTCTGATCACCACTCGTATGTAGATGTGGTCAGTCACCAAAAACTGTGGCCACGCTGTGAATCCGTTCATGTGGACGGAGTATGTTGCTCACATGCAGGGTATAGCCTACGTTACCTGTGAGGCCACCGCATGGCATATGATCTTCGTCAAGCTGCTCGCTCCTGACTGGCTCCTTACTCCACTATGGCAAAGAGGTAAGTGTGTGGCTAGCTGAAAGACCTTTGCGCGTAATCAATGCCTCTTCATACGGACAACGTTTCTGGCCAACCCTGAACTCTTCGGAGTATTCCATCCAGGCCCCTGTGCACACTGTGTGCCAGTATTGGATATGCATGCGCATTTGTCGTGTTTGTGATGACTAGCAAGGATTTACTCTAGATATATGTGATGATAATGGTTGTCTTGAGGTCAACTGTCGATGTAGATTTCTGTCCCTTATTACTCTCGTTTCTGATGATGTCAGATGATTATCCATATTGTAAGAGTCTATTCGGCCAGATGTTTCCTAACGTCAAGTAAACCTACATGATAAGAGCTAATGAGAACTATTGTTGTTTCATTTAGGGGGGTTTAAACACCGTGGTCATCAGGGTCGTGTTATTGTGTATGTGAAGAATTTGTCTGATATAAACTGTTCTACTCCAGTGTCTGTAGTTGAGCGTGTATTTAAAATTAAAGCTAGGATTCGAAAGATAGCAGACATGGCTGTTATTTAGGAAACATTCTGGCATTTGCCTGGAGTGGAAGTGGGAAACCACGTAAAACCATTTCTAGGATGGCTGGGGGTGGGAATCAAATCCACCTCTTTTCAGTTCTGGATGGATCTAACTCTCAGACCAGAATTAAATTCTTTGGCAGAGCCAGAAATTGAGCCTGGACCTTTGGGGTGACGGCCAGGAATGCTAGTCACTACATCACAAGGTGCTAAATGAAGAATAAAATGCATAAAAAATACGAAATAGGGTAAGAAATTGGAAAGAAGTGGTCGTGTCTTATTAACAGGTACCGTCTTGGCATTTGCAAGGATATGAAAATTCCTCACTACGGAAAAGGATTTCAAGGACGGTTGCTGGTGAAGTTCAAACCTACTAATTTTCCGCGTGCAGCAACCCCGGCCTGTGGTGTAGATAGTTCTGTAAAAGTATGAGAGGCGTAATATCCAATCACTGATGGATATTATTTCGCGTTGAAAATGCTTGCTCCAAGACGATATGTATTACATCTATTTTTCACATACACAGCTAAGCCCTTTATGACAGAGAATGGCTACACCACAGTTCTGATGAAGTGAGTGAACATGTATGGAAGCCAAAAATTAGCCTATGCCGGAGCTATTCTTGAATGGCCTATACCAGCACATCATCACGCTCAAGTTTCAACTGGCTCGTACTGGCCTGGATTGGAGAGGTAAGGTGTGAGGAGTGATGGGTGAGAGCGTTTTGTGTGAGTGCAGTAGAGGTTGTAGATGTAGACTCGTCTGAGCACACTTGTTATTGCATTTCGACTCCTTGTACTTAGGTGTGCTGGATTGGTGTTTCTTTAATGATCTTATGGGATTGGGGTAGGTGCCCCGCAACCATCCAGGGAATTTCTTGGAGACAGTGCAGAGAATAACCAATCTGGACATTCTGCAGCGCGCCGTCGCATCTGTGGTGCGCAACGCACACATGGCAAAGCCGTGCGGTGGATTTTAATCATAATATCTGTGTTTTCTAGTGAATTGGTATACAATATGGAGCAGAGAACCTACATATTGGTAACCTCTTGAATATCAGTTGGATAACTCGTGGAACGGAAAATCCTCAGATATTGTCTCAGTGTAGCGGTAGTTGAACTTGACCAGTGACTGAATTGAGGAAATATTGTGCGTTCCTGCTTTTATTGAGAATCTAACTCATAAAGAGATAAGGGTTTTGCAGTTGGCTGTCCATCATCCCCCGACAGATCTACTTGGCGCAAGTGAAGTGCCTGCTGGTCTCAGTCTTGAAGGACGTAACGTCATCTTGCGTTCGTTCCGTCTAATTTCTCGTTTTTGTCTCCTGTTCATTCATCTTCATTTTTCACAGCCTGTGCCAGCTATCAGCGATACTTCCAACTTGCTCTGAATCCAAACACTGAAACAGCGTCTTCCAACTCCAGTTAGCCTCGGGTTTACTAGACAAGACTACCTCATGGTTTAGTGGCTGTAATTCTTCAATTCTTGATTCTGTCAATAAATTTCATTCAGATCTGAGGGCTGGAACGGGGATTATTCAGCCTCGTGAAGCAAAATTCCAAAAAGGTGGATTTCGTTCCTACTTCAGCCATCCTGGGAGTTGCTTTCCGTGGTCTTCCACTTCTACTCCTGTTAAATGATTGGACGGTTCCTATGTTAAGTCCATGGTTGCCTTCTTCTGAACTCTAACCTCAATCACAAATAGACACAGAACTGGAAACGCAACACTAACACAGGTTATCATGAATGTTTAGTTTCTAATTAATATAACCTAGTCTTAATATAAATACTGTCCGAAAGTTGTTAATCAATTGGGAATTCCTCTGTTGCTTTTAAAAGAGAGCGCTTCAAACTGGTAATATTTGGGGGTCTTTTCTTGCATGCCATTTCCTGAAGCAAAGACCATAATTTATAGTCAAGAGGATTGAGGTCTGGGCTACAAGAGGTCCATTGAGAGGTGGAAATTATGGAGGATGCTGGCCCCTTTGGACCCTTGGAGCCTTTCTGGCAGCTTCTCTTGAACGTGTGGTATAAATTCTGTCATTTTCATCATTAGAAGTTTCCCAACACCGAAGACCATCTGTGTTAATGTGTTAAGTAATGCCATTGATGAATGGTCTCAATGACTTAAGGACTGCGTGTGGGGACTTTTACTATCAAGTTAGTAAATTACCTGTCAGCACATTTATTAATAACTTTGTGAGAGTACTTACGGCATATACACCCAAGTACAAATGGCTGATGTCCAAGTTCCTACATAAAACAACAACAAAACCGACGGCAGTTTCCATATGGAGTTGGACATCGTGGTCCTTTCAAGTCCGTGTGCTTGAGTATCACTGTAGAATTTGTCTGATAACTTATGTTACTGTGATTTCTGCATTAGAAGTAGTAGTAGTACTAGCTGAAACGGGGATAGGGAAGAAGGTGAGAAGAAGAACCTAGGGGCCAAGAATATTCAAACAAAACCGATCATGAGAGAGAACAAATTTGAACAACTAGAAGATGCTACCTATCCGAACAGGTATGTTGTTCGAAACAAAACGAACTCTCTCCTTTATTTGGAGACTCAATCATTTCCACTCGTTACAACTACAATTACCCCACTACTCTCCCTCCATCGTATCAAGTCCTCGCTTCATATTATTATTATTATTATTATTATTATTATTATTATTATTATTATTATTATTATTATTGTCATTATTATTACATTACGTTGCACATTATATTTCAACTACTGCGGCTTTCAGAGATACTCGGGTGCCAGTATATCACCCTGAGAGGATTTTTAACGTGCCAGATTGTCTACTGTCGCACCTCCATCGATATTAAGCACTCTTAAATACCAAATGTGCAATAATTCGGTTTCGCAATTGGCCTCTGCAAGTAGGAACGTTAATGCTGCTCTACGCAACCATGCCTTTATATTATTATTATTATCCGAATGAAGAACATACGATTGGAAACATGAGTAAAATTTACGATTTAAACTTGACTTTTTACAAGATGACAGTTCTTTTAGAACCCCAAGTTAAAAAAGCGCAGTGTTTTTTAGGATTACTCTGAGATGCTCCGTTTAAGATCCATGATGAACGTATATCTTATGATTATTATCATATGAAATCTAGGCTTATGCGATCTACTCTTGCCCGTGTGTGTGTGTCTGTCTGTGTGTATGTCAGGGGCCTACCTACGAGAACATGGCTAGCAACAGAGACCAATGGAAGAGGCTAAAGAGTGAGGCAATGAACCGACTTCGGTTCGTGTGGCCATCGAAGTAAGTAAGTTAGTGTGTGTATGTCTATATATAAAAAAAATCAATGTTACGTGATAGTTTGTGGGTGTGTGTGTGAGGGTGTGTGTGTATGTCTCCTATGCGTTCATATACTACTCATTCGATTGCGCTGAAACTTGGGTGAGATGTTGAGTACACTCCAAGAAAGGTTTCTGGCCCAGTAAATTAATTTTAGAATAGGCAGCCCACGAGTAGATTCAACAAATGAGCGCCGACGCGCGAAGCGTTTCAAAAAGTCCGTTATGCGTTCATATACCGTTCATCCGATTGCGATAAAACTAGGGTGAGATGTTGAGTACGCTCCAGGGAAGGTTTCTGGCTTAGTAAATCCATTTTACAATAGGTAGCGCACGAGTAAATTCAACAGTAGTGTGTTTTGGCCGGTTCTATATCCTCCACCTCCACACCCTCCACACAAGATGGCGGCGGCGCGATATCTCTCGAACGCATGGTCAGATTTTGACGAATGAGGTGTCATTGAACTCGGGCTAACACCCCCTTTCCAATGGACAACATATTTCAACCCCAAAAGTAAAACCTACCCCTACTAGGGGGTGAAATTGTAATTTTTTAGAGAATCTCTCTTTCCAATTGCAACATGTGAGAGTTTGAATGTTAATATGGAATGAAACGTTGTTCTACATAAAGTGAATGTGTTCGGTGGAAAGCCACTATGAATTAACATGCTAGTTTTTTGTTTTTACACATGCCCACTCATAGCTTTTGTAAGAGGGCGGGCTTTTTAAAAGATGGTGGCTGTAGTGTAACCTAACCCAACCTAACGGGTCCTTGTGGACAGGTCATTGTTGATGGGTCCTTGTGGACGAGCCTTTGTTGACAGGTCCTTGTGGACGAGTCCTTGTGGACAAGTCCGTGTGGACGAGTCCTTGTGGACAAGTCCTTGTTGACAGGTCATTGTGGACAGGTCATTGTGGACGAGTTTGTGAGGACAAGTCCTTGTGGATGAGTCCCTTTGGACTGATCCCTTTGGACCGGTCCCTTTGGCCTGGTCCCTATGGACTGGCTCATGAATTTATTTAAATTATGTCAAAGGGCCTAACTACATTTGCGTGTGTTGGACTGACGTTGTTCACCAACCCCCACTACTATAATGTGATAATGATATGAAAGGAAAGTGACGAAATACATGTGAACACGTGTGAGATGACCTTATTACCGTCCTCCTTGTGAAACAAGTCACATCCTGTTTTGGTTCATACGTGAGAAAATGAAAGTTCATGTGTAATATGACCTAACACACAAGTGTACACATGTGCACGTGCACGATAAGAGCTAACAAGTCACAACCTGTTTTGACAGTGGTGGGAATAAGGCTAGAGACATGTACAAGTAGTCAAAATACTCCAGCAGACAACCCCTTTCCTATGGATAAATTATTTCCACTCAAAAATAAAATCGGCTTTTTAATATCTTATGAACTAAAGCTAAGGACTTGTATGAGGGGTCGTTGGACTTGGGGTGACGCCCTGTTTTTGAATTTATTATTAATTTTTGTCAAAAGGGCCTAACTGCACTTTCGTTAATATCTCGCTAACCAATAATCACAGAGGGTCAAGTGAGGTGTCATAGGACTTAAAATGGCCAACCCCTCCCCATGACCAATGAATTTACCCAAAAAACAAAAAAAACAGCAAGGTCATTAACCTAAGATTTTATCAACTAATAATCAGAGAGGGACAAGTGAGGTGTCACAAGACTCAGGATGGCCAACCCTTTTCCATGACCAACGAATTTACCCAAAATACCCACAACAGCAAGGTCATTGACCTAAGATTTTATAAACTTATCAGTAGAGAGGGTCAAGTGAGGTGTCATAGGACTACGAATGGTTAATCCTTTCCCATGACCAATGAATTTACCTCAAAAATTCAAAACAGCAAGGTCATTGACCTGAGATTTTATAAACTAATAATCGGGTATCAACATGTGAGGTGTCATAGGACTTAGAATGGTCAACCCTTTCCCATGGCTAATGAATTTACCCAAAAATACCCAATACATCAAGGTCATCGACCTGAGATTTTATAAACTTATAATCGGATATGGACATGTGAAATGTTTACAGTGAGTGATGAAACATAGCTAGGTAGTGAAAGAATTATTGTAGGCTACATGTATGGTGACTGACAAATCTTTCACCATTGGAACTTGTTTTAAGATCAAACTGCAGTACAGAGAGAGTATAGGTTGTAGGTATGGGATAATAAATGACAAATGGTGTATACAAAATCTGATTTATCGATTCAAGAAATAAGAGTAGACAATCTTTAATTGATTGGTTAAAGAGGATAGCTAAAATCCAAAATGGTGACTACATTGAACTAAACTGAACCAAGCTGAATCAAACCCAACCAAACCGAACCAAACTTAATCAAAAACAAGCCAATGGTTTAAGTGTAAAACTTGTGGGTGAATGTGGTCATTGGTAATGTCAGAAAGGAAAGGGATAACGCTCTACCTATAGAGGGTAAGGTAAAGCTAGTGCATGATGCTAATGCACACACACAAGTACATGAACCACACACAACTATCCTATGCAGTTATTATGGGTTGACTGTTAAAACTTGCTCAGTGGTTACTGGGACAAGATGGTCGCTACACACAACAAGCTTTAAATACCTGAGGCTAATAATCTATACACACACTCACACACACTTGTTCTAAACTAAACTGTCTTGCTGGTAGAGCTCACACAGTAGGTAAATGACAGAAATGCTTGGCTAACAGAAATACAATCATTTTCGGTTGTCTAATGATACCAGCTAAACATTACGTGCTATAGTGGTGAGCACATGTGCCTCTTTCACTGGAGATCTTAACTCGATTTCTAGCTCTAAGGCCTAGAACGAATCAAACTAAGAAAAAAGGGTATGGTGACGCAGTGGTTAAACTGTTAGCCTTTCACTAAGGTAGACTAGGGTTTGATTTTAGGTTAATATGCATGTCATAAACAAACAAATAAAAGCAGAGATAATGTTTAAAACAGATTACACTTGTCTCTTTTCAAATTATTACTTAGATTACAAATACAAACGTGGACTGGGTTTGACATACAGTTAATGTCTCCTATCACATAATAGACTGTAAGAAAGCCAAACAAGCAAAAGGCGTAGGTAGAGCAGTGGTAAAATCGCTATGTGTAGAGAAATACCTAACGGTTTTATGAACTGGCAAAGGTATGTCGCATAAACAGTGCAGGATACAATCCAGCAACCATAATTTTTATCTCGTGGACAAGAGAAAACATATATATAGAGAGAGATATATAGAAAGCTTGTGTGTGTGTGTGGGTAGCATTGGTTGTTTGACCAGAGAAAATACGAGGAGGTAGGGTGGGGAGAGGGAGAATTAGCACTTATATATGAATGGAAAATAGATTTTTTTCAATCGTTTTGTTTTTCAAATGCAGTGGTAGATAGTCGTTTTTTGTAAAACATTCTTACTTGCAGTAGTAATAAGCCTCTATGGTTCCGCTAACACATAGATAGACTGTATTATTGCCATGGTCAAGCACTCACATTAAGATCATTTACAAAATCATAAAATGAAAAATAAAAAATCTTGTTTTGGAAATATCGTTTTTCAACGTACACACAAAATAAATATATAAAAAATTTGTAAACAGCAAAATGGAAAATCCATATTTCCATATAGACAAAATTTAAAAACCTTAAACGGACATTTAAGAAAATATATGCAAATGGGAAATTGACAAATGTGTAAATATGAAAATGGAAAAATCCATGTTTCCATATCATGAAATTGAAAAACATCAAACTGTCATTTTAAAAAATGCAAATGGAAAATTGACAAATTGCAATGTGTGAAATGTGAAATTGAACAAATGACTATCATTATTTAAAAAAAAAGAACATGGTGCTCTATGGTTGAGGTGTGAATCAAACCCTCTCTACTTATTTGGACCACTCGAGACTGAGTAGACTAGTTTTAGTTGTCATACCACTTTTAAAAGTTTGTGTTAAATCTAGGAATTGAACCCAAGAGCTTGTAGGGGGGATCCAAGGTTATAATATGTTAAACAGATAGCCTTGAATGTAGGGTGTGGTAGTTATATAGAGATGAGACGTTTCGCTCAGGGCAGGGAGGCATGGAGATCTGCATCAAACCAGTCAAAAGACTGACGACTCAAACTACAACATGTAGAGCTCACCAAAATAATGTTGTGTAACGGTAAATGTTAGTCAACGAACAGTAATGCATTACTAAAACCCATGACACGATACCTAAGAGCTTTTCTAAAATTATTTTAAAATGCCTTTAACCCTATATTAAACACCCACTTCACAAGACTCATAACTGCAATGTTATGGTCAAACAAAACAAAATCTATATTTCAAAACAAACAAGTGGTTTAGTCAATGTATACTGGAAAAGTTTTATAAACACTCAAGTCCACAAAAATAATTAAATTAGTAACTGTCAGGTTGACCGAGTGGTTATGGTGTTTGACTTAAGTTCAAATTTTCTGTACAAGAAAGCAAGGGTTCGAATCCCTTACCTGATATAACTATTACCTCAACATGGCTTGACCACACTGTATTATTGTGTACTCGGTACACAAACCATAGATAGAGTGTATTGTTAAAGGTCACTCTCTTTGCGAACATAGTCAGAGACTGTTGATGGTTAACAATTGCATTAATAGTGAGACATAGGGATAGCAATTAAGAAAAACAGACAATACCCATACACCATTTTTATTTATTTAATGTAAGTACTTGTACAATAGTTATATACAAACTACAACTCTCTTTTGTCTATTACTATCTAGTCCTTTTCGATCCACTTGCATAACAAGGCAGATGACTTTGTAGATCAGCCCCTTAAAACAACAACACTACCTCTTGCATAGTCTGTGATGTTGATGACTCTTGAGGCGTGGAAGATGGATACAACATAACTTTTACAACAGGGGTTAAACGTTGCTCAACAAACAATGCACTATTTTGAGTAGCAACATCTTTCTCTTGTACTAACTTATTAGCATTCTGATGATTTTTTTGCCAACACCATCAGTGTTTTGTCTGGTGCATTACATTGATGATCCCTCACACTTAAAACCACACTATTTCTACTTTTCATATTGCCTCGACATCTTGTTGACCTCTGTTTTGAGCATCGCCAGAATATTATTCCTTTTACATTTTGTCGTCTATAGAAGAGTAGCCTTTATATAGTACACGTTGTTTACCTCGGTTAGTTGTAGTAAGTTCCATAGTAGTAACTAACCTGTTAGTATGATTTGCACACTACAAAGGTTATCTCTGTTCTGGTAATAGAATTATTTATCGTTGGCTTTTATATTTAATATGTACAGTTAAAAGTGATAGAAAAGTGGTAGAAACGTGGTAGCAAAGTGGTAGACAAGTGGTAGACAATTGGTAACATAGTGGTAGAAAAGTGGTAGCAAAGTGGTAGCAAAATGGTAGAAAAGTGGCAGAAAAGTAGTGGAAAAGTGGTAGCAAAGTGGTAGAAAAGTGGTAGCAAACTAGAAAAGTGGTAGAAAAGTGGCAGAAAAGTAGTAGAAAAGTGGTAGCAAAGTGGTAGAAAAGTGGTAGCAAACTAGAAAAGTGGTAGCAAAGTGGCAGAAAAGAAGTAGAAAAGTGGTAGCAAAGTGGTAGAAAAGTGGTAGCAAACTAGAAAAGTGGTAGCAAAGTAGTAGAAAATATTACATGTATTGTTAAGAAATAGTTTAAGCGGTTACATGGATTCATTACACTATAATTTTAGCATCACGAAGCTCATTTTCTATATCCAAAAGTTCTTCCTCATATTTAGTATGACCAGCCTGTTTACAGGTATGCAAGTACTGAAGCCGCTGGATTAGCTTATTGGGATTGTTCCAGTAAACAAATTTAACAAATGATTTTTTTTGGGTGTAAACCATTATCATCATCATCATCATCATCATCATCATCATCATCATCATCATAATCATCATCATCATCATGGTTATCATCATCAATATAATCATCATCAATATAATCATCATCAATATAATTTGCTGATCCCTTTGGACCGGACCCTTTGACATAATTTGGATAATTGCATGGGCCAGTCCATAGGTACCAGTCCAAAGGGATCGGTCCAAAGGGATCAGCCAAAAGGACCTGTCCACAGGGACCCGTCAAAAATGACTCCATTCAAAAAGGGCCCTTCCAAAGGGGGCTAGTCAACAGGGACCAGTCCAAAGGGGCAAATCAACAGGGATCAATGAAAAGGGGGAAGCGCGTCATGTAAGTCGTTGCGCGCCGCCGCCGTGGGAACATAGGTGTTTATCAGCAGTCTCCGGCAATGTTCGGGAGAGTAACCTTGAAAAGTAGCTGAAACTCAGTAGTCGAAAGCATAGCTTGACCCGTTTCTTACCTATATGACAAGGTTAGGTTAGGTAAATTTAGGTTATGTTAGGTGAGCTGAGATTAAGTCTTAAAATATTCCCTCTCTTATGTGTTCAAAGCCGATTCACCCTGAACAGTCAGCCAAAACTTTAAATATGTATTTATCATTACATAAAGAATTAAAGCAAACTTAATTAATTATGAATGGCGTTTTTGTTACTGTTCAATGTAGACAGAATATATGCATTAAATGATAGACTCAACACAAAATGTTTTGATTGTTGACTTGCGTTATTGATAAATTGGTTTAATGTTAGGGGCAGTGCACACTTTCCATGTCGATAATTTATATATGCTAGAAGGATGGTGTTGCAAACTTCGGATGTGTATTTCCAAATTTCCTGCATAGTCTATTTCATAGAATTTTCCTGTAACTTAAAAGTTCATGCTGATTTTGTCTTTGTGTTTGACATTGCAACTACAATGTTTGATTGGATATTCTTTGTCAACTTTCAAATCATGTAATTCATGTCAGATATGTTGGAATTTTTGTTCATGTGTGAAACTATCAAGTGCCGATACCTAATTGGTTACACAACTGTTTCATAATGAAAACCTTGATCTCTGATTCATTGGAGAACTGTTTACGCTTGTCTGAACGAAGACTAACTGACTACTCACTGCTAAGGTTTAGAAATTACATTTACTCAAATCACATTTTGGTAAAAAAGATCATGACTACTATAAACTGCTACCACTCTTCCACCACTTTGCTAACACTTTTCTACCATTTGACTCTCACTTTTGCTCTTACTTTAAACTGCACATACTACAAACTATCATTTTTATTATCGAGTTAACTTTACTAGAGATTAGTTTATGCTTAACAGTTGACATGGAAGTATCAACGACTAGCTATGGTAAGCCATGGGCTTACTATAAAGGATATGCATATATTGTAAAAAGAACTAATAAAAATGGAACTGTTATTTAGTACTGTTCGAAACAACGATCTAAAAAGTGTCGAGGAATGATTAAAACAAAAGGCTCCAACATACTTATTTCAATCGATCATCATTGTAAATCTCAAAATAATACTCATTTAAATGGACAAAATACTCGAACCAAGGTAAAAAAGCAAGACCAAGAAAAAAATAGTGTGGCTCAAGATAGTGCTTTGTTTGTTAAAGAGCATTTATTATCTCCTGAAAAAGACATGTTAGGACAGTCGTTAACGTCTAAGAAACCTCTAACACTGTAATGTCTTTTAGGGTGGTAGTTTGCTCACTGTTGGATGATAAATGTAATAGGTCATGAAATGAGTTGATACACATGTTAATACACACTGGTATTGTGAACTTACCTTCAGTAGTGCTCTCAAAATGAAATGTTGGGCGCCATGGTCGCAACAAAGTGTTGAAGACCAATAAAAGAAACACAAATAATGATAAATTAACATCAGTGGAGCACCTGAGACCTCTTTCTCCCAGCCCGTGGCGAAATCAAAGTAATCAACCAGTTAGTTTTTGCATTGGGGATAAGGGATGACTTACATGTACTTCTAACTACTGAAAAAGGAATGCAAGGCATGGATTAAAATACTGAATTTAATTCTACACAAAAACAAAATATGAAAAGTTAATAATAATAAATAGTAAATACTTTCACTGAAGTTGTGTTAACCTGAGGGGCGAGAAAAGTGATGAGACCGATATTAAGTTTAACGTTATTTCCAAAACTGTGAAGTTACTTGCCAGAAATATAAAGAAGAGATTTTGAATAATATATGTCAGCATAGCTTACCGAGGTTGCGTGTCGAAGGAATTGGTCTCCATATTTAAGACTTGTAGTTGTCCCTGGGGCGATGATTCATCTCTTGGAATGACGTCTTGAAGGATCCCAGCAGATAAGTTCCGTTAATTATATTTACTGAGCAGCGATGATGTAGATTTAGCTGCTAGCTTGATCAGTGATGAAGTGCTAACTCCATAAATCACTTTACCGACTTTGGCCAATAACACAACCATTGTCGTTATTGCATGGAAAGACGAAGAAAAATGTCTTATATGCACAATCAAGTCCAAACTATCGACGGTCTGAATGACTTACTTCATTCCCAATAAGATTCACAGTAGTGAGTGACTCTTTCCTTAAACGCGCCAGCCCTCAAGTGCCATCCGTCTTTCTCCCCACTCCTGCAGAAAATAAACCTTCGTCGACCAATCAAAATACCGTTGCTATGGTCTTCTGTCTCAGAGATACGTTCCAGTAGACCCCGAGTCCTTCTTAGAAAACATCAGATAAACTCCTCTTCACTTGGTACAGACACACCTTGTAAAGCCAGATAGCTCCGTTGACACTAATCTCTTGAAATCTGTTGTACCAGGCTGTGCATTGTTCCCTCGCTCAGCGGAGAGCCCCCCGCTGTGCGTGTCACTCAGAATAATTGCACTCGCCACGGTTTTAAAATCTGTCTTAAGAAAATAAGAAAAGGGTCTCATGACTTTGGTCACCTCACAAGTTAACATACTGTAGAATAACTGAAATATGTCGAATCCCTTTGATTCAAATAGCGAAAGTAATTGGAGTTATCGTGTGTAAAAAAACATCTCCATGGCTCAGTTAGCCTAGAATCTAAACTTAATAATAATAATAATAATAATAATAATAATAATAATAAAGAATTATATCAATTAAGTACGAATAATAATAATAATAATAATAGACTAATAATAAATCTAAATATATAAATAACAAGTAATAGTTTGCCGTTATGAACATATTACAACACTATCAAAGACAACACAAACTATGCCAAAGGTTGTTGCATTGCAAGATGAACAAAAAGGATTAGATAGTAATAGTGATGATGATTATATTGATGATGATTATATTGATGATGATAACCATGATGATGATGATGATTATGATGATGATGATGATGATGATGATGATGATGATGATGATGATGATAATGGTTTACACCCAAAAAAAATCATTTGTTAAATTTGTTTACTGGAACAATCCCAATAAGCTAATCCAGCGACTTCAGTACTTGCATACCTGTAAACAGGCTGGTCATACTAAATATGAGGAAGAACTTTTGGATATAGAAAATGAGCTTCGTGATGCTAAAATTATAGTGTAATGAATCCATGTAACCGCTTAAACTATTTCTTAACAATACATGTAATATTTTCTACTACTTTGCTACCACTTTTCTAGTTTGCTACCACTTTTCTACCACTTTGCTACCACTTTTCTACTACTTTTCTGCCATTTTGCAACCACTTTTCCAGTTTGCTACCACTTTTCTACCACTTTGCTACCACTTTTCTACTACTTTTCTGCCACTTTTCTACCACTTTTCTAGTTTGCTACCACTTTGCTACCACTTTTCTACCACTATGTTACCAATTGTCTACCACTTGTCTACCACTTTGCTACCACGTTTCTACCACTTTTCTATCACTTTTAACTGTACATATTAAATATAAAAGCCAACGATAAATAATTCTATTACCAGAACAGAGATAACCTTTGTAGTGTGCAAATCATACTAACAGGTTAGTTACTACTATGGAACTTACTACAACTAACCGAGGTAAACAACGTGTACTATATAAAGGCTACTCTTCTATAGACGACAAAATGTAAAAGGAATAATATTCTGGCGATGCTCAAAACAGAGGTCAACAAGATGTCGAGGCAATATGAAAAGTAGAAATAGTGTGGTTTTAAGTGTGAGGGATCATCAATGTAATGCACCAGACAAAACACTGATGGTGTTGGCAAAAAATCATCAGAATGCTAATAAGTTAGTACAAGAGAAAGATGTTGCTACTCAAAATAGTGCATTGTTTGTTGAGCAACGTTTAACCCCTGTTGTAAAAGTTATGTTGTATCCATCTTCCACGCCTCAAGAGTCGTCAACATCACAGACTATGCAAGAGGTAGTGTTGTTGTTTTAAGGGGCTGATCTACAAAGTCATCTGCCTTGTTATGCAAGTGGATCGAAAAGGACTAGATAGTAATAGACAAAAGAGAGTTGTAGTTTGTATATAACTATTGTACAAGTACTTACATTAAATAAATAAAAATGGTGTATGGGTATTGTCTGTTTTTCTTAATTGCTATCCCTATGTCTCACTATTAATGCAATTGTTAACCATCAACAGTCTCTGACTATGTTCGCAAAGAGAGTGACCTTTAACAATACACTCTATCTATGGTTTGTGTACCGAGTACACAATAATACAGTGTGGTCAAGCCATGTTGAGGTAATAGTTATATCAGGTAAGGGATTCGAACCCTTGCTTTCTTGTACAGAAAATTTGAACTTAAGTCAAACACCATAACCACTCGGTCAACCTGACAGTTACTAATTTAATTATTTTTGTGGACTTGAGTGTTTATAAAACTTTTCCAGTATACATTGACTAAACCACTTGTTTGTTTTGAAATATAGATTTTGTTTTGTTTGACCATAACATTGCAGTTATGAGTCTTGTGAAGTGGGTGTTTAATATAGGGTTAAAGGCATTTTAAAATAATTTTAGAAAAGCTCTTAGGTATCGTGTCATGGGTTTTAGTAATGCATTACTGTTCGTTGACTAACATTTACCGTTACACAACATTATTTTGGTGAGCTCTACATGTTGTAGTTTGAGTCGTCAGTCTTTTGACTGGTTTGATGCAGATCTCCATGCCTCCCTGCCCTGAGCGAAACGTCTCATCTCTATATAACTACCACACCCTACATTCAAGGCTATCTGTTTAACATATTATAACCTTGGATCCCCCCTACAAGCTCTTGGGTTCAATTCCTAGATTTAACACAAACTTTTAAAAGTGGTATGACAACTAAAACTAGTCTACTCAGTCTCGAGTGGTCCAAATAAGTAGAGAGGGTTTGATTCACACCTCAACCATAGAGCACCATGTTCTTTTTTTTTAAATAATGATAGTCATTTGTTCAATTTCACATTTCACACATTGCAATTTGTCAATTTTCCATTTGCATTTTTTAAAATGACAGTTTGATGTTTTTCAATTTCATGATATGGAAACATGGATTTTTCCATTTTCATATTTACACATTTGTCAATTTCCCATTTGCATATATTTTCTTAAATGTCCGTTTAAGGTTTTTTAAATTTTGTCTATATGGAAACATGGATTTTCCATTTTGCTGTTTACAAATTTTTTATATATTTATTTTGTGTGTACGTTGAAAAACGATATTTCCAAAACAAGATTTTTTATTTTTCATTTTATGATTTTGTAAATGATCTTAATGTGAGTGCTTGACCATGGCAATAATACAGTCTATCTATGTGTTAGCGGAACCATAGAGGCTTATTACTACTGCAAGTAAGAATGTTTTACAAAAAACGACTATCTACCACTGCATTTGAAAAACAAAACGATTGAAAAAAAATCTATTTTCCATTCATATATAAGTGCTAATTCTCCCTCTCCCCACCCTACCTCACCGTATTTTCTCTGGTCAAACAACCAATGCTACCCACACACACACACACAAGCTTTCTATATATCTCTCTCTCTATATATATGTTTTCTCTTGTCCACGAGATAAAAATTATGGTTGCTGGATTGTATCCTGCACTGTTTATGCGACATACCTTTGCCAGTTCATAAAACCGTTAGGTATTTCTCTACACATAGCGATTTTACCACTGCTCTACCTACGCCTTTTGCTTGTTTGGCTTTCTTACAGTCTATTATGTGATAGGAGACATTAACTGTATGTCAAACCCAGTCCACGTTTGTATTTGTAATCTAAGTAATAATTTGAAAAGAGACAAGTGTAATCAGTTTTAAACATTATCTCTGCTTTTATTTGTTTGTTTATGACATGCATATTAACCTAAAATCAAACCCTAGTCTACCTTAGTGAAAGGCTAACAGTTTAACCACTGTGTCACCATACCCTTTTTTCTTAGTTTGATTCGTTCTAGGCCTTAGAGCTAGAAATCGAGTTAAGATCTCCAGTGAAAGAGGCACATGTGCTCACCACTATAGCACGTAATGTTTAGCTGGTAACATTAGACAACCGAAAATGATTGTATTTCTGTTAGCCAAGCATTTCTGTCATTTACCTACTGTGTGAGCTCTACCAGCAAGACAGTTTAGTTTAGAACAAGTGTGTGTGAGTGTGTGTATAGATTATTAGCCTCAGGTATTTAAAGCTTGTTGTGTGTAGCGACCATCTTGTCCCAGTAACCACTGAGCAAGTTTTAACAGTCAACCCATAATAACTGCATAGGATAGTTGTGTGTGGTTCATGTACTTGTGTGTGTGCATTAGCATCATGCACTAGCTTTACCTTACCCTCTATAGGTAGAGCGTTATCCCTTTCCTTTCTGACATTACCAATGACCACATTCACCCACAAGTTTTACACTTAAACCATTGGCTTGTTTTTGATTAAGTTTGGTTCGGTTTGGTTGGGTTTGATTCAGCTTGGTTCAGTTTAGTTCAATGTAGTCACCATTTTGGATTTTAGCTATCCTCTTTAAACAATCAATTAAAGATTGTCTACTCTTATTTCTTGAATCGATAAATCAGATTTTGTATACACCATTTGTCATTTATTATCCCATACCTACAACCTATACTCTCTCTGTACTGCAGTTTGATCTGAAAACTAGTTCCAATGGTGAAAGATTTGTCAGTCACCATACATGTAGCCTACAATAATTCTTTCACTACCTAGCTATGTTTCATCACTCACTGTAAACATTTCACATGTCCATATCCGATTATAAGTTTATAAAATCTCAGGTCGATGACCTTGATGTATTGGGTATTTTTGGGTAAATTCATTAGCCATGGGAAAGGGTTGACCATTCTAAGTCCTATGACACCTCACATGTTGATATCCGATTATTAGTTTATAAAATCTCAGGTCAATGACCTTGCTGTTTTGAATTTTTGAGGTAAATTCATTGGTCATGGGAAAGGATTAACCATTCGTAGTCCTATGACACCTCACTTGACCCTCTCTACTGATAAGTTTATAAAATCTTAGGTCAATGACCTTGCTGTTGTGGGTATTTTGGGTAAATTCGTTGGTCATGGAAAAGGGTTGGCCATCCTGAGTCTTGTGACACCTCACTTGTCCCTCTCTGATTATTAGTTGATAAAATCTTAGGTTAATGACCTTGCTGTTTTTTTTTGGGGGGTAAATTCATTGGTCATGGGGAAGGGTTGGCCATTTTAAGTCCTATGACACCTCACTTGACCCTCTGTGATTATTGGTTAGCGAGATATTAACGAAAGTGCAGTTAGGCCCTTTTGACAAAAAATTAATAATACATTCAAAAACAGGGCGTCACCCCAAGTCCAACGACCCCTCATACAAGTCCCTAGCTTTAGTTCATAAGATATTAAAAAGCCGATGACCTATTAGTTTTTGGATCTTTGGTTAATTCGTGAAAAAAACGTATCTATAAATCATTATTCAAAAAGCCCGCCCTCTTACAAAAAACCCAATTGCGCATTCGTAAAACAAAAAATAAAAATGATAAATCATAGCGGCATTCAGTTGTATGCATGCACTTTATGTGGAATGAATTTAATTTCATATTGGCATACAAACTCCCACATATTGCACATGGAAAGCGACTTTTACCAAAAAATTATTATTTCACCCCCTAGTAGGGTAGATTTTATTTTTGAGTGGAAATAAGTTATCCATAGGAAAGGGGTTGTCTGCTGGAGTAATTTGACTACTTGTACATGTCTCTAGCCTTATTCCCACCACTGTCAAAACAGGTTGTGACTTGTTAGCTCTTATCGTGCACGTGCACATGTGTACACTTGAGTGTTAGGTCATATTACACATGAACTTGCATTTTCGCACGTATGAACCAAAACAGGATGTGACTTGTTTCACAAGGAGGACGGTAATAAGGTAATCTCACACGTGTTCACATGTATTTCGTCACTTTCCTTTCATATCGTTATCACATTATAGTAGTGGGGGTTGGTGAACAACGTCAGTTTAACACACGCAAATGTAGTTGGGCCCTTTGACATAATTTAAATAAATTCATGAGCCAGTCCATAGGGACCAGGCCAAAGGGACCGGTCCAAAGGGATCAGTCCAAAGGGACTCATCCACAAGGACTTGTCCACACAAACTCGTCCACAATGACCTGTCCACAATGACCTGTCAACAAGGACTTGTCCACAAGGACTCGTCCTCACGGACTTGTCCACAAGGACTCGTCCACAAGGACCTGTCAACAAAGGCTCGTCCACAAGGACCCATCAACAATGACCTGTCCACAAGGACCCGTTTGGTTGGGTTAGGTTACACTACAGCCACCATCTTTTAAAAAGCCCGCCCTCTTACAAAAGCTATGAGTGGGCATGTGTAAAAACAAAAAACTAGCATGTTAATTCATAGTGGCTTTCCACCGAACACATGCACTTTATGTAGAACAACGTTTCATTCCATATTAACATTCAAACTCTCACATGTTGCAATTGGAAAGAGAGATTCTCTAAAAAATTACAATTTCACCCCCTAGTAGGGGTAGGTTTTACTTTTGGGGTTGAAATATGTTGTCCATTGGAAAGGGAGTGTTAGCCCGAGTTCAATGACACCTCATTCGTCAAAATCTGACCATGCGTTCGAGAGATATCGCGCCGCCTCCATCTTGTGTGGAGGGTGTGGAGGTGGAGGATATAGAACCAGCCAAAACACACTACTTTCAACAAATGAGCTACGACGCGCGAAGCGTTTCAACACAGTCCCGTATGCCTTCATATACCATTAGTTCGATAGCGAAGAAACTTGGGTGATATGTTGTGTACACTCTAGGAAAGGTGTCTGGCTTAGTGAATCAATTTTACAAGAGGTAGTGCACGAGTAGATTCAACAAATGGGCGATGGCATGCGAATCGATTCAACAAAGCCCCGTATGCGTTCATATAACATTCATCCGATTGCGATGAAACTTTGGTGAATTGTTGTGTACACTCCAGGAATGCTTTGTAGCTTAGTAAATCCATTTTACAATAGGTAGCACACGATTAGATTTGACAAATGAGCAATGGCACGAGAGTTATTTTAACTAAGTCCCGTATGCGTTCATATACCAATCATCCGATTGCGATGAAACTTTGGTGAATCATTGAGTACATTTTAGGGAAGGTTTCAGACTTAGTAAATCCATTTTACAATAGGTAGTTCACGAGTAGATTCAACAAATGAGTGACGGTGGGCGTATAGTGTAACAAAATCCCGTATGCGTTCATATGCCATTCATCCGATTGCGATGAAACTTTGGTGAGTTGCTGTGCACGCTATCACGAATGTTTCTAAATAAGTAAATCCATTTTACGATCGTTTAGAGGCAGTTAATGGGAATTGAAAAAAATAGTGTATCCAAACGCACTTCAAGAAACAAAATTACAACGCCAATACTTTCTTTGATTGGCATTGCAACGCATGCCAGGTACAGCTTGTTCATAAGAAAATCTAAACGGCTGGAGCGATTTCAATGAAACTCGGTAATGATATAGTACTATTGTGTACAACACGGACCGTGCCTTTGAAATTTGATTACTTTTCACCAATCCAACATGGTGACCGCGTGATATATTTCACCGGCATTCCATACCTCCAAAACTATTACCGATATCACCCTGAAATTTTATATGGCAATAGGAAATACCATGATAAGTTCAGCTGTGTGATTGTCGATAATAACAATAATATCGTATGGATTCAGGTGCCGGGTGCAAGCTTTGTTATTTTACGCCCAGAGGGCAGCTTGCATGTCAAATGTTGTCGTTCCTTGGAATGCTTTGAAAGGCAAGGAGGTTAGATATCTAAGCTCCTTGACACTATAGAGCATTCTAGTATAGAAAGGCGGAACTTTGTGTTGGCGGAAAATCCCGATATTAATTTTGCCGTTATGAACACGGCCTACTGAATTCAAATGGGTTCTTTAGCATGCCAAACACGTATGACATGCGTGTCGTGATATTTGTCGCCTTTTAAAAATCACTTACATATTAAAAGACCGAGGCAGACCAGAGGGAGGTGTCTCCATCATAATAAAACCCACCATAGGGAGTTTCAAAGAGACAATAAAGGACGTTAAAAAAAGTCATTGTGAAAACAATCGAACTAACCATAGTAGGCATGTACATCACCTATCGAACATCCTCTGAAGACACTATGGAACAGATAACATCTGCAATAGCACAGACGAACACAGAAAAAAACGTAATAATCGCAGTTGACTTTAACTGCAGAACAGACAAAGCAAACAAAAGAACAACCGTTGACTTACACCAAGAAGAAGGATACAACCTGATCAACAATCCGAATGAAATAACTTATATCGCACACAACGGTGCTAGCACGATCGACCTGGTCTTTTACCGAGGAAAGGAGATCTACGTCACAAAGCAACAGGGAATCTGGAAGACGTCTTCATCTCCACTGACCAAACATGTCCCAATCCACACAAGCCTCATACTAACCACGGGACGCAGACCAACAACACCGAATATGCTTAAGCCCCCCATAAAACTGGACACAGACGTGCTAGCGAGCAACACACGAGCGTGGGAACTAACAGGACAATACCTACAAGTAAAATACCATCAACCTTGCCATGTCCACAATACAAGAAGCCCTAAACGCAGCAACAATACCAAACTAACAACAAAAGGGGAAACCCTGGTTTGACACAGAATGTCACCGGCAAAGAAAACCCACCCTAGAGGCACTACACCAAGCCAAAACCTCTCTCTCTCAAAAGATCTATTAGAAGAATACTCCAAAAGGAGGAAATCCTACAAACAACTACTGAAAGCCAAACAAGCGAATTTCATCAAAATGCAGCCCTACAAGAAGCATAAGAAGCACAAAGAGACCCATTATCGCTCTTAAAATAAGATACAACAGAATACCTGGAGAAGTTCAAATGGAAACATGGGAGGATCATTTCTCAAGGATCCTGAATAAATCCGAAGGAAACAGATCTCATGAGACAGTAAAGAAATCACATTATTCACAATAAACGGAGTAAAACAGCAATAGAAGAATCAAAAGATAGTAAGGCAGCAGGCCCCGACGGGATATGCAACGGAATACTGAAAACTTCGACAGAAATACTTGCAGAGATATTGACAGACCTATTCAACAAGTGTCTGACCTCAGGTGAGATCCCTGACGAATGGCAAAAATCTACAATCTAAGTACTTTACAAAGGTAAAGGAAAAACAACTGATCCAAACACTTATAGAGATATAGCTCTAACAAACAACATTTTCAAAATCTACTCAAAACTACTAACAGACTGTCCGCAACAATAGACCCGAAAATACCCGAACAACAATTTGGCTTCAGGCTATAGGTAAATCTAATCAACGACATCTGCCAATCCCTAAGAATACCCAAAGGCAAATTCCACACTGTATTAATTTTATTGACTACACCAAAACCGTCGATCTACTGGAAAGAACAAGACTTCTAAAAAAACTCGAAGACCTTAGTGGGAAGAATGAGATCACTATAGAAATAAGAAACATACTAACCCACAACAAAGTCGTAATACAAGATGGAGAGGCAACATCGAAAAAAATCACGCTAACAAACGGCGTACTACAGGGGGACCCAATGAGCCCTATAGTGTTCAACGTCGCAACAGCAGATATCACTAATATAATTGAAAACACCAAAAGTGTCCTTACATATGTACGCAGATGATATGGCCCTGGGTTCATCTAACACAGGGGTCTCCAAACTTTCCAGCCTTAGGGCCATACTGATTACTCCAGTAAGTTCCGAGGGCCAAAACCATATTATCATTGTTACCGGTGGTAAAAAGTGAAATAGTCCACTGATGAAAAAAAAGTCCGAAAAAGTACGCAACGTTGAAAAAAGGCTGCAAATCGGACTTAAGTCCGCAAAACGGCAACACTGCATATTATTAATTTTCCTGTCATTATCTGTAATTTCTAGATTAGTCGTAGAGTACGAGCCATGAGGAGTAACGTGACACGACATCTGGTGGACACAAGCGGAAATAGGTAGTACCATCTATCGCTAACAGATGGCGCTAATAGCACGTACAGAGTAATCTCGTTGGTTCGAGAGAGTTCTGGTGTCTTCCACTCACTTCTAGATGGCAGTAATTGGAATATATAAGAAGGCTAGTTGCGCAACCACAAGTCAGTTCCTATGACACTGTTGTGAAATAAAATAGTGCGTACCTCCTTAAAACGTGATTGTGCGTGTTTAAGTTTAAGACATCTTTGTAACAGTATTTTGATTTGAATTGTTGCTTTTGTGTGTGATTTAGTAGTATGGAAAAGAAGCGAAAAATTGATAGTGAAAGCAGAAAATTCAAAGATGAGTGGAACATTCAGTATTTCGTAATTGAGTCCAGTAACAAGGCGCTAAGTTTGATTTGCAATGAAAGCATAGCCGTTCTCAAGGAATATAACATTACACGTCATTATGAAACAAAACATTTTCAAAATTACTCAAAATATACAAGAAGTTTGCGGACAGAAAAATTCGAAGCTATGAAGCGCGGATTGAAATCGCAGCAATCTTCATTTACAAAACTCAAAACCGAACAAGAGGCTGCAACTCGTGCCAGCTTTCGTGTGGCTCTTGAAATTGCAAAACGTGGAAAACCATTCACCGATGGAGAAATGATCAAAGAATGCATAATTGCAGCAGCCGAAGAAATGTGCCCTGAAAAGGTAAATTTATTAAAAACTGTCAGTATGTCAGCAAACACTGTGGCTCGAAGGGTAGAAAACATCGCTGAAAATATATCCTCTCAACTGTTCGACAAAAATGGAGATGTTGAGTGGTTTTCTTTGGCCTTGGATGAGTCAACGGATGTGTCAGATACTGCTCAGGTGTTGATTTATATTCGAGGAGTAGATAAAAGCTATGAAGTGCATGAAGAACTTCTTGATATGTATAGTATTCATGGCACAACTACTGGTACAGATATTTTTAAAGGAGTTGAAATGGCCATTAATCAAAAGAACCTTCGATGGAAAAACTTGAAATGTATTACAACTGATAGAGGCAAAAACATGAGTGGGAAAGATAAAGGAGTGGTCGCTCTTGTGTAGAAAATGACGGTGGTTCAAAACCATTAGTCTTATATTGTATCATTCATCAACAGTCTTTGTGCGGAAAATGTTTGGATATGTCTGAAGTTCTGAAACCAGTCATATCAACTGTTAATTTTATGAGATCTTTTGGGCTGAATCACCGACAATTCTGACAATTTATTGAAGAGATTGGAGAAAATGACTTACCTTATCATACTGCCGTACGTTGGCTTAGTTGTGGGAAAGTCCTTCAGCGCTTTTTTGAACTTCGAGCAGTGATCGAAATTTTTTTGAATGAAAAGCATCGCCCTCTTACTGAATTACAAAACAACGCATGGCTGTGGAAGGTAGCATTCTATGTTGATTTGACAAAACATGTGAACGAACTGAATTTGAGATTGCAAGGAGAAAACCAGCATCTTCCTGATTTATATACTAATATCAAATCATTCCGGAAGAAATTGATACTGTTTCAATCACAACTACGAAGTAAATGTTTTTCACATTTTAAAACATGTGAAATATTCAGCCACTCCACTGAGACTGAGTTTCCTATCGATTTTGCAATCGAAACTTTGAGTGCTTTGAAAATAAATTTTGATACTTGTTTCTCGGACTTCGATGCCTTTGCGAATCAAATTAAGATTTTTCAGGATCCTTTTGATACTGACATTGAAACCCTAGCCCCGGAACTTCAAATGGAAACGATTGAACTACAGTGCAGTGATATAATTAAGAACAAATATCAAAACTCATCTTTGTTGGAATTTTATAAGAGTCTTCCACTGACACAATTTGATAATTTGCATAAATTTGCTCGTGGGCTGTTTTCTGTTTTTGGTACTACTTATTTGTGTGAGAAGACCTTCTCCAAAATGAAGTACACAAAAAATGTTTACAGATCTACATTAACTGATGAGCATCTTAAATCTCTTTTAATAATTGTTACAAGTAAAATTAGTCCACAACTACAAACTATTGTCAGTGGAAAATCTCAATTACATAAATCTCATTAGTATTTCATATGTCTGCATGTTATACATGTCTTTACTCATTACAATTCTGTGTTTCTTTATCCAACTTATCACAAAAACAATAACAATAAGCCTACAACAATGTTATGAGTAGTTAGCCCATGACCATATCAATGTAGATGTCATATTAATAATTATTCAACATAAAATTAGAATACTTCAGTAAACTAAATTTAATTTGCTATAAAAAATATGTTCTCTAAAAGGAGTTTTCAAGTATGCTAGCTCTCCGCGGGCCGGACAAAATCTGTCCGCGGGCCGGATGTGGCCCTCGGGCCGTAGTTTGGAGACCCCTGATCTAACATATCGGAACTACACGACACCCTGGAATGCTCTCCACACTTGGGCGCAAGAAAACGAACTGTTCATTAACTACAGTAAGACGATCCACATGGTATTTCGGAAAGGAGGAAAACTAGCAACAAATGACGATGTAAAACTCGGAGATAACGACATCAAAAAAGTCAATAACTTTAAATACTTAGGGATTACACTCCAGATTGCATGCAACTCATTCAGAGTCCATATACAACAAAGAGCTGCTGCCGCCATTAGAGGAATGTATGAAACCAAACACATCACCAAACTCTCACTACAAACAACCATTAAGCTATTTCGTGCCAAAATATCTCCAGTTATAACATACGGCATTGAACTAATATGGGAAAGTCTAGCCCTAACGGACCTTACCGATATTGAGAAAATCAAATCCAGATATTTGATGAGAGTTCTTGGAGTAGCGAGAACGATCTAGTCCAGACTGGTATATGAACTGGCAAGGGAACCGTTCTACATAGAGGACCTGAAACTCAAGCTGCTTCTGCCACACAAAAAGCAAGCATCTCAATTAATAGAGCTAAGGAAACAAAAATAAATAAATACCCGAAGACTTTACGCTATAGACGCCATGATCGACAGGAGATGGGCAAAAGATAACCAATAACTGCGATCGGTACTAATCAGGCTTTCAGTGCACGGCTATGACCACAAGATATGTAGAAATGACAAATTTCACGAACCAAGCAATGCATGTGTGCGTGTTCTATGCAATGAACATTGTGAAAAATACCACCTAACTAAATGTCATAATAGGATTAAGTCAATCTTCGACTATAGCAAAGACTAGACCTAAATGTATCAAACATAGTACATAGGATATAAATCTTACTGTATGCACATTTGTGCGCCCATTTTATGTAATAAAGAAAATCACTTACCACGGCCAGGAGCGAACCTGCGAACCCTGGTTGGTAGTCCGGCACGACTACCACTCACTCACCGTGGCAAGCCTCTGTGACTGTCAAAACCCTATTATGGACAAGACCAACATGGCGGCCAAGCTTAATTAAAATATGATAATGGGATTTTCTCAAGATCTAATTAACCAATCGCAGTGAAACCTAACACCCTACATGCCTATATAATATTTAATCTACTGGCATGTAATTTAGTTCAATTGTTTTCAAGATCTTAAGATGAAAACTGTGCGAAATTTCAGAAATTATTTTTTTATTTTTTGGTTTCCTAATCATGTGATTGAAGTGAATGTTTGAATAATGAACTTACGCAATAATCTTTATAAATCTGAAGCCTACGTATAGAACAATCCAACACGGCGATCATCCGAAATATTTAGACGGTTCTCAATATCAACGAATCTGTTACAGAATAAAATTAAATTTTGTATATTGATAGAAACTATTAGCGTACGTACACCTAGGCCTATGTGCCTTTAAATAACCTGATGAACACGATTCCAACATGGCGGTGACGTGAAATTTAAATATTTAAATCATATTTTCTCGCGACGTAATCATACAAGCGCTTTGAAACTTGGCGTGGTATATCTTCAAGGAGGGCGTCTATTTATATTCAATTTATACGATAACTTCAAAATGGCGGCCCTGCAAAATTCTTAAAATCACTTTTATATTTCTCGTGTCCTGAACATGCGATAGATATGTAGGTTGGTATAATGAGCCACTATTATAATATTCCTCCGCTGACATATAGTTCTACATCATATTTATAACACAATCCAACATGGCGTCCATAAGATACATTTCACCGGTTCTCGATACCTACGAAACTATTTAAGCAATCAAACAAAACCTTTGTATGGTGTTAGAGGACTGTTAAATAAGGATACATATGCAACTTTCCCTAATCCTGAAAAACACAAAACATCATGGCGGCGAAGTGATTTTCGAATGTTGCAAATAAGTTTTCTGGCAATCTAATCACTCGAATGCAATGAAACTTGGCAGAGTGAGTCTTTATTCAGAGCTTAGTATAGTCTAGAGGCATAATGATGTTCAATTCTTTTCAAAAAATCAAGATGCATCAGTTCGAAATTTAAAACCTTATGTTTTTTCGTATGATAGGCTATGATAACAATCCTTATCTAATGGCACTACAATCTCTAGCTTACGTTTCGTAAATCATAAAATCTAAAAATTAATTACCGTGGTTCATTACGGAAAACTGCCTTCTCACGCGAGGTGTCTTTATCACCGATATTGAAAGCTATAGGCCTATATTCTAGCACTTAAGTTCTCATTGTAATGACGTTGGTGATGACATAGGTCGTGAACCAACAGCTATTTTGTATATCGCATGGAAATTCCTTGTAATATGCATGAGAATTTTAATGGAAAAAACCAAGGTGATATATGAAAATAGGCGATATAGTTCTTTACGGAACTACTTGTTGTTTTTGTAACTCACACTTAAAAATTAAACAAGTAGTTCCGTGAAGAACTATACAGCCTATTTTCATATATCCTACTCATGTTAGTTGCCTCTATCAACATACAAAATTTCAGTTTGAAGGTTGTGATAGATTCGTAGATATTGAGAACCGTCTAAATATTTCAGATGGTCGCCAGGTTAGATTTTTATTTTTGTACTATTACATTAAGATTATTGCGTACGTTTGGTATTCAAACTTCAATCGTATGATTAGAACTCAAGAAGTAAAAACGAGATTTTAAAATTTCGCACAGCAAACAATACAAACAATTGAAATACATTAAATGCCAGTGGATTAACATTTGTATAAGCATTTAAAGTGCAACGTTTCACTGCACTCGGATAGTTAATTCGCGAGAAACGTCCATTTAAATATTTATACTTCGCGTCGCCGCCATGTTAGATTTGTGCTCACCAGGTTACTGAAAGTCCTATAGGTGAACATATGTTCATAGCTTCTATGAACATACAAATTTTCAGTTTGATTGCTGTAAAAGATGCATAGATATTGAGAACCGTCTAAATAATTCGGATGCTCGCCATTTTGGATTGTTATATGTATAGGCCATAGAGTTATGTACCATTCAAGGAAAATTATTGCCTAGATTCATTATTCAAACTTTCACTTCGATCGCATGATTAGACACAAGAAATGAAATCTTAATTTTAAAATTTCGCACAGCCGCCATCTTGAGGTTATGTAAATAATTGAACTAAATTAGTTGCCAGTGCATTACAATATGTAAAATAATTTACTGTACAACATTTCACTGCGCTCTGAGAGATAAATCACGAGAAAACTCTATTAAAATGTTTCAACTTCGCTTGGCCGCCATATTCGTTTTGTACTTTACAGGTTACATAGATAAACGTGTATCAGTACCCTTTATCACCGTACAAAATTTCAGGGTGATATCTATAACAGTTTCGGAGATATAGAATGTCAGTGAAATATTTCGCACAGCCGCCATTTTGAGGTTATGTAAACAATTGAACTAAATTAGACTCCAGTGCATTGCAATGTGTATAAACATTTGCTGTACCAAGTTTCATTACGTTTGGATAGTTAAATCGCGAGATAAGTCTACTTAAAAGTCTCAACTTCGCTTGGCCGCCATGTTGGTTTTGTAGTCACCAGGTTTTTGAATGTCTCATAGGTGAACTTCTAGTAGTGCCCTTTATCACCGTACACAATTTCAGGGCGATATCGGTAATAGTTTCGGAGATACTGAATGCTGGTGAAATATTTCGCACAGCCGCCATGTTGGATTGGTGAGATACAATAAAATTTGAAGGGCACGGTCGTGGTCGGCCAGAATAGTGCTATGATCTTACCGAGTTTCATTGTAATCGCTCCAGCCGTTTAGAAGTTATTAGGGGACACACACACACACCTCTCTCACACACACACACACACGCACACACACACGGACAAAAGGTGATCTCATAAGCCTATTTTTACATAAAATGAAAATAGGCTAAAAACAGCCATAACTCGTTTTCATTCCAAATTAGGTATGAAGTTCACTAATGTATTGTTGCATGACGAAATAGCAAGCGACAGCATAAGACAGGAAGATAAAATACATCGTAGGCCTCCGACTCTCTAATACTGTCGGCGTCGAAAGAGAATATGAGCTGACCAAGGGAGGTCAACAGGAAAGGTTAGGAAGATGAACCTGGCACAAGTTAGTGGAAACAATGTCCTGTACTGATGGGGGGGGCCCTGGTCACCAAACCACGTCCCTGGCAATTGCATATGAGTGTGTAACTAAGACTTGGTGGGTTAACAAATAGGTCTTCTTTTTCCTACTGCTGTTCCTGGATGAGTCGCATTCAGATGATGAGAGACTGCTAACGCACGGCTAATGACTGAAAGGATGCCATATTTTGCGAGCGGTCCATAGTCACATGGCAAGAACGATAAGCATTCAGAATCGTTCACAAATATTGATATCACAACAATCTTGGAAGTTTGTTGTGCTACAGAACACAATATTGGAAGGGACACCGGATTCACTTCGTATGTACCTGTAGGCTTAGTAAGCTTAGAATGTAGTAGGAGTTCACAATTTCAGATTTCACACAGATCGGATAATTTAGTGAGAAGTTATCTACAGGTATAACGTATGGGAATGTACATACAGATTTAGAGGCCTGTACAGTACATGTACTGTAAATATAGACTAGAGTAGTTGCCCACTACACCAGATTTAACAGCGATCGGATAATTTCGTGACGAGTTGAAGGAATTCATCGTTTAAAAGTTGGTGTGCGCCATTTGTAATTTATTGTACGAAAGCCAAGGATTGGTTAATATGTAGATGAAGACTATAGTAACGATTCACTACACATAGTATCACTTCCATCCCATGAACAGTATTTAACAAATACAGTCATTCCTTTATCATTTTGAAGTTCTGGAGATATTGAGTACTGGTGAATTAGTTCGTGCAGCTACCATATTGGATTGGTGGCATTTATCGATATTCGAAGGGTATGGTCGTGGTCAGATTGGGAAGTAGTACGTCCTTACCAAGTTTCCTTTAAATTCTTCCATGCGATAGAAATATTTTAAGGGCACACGCGGACCGCAGAGGATCTAATAAGACTATTTTGAAAATAAGCTAATAAAGAGGATGTTATCAAGAGGAGAACTTGTAGACCATCTGGTCCCATGGACGGTTCTGCTTATGCTTTAAGCTGTAGCGTCGTACAAACACTTGTGTGCCTCATTCTTGACTGCCAACACATATTCTATAATAAATGACTCACTGCCAGGAAGGAGCATTCTATCAATAAATGGTCAACAGACAAAAGAAGAAACCACTCTTTTCACAAAATGCAATTTTTTTCAATCTGAACAAAACAATTATTGCGCATGGTGCTTTCCAAAGAAAACGTTCCGTACGGAAATCAAAATGATATCGTAAAAGCATCAACTTATAATTTTCAGTCGGTCAGTATGCTTTTCCCAATTGGATTAGGCGGGTTAACTAAACACATAACACGCTATTCCTAAAAAATTCATGTATTATTATTATTCACTGATAAAGGGGGAATTTTGGATTACGCGTTTCGACCGTCACGCGATCATCATCAGGTCCTGATCACTAGGGTTGAAGTTTAAAGTTATACAAATATTTAGAAACACAGTATGATTTTGCTATGCTTTGTATAGCTTGTCTTATTAATGTTTAATATTTATGGTTCACAGTGAATTTCGTTATTGCAAAAGGTTAGTCTATTCTATGATGTTATATTTAAGGTTTGCTATCAATGTATGAATATTATCCACGTGTGAATTGTTAAGCTACACAACAATATCATACAATTAGATACACTGATTACACACTGATTTCTACTTTAGGTTACTAGTACTTAACCGTTAGAGTATCATATTCAAGCACAGTCGCCGCACAGGAGTTCACACTTGACTAGCTTGCACCTGAGTAATGAGCACGTAATCCTGTCCTGACCTGCACGTTATAACATGTTCCTGTTGACGAACTTCTTAACTACCGGTACCGGTACTCCTCACTTAGCTGGTAATGTTGACGTTATTCTGAGGCTGGAATGAATTTGCAAAGTGGTGTATGTTATCAATTCTGGGACTTTCTCATTATTATTGTACAGGCAACACTGAAACAATGGCTCAAAACTTCACACATCCTAGCAGTACTCAACAAATATTTTTGGTGTGAGGGGTTGCAGTCATTTTAAAGGTTCGTTTCCAACAACCATACAACTTGGCATGCCATCAAGCACATGCACGTCTCGTGGTGTAAAGGTCAGCATTGATGGCTGGCACCTAGGAGCCAGGATTCGATATCTGGCTCTGCCAAAAACAGATCTGCTCTCAGGTACTGGAACGGTATTGTTGACATGCAAGTGATTTTCGAATGCTTGCATCAGGTCCGTGTGCTACATGAGTTTAATTGGTCTGGCCTCGTGGCTAAGTGGATAGGAAGCTAGCCTTACATTCGTGAGGCCTTGGGTTCAGTTACCGTAGAGGTCGTGAAACTTTTAATTTCAAATGGTTAATTCTCCTGACTCGAGGCCTGGGTGTTTGTGACATTCTTTCATCATTCAATTCATCCACATTGAGACACACATACCGCCTACGATCGTTAATTGAAAAGACTTGAACCAAACCTCTCCAAATGCCACACGCCATTTTCAACCAGGCACGTGTCGTTTCGGCGTGAAAGCTCCCTGAGAGTGCTAGCCCGCTCTGCGGCAGCTGCCGACTGCTGCTCTGAAGTATTTCTTGTTAAACACATTACTTGAGACTGGAAGACCCTTTTCACAGGCATTCGTGAAACATGATACTCGGATCTGCCAAGGAACATCCATCCAGCATTGTTAATCAACTCTATGTCTTTCTCCTCCATTTCTTCAATTTAATAGAGCAAATTAATTCAGACTGTTGTTTGTATAGGTTTTAAATGAGTTTATTTATTCCTCACACACCATTCTTACTCGTATAATCCTGTTAAATGTTTCGTCTTCTTTCTGGACGATATTTGAAACGTTATTCTCTGCATTCTCTGGAACTGTGTCAAGATGCTTTATGCGTCTGGTTAATTAACTAATTTGCATAATTGCGTATGGCTTAAATTACTTGGGGCGTCTCACAGAAGTTTCTTAACTTTCATATTGTTTTCTCTATTGTGTTACTTAGTGCTCATAGCCGTCGCCCGACTCAGACTTTTCTTCCCCCATCTCACTCGTCTGCACTCCTGTGCAGTCTGATTGATGGAAGTTCAAAGGCACTTCACAACAGGGCTCTAAGACCGTTATAATATATATTTCGTTTCTAATAACTGTAAAGAAGAACCGATATTGCGGATAACTGTTATCGTTGGCCCGAAAAGGAACGTAAATTATCAAGCCTCCGGTCCACAATAGCAATGTTACAGAACAGATATATAGAACTGTTATTCAGGGCCAAAACGTATTTATTCTTTAAGGATCCTCGGCCGTTCTGATTGTCTGTTCAGAAAAGCAAATAGCTTTTGTGTGTTCGCCAAGTATTATTAGCCTACTTTCGATTTTTGAAAAAATGAAAGTAGATATATGAGATCTACAAGTGTCAAATGTAGGTGTATCTGTCTGTTTGTGTATGTATCGTGCCTGTTTTTTCCCAGGGGTGGTAGAGTTGTATTCCACTCCCATGTGCACTAAATCCCCGAACAACCGTACACATAACCCCTCATGCTTCTGGATTAGGCCCAAAGGGACACGGTTTCTGTCGCTGGGCGTAGCGGGTAAAATTCAGGAAAGTGGGAAGAGCCGTAGTCCAGAATGCATGCTACTCCTCGTAATAGAAATTTAAATAACAAATCCAGTTTAAGATAAAACAGACAGGTTGCGCAGCTCATCGGTAACTTTCTCACCTGCTGTGACCAAGGTTGCAGGATCAAGGCTTGGCACTGTCAGTTGGCATTTGAGGGTGCCCGAATGCCAGGAAGGCACGTTAGTAGATTTACTAGTACGGAAATCATCCCACTCTGAGCAAAATGTCGGCACCCCGGCGTCTCTACAAGCCACACTAGATGAAGAGGACGTAAAACCAATAACATTAGATTAGATTAGATTTTTATTTATCCATTTGATCAATTACATGTATACAATACAATTTTGATATAGGACACGTCATAAATTACATCTATAAAATAAAAGAACTTACAGGTAATTATTACTAATACAATAACCATTTATATCTTATTATAATAACAGATCTTAAGAGATACAATCTTATTGGACAACTATTTACACCTTACCCTTTTATCACAATATGAAAACTTAATTTTATAAATATAACAACTTACAGCAAGGTATTACAATTAAAATAGAAAAGTAAAATATATTTATAGATTCCATCGCTCCTATACGTTAAGATATTCGACTACAGAGTAAAAACTATGGCAGTGCAGAAAAGCTTTCAACATTCTTTCAAAGGTTTTTATTTTTGGGGCAAATTTTATATACTGGGGTAGTTTATTGTCTAATTTAACTCCTGTGTGAAAAGTTCCTTTTTGATATAATTATGTTTGTTTGTGTGTGTGTGTGTGTGTGTGTGTGTGTGTGTGTGTGTGTGTGAAATATGAATGTTTTGATTTTGTCTTGTATTATGCCTATGAACATCATTGTTTGTTTTAAGAAAAACGTCTTTATTCATTAAATTCTTTAAAAAACATAATACTTTCAAAGATATTACAAGTGAGATAAAACAACCGAAACAATCAGGATTTATTTCTCTGTGAGCATATTGTAGCTCTCAGTCGGTCAACACAATTACTTGTTAATAAGGCAACACTGAAAATTGGCCTCAAAGCTACCTTATCTTTACTTGTAGCATCATCTAAACATTATTCAAAACATACAACGTTATTAACTAAAAATCCCGGTTTAGCGTTCCTAACTCGATCATAAGATCTTCCTATCCTACTCTCTTATCTGACAACGAAATTTAATTATACAAGAATATCTGGCTAGTATCAACCCTCCCCTAAAAGAAAACATCCTACCTGCCGGTCCTATAAAATCCCTCAGAGAAGTCCTATTGAACAACAAGTAGTTCCGTGAAGAACTTTTTTCATTCATCCTGCTGTTTTTTTTTCATTAACAACTTCCCTCCTGTTAAAAAGATTTTCCATGTGATGTACGAAATATCTGTACGATCTATGTTGTGATACAGTATAGAGTAGCAATTTCAAACCTTAAATTCAATATTCTTAAGTTGTAGTAATTTCATACAAGAAACATAAAAATAATATTTGATGATAGCAAGATGGTCTTACTATGGCAGTAGTGCATGTTTATATATTAAATCAAACCGTTCATTGTTCTTTAAGGTAACTCCCGTCAACACACCTCCAGCACAGGAACATCTGTTACACGATGAGGCTTATCTACATTACATGAATACAACACTAAGGGATTGTGTACTCGCTTATCAATTTACAGAGAGACGGGATCAATAGAGCACAGTAAAATATATTTTCAGATATGAACATGCGTATTATCAATAATTCACGATGCCTGCGATAGAAAATTTGGGTTGATCACCTTCGTTTTACCCCTTGATTGAAAACGACATTTTAAGACATTTGCACAGCCGCCATTTTTCAGTTCTCATACAAATTGAATTAAATTAGACGCCTTGTATTAAGATATACTACGCCATGTTTCAAAGCGCTTGAATAAATATGACGCGTGAAAAGTTAATTTAGACATTTAAATTTCTCCTTGCCACCATATTGGTTTTATGCTCATCAGGTTACTGAAAGTCCCATATATGACCTTATTTTAATGGCCTCTGTCAACATACCACTTTCAGTTTGGGTTCTGTGATAGATATGTAGATATTGAGAACTAGTAAATAATTGCGGATGATCGTCTTGTTTGATTGTTTTATTTGTTGGCCATAGAATTATGTACCAGTGAATGAAGGTTATTGCATTGGTTCATTATACAAACGTTCACTTCGATCGCATGATTAGGACACAATAAATAGCTTAACTTAAAATTTCGTGCAGTCGCCACCTGGAGCTTATGAAAAAGACTCAATTAAATTAGATGCCAGTAGATTAGATCTTGTATAGACATTTACCATACCAAGTTTTACTGTCATTCGATGATTAAATCCCGAGAAAATTCCATTTAAATACTTTAATTTCGCTTGGCCACCATGTTGGTTTTGTGCTTGACCCGTTTTCAGAAGTCCCTTAGCATAGTTCAGTCATAGATCACATACTGAGCCCGTATGGCTCATGTTGGTGATAACTTCAAAAAGCGTGAGTTGGTAATCCACCCAACGATGGACAAAACGCATCGTGAAAGCTTTGAGCTACCTCCTACCCTTATCTTGACTCTGGTATTGCATTCCAACCTTCTCACTGGGAGGAGGTAATTTATATTTTCAATTTTTATATTCTACGATTCTCATCATGATCATAATCGATTTTGGCCGACTACGGACCACGTGAATAACTCATCATGATTTCATTTTTCTTTGGCGCCAGTATTCTTTCATTCTCATGCTCACATCTTCTATCTTTTCAGTTGTCCGATGTTGTTTCTTCTTGGTCGCTGTTTCTGGCTCTAGGGACCCCTCAAATGTGTGTATTTTCTTTCAGAAAGTGGTCGTGTTGCGGATGTCTTGATCAGTGATGTTCATTTCTTGTAGATCCTTCTTGGTGTTAGCAAACTATTTTTCATAAGAGTAGCCTTCTCTATTGGGTTTGTTGAAGTGGTTAAAAATGTTCTTAGTGAGTCTGTCGTCAGGCGTTCTTGAAACATGTCCAAAGAATGTAACCCTTCGTTTTCGTATCGTATCTGAGATTCTGCTTCATATTTTATATGCTTCTTTGTTACTACGTAATCGGTATTGTGTCAGAACATTTTTTTTGACCCAAGAATTTTTCTTAAAATTTTTCGTTCCTTTTCTTTTCAATTCCTTCAACGTCTTTTTAGTTGTTATTCCTAGGCATTCCGAAGCATACAGGCACTCTGGTTGAATTACTGTTTGATAGTGTCGTGGTTAAGTCCTAATATTCTACGATTTTATACAACGTCATTCTGCATATTTTACTGCATTATGATGGATTTATAGATTTATGGAAACATTTGACCTTAATGATCCTCGCAGATATGCGAATGAGGGTTAATTAGTCGCTACATGACTTGTTAGGTTTCTTCATGAACCCGGAACCTCGACCAAACTGACGTCACAACCGCGTCTGCTTGACTGTCGTGCAGACGTATTTTTTGGGAGAGTTTCCCCGGTGAATTTGAATCTACGTTACAAAAGCATATAATTGTGAGTTTTATCTTTGTGACAAAGCTAATGTTACAGCATAACGCCGTACCGGCTTCTTTGTGTGGGAAAGAGACACAATTTTTGCGGAAAAAGTGATTCATTTTGTTAGCACATTGGAATTTTGTACGACTGCATTGTACGATTTTAGCGTGGTTAAGCCACGAGGTACCAAATGCATCACAGGAATCCTGTGAGTATCCTATAAATCAATTTGTAATCACATTGACTTGTACAGTACAGAAACAATTTTTGAGAACTAATATTTATGTGCGATTGCAACGATTTTCGACGACTTTGGCCATAGTAATAACTTCAGTGAGTTGAACACTGGCCGCGTGTTCGTTAAAGCCAGTGACACACATAGATCCAATTTATACCAGTCTGCAACAGTGTAAAGCCAGTGTCTGCTCAAATTTAAGTACAACTATTTGTAAATTCTGGGCCACGAATTTTCTTCAATGCGCCAAAAATGGAATTCTTCAACCCCCACGTGGACGAGTCTATCATCAACTTTATAATGATGCCCGAGAAGGAGTAAAATACCCTGTGGGGGGGGGGGATACTTGGGGCAGATATCGCATAATGAGGAGGAAAAGGAAACGATGGATTCGGAGGGCGCAAATGGATCAAAGCCAGGACTTGGAGATAACCCTATAATCCCAAGGTAACAAGAAATACAGCTCGCCGACCATGTGAGTCCAATTATTTCCATTTGTTAAGGTTTCTGCTTCAGTTGAGTAGTAGTAGAACCGCACTTAATAGCAGCCATTTACGTAGGACCCATTCTAAATATCATATTTTCTGATGTATAGCTTCTGAAGGCAACCCTGGTCTTATCACTCATTTTTGTGACACCCTATGGCATAACTATACCATGTGCAAGGCTACTATGCACTAATGTAATTTGGGGAGACACCCATGAATTCTTATAGCCCTTGTGAGCTATATTTCCAGCCTACGATGTAGACATCCTCTGATTAAAATACCTTGTATGTTTAATTCATTAATTTTTGTGGAATGCAGAGGCATCCATTTATATGTTTGGACACCCCTAATCATTGGCGTATCATTTGATGGAAGTGAAGGTTCACCCATCGCCTTAATTATTGTTAATTTCAATTTGTGAAGCTGAGAGGCCACATGATTCCAGAGTTTGGAATCAACAGGATTCGTGCATAAGGCTTCAGAAGCCGTGTATCCATCTTTGCTATGCCATCGTATCAGATTACAACACGATAGGTGTAGATGTTGTTTGTTATGCTTATTTTGTGTCGAGGAGGACCCTAAAAGTTTTCGAAACCTACTATCAGGTGTAGTGAGTGTAGAGAAGGTGTGCGATACATTCAGAACATAGCACGAGGGTGATAGCAGTATTTTTATATTCCAAAGCACTTGGAGTGCATAGACATATCAGTAATTTTCTCTTTGATTTCAACTTTTGTTATTATGTTAAGCTGAGTGTGAGACTAGCTCTTGTGTTAATGAACCTGTAAATACGTGTGTATTTAAGTCATATGAGCCACAGATAGAACGGTCGCTTTGTGAGCTCCAAAATATTGCAATGCATTCTGATTTATGAAAGCAAGGCTGCGCTATAAACATTGTCATTCTAGTGAGTCAATGTGTGTGTAGCTGTTGACTCAAGGCCACGACGCACGTTACAAGCTTATATTATCCAGCTTTCAAAAATGATTCTTTAGCGAGACTACTACAGTATTTTGACACACGACGAATTGATCCCATGAATGCTAGATTAAATGATAACTTATGATACAAATTTAGGTCACAGCTGATCGCTGGAATCCATTGTAAGACTGTTACATCACATGTTTGAAAGTCGTCTATGCTTACGACAGTTAATTGATGTTATTTTCATGAATTAGTAACCTATGAGAAGAAATTTATCCCTGAGTTTAATAAAGGACCAGACCTTGTATAAAAAGTAGTAACATGTGCTACTGTCGTGCCTATTGGAGGCTACTTACTTTACTTTCCGTGTCCGGGAGACACACTAAATTCTTCCTTTCCAGAACTCTGCAGCTCTTATCCCTCGGTCTGTGGCCAACATAAGGTCTTCCTGGCTGCAGGTTTCATTAAGATCTTTGCACGTGAGCAGGTGTTGTGGAGTCTGGATTTCTCCACAGGCACATCGTGGATCTTCTGCATAACCCCACTTCACAAGGTTGCTACGACACTTAGGCACTCCTGTTCTCATCCGGTTTAAGGACCTCCAGGTGGTATAAGGCAAATGACTACCACTGCTCAGTTCTTCTTTAGGGGTAAACCCCTCCAGAGTGACACACGCCGGACGTCTGGCTTGGTATGGAGGGGTACTGTTCTCTTAATAAAACTCTTCCTGGATCTTAGGCGAGGAGTGGTCACCTTGTGGTTGAACATAGAATGTCTGGGATCTGTTTCAAGCTTTTGTCTCTGTTTCTCTGCTGCCACCCTGCGTCGAATAACTGGAGGTGCAATGCCAGCGAGAGGGTAGATCTTCTGCACTGGAGTAGGTCTCAGACATCCAGTGACAATACGTGTGGACTCGTTAAGAGCTATGTCCACTTGCTTGGTATGGGCAGATGCTCCCCACACTGATGATCCGTACTCTCCTGCTGCAAAGCAAAGTCCCAATGCTGTTGAACGTAGAACCTGAGGGTTCGCTCCCCATGTTGAACCTATCAACTTCCACATTATGCTATTTCTTGAGCTGATCTTGCACTTCAATTCTCTACAATATTTCCTGAAGCTGAGGGTACGATCAAGCTTGATTCCCAAATATCGAGGCGTTTCACAGCTTTCGAGTGTCACTCATTTCCAGACAACATTCAACTTTCTCCGGGCCTCTTTGTTGCGAAGATGAAATGCGCATACTTGTGTCTTTCCAGGGTTAGGTTTCAGGTGATTCTGGGTGTAATAATTGTCTAATCTCTCAAGTGCATTGGACAGTTTTCCCTCCACCTCCTCTAAGCTCCTACCCTGTACAGCAATAGCGGTGTCATCCGCATAAATAAATCAACTGGCCTCTAAATATTCTGGCTGGTCATTTGTATAAATGTTGAATAGTAATGGGGATAACACACTGCCTTGAGGTAACCCGTTTTTCTGGTTCCTCCGTCGACTTTTATTCCCTTGAAGTGTAACATAGAACCTTCTGTTCTGGAGCATTCCACGTATGACATTTGTTAGATTCATGTCCTTAGTGATGTTGTACAGCTTGGCTATGAGCTTCTTATGGTTCACTGTATCATATGCAGCACTGAGATCTATAAAGGCGACACCAGTGATAAGTTTATTCTCATAGCCATCCTCGATATGCTGTGTCAGGTTCAGAATTTGGCTGCAACATGATTTCCCTGGTCTAAATCCAGCTTGATCTTGAATTATCCGGTTATCAATGAATGTTGCAATTCTTTCAAGGATCAACCTTTCAAATGCCTTGTATAGGTGGCAAAGAAGAGAGACAGGACGGAAGTTCTTTGCATCCGTTGGTTCCTTGCCTGGTTTTAGCAGTGCGACCACATGAGCTTTCCTCCATAGCTTTGGTAAGTGCAGGGTCTCGATACATCTATTCATCATATTCACCAGCCACTGGATTGTTCCTGGTCCAAAGTTCTTGATTTGTTCTGTCCTGATGTCATCCGGGCCCGCAGCTTTTTTGACTTTCATCAGCTTGATGGCATGTTCTAATTCTGCTGATGTGAAAGGACGACCGAGAAAATTATTCTCATCTTCACTAGGCTTCAGCTTCACAGGCTGAGTCTTCGTGATGGTTTTCCCGTTACGGAGCAGCTGATGAGCTGTTTGATTTGGTGTAACCTTGGTGAGATCCACTGGTGGACTCTTAGGGTCGTTGCTCAAGTTTTTGACCAGCTTCCATGCTCTTCTACTGTTCTGGGCCATGTCAAGGTTTGCTAGTACGTTCATCCATCTTTCCTTTCTTCCGTCAGCGATGCTCCTCATGAGTTCTTCACCCGTCTGAATGGTGTCATCTGCAAAAGGGTCTGTCTCGTATTTCTCCTGGTAATCTTTTAACGGATCCTTAGAATCAGCATTGAGGCCAGAAATGAACTGGGTACGGCAGCCTATATTGGAGGCTGATGATGGGATAGACGTTGTTCACCAACATTATTTAATGGTGTATTTTTCCGGTGATGATGATTGCTTTTATAATCACATTAGCCGAGATTTTGCGAGCCTGAGAGCCGCGTATTGAGGTTTTTATAGCTTGTGTTATTGTGTTACTCTTGATGTGGAAATCGGGTGAGTTATTGCTATAGACATTCACTTTAGAAGTGGTTTGTAGTAATTTCGGCATATGTCTTTATGGTCACTAGGAATCTAAACTACACAGTGATGGATTTAACACAACGAATTAAAAGAACAACTAAATAATGGAACCTAATTGTCTTAAACCGACGATTTAAAGCAATTGTTACCTAATTTGAACTGATTCTAAATTTGATCTAACATCTTTATTGTTGACCGACGCATAGAGCCGATCTTTCATAGGTGGAGCTGGCATTATTTAGGACTAGATGATACTGTATATTGAGACAACGAAGGTCACTACCGCCACTATAGTTCGTAACTTGTGGGCAGCAGTGACTAATGCAATGATAGACGCAATTCTTACTGAGCTATGGCCAACCTAATCACATGCACTTAGATGGACGATTAGATGCAAAGAGTATTCTAGTCAGCGTGGGCAGGATTGTTTTATAATTAAGTGTGAATTTCTTTTACGAGTGTATTTATCCATGTTCCCTGTACTCTTGTGTGTATTTTTAGCCTACTTTCGATTTTTGCAAAAAATGAAAGTAGACTTATGAGATCAACACAGGGCCAAATAATTGTGTGTCTGTGTGTGAGTGTGTGTGTATGTGTGTGTACTCTGCATGTCTGCCCCTCCTCCCCTCCCCTATCAAATCAAATACGGCGGAACCGAATTGAACGATATTTGGTACAGAGGTAGCAATAGCAAAGGGCACCTAAGTGTCATGTTATATATCACCGCCATCTTGACGGAAACGTAAATGCGGCCACCCAAATGTTCAAAGCTTAAATCAAATTGCGACTTATCTAATAAGCTAATCTCAACCAAATTTGGCAGCAACATACCTTCATGCGGGAAGAGTATTTTGACCAAACTACAAGGTCATCAGCCCAATAGTTTGCAAATGGCGGCCATGTTTGTGTGCGAATCGATTCCCCCTATCAATTCAAACACAACGAAACCAAATCGAACCACCTTTGGTGCAGATGTAGCACCAGCAAGGGGCAACGTATTGTCATGTTGTATATCGCCGCCATCATAACAAAAAAGAAATGGCGCCAACCCGAATGTTCTGAGCTTAAATCAAATTACGACTAACCTAATCATCCAATCTCTACCAAACCTTGCAACAATATACCTCAATATAGGAAGCGTATTTTACCCAAACTACAAGGTCATCAGCCAAATTGTTTCAAGATGGCGGATATATGAATCATGCAAGAATGATAGCCTAACCATAACATACGATTCAACAAGGCCTGGCCTCAAATATTCAGCTTATCGTACATAGGGAGTTTTTAACTGTCCACAAGGAGGTGACCGGTAGGATATTAGCATATTATAATAGAATATGTAAACATAGAAGTCACTAAGAGGTCAGGCTAACCGTGCCATATCGTTGTGGCCATGTCGTCCCGTTGTCAAAATGACCGCTATTTTTCCATATATTTCCGTAACTTGGTAAGTTTATATCCTTTTAGGAATGTAATGAACAAAATAATACATATTTAGTATCAAATGGTTTGGAGAAACGGCAGAAAACGTTAATGAGATCGTTGATTTCAACACAAAATATGATACAGTTATACTTAACCACTTGTTAACCACGTACTATCGTAGCGCATCCGTGGCGTAATGGTACCGACCTTGGCTCATAGTCTAAAGGTTCGTGGATCAAATCCTTGTAGGTTCAAATAGTTTCACTTCATTTTTTGGTATTTATTGATTTATAACTACTCACATGTTAAAATGTTAAGCATATATAGTGTGCATATTCAATCGAAAATAGTATAAAGTATATACGATTATACGTACTTATAACACCACATATTTCAACACTCGATTACAGCGATTGATATTCGTTGACCTTGATACGCATTAGAGACTATTGTTGTTGTTGTTTTTTTTGTTGATTCTTTAGGGGTTATGCGGCATCATGGTCTTGTAGCCCCGTTTGCTTGGGTGTCTGATAACCTGTGTCACTGTGATGTATGTAGGCTAACTAGTCTGTGTACTTTTATACGAGGAAGGATTTGGGTAAGACTGTTGTTGTTGTTTCATATGAAATGCATAGACTTTATGGTCATTAAGCTCCGTGTACTTGGGTGAGTGTTGAAATTTGTCTGATAACCTGTGTTATTGTGATGGCTGTAATAGTGTGTGTATATATAATTCAATGTTTAAACAATCAATGTTTAATATCCGTATATCACGTTGTATTTCAACAAGCTACTACAGCCAACAGTCAATTATACTCCTTGAAAAGGACAAAGAGTTGTAACTATATCCATGCATTTAGGGGAAAGTAGGCTTATATCTTCTTTACTGAACATCTTGTTGAGACTTGTTGATGGGCGGCTTCGGTGGCGTAGTCGGTAGCATGCTGAGCTTCTATGCCCAAGATAGTGGGTTCAAACCCGGCCGAAGCCGTCAGTTTTTTTAAGAGCGTTAAAAACCCTCAGTATGCCTTCCTTCGGAGGGGAAGTAAAGCCGGCGGTCCCATGTCATAGATTAATGGCATGTTGAAAGAACCTTCCTCTAATTGCACCTGTGTGAAGCTAAATTGGATAGGTTAAGAATGTAAACAACGCTCTTAGGTTTCTATGTTCGTTGCCAAGAGCCGACTGCGGTGGTGTCTAGTAGCTAAGTTATGAACTTGGCCTAGTAGTCGTTGACGGTGGCACTTGGCGGCAAAAGTAGGAACTATTTGAAAAATTCAAAGTTGCAGTACTTAAATTAAAAAACAGATAACACGCACTAATACAGTCATCACAATTAACACCGGTTATCAGACACATTCTACACACACCCAAAGTACATGACCACGTTGTCGCAGCTCCTAAACTTAAGAACCAACCAACCAACCAACCAGACTTGTTGATGTGTAACATCTTACCGCTCGGTTGCTGGATAGTTTTGTGGGAGTGATTTTGAAAATTGGGGACGGAAATGGATCGGAACGATCGAGCTGGCAGTGGTGTATCGAACGGAAGTATGCACTGCCCGCTCGATCGATCGAACGGAAGTGTACTAGCTGGCAGTGGCGGAAAACGGAAGTATGCACTGCCCGCTCGATCAATCGAACGGAAGTGTACTAGCTGGCAGTGGTGGAAAACGGAAGTATAAACTGCCCGCTCGATCGATCGAACGGAAGTGTACTATCTGGCAGTGGCGGAACGAACGGAAGTATAAGATTCACTGCCAACTCGATCGATCGATCCAGCGGGCAGTGGTAAGACCCAGCTGGCAGAGGTACGAGAAACAATGAGCGCGCGGTGTCGGAAATTGATACCATGACGTACTCTCGGCCATGTGGAATGTATATGACATACTGAACGGAAAACGCTCATGCGAACACTGCTGTCAAGTGATTGAAACAAATGACATGGTACATGTTCGAAGTCTTCGTATCAGTATTTAAATGGTAAAATGCCTTAATATCAAACATTATAAGTAGTCGGCATTGCCGGTATTATGTTTCTGCGCAATGGCTATTCAAATATTATCCCACATAACGGTAATGCAGTCATTAATATAATATAATCGTTGTGGTTATACGAGAATTGAGCAAGCCTTCATGGACTATTACTGAATACATTCTCTTTACTCACCAGAGGGCCTATTCATAAGGCATTTTAAACTCAATTTCACGCAGGAACATTATCGAAACAAGCAAAATATAAATGAAATTTAATTCCGTAATGCAGTATTATTGGAACGTGGAAAAAAGTCACCATCTTGTGCACAAAATTTGCCTAGTCGAAATAGCCGTGGGGTTAGTGCTTATGACTGTGAATCCAGAGATCTTGGGTTCGAATCCCGGACGGGGTATGTATTTTTTCTACCAGATTATCATTTTAAACGTTATTTATCATATCAATATGACTCATTTAACAGAATCCATATGAAATTACGTGTTTGTCTGTGAATGAAGAGGACCTGTTTATAAGGAATTCAAGGTTATGAGCGGTGTCATGTCTATTAATCTAGTTGATCCATTTCGTATTCTTTATTTAGCCTAGTGCTGGTGGGAGCTACAAATCATCTAATAAAATGAGTTCCGTATTATAAACTACAATATCTGTAAAACACTCCCTTTTACAATAGATTAATATTTGTGCCAATAATAGTATAAAATACCGGTGTATGAACAATTTCACGTGAGGGTTTCTTCTATGTCAGATGTTACACATCATATGCGACTACTGTAAGGCTCGTAATTTTGTTTTGTTTATCATGCTAGGATATGGTTGCTATTCTAGATTTGTTATTTCTTTGGTACGGATGCTTCTCACCCGTAATTTAACGTAAGTTAGGATTTAGCTAACTGATTAACGTAAAGATAAACGTCGGAAGTGGCACCACTGTAACTTTGCTTATTTTTAGCCTACTATCAATTTTTGCAAAAAATGAAAGTAGACATAATTATGAGATCACTACAGGGCCAAAAATTGTGTGTCTGTCTCTGTGTGAGTGTGTGTGTGTGTACTCTGCATATCTGTCCCCACCTATGAATTCGAACACGGTGAAACCGAATTGAACGAATTTCGGTACAGAGGTAGCACTAGCAAGGGGCACCTCAGTGTCATGTTTTATATCGCCGCCATATTGACGGATACGTAATGGCGGCCACCCAAATGTTAAGAGCTTAGAGCAAATTACGACCAAACTAATCATCTGATCTCTACCAAATTTTGTAACAACATACCTTTATGTCATGGTCATTGAGCCCCGTGTGCATGGGTGAGTGTTGAATTTTCTCTTATAACCTTTGTTATTGTGATGGCTGTATTAGTGTGTGTATATATAATTCAGGTGAGGATTCAATCAATCAACGTTTAATATCGGTAAAGCACGTTGTATTTCAACAAGCTACTACAACCAACATTCAATTATACTCCTTGAGAAGGACAAAGAGTTATTACTATTCCCATGCATTTAGGAGAGAAAGTAGGCTATATGTTCTTTACTGAACATCTTCTTTATTGGTGCATTTAAACGTAAGTTTATTATTGTGGCATGTGGACGATTAGTTTTCTTGCTTTGCTGTAAATTCGATGATGTAATTATTCGTATTCCTAACAACTTATTGAATTTGCGTAGGGATTTCATTTTCGTGCCACATTCCAAGCTTGCTTGCCGTGTGATTTTTGGTAAGGAATTTCTAGAGGGTACAACTTAGAGTCAATTTAGGAATGTTTTTTATATATTCTTATTAGCTTTGCCGACTAGCAGATTTCCAACCCTCCTAAGTAGGATAGGGGTCTGTGACTTTATTGAATAAATGTTTACGAATTTTACCTAAGCCTGGATCTCTCTATTGCTATCTTTATGTTTTGGGGGTGTGTTTCCTTGGGCATGTCTATCACTTTTTCTCCCCGTTATACCTGATACCCCCGGGTTATTTGCCTCGTGCCGGAGCTGGCCTGAGGAACACATCCGATCCTCTCAGAGTGTGTGTTTGGAGGATGGGGGCGTCTGGAATGCCATCTGCGGTTGGTGGTACCCTGACAATCCCATCTAATGGGCACAATACACACAAACACACACATACCTGGACAAAAGTTGATCTCATAAGCGATTTTTTTCATATGATAAAATAGGCTAAAATATACAATACTAGAAACCCACCCCGGCTTCGCCCGGGAACAGTTCTGAATGCATTACGTGATAAGCACCTTTTTTCGAGGTCAATGAACTACGGCCTATATCCGTTTTACGTCTCGGCATGATGGGTTAAAATCACCGACTGAACTATTAATTATATTATCAGGGAGATGCATGTGCAACGAATTCTTGTCAGACGTAATTTAAGGGGGGCGTGGTGGCTCAGCAGTCTAGCTGTATGCCTCTCACCAAGGCGGTCCGGGTTCGATTCCCGGTCAATGCATGTGAGATTTTCGAAGTGAAATGGCATGTCCTGTGGTTCGGATTCCACGTAAAAAGGAGGTCCCGTGGCTCATGATCTCGCGATTAACGGTCACGTTAAACTACAAGCTTCCTTTTAGACGTAATTTAAGAATGGCGAGGTGCATGAAACACAAATCCTCCTTCCGTCCAATCATAACTTGACTGTGTATTCTGCGGAACGAAAAGTTCACAGGCGAAATGAAGAAAACCCGAGTTGCACTTACAGGGAAACTCCAAACACAACCACTCTTCTCTGAAGTCAACACGACTCGACAGTTTGCTGCTGGCTTTATCTGGGGTAATAGGCTCGCCCGATAGGTAGGCTGTAACTGGAGTGCAAGGCTCGCCCCTAGCTAGCTCGTAAAATGTCGCCTCAGTAACTGAATGGAGATTGTTGGAAGGAATCGAAACGGAAACAAACTTATAGTGGACGATGTATTGAAGATAAAGATATGCTCTCGCGAACGTTTTTGTAGAACTTTTCATGCTGAGCAATTCTTACACTCATAGTTTATTGATATTTTTTTACGGTTTGCCCAGCGTACGCTTAAAAAGCGCACGGACGCCAGGTTTTTTTCAACTTTGTCACTGAAATCGGTACTGCTTGGCTTCCTTGGATCATAAATAAATTATTTTCTAAAAAAAACCTTCCTTGAGATATCCTTTACAGAATGGTGAAAACCGCATCATCATCCATCCAGTGGTTCTCGAGATTACCCGTGACATCCAAGAAACGGGGACTTAGTTTTATATTAAGTAGAGATTAGGTTAGTGCCGAAGAATGAAAACTGACAGAGCATATTCAAACATCGAATTATTCGAATTGCTCGAATAATTTCGAATACGAATATTTGATTCGAGCATATGAATAGTTCGGCCATCCGTATTATTCGAACACCCAAATATTCCAATTATTTGAATATCCGACATATTCAAACATTCGAATTTTGAAACATTCGCATTAGTGAATTATCCCACTATTCAGTCAATAATCAAATGATTCGATGAAAAAATGAAGGAATAATTATAATAAATATAGAAACTAAGAGAGAAGAATGCGTAAAGGGAAGAAGAAAGAAAGAGAGAAAAAATACAGAAACACATAACAAGACGTGATGCTTGTTTAGAATTATACAGGGTTAGTCACCTAAGATGTCCCTCACCAATATCGCCTAATCTATTAAATCTATCAATATTATGTTTTCACTTTTGTGAATGGTCATAAGGGGCTCATAACTAACTTATACGGTTTTTCTTCCTTTCTAAGTGAATCGCTGAGATATTGGTACTGTGCCCGAATCTCGCATAGCCACCACCTATATCTGGAGAGATGGAAAGGATTGTAAGGACGTCGATACCCATCTAGATAAACCAACACTTCCCTACTAGGTGTATGACTAGGAAACCCTCGGCGCATACCGACGATTCAATAACGCTACTAATCAGTTACACATTTATTACCAAATAAACATCCATAACAAGATGGTAGGACGATAATCTCGGATCTCGAGCGTGAACGGTGAAATTGAGACTAAGTGAGTTCTAGTAACTAACTAGCAGTATTATCGCACGTCGATTGCGAAATGAAAAGATGATCAGTTTCTATAAAAATGGGCAGGCAAACCAAATAGTGCCTGTGAATTTATTAAATAAAATGATTACATGACTTTAAAAAATCCCTATCACCAGATAAAATAATTTAAGATCAAAAATAAAATATTAACATCAGTATATAGTCCTTCTATCTATTTATCAACTTTCCATGAAAGTTATCGTTACACAAAAATATAATTCGTGAATAAGAATTATTAAAGTTTCGCTTAATAGTCACCCTGTGACTCGGTTACAGTGAGCAGTCTGATGGAATCAGCTGTTCTCAAAAGGAATGTAACTTATAACAAACACTACCCTATATGATACACTTATCGTCTTAAAATATATTAACGTTATAAGAATAAGAATTATTAAATTATTAAATTATTTAAATATTTACATATTTCCATGTCCAGCACGGTATTCTATTAACATATATAAAAGATCCTTCGTGATCTGACAATCTTACTGCGTTTTCGTTTCTTACACATTTTCTTAATACTTATTCACAAACAATGTCTTTACTGGTATTTACTGGTTTCTGTCACAATCAATGGAACCTTTGTAAGGAACAATTAAGTTAATTACGGCTCTGTAATGTCATATCAATTAATAAATTACGATATACCTGAAGAACGATGCAGAACTACTCTGTTACCTTAAATAAACTTCGCGGATTTCGGAATTACACTTTTCTGACATGTACAACACAAATGAAAACTCTAATGTCAGTTAACTTCTTTGACATACTGTATGAAACATTTTGCTCCAATCGGCAATACACTTATCAACCTCCCTATACGGTGAACAATTTTTTAAAAGAGCCTTAGCTACTCGCTTACATTTCTTAACACATCCCTTTCCTTTCAACAATAATAATAATGCACGGTATTCTTTCATTAAAAACCTATCTTAATACAGTCCAAACATGTATAAGAATTAGTGACCCTACTAAGTAAACACGAACCTGTGAAATGCTGTTCATGGTGTACTCTCAACAATTATCTTCGTGCTCCTTAATCATCAATATCTTTTTTGTTCACTTCAAAATATACTTGTACAATATTCCACTTAACTTTAATTTACGCATTTCGTTAATAAACTTTCACAACATAATGTTTTCCACGTTACAGTAAAAATGTTAGTATTAATAGACTATAGTACGCTCGTCTTCGCTTTTAATAATAATAATACATTTCCTCCCTTTCTGGTATTCCTTAATGAATCAATTATTCATTTACAAACGTGTTTTGTTTCAAATAAGACCTCAGGTTGATCTGCAAATCACCTGGTCTGTGGTTTCGTAATTACCAATTATTTCAATACAATTGTTGCTAATTCTAGGCATCATTTTGACTCTGTCAACATTATGATCCTATTTCATTTATAACTCCGTTATAAATGTTTACCAATGACTATAATAATGTAATATTACAATAACATTCCGAAATTGGAATTGTTATACTGAAAAATATTTTTATAAATGATGCATTTATATTATGACACATTAAAATGTTTATTACAAATGTTTTAGCACATTACACTAATGTGTTTTCTATATAACGATGCGATCTAGCAACATTGACGCATTCTGTAGGTTGTTACGCATTTTTATCGAAGCATTCCAATTGTAAAACAATTTCGTTTCAAAGTGAGTATAATTAAAACGTTTCCTTAAAAATATTCAAATACGGAATATTAAAAATCCAAATACAAATGAAAATACGTCAAAAACGACACACGCTGACGTAACATAAAATGTATAACTAAATTTCTAAAATCGACAACATAATAACATGGGTTATGAGTAAAGAAAATCTGCATATAAATTGGTCACATCTGAAATACTCTCAAAAATACAGCAAACTACTGAGATATTAGAACAATCATTCGTCTACCTTCGTGATGATCTGCTGTCGTGATGCCTGGCCTAATATTTAAGATGTTCCTCTCCTGCGCTGGCACGCGTTCGTCGTATGCCTGGAAACGGGTTCCTGCTTGCTGCCTGCGAATCAGCTGTGCGGCTCCCTCCACTGCTGTGTGAACAACTGGGCGTGCGGGCTCGCATCTCCCTAACGGGTCTTCTAGCTTCTCGATATAAAATCTGGCAACTCGTTCCCGGAACAAACGAACTCCTCTGTCAGCTGGCCTCTTGTAGTATCTCGTCATCATTGAAGGTTGAAAGTATCTGGTTGACATCTCCCAAGTTGGTAAGTGGACGTCTGTGTAGTATTATTGTAGTTAAATTCAGGTTACTGCATGACGGAACTGCAGTCGTAGAATCATCGACTCATGGTTGTCTAGTCCACTCTGAATTTCCACTCCGTTAATGTAGATTAACCTCCCTCCATTGCTTAGTGCTTCATTATAATCTTCTTAACAATTGTAAGCTGGGAACATCCCCCCTGACTTGTAGACGTTACCATCGTAATTGCGTGATGAATATGCTGTAGAATAAATGCTTCTCTGTAGCAGTCGGTGTATACTGTGCTACCAGTAATGTTGTAGAAGTATAATACTTAAATATTGAAGACTTCTTTTGTTATGCGCTGAATTGTAAAGGGTTGCTTCTAGTTGCAAATGAATACTTTTCGTTTAGTGCCGGCATCTCCTGTTCTTCCTCGGCTAGTGCGGTGTCTCCTCTTGGTCAAGTCTGAATCTCCTTACCGTGCCTTCAATTATCATGTGAGCTCCACTGGGACGCTCAGTGACACAGGTCTTCTCCGTAAACGTCGCTAAGGAGTAATGACTTCTGCACTCTAGACTGCCGCGCTTGTGCCTGACTGAAATGGCAGTCTAGCCTCAAACACGGTCCTAATTACTGCAATTCAACCATATCTTCACTTCTATCCATTAATATTTAATTCTGTTTTGATAATAAAATATCATTTCGTCTTCTGCAACTGTAGAAGTGCTAATATCGCTTTATATGTGAAAATTTAATATAATAGCGATTCCCTCAATAATTTTGTGGTTCATTCTGATTGTCTCCTGAGCTATCAAGAAAACCTCATTGTTCTAGCCTCTTATCAATGTGTCGTGTGCACAATTTTGTTATTGTCGATTCAGCCAACCAAAACCGGTCCAAGGCTTTCTAACTCGAAGCCTTGGTCATATTCCAGTGTCTGAAGATTGGACTCTCCCTTGGTTAAAATAATATTCACTGAAATATTCGCAAATTTAATTCTTTCAAAATGCTTCAAAATTTTCCAAAAACTCATCAGTATATTTCATTCACCTCCTAAAATTGTTCTGTGAATAAAATATTGTTCCATTCCTAAATGTCATTTCTTGCATCATTAGGTTCGCAAGTCTGTTCGATCCTCGGCTCTGTCAATGCCTTAAGCTAGGCTGAATTCGAGTTCAGTAACAACTTTAGTTTTTTAAGAGAACTAAACTAATTTTTGTGTACAGGATAACGGATTTCACAAATTCAACGATGTAATTATTTCCTAAATCGGACAAGTACTTTTTGAGAAATCGAGGATATAAAAAGTGTGCTAGGCCGTGCCTTCTTTTGGTGATGTGTTGTTCGAGTGGTTGGTACGAGACGGATGAATGTGAATCAAGGCTAGTTGTGTACTTACATAGCGTAGTCTTGCCAACAGGTGTATTCTGCTTAAAAACTGAATGAATATCCTGAAATCAGAATCGTAATCCTTATTATCGGAGTTTGGTTGAAAGAATAGAACAGTGAAATTTCATTTATCGTCTAATAATTTCTTACGTCACTTGCTTGTTGGTATAATGGTACGAAGTAACTAATTCATTGACACCAGTGAAGAGGGAGGGGAGGGATTTTTCCCGTTTAAATTATAAACCAAGGGCATCACTCCTCGTGTAAAATTACTGAAGTGTTCTTGCTCTCCAATTAATTCCAGGATGCTTCTCATTTCGAAACACCAACATTTGTTTGAAAATTTAACTAGTTCAAAGGAATCTCAATTTTGTGATTTCAAGTATTTGTTATTAGTTTATTGGTTGATTCCTTAGCTTAGGGGCCGCGACAACGCGGTCATGTAGCCCCGTGTACTTTGGGTGTGTGTAAAATATGTCTTATAACCGGTGTTAATTGTGATGACTGTATTAGTGTATGGTGTCTGTTTTTAATTCAAGTAAGGACTGCAGACAATAATTTCAAGTATATCCTACTTTCGCTACCAAATGCTACCGTCCACGACACCTAGCTGTGAACTTGGCTACTACTAGATGCAATCACAACCGGCGCCTGGTGACGAACGTTGGAACTTAAGAGCATTAATCAAACCTAACCTACAAATTTTGCTCCTCACAAGTTTAGTTATTGGAAGGTTCTTTTACATGCCATAAATCAATGACATGGGCCCGCCGGATTTACTTCCCCTCCGAAGGAAGGCATACTGAGGGATTTTTAACGCTCATAAAAAGCCAACGTATTCGGCCGGGTTTGAACCCGCGACCTTGGGCATAGAAGCTCAGCATGCTACCAACTACGCCACAGAAGCCGACGTAGTTATTAGCAAGAACAAGCTACGGCACAAAGCTTTTGCCGGGAATCAATAAGTGACCTACCATGACTGTTTTCTCAGATTTGAATTACTTTAATTACTAGTAATTAATAGCATGCACAGTGTGGTAACATCAATACTTTGTAATAATTATGAAAAATACTGTTTATATTTAATTTTATAGCATAGCCCCGACCCCTCCCTTTCCCTCCTCTCCCGATATTTATAAGCATACGGCGCCTTTGAACATTGTTTGGGTTGTATTTGCTTTTGAATTTCAATGGCGTCGTCAGTCATTACTACATGATGCATAACACACTTCGTGGGCTTAACCCTCACCAGTGGATAATACGAAACTGGAAAGGAAGATATTATTAATAGGTTTAGTAGCCTCTGCAGAAGGAGAAATAAGATGCTTCGTCTTCGTCGTTAAAATATTACTTAGCGCAACATAGTAAAATTCATCCAGTGATATGGAGAATAATTTCATTTAACTTATTTTAGTTGTTAATATTGTTTCATTTGGACATCGTGGTCAACAGCCACATGCACTTGGGTGCTTATATAATTTTTCTGTTAACCAGTGTCCTTGTGATGTCTGCAGTAGTGTGTGTTCTTGTAATGGTTGCTAGGTTAAAGAAGGCCTTAGGTTAGAACCATCCAGACATATAGCTTGAGTACAATTGGGAAACCACAAGAAATCACTTTTTGTCTGGCTGGGGTGGGAATCGAACCCACGTCTTCTCATTCTTGCCTAGTGAGGCCGAGTATATTCTTCAACCCTCATACAACAATTCAATGTCTTGCCCAAGCTAGAAATCGAGCCCAGGACTACAATGCTTGAATATGGTTTCCTTCTGTGCAATCATATCACTCATAATTTATGTTACACTTCTTTCCTGATTTTTATCTTAACAATCATCACTCTCATTTCTCAACTAACATGATTCTACTCCAATATGAACTCATTTTTACAGTTCCAACATTCAAAAATATCTCAAGCGCTAAGATATTGTGATACCATTCCTACTTTCAGTCAGAAAGTCACGTATCAAGATTACCGTACTAAAAATCACCTATCAAAATTTCCCACAAAATTATCTATCAAATTTACTGCGAATTACTGCGAAGAATTATGCAAAATTATCAAAGCATTAGACATGTAAATATGAAATTGTGTAGCCCCTACCTTCATGTAATTGCTGTAGGCATCCTGCATTAGCTGATGATCGACCCTCATGCGTCTATTCTCTTGCAAGAGTTAATCATCCTGGGGTATTGGCCTCCATGTCCCCTCAGGTTTATAGTTAGTACTGCATCTCAACAATATTGAAAACCATTCCCAAATACTACCTATTCTTCTTTTGATAACACATTTTCACTGATTCACCAGATAAAATTATCTGTGCTTACACTACACTTTTTAAATTATGCTGGTGTCTCTAGTATTTTATGCTTCACAGATTCTAAATACTTGTATTATAATCACTATTAAATTTCACATGGTCATCTAGCATGTGATTAAAAATTTGCATGCAATTGTGTAAGCTCGTGGTTGAATGCACGCTACTTTTCACTGGCCCAAGTTAACTCGAACTGTAGCGAAATAATCCGTGTTCACATTCAATGATATTGACTAAATTGCACACTCGCCATTATACTGGTTCTGTACTGTATTTAATTATGTGTAGATTTATGACATACTCGTACGGATTTCAAACACTGAATTTAAGTACACTTCAGGCTCACTCAAAAATCCATGATAGTTTGGTAAAACAAATATGCCTCCTGCCTCGTATTGAGCTTCGAACAAATGATAGTCCACTATCTGAGTTCAAATGTTCAAAGCTTAAATCAAATTAGGACTAAAGTAATCATTGGATCTCTACCAAATTGTGGAAAAACATACCGTCGTGTGGGAAGCTTCTTGTGCCCAAGCTACAAGGTCATTTGCCTAACAATTTTTAGATGGCGGCCGTTATTTAGATGTTACCTAAATATTTTATAGAATTTATTTCATAAAATATTGACAAAGAATATGTTTGTTATTAATTTTACAGGAAACGTTGGCAATACTTAACATATTACTTTATTCGCTTAACTTTCTTATAATATTAACTTCAATCAGTTATCTGCAGTGCAAGTTACACTTCTAAATGTAACCAGTTAATATTTAACGTTAATCATTTGATGGTTTAGGTTTACTTTACCACGTCTGCGTTGGAAGGGGTGAAGTTGAGTCCTTATCGCTTCTCTCTCATATCATAATTATATCATGCAAGCTCCATTCATTGTCTATTCTCCGACACGAACAAGCTTTGATGACATACACTTGGTGATTGATGGTATTCCCTCTGTCTTTCACCTCAATAACGTTCGAAGGTGATAAGCTCCTGGCAGTGGCGACTAATCCAAATGAGGCTGGGGACTCAGAAATACAATTGTTCATAGGTGCTACTTCACACATAACGAATATTGGCCTTGTATTTTATTAAGCATAGCACTAGGAAACCTCGACCAACGTTACGCATCGTAACACACAGCTGTTGTACCTCAGTCACATATGGAGTAGCCGCAACTGGTTGATGCTGATCATTAGAACAGACTATACATCAATCACTACATCGTCCCTCTCTTAGGTGGATGTGATCAAACCAAACCACTAAAATAAACAAGTAGTTCCGTGAAGAACCAAATAGCCTATTTTCATATATTGCCTCTATCAATATACAAAATTTCAGTTTTATTGCTGTTATAGATTCAATAATTTTGAGAACCATCTAAATATTTCGGATGGTCGCCATGTTGGATTTTATATATGTGGGCTATAGAGTTATGCACTAGTATATAATGATTATTGCGTAGTTGTATTATTCAAACTTTAATCTCATTATTAGGGCACAAGAAATAAAAGCGAGTTTTCAAACTTTCGCACAGCCTCCTTCTTCTTAAAATCAGAAACCTCACCTGTCTCATAAATCCTACATACCAAGTGAATTAACCTGATCAGACCTTCATCACCTATGTAACGTAGTAACTCAGTCGGTATATCACATATTCCTGTTGTTTTGTTGCTGCTTAAATATCCTAGTGCTCTATCAAATTCTGATCTCAATATTAAATCTCCTTTCTCATCCTCATCCCTTTCCATTACATGATTCTCAATCTCCTTACCGCTATACAAACGCGCTATGTAAGCTTGCTGTCTCTCGACCCTTTCTTCTCTATCTGTTAGAGGTTTTCAATCTGAGTACTTAATATTACAGCACTTAGTCTTCCTTTCCCCAAAAGTAATCGTAATCCTTCTATAAGCTGTATCTACATTTACTACATTCAGGCAATTTTCTATACTTGCAGATTTATCCTTTGAACATTCTTCTTTCGCTCCCTTGCACTTCTTATTTACCTCATATTTCAGACATCAGTATTCTGTTTCCCCCTTTAATCTATTGCATTATTGTGCTTCCGCTTTTCATCCATTAATTCTAGTATATCGTGAGTGATCCAGGGTTTTCTCTGATAAACTGTAGCCTCTTGCCTACGTGTGTAACGGTATTTGGGACAGGGATGAGGTAGGTGCTCCGGGTCTCGAAATAAGGTCCTGGATGGAGTGTGGAAAATCCCGGGGGAAACCATTCTCAGCATAACCGCTCTCAGTGCCAGGATTCAAACCTCCGAACTCCAGACTTGCTGCAGCTGCCCTCACGGTCGTGGCTCAAGATTTAACGAGCACGGCTAAGCCGTGGGTCTGTATTATCTTTATTTTAAAGGTAGACCTCTTGGCAGGACTTCTCTAACACTCAGGCATTCAATTGAACTCGCACTTACTGTACCAAAACAGCACCTTTAATTACGATAACCTCGTGGTTCTTTGCTGTCACCCTAGAGGTCCGGGTTCCATCTCCAGCTCTGCCAAGAAATCTAATTCTGGTTTGAGGTTTGTAGTGGGGTACATTTAGGCTCGTGAGGCAAAACTGAGAATATATCGGTTCCATTTCCACTTCACACATCCCAGAACTGGCTTTCCTTGGTTTCTCACTTCTATTCAAGGTAAACGCCGGGATGTTTCCTAACGTAAGGCCACGGCTGCCTCCATCCCAATCCACGTCTCAATTACAAATACAGTATACACAATCATAAGAACACAGCAAAAACAGGTTAACAGAAAAATATGAATTTATATATACACCTAAGTAAACGGAGCTGAAATGACCACGATGCCCAAGCTCCTAAAATCAATCAAGATGGAGGCTTCAAATACTTGGAAATCTGGGAATCAACCCAGTGCCTTCCGTTCAACAATATTGTTATTCTGTCCACAAGAACAGGAAGATTCGTTTACCAACTTTTGATAGATAAAAGATGCGTGGTACGCTCTTCGAAGTCACACGCACACGGTATTTTGCACGTGGTGCAATGGTATTTTAGAGTACTCAAAAGGTATGTACTGACCCTGAATGCTCATAACGGCATGGAATGATTGTTTCTCATGCGAAACTCAGCTGTTGTCTCGTGAAATGCTATACACAAGCTGCGTGGTGTTATAGATGGAGTACGAGATTGTGTCTTGGATTGTAGGCCTACATTGTCATCATGAGGTGAATAAATCTCATCAATGTTTTCAGTGTATTAGGTGCAACGTTGCGACGTGCAGAATATGTAAACGTAATCGGTGTCGAGGATATGGAATTCGCTAATATGTTATATAACATCATAATTTACACCAATAATTTCAGTGAATAAATAATACAATCTATTTTACATACCAGGTGAATCAGCTGCCCCTAGCAATATTGTTATATGCAGCCCAACTTGCGTTGCTATTAGGAAGTTCCATACAGTATTTCTCTGATTGCTCCCGTATGGTACTAATGCACTGCAAACATATCCTGCAAACGATACTGTACACAATTATTTTCCCCTCGATCTGACCACAGTCTAATGCGAGGGAAAAATGATAGTGTTCAGTATTGTTTGCAGGATATGCTTTCAGTGCATTAGTACCATACGAGATGCAAGCAGAGAGATATCGACTTTTCTGCCAACAACGCTAGTTGGGCTGCATAAAACAATATTGATAGGGGCAGCTGATTCACCTGGTATATTAAATAGATTGTATTATTTATTCACTGAACTATTGGTGTAAATTATGATGTTATATAACATACACTGCCGGAAAAAGTAGGTCACCCTTTTAGAGGTTACCAATTCACTCAAGATTTATTGTGGCAACAGTGCATATGGAGTACATGAAATGATTAAATATACAGATCAATAGGTCAAGTGATTCAGAGATACCAGGTATCGACCCATGCTGAAACACCCATATTAGTACGAAGTGTAGCCTCCACGGACGGCAATGCAGGCACTGACTCTTAAATCCTGTCGATCATAGAGATGGCGAATACTGTCTTGGGATACGTTATTCCACGCCTTCTCGACCTGTTCACACAGTTCTGTAAGAGTTGTGGGTGGACGAGTCGTACGAGTCACTTGTCGGCCCATCATGTCTCACACGTGCTCGATTGGCGACAAGTCCGGCGATGGTGCTGGCCAGAGAAGTTGCTGCACGTCTTGCAGTGCATGTTGAGTTGCACGGGCAGTGTGTGGCCGAGCATTATCCCGTTGGAAAAACACATCCCCTTCCTGTTGCAAGAACGGCAAAGGAACGGGTCTAACAACATCCTGCACGTACCGAGCGCTGGTTAGCGTTCCCTCCACAAACACCAAAGGTGATCGAGAGTTGTAGCTTGGAGCCGGTGTGTCTTGGATGAATGCACTCTACCAGACGGTGCTCACAAGGTATACGTCGAACGCGCCAACGACCATCACTTGCGTGCAGGCAGGATCTGCTTTCATCGTTGAAGACCACGGCACGCCATTCCATATTCCAAGTGATCCTCTAACGGCACCAGTCGAGCCGTGCACGTCATTGCTGTGGCGTGGGTGGAAGACGGGCTAGAGGTGTGCGTGCCCGTAGTCCCACTGCTAGTAACCGGTTCGCAACAGTTCGTGTTGACACTTATGCGCTCACAAACCCTCGTATCTTTGCTGTGGTAGCTGTACGGTCTGCCACTGCTGCCCTTACAATACGACAATCCTGGCGGACGTCTGTGCTGCGTGGACGTCCAGAATGTGTGAGAATGTTCACGTGACCACTGATACCAGCATCGTTGCACAACGGACACAGCACGTCCGACTTATGTGGCAATTCTCCGAAAGGACCATCACGCCACTCGGAAGGCCACAATTTGACCCCTTTCAAACTCGCTCAGTTGGCTGTTGGAAGCACGAGTGCGTCCCCGTGGTATTGTACGTGCTTGCTTCACACGTTTGCACCACAATGAGCCGTATGGCTGTAAGCTTTCCCTATTAAATGGTAGACACAGATGGCGCTATGCCACTACGCTATCTGTTGGCGGACGACGTTGAAACCCTTATAAGTACATCTACTATCCCCCAGGTGGCTTCTGCCGTCATCGGATCAAAATCGACTTCGTCCTTTAAGATGACCTACTTTTTTCGGTAGTGAATTTGCAAATTCCATATCCTCGACACCGATTACATTTACATATTCTGCACGTCGCAACGTTGCAACTAATACATTGAAAACATTGATGAGATTTATTCACCTCATGATGCCAATGTACAATCCAAGACACTATCTCTTACTCTATCTACAACACCATACAGCTTGTGTATAGCATTTCACGAGACAACAGCTGAGTTTCGCATGAGAAACAATCATTCCATGCCGTTATGAGCATTCAGGGTCAAGTACATACCTTTTGAGTACTCTGAAATACTATTGTGAGGAATTTATCCCTGATGAATAGACATGCGTGCCATATATAATTTGTGATGAGAAAGCAATAGATTTACATGCCTGTAGATTAAGATCATATTAATGGCCCACTATGCCGAATTTCACTGTTAACGGATCATTCAGTGCCGAGTAAGGGTAAATAAAGTATTAGAATCTGACATGAGCGCCATCTACAATTTATCAAAAATAACATTCTGATTAGGTTATACTGCAGTAGTAGTCGTTTATTCATAGTTCACAGAGATCGTGTCATTCCCTGACGAGTTAGAGGAATTCATCCCTGAAGAATTGGCATACGCGCGATCTATAATTACAGATTCTATAGATCTATATGTAATCTATCTGTTGAAAGGAATCGCCCCAGCATTTGCCTGGTGGTAAAATTCGTAAACCATGAAAACTATTTTCAGGATGGCCAAGGTAGGTGCGAACCCACGCTCTCCTGATGCCAACAAGGAATAATCTAGCGCGTTTCACTGTCAGCCACTATGGCTGGTTGAAATAGTGTGTAATGTCAGAATTGCATTAGTCAAGGACGTATGAGCGTGTTTCCTTGGTGAGGAGTTTCTGACTTACGACTGATGACCAGAATTATTTCTGTCCATCTAAACAATGGTTGGGCAAGGGGATTGAATAGAGGTGGGAGTGGACTGTATATTCACCGGGGGATGACGTGGAGAAACCATGGAAAACCAATTGTAAGATGGCTGAAATTGGGATTCGGATCCACCTTTCTATATTACTATCAAATTGAAAATGGGAGGTCCAATGATAAGTTGCATCATCACCTTGGTTGGACTGTTAGCTCATTCCCCTTAAACAACGGAAATTACTATTAACATAGCCTATTTCATGACCAGTAATGAGATTTAAACATTGTAGGGGACACGTTATTGTCGATTTTAAATGAACAAGTAAACATAATGTGTACGGTACATAAAATAGCATCAAAATTCCCCTCATTTTACTGTAATTGCATTGGTTAGAGTAAAAAAATTAAAAAAGGTGATCAACTCTCATAATTGCAAATCTGTGTAGCTGTTTTGTTGAAGCATTGCCCACCATTATGGTACGCTGATAGAGCTCACCTTATGCAGATGTGGCCAAATAGTTATTCTACTACCCAGCTCTTTACCGAAAGTCACTCCAGAGATGATTCATGAAATAGTCGGTAGAGTTTGCGCCCATTTACACTGTAAAAATGAGCAAACATTCAATAAAATAATTGTATTTAGAAATGAGGTGTTCTTTTCATGTGATTAATGTTGATGTTACTGAATTATACGTGTTTATGAACAGTGGATGTCCACATAATTTGAAAATTAGTAGAGTATCTTACACGTATGCCTTGTCATCCTGAACAGAAATATATCAGTGCAGTATAATTAATATATGTTGAGATCATTGGATTGAGGGATGGATCGTTTTCAAAAAACACCGGCATAACAAGAATGTTGCTGAATCAAAGTATCAGAAAGACATGAAATCGCTAAGAAGCTGAACAAGTAGTTCCATGAAGAATTATACAGCATATTTTCATATATCCTACGTATGTCAATTGCCTCTATCAACATACAAAATTTCAGTTTGATTGCTGTAATAGATTCGTAGACATTGAGAACCGTCTAAATATTTCGGATGGTCGCCATGTTGGATTTTTTAAATATGTAGGCCATACAGTTATGCACTATTACACGATTGTGTAGGTGTAGTATTCAAACTTCAATCGCATGATTAGGACACAAGAAATGAAAACCAGATTTTGAAATTTGGCACAGCTGTCATCTGGTGGTTATGAAAACAATTGAAATAAATTAGATGCCAGTGGATTAAAATTTGTATAAGCATTTACCATACCAAGCTTTACTGCACTCTGATGGTAAAATCGCGAGAAACGTCCATTTAAATATTTATATTTCACGTCGATGCCATGTTGGATTTGTGCTCACCAGGTTATTGAAAGTCCAATGGGTGAACTTTTGTTCATAGCCTCTATCAACACACAAAATTCGAGTTAGATTGTTATCATTGATTAATTGATATTTGCGAACCGTCTATATATTTGGGGCAGATGACCTCGTAGTTCTGCCCCTTGAAACCTCAATAACTAACTAACTAACTAACTAACTAACGTCTAAATATTTCGGATGGTCGCCATGTTGGATTTTCATATATTGATATCGCGCCAGGAGATGGCAGTTGGGTTTGAACTGCAGATGTCTTCCCACTCGCTGCGTATCGTGCATTCCAAAAACTACTTGCTTCACTCACTATGCACATTCCTTCTTTCAATGGCTGCGTGTCGTCTGCTGTGATATTAACCATTGGCATGCGGGAAGCTGATATATTTAGGTTTTTAATAGGTGAGCCGCACATGCGTACTGCAAGACGCAGTCGCAGCGTGTTGAAGTGCCATCTTCTGGCGCGAAGACAATATGTAGGCCATAGAGTTATGTACTATTAGATGACCGATCTTTGCGTAGGTTCATTATTCAAACATTCAATTCGATCGCATGATTAATGCACATGAAATAGAAAGTTCATTTTAAAATTGCGCACAGCCGCCATCTTGAGGTTATTTGAACAAATGAACTGTATTAGATGCCAGTGCATTACAACGTATAAAACATTTACTGTACCAAGCTTCATTGCGTTTGGATGATTAAATCGCGAGAAACGTCTATTTAAATGTTTCAAATTCACTTGGCCGCCATATTGATTTTAGTTAACAGGTTTTTGATTGTCTCATAAGTGAACATCTAGTAGCGCCCTTTATCACCGTACAAAATTTCGGGGTGATATCAGTAATAGTTTCGGAGATATAGAATGCCAGTGAAATAATTGGCACAGCCGCCATGTTGGATTGGTTAGAAGTAATAAAATTTGAACGGTACGGTGAGAGTCGGCCAAAATTGTACTATGACCTTACCGAGTTTCATTGAAATCGCTCCAGCCGTTTAGAAGTTATTAGGGGCGGAGGGGACACACACACACATACACACGGACAAAAGGTGATCTCATAAGCCTATTTTTTCATAAATGAAAATAGGCTAAAAATAGACGTCTTCCAGCTCTGAGTGATTGTAATCAGTATATCAACAAGTAGTTCCATGAAGAACTAAATAGCCTATTTTCAGAAATCCTAATTATGTAAATTGCCTCTATCAACATAAAAAAAATCAGTTTGATTGCTGTAATCGATTCGAAGATATTGAGAACCGTCTAAATATTTTGGATGGCCGCCTTGTTGGATATTTATATATGTAGGCCATAGTGTTATATACCGGTACTATTAGATGAAGATTATCGCGTAGGTTTATTATTCAATTTGCAATCACATGATTAGGACATAAGAAATTAAAAAACGAGATTTTAAAATTTCGCACAGCAGCCATCTTGAGGTTATTAAAACAACTGAAATAAATTAGATGCCAGTGCATTAAAATTTTCATTCTGAAAGTAGCATTTACCATACCAAGTTTCACTGCGCTCGGATCGATAAATTGCGAGAAATGTCCGTTTAAATACTTAAATTTCGCGTCGCTGCCATGTTAAATTTGTGCTCACCAGGTTATTTTAAGTCCCATAGGTGAAATTAAGATACAAGCCTTTATCAACATACAAAATTTCAGTTTGATTGCTGTCGTAGATTAATAGATATTGAGAACCGTCTAAATATTTCGGATGGTCACCATGTTGGTTTTTTATATGTAGACCATAGAGTTATATACTATTATATGACGATTTTTGCATAGGTTCATTATTTAAGCGTTAACTTTGATCGCATGATTCGGACACAAGTATAAAAACTTAATTTTAAAATTTCGCACTGCCGCTATCTTGAGGTTTTGTAAACAATTGAAGTAAATTCGATGTCAGTGCATTTAAATAAGTATATACATTTGCTGTGCCATGATTCACTGCGCTTGGATGGTTTAATCGAGAGAAATGTCCATTTAAATGTTTCGAATTCCCTTGGCCGCCATGTTCGTTTAGTACTTAACAAGGGTTTGGAAAGTCACATAGGTGTACATTTAGTACGTTAGTCTCCGTTATCACCGTGAAAATGTTCCGGGTGACATCAGTAATATAGTAGTTTCGGAGATATAGAACAGTTGTGAAATATTTCCCACAGCCACCATGATGGATTGGTTCGACGTAATAAAATTTAAAGGACACGGTCGAGGTCGGACAAAATACGAGGGTTGGGAAAAAGTCATGGCAACTTTTTTTTTTTTTTTTTTCATGAAGATACCAGTCCGATTGGAAACTGTGACATATACAGACGAAAGGACAAGGTGTGAACAATAAATAGCACTGAAATATCGTCACACACTAATTTAATTTATTGCGGTAGTATACAGGGCAGAACCAATTCCATTCCTTTTGCCAACACGTGGCGAGGAAGACAGGTCAATTGCAGAAGATAGAATTATTAGATCAGAGTTCGATGAAGCTCTAAAATCAATATCCATGGGTAAAACACCAGGTATTGACAATGTTCCTGCCGAACTAATCAAGAATAGTGGGGATAGTGCACTTGAATGGATATTCAAATTGGTAGCAAGAATTTTCGAAATAGGTAAATGGCCTCAGGAGTTTTACACCAGCATCATCATTCCAATTCCAAAGAAGACTGTACCAGTTGAATGTAGTGACTATCGGACCATTAGTCTCATCCCCCATGCATCAAAGATACTTCTGCAGATTTTAAGGAAAATGATGGAAATATACATCGAACAGCATCTAGACAACTCTCAATTTGGTTTTCGAAAGAATATGTCTACACGTGATGCTATCGGGTCCTTGCGATGTCTTGGAGAAAAGATGTTAAGTGTAAACAGAAACCTTTACGTGTGCTTTGTGGACTTCGAAAAAGCATTTGATAAAGTCAGCTGGCACAAGCTGTTTCCTCTTCTGAATCAAATAGGTTGTCCCCATCGATTAATCAGATTAATATTTGATCTGTATATAAATCAAACTGCTGTTGTTCGGCTTGGAAATGACGTATCAGAACCCGCTAAGATCCGCAAAGGTGTGCGACAAGGGTGTTTGCTGTCCCCTGGACTGTTCAATGCCTTCGCTGAAGCTATAACTAAGTGGGCTTTGAAAGGTTCTAATATGGGAGTGAAAGTTGGTGGAAGACTTATCCTGAATATTAAATTTGCTGATGATCTGGCATTACTTGCAGTAAATCCGCATACACTAACAAACATGTTGCAATGTTTAAATGATACAGCTACAGAATATGGAATGAAAATCAATTTTAAGAAGACCAAGATTCTGGTGATAAGTAAGCATCAACACGAACTAAATATTACCATAAATAAAGAACCAGTACAACAGGTCAATCGTTTTAAATACCTTGGTCAGATCTTCACAAAAGACCTACGATGTGAAGTTGAAATCAGGAGCCGTATAGCCATGGCCAAGCAGGCATTCCGTGAAAAGCATTCTCTAATTTGTCAACGCTCGATGTCCCTCAGCCTTAGAAAACAACTGGTTAAGACCTACATATGGCCAGTTGCAATGTACTGCAGTGAGACCTGGTCAATGAATAGAGGTGACATTAAACGACTAGAAGCGTTTGAGATGTGGTGTTGGCGCCGAATGGAAAAGATCAGCTGGGTAGGGAAAATGACCAACATAACGGTGCTGGATCGAATAAAGGAAAAACGGCAAATGATCCGCCAGATATATAGAAGGAGATCCACCTGGCTTGGCCACAGGTTACGACATGGTGGCCTGATGATCGATATACTAGAAGGCAAAATACCTGGAAAACACCCTCGCGGGAGGCCACGGAACACTTTCATGAGATCTTTCCTACATAGCTCTGGCCTACGAAATTATGAAATGGTCAAAAGGACAGCACAAGACCGAACAACGTGGAGAAGACTCATTGTAGGGGCAGACCAGTCGCTTGACTGAAAAACATGATGATGATGATGTATACAGGGCAATATTGTAACCTGTTTTTATGGGGGGCTTTTACGCCACTGACACAAGTCAGATGGTCGCCATATATGTGAAATCAACGTGGCAGATATTGGGCCAAGTTTGTAAATTGTTAATTTTATTATTATTATTGTTATTTTTTTTAAATTTTCGGAGCTTCAAATATTTTGGAAGAAATGGATAGATTTTCTATATTATAGAAAATACGATCTATTTAATATTTTAAAATTACGCGACGTGAATATATGAGAATACGGAAGGCTAGGTTTTATATTCATTTAGGGTTTTGAGAGGGCTTGGTACATCTTGGATTCTACGGTCTAAATATAGACGCGCTACTCAATAACAAGTTGCGCAAGGGACTTTAGGGAACAGTTCTCACTGTGAAAACGTGAATTAGTGGAACGGAAATCTCTCCCGGGAAAACCAACTTGAAGAACGAAGAGGAGGCCAATCACGAGAAGAGGCGGGGCTCGTCGAATCGGAGAAGAACACGGAAGAGGAGCGCTGATTGGCGGACGCAGTCTCACGTCTTCATCTGAAAAAACGGAAGTTGTTGGAACAGTTGTCGCGGGATATAAGTACCCGGGCAAGCAACTAGAAAGGTGTTCATATACTATCACAATGTGTTAAGTTCATATCGGTATTACGGCGACGTGTAGGGAGCAGTCAGTTACGGGAATCTCTCCGTGTGTTCATTCGTCTTCGGACATTATAATTTCGTTCCATGGTGAACATAAAGCACTTTTCGCTGAGATATTCAATGGCAAATATTAGTCATGAATACGACGTGTACTGTAGTGACGCTGCAGGCAACGTAAGCGTGGCTAACGGATTCTGATCCACCGCTCCAGCACATTTCGAACTTTCGCATTATTCGTCGCTTCGCCGCTAAACAAGAAGAAGATGTCTTGCCACGCGGTTCTTCAAAACGCTTTCATCACGGGGGACGAAGAACTCTGTATGTTCGCTGGTAAGCCAACTGTCGCCTCATATTCAAGCTTTCAATTTTCTTGCGCTTAGTAATTTAAATTCAGTAAATTCATAGGTTTGCGTTTTAAGTAAATTTCATACTTCCAATTCTCATACGTTCATGTGGTATTTTAATTATTTTCTAAAGCTCTCTTTCGTATTTCTCATGATTACCGCAATGCCAATTTTGGTTATTAAATTCTTTTATTCAGATGAAGCCGTTCTTTCCAGTAGCTAGAACTATATTTAAGCCAAGCCTTTCTTCCACACAAATGATTCTAGGGTTGAAAATGGAATCTGGCCACGGCCTGATTTTAGGAGTTCTCGAGTGTTTCTTAATAGCTAGTTATTTCATTATACATTTTTAGGGTATAGCTTTATGTTGTGTCCTAATGGCGCCCAACTAAATTATCTAATGAACTCTGTAAGCATCTTTGCAAACATATAACGTGGTCAATCAGTGTAGGCCATATTTCATTTTATGTTACAAGAGTTTAACTTGTGTTGGTTCAAGCAAACTCCCAAAGGAGAACACGTTACACGTGTCCCCCAACAGTGAGGTCAATAGTGGAACGCATTACACTTGTCGCTACCAACGTGGGACGAAACCCGTAGATCATTTGTGGAAGGAGAATGGTCATATACATTTCTGTGCCTGTATTTTGGGAGTCTTTGGTGTATAAGTGTATCAGCATGGGTGATGAAGCAGAAATGAAATTGCGTAGTGGTCATCAGTTGGGAAGTGAGGGAGAGCAGAATCAGTCTGGTATAGGCCTAGAAAATGAAAATAGTGTAGGGATGTCGGAGGTAAATCCCCGTAACGAAGTAGTGCAGGAAAACAATGAAATAAGCCTAGAAAGCTTACTTCTACAGTTAATGCAACTGAGTAAGGAGAGTACTAATGCTTTAAATGAAAAATGGAACAAACCAATGCAAAATTAGAACAAAACAGTAGGGAAAGTAAGGAGATTACAGAAGCTTTAAACAAAAAATTAGAATAAAACAGTAGGGAAAGTAACGAGAGTACGGAAGCTTTAAACAAAAAAAAATAGAACAAAACAGTCAGGAAATGAGTGAAAAATTTGAACAAATTAGGGGTGAAATTAAAGGAGTGGTGGATGTGAAGGCTAACGAAATTATAGCGGATACAGATAGGAAATTAGGAAATGTGCAGGATGAGCTGAAGAATAGAATTAGTACTCAAGCAGAGAGTTTTAAGGAATTAGTTCAACTGGAAACTATGCAGGTTAGAAAACAATTGGGGGAGAAAATTGATAACATTCAAGTAGCAAAGTTAAAGAACAGTTGGGGGGGAAGGATTGAGAAAGTTAAAACAGAGATAATTTCAGAGGAAGAGGATTTAAGGCAACATAACAAAGAGAGCATAAGTAAGATTCAGGAAAAGCAGGACAAATTAAACGATAAAGTTGAGGCATCAGAAGGAAGTATTAGACTTACTGTGAATAGCATTGAAAGAAAGGCGGTAGAGAAAATTGCAGAATTGGAAAATAAATTAAAAGCTAGGATGAGGCAGGAAAGTAGCCAAAATAGAGCGGTCTACGTTGGCAGTACACATCGTGAAATAGAACTAGGCAAATTCAGTAATCGGCAGGGTTGTCCAATGGAGTTTATGAATGCTATCGAGAATAGGTTTAAGGAAAGGTTAGCGGATGGGCAGATTGAATGGTGTCAGGTGATAGACATTCTAGAACAAGCATTTGTGAGGGAAACGAAAAGCTGGTTTGCGGTATACAGGGGCAATTTCGCAGACATTGCAGATTTTAGAGCTAAGTTTTGCGACAAATTCTGGAACGAAGTGATACAATCACAGCATCGTGAGGGGGTAGTTTGTGGGAAGTATAACCCTAGAGGCAATCACAGCATGACCGAGTACGTTTTAGGGCAGGGGGATGGGTTAAAAGAGGAAAGTGATGAGGTGAGACTGTTATTAAGGCATTTCCCATATAGAATAAAGGAGGCAGCTTGTATCCAGAATGTAAAGACCATTTCTCAAGTGGAGAATTTGCTCAGTACATTCGATGCATTAGGAAGAGGTGGATATGAGGAAAATGTTGTTAGAAATCAGGGAAACCAGAATCATAGGCCTAACGATCAAAGGAGTTAGGAGGTACAAGGGAACAGTGGCGAGAGACAAAATTTCCAAAATAGGAGAAATACAAATAATACTAATAACCAAAATCAAAATAGAGGTAATGGCTATGGCCAACAGTATCAGGGTAGAAATAACGATCAACGGGCGAGGAACAACAACCAACGGGGTAGGAATTATGGTAATAATGGGAATTATAACCAGAACAGGGGTCAGGGAAGAGAACAGCATGGTGGTGGTAACAATCAGCATAATCCTGTGAACAATACACAGAACAATCAGACCAGCACAGTGGCGAGTATAACCCCTCAGAACCAGAGTAGTAATATAAACGAGAACCAGACTGCGATGTGAGGTCAGTTTCTCAGTATGTAAGATGCCCTGTGCTCACCCTCATACAGGATACCTATGACCTAAATGTTGAAGATGAATTATTACGTGAACTGAATGATGAATGAATTATTCAGGAAGTGGCTAGCAAAAAACCCATTATTAATATTAACGTGTCCGAGGCGCGAGCCGATGTTTTAATTGACAGTGGTTGCATGAAGAGTTGCATAAGTAGTGCTTTTTATGATAAAATGAGAGGAACTGGTGTAAATTTTGAAGAGATGCCAATTAAAAGTACGTTCATTATCACAGCTGTAGGGAAGAAATCTAAAGTCATTTCTAAGCAAGTTTTAGTAGACATCAATATTAATAATCACATAGAAAAGCAAATCTGTCTTGTTATACCAAATTTAGTGTTCAGTGTTATTCTAGGTTCGGATTGGTTAAGTAGGGTGTCTGGTAATATATGTTATGATGTAGGAAGTGTAAAATTTAATTGGAATAATTCTAATGTGGAAATAGCATTCAACGATCAAAGTCAGAGAAGTAGTATTTTGGGAGTAATTTGTTCTTTAAATAAGATATCGCCAGACGTAGAGCGGGATTCTCTAAGTTTTGTTGGCAGCCTAATCACGAACGGATGTCTAGAGGACTCGTTGCGCGATGCTGCATTTCAGAGGAACATAGATGATGAACAGTGTGTTCTGTTGTATGATGTGTTGATGAATAATGGTAGAGTTTTTGAAGATCGTATAGGTATGGCAAATTGCTATACGCATTCGTTGAATGTTATTGACAGATCAGTATTTACGGGCCACAGGTATCCTGTGCCTTTCGCTTATCAGAGTGCAGTTGAAGCACAAATTAACCAGATGCTTGAAGATGGCATTATAGAGCACTCAAACAGTCCATATGTTAATCCTTTATTACATTACCTAAGGCAGATGTTACAGTCCGTATTTGTTTAGACGCACGCTTAGTTAACTCTAGAATTAGTTCAGATCAGCTGAAGTCTATGTCTATAGAGGAATTGATGCAAACATTTGAGGGTAAGAAGTATTTCACATGCGTGGATTTAAGTTCCAGTTTCTGGCAAGTGCCTCTTATGTATGAAGATAGACCTTTCACAGCTTTTAGTCATAAATATAATCTCTACCAGTTTTGTAGGACACCTTATGGTTTAAAGAGTAGTTCAGCAGCTTTGATTAGGGCATTAAATATTGCATTAGGAGATGACACGGGGGATTTTGTAACCATTTACATTGATGACATGGTAATAAGTTCAAGGAGTTTTGAAGAGCATTTACATCATTTAGATATAGTATTCCAGAAATTAGATAAAGCAGGCTTTACGTTAAAACTGTCTAAGTCATCATCTTGTCAGTCTGAGGTGACATTTTTAGGGCACAGAGTGTCTAGTAGGGGGGTAACGCCAGAGGAAAGTAGAGTGAATAAGATACTCAACGCAGAGGTACCACAGAATGCCAAGCAATTAAAGTCTTATCTTGGAATTTGACACTTCTTTCGCGGATTCGTTCTTAAATATTCTGGGTTAGTAGAACCATTCAGGGATTTGCTTAAAAATGGAAATCGATCGAGGTGGGAGCCTAAGCATGATGAGGCATTTCAAGCGCTTAAGAAAGGTTTTGAGAAGGCAGTAGTGTTAAAATATCCGCTGAAAGACAGAGAATATGTAGTAATGACAGATGCCTCACACATAGGTATCGCAGGGGTGTTGTGTCTGAAATACGAGGAGGATAACCTACGTATTGTATCTTTAGCCTCACGAGAACTATCTGCAGCAGAGAAAAGGTACACCATTACCGAACTAGAGCTTCTTGGAATTGTTTCCAGCTTAGGAAAATTTAGGATGTATTTACTGTAGTAGTGGGGAAATTTGAAATTCACACAGATCACCATGCATTGCTGTACATGAGAACATGTAAACTCAGTTCTAACCGTGTAAGTAGGTGGATCCTGGCACTGCAGGAATACGAATTCACTGTAAAGTAGGACAATATACTTGCAGATATGCTATCAAGGGACACTAATTTAAGTAGGAATAATCCGCTGTTGAAAGCAGAGGAAGGTATTTTATTGTGTGCGTGTGTGGACAGTGGTAATAGGGCATCCTTACAGACATTTAAGAATATGTTAGTTGAACAGAGAGATGACGTGACTTTAAGGGAGCCACTTGCGAAATTAGAAGTAGGTGACGCAGAGTCTGTCAAAGTAGGCAGGTTCACATACAAAATTCAGGACGGCCTCCTTGCACGGAGATGTAGGAAGGATCGCTGGGCAATATGTGTTCCTACTGCTTTACGTGAGGAACTAATTTGGTTCATACATAGGGAACTGGACACTTTGGCTCCACCAATGTTTTCTATGAGATTGCTCATAACTTCATTTGGAAAAAGATGGGAAGGAATATTAGGAAGACCATAGATAAGTGTGACACCTGTCAGAGGAGTAAATATCCAGTTAAATATCTAGTGGGTGAAAGATCGGCAGTTCTCACCAGTAGTCCCGGTGAACTACTGTGTGTGGATTTATTTGGCTCTATCGTTAAAGGACAGTACGGCTACGAATATATATTCATAGTGATTGACGCATTCAGTAAATATGTCAAGCTATATCCGCTTAGGAAAGCCACGGGTCTTGCGTGTAGCCGACTGATCATTAATAAATATATACCTGAGTTTGGCATTCCGCTCAGGATATTATCTGACAGTGGACCACAGTTTACTGCAAAGAAATGGAGAACCAGTATGCAGGAAGCTGGTATTACACATGTTCATTCCTCTGTAAGATACCCCCAGGGTAATTCTGCAGAACGACCATTGAGGGAGGTAGCTCGTCTTTTTCGGACTCTGGTGCATGACAAGCATTCGGCTTGGGTTGGACATCTTCGCAAAGTCGAAACTTGGCTGAATTCTATCCAGCATGAGAGCACGAAAATGACACCGTACGAAGTTCACTTCGGAAAGAGACCACAGAATGAACTAGCTAGAGTATTGGGGTTAAATGAGGGAACACAACCGGGGATGGATTATATTGTCCAGTTGGCGAAACAGAATTTATCTAGATCAGCACTTAAAATAATTCGCCAACAAAAAGAAACAAAATTCGACCAATTCGAATTGGGAGACCGTGTTTTGCTACGGGTACCGAAACAGTCGAGTAAAATAGAAAAAGTCATGAGCAAGTTCTTCTATCTCTATGAGGGCCCCTTTGTAGTTACTAAACGTATTGGAAAAACTGCATATGTGTTAGAGAATCTTGAGGGTAAGCGGTTGTACGGGACGTATAACATTCATAGTCTACGAAAGTATGTGTCATAAAGTGAGTGTGTTTAGCTGGCGAGCCAGCCTATCAAATAAGTAAGTGTGGTATGTGGTGCGTGGGAGATCTGGTTTTCCAGGAAGGCGTATCAGAGGTCACAAAAGGGGGGGGGGGTAGAATATAAGTAATTGAGAGTTTTAAGGTACAGGGAAATATGACGGGATTGTCGGATGCTGTTGAGCACTAAAATGTCTCGATACACCAAGACCAGAATTTGGTAGCGCTGGTGAATTCCCATTTGTCTCCAAGAGATGGGCGAGCACTTGTACAGGGTATGTTTGCTTATGGCGTCCACGAGACAAAAGATGGGCCACCAGAAGGCTAGACAGTCCTTCATGAAACTCATACATAACAGCACACGTGACTTCTGTTTACGACCTAGCCATGCGAGATCGGGGAGTGTGGTGTTAAGCCACAGTGTGTACGATGTAAGTGACCTCGATATTCAAGATATATAAGTGTTATTTGAGTGTGGTGTAATCTAGGTCAGGTTCGCGAGGGGATGACTGGTCTGGATTGTGCACGGCTGACAGGGAGTGATTCTGGGAGGTATTTTTGCATATGTAAGGCACAGAAATGTATGGTGTTTTATATAGTGCTAGCTTCTTGCTTGTTTTATTTCAGAAACTTATGTAATTAATCCGCTCTAAGAGTGATTGGGTATGAAGTTCACGAGGTGTATCCACGATAGTGATCGTGAGATATAGTGATAAAGTGATAAATGCCAGACGGCAGTGACAACCACCTTAATTAAAATAGATCAGTGGATTGCATAGAACACATGATGCGTGTGAAATAAGTGTGCTATAAATGTACATAGGGAAATACACGTATGACTGTCTATCTTTCCCACACATAGCTTGTTGAAGGAGGCGGAAATATCCGCAGAAACATTACATAACAACATTGGACTAATTGCTAAGGACAATTTAATTGAAACGGACTTCAATGCATAAAGCATAGAGAAAATGATGAGTGTATATATATTTATGTGTAGTGTGATATAATGGTTATAATTTGTACTTTTGGATGGGGATTTTGTGAACGTGTCTGGGATAATCACGTAATTTATCGCAGTTACGACAAATTACATGATAATCCGAGGCGAATGTAACCTGTTTTTAAGGGGGACTTTTACGCCACTGACACAAGTCAGATGGTCGCCATATATGTGAAATCAACGCTGCAGATATTGGGCCAAGTTTGTAAATTGTTAATTTTATTATTATTATTGTTGTTAATTTTTTTAAATTTTCGGAGCTTCAAATATTTTGGAATCAATGGATAGATTTTCTATATTATAGAACATACGATCTATTTAATATTTTAAAATTACGCGACGTGAATATATGAGAATACGGAAGGTTAGGTTTTATATTCATTTAGGGTTTTGAGAGGGCTTGGTACATCTTGGATTCTACGGTCTAAATAACAAGTTGCGCAAGGAACTCTAGGGAACAGTTCTCACTGTGAAAACGTGAATTAGTGGAACGGAAATCTCCCCCGGGGAAAACCAACTTGAAGAACGAAGAGGAGGCCAATCACGAGAAGAGGCGGGGCTCGTCGAATCGGAGAAGAACACGGAAGAGGAGCGCTGATTGGCGGATGCAGTCTCACGTCTTCATCTGAAAAACGGAAGTTGTTGGAACAGTTATCGCGGGATATAAGTACTGGGGCAAGCAACGAGAAAGGTGTTCATATACTGTCACGATGTGTTAAGTTCATATCGGTATTACGGCGACGTGTAGGGAGCAGTCAGTTACGGGAATCTCTCCGTGTGTTCATTCGTCTTCGGACATTATAATTTCGTTCCATGGTGAGCATAAAGTATTTTTCGCTGAGATATTCAATGGCAAATATTAGTCATGAATACGACGTGTTCTGTAGTGACGCTGCAGGCAACGTAAGCGCGGCTAACGGATTCTGATCCACCGCTCCAGCACATTTCGAACTTTCGCATTATTGGTCGCTTCGCCACTAAACAAGAAGAAGATGTCTTGCCACGAGGTTCTTCAAAACGCTTTCATCACGGGGGACGATGAACTCTGTATATTCGCTGGTGAGCCAACTGTCGCCTCATATTCAAGCTCTCAATTTTCTTGCGCTTAATAATTTAAATTCAGTAAATTCATAGATTTGCATTTTAAGTAAATTTCATACTTCCAATTCGCATACGTTCATGTGGTATTTTAATTATTTTCTAAAGCTCTCTTTCGTATTTCTCATGATTACCGCAATGCCAATTTTGGTTATTAAATTCTTTTATTCAGATGAAGCCTTTCTTTCCAGTAGCTAGAACTATATTTAAGACAAGCCTTTCTTCCACACAAATGATTCTAGGGTTGAAAATGGAATCTTGCCACGGCCTGATTTTAGGAGTTCTCGAGTGTTTCTTAATAGCTAGTTATTTCATTATACATTTTTAGGGTACAGCTTTATGTTGTGTCATAATGGCGCCCAACTAAATTTTCTAATAAACTCTGTAAGCATCTTTGCAAAACATATAACGTGGTCATTCAGTGTAGGCCATATTTCATTTTATGTTACAGGAGAGTAACTTGTGTTGGTTCAAGCAAACTCCCAAAGGAGAACACGTTACACTTGTCCCCCAACAGTGAGGTCAATAGTGGAACGCATTACAATATGGCTTTCACGGTGCAAAAGAATGACAACACAGTACACATACAGTTGACATGACAAACCTGGGCCTAAAGACCCTCAAAGTAGTCCCCTGCTACTGTCACCACACGCTGCCAACGATTTGGGAGGCGCTGAATGCCATCTGCCTGAGCATTTGCCGCACCATGTGTGAATCGGGTCACTTGTTGGTGCATAGCATTAGCAATGTCCTCTCGTGTTGCAAACCGCCTACCACGTAGTGGTTCCTTAATCATTCGAATAAGATCAAAGTCACAGGGAGAAATGTCGGGAGAGTACGGTGAGTCCTCCTATTCTTCCCATCCCCAACGTCGCAGTAGCTGCCCTACACACCCTGATTTATGTGGTCTTGCATTGTCGTGCAGGATTATTGCACTGTCCACTAGATCCGGACGTTACTCCCAAACGCCACGTCCTACCTATCGCACCAGGAAGTCCCTATAGTCCTGTGTGGTCACTGTTTTGCCATGTGGAACAAAGTGGCAAACAATGACACCCCTGACGTCATACGCGACGATCGCCATCAATTTTGCTGGGGAAGGATTCTGACGGAACTTCTGCCTCCTTGGTGATCCAGCATGTTGCCACTCCGCGGATCGACGTTTCAGTTCTCGTTCGTATGCCCTGGCCCAAAATTCATCGATGACGATTATCCGTGACAAGAATTGATCGCCGTCCTGTTGCCAGCATGCAAGGTGGTCGGACCATATTGCATAGTGCACCCACCTTTGAACTTCCGTCAGTGCGTGCGGTACCCACCGCGATGCGATTTTGCGTAGTTGCAGCTCATTACGCAAGATCCTGTGGACGGTGCGTTTCTCGATGCCACTTGCACTCTTTAACTCCTGTAGCGTCCATCGACTGTCTTTTTCCAGGAGCTGCTCGATGACGGCACGTGCCACGTCGGTCCGCACACTGACAGGTCGTCCCGAACGCTGCTCATCACCGGTTGATACACGACCTTGCTGAAACGTTTCTACCCACCGTGCTACTGTACGGTATGGTAGGGCATTATTCCTAAGGGCTTCCACTAATTCACTGTGACATTCCATCGCATTTCTCCCTCGGAGAACGGCTATTTTGATGTAAGCGCGCTGCTCAACACGGGTTACTTCTATCTCGCACGACACTCACTGATTTCACAGCCCACGATGCGCTACTACCAGCTATCACAGAGCCATCTGTTGTTCTGCATACACACTATGCCTGCAGACCTTGCACACGACACATATACGTTTGTGACCAACCCTTGTAGTACTACAGTATGTCCTTATCGAGTTTCATTGAAATCACTCCAGCCGTTTAGATTTAATTAGGGAGATACACATACGCACTCACATGGATAAAAGGGGATCTCATAAACCTATTTTTTCATAAATGAAAATAGTTTAAAAAATAACAGACAAAAGTAGTTACGTTAGGTATTTTTGAGGCAAATGGCAAAAGAACAAGGGTTTTTTTTGGGCTTCAGAAATTGAAACAAAACAAAGGTTTTGAGAAAAGCATCCAAATGACAACCGGCTCCGTTGACCGAGAGCACTAACGCGCTAGCTCGTGTTTTGCTGGTATCCGGAGAGCGTGCGACTTCCTTCCAAAATCCCTTCCCTGATCCTTTCTTAATTAGACCCAAGTTAGCGGTCGCCTGGGCGATCGGCCAGTCACCATCCCCAATTGTATCTGCTGACAAAGTGTGTTCAGCTCCCAGACACCGTCCTTGAGACGGTAGAGGAATGATCAATCGCAGAGTCGTGTTTGAAGCCAATCTGGGCGGATAAGCGATTTTAAAAATCTAAATGGCTATTGAGCTCGTGTTATCAAACTTATACTTCAAAAGTGTAAAGAAATAGGGTTTTCTAGAAATTCCCATTCCAGAGCGCCTGTTCCAGGTTCTAGTTTCAAGTTCCCTATCCCTGGTTCCTGCTTCAGGTTCCCTGCTCCAAATTTCCTGTGCAAGGATCCGGGTTCCTGTTCCCGTTTCAAGTTCCCTGCTCCAGGTTCCTATTCCGGGCCTTCTCGCGCTGCAAGAATGAAATATGTATGTTCTAGAGCGTAGTTTTAAGTTTCAAAAACACCCGCAAATGATTGGGTTTCACTGGCGAGGTTTGATGATAATAATAATTATTATTATTATATTTGTTTTACGTCCCTTTTAGAGACGCCGGGGTGCCGGAATTTTGCCCCAAAGGCGATTTGAATGTGCCAATAATTCTTCTGACACGGCTCCCTCACAATTGCGCACCCTCAAATGTCAACTGACAGCGTCATGATTCGATCCAGTAACCTTAGGAACAGCAGGCGAGAACGTTACGCTGCGCCACGAAACCAGGAGTCCTATGCCCTACTCATTGAACACGAGGTGACCTCGCATACCGCCCCTGTGGCGTCCCACTTAGCTTCGCGCTGCGTGTGAAAACGAATCGCTCCACAATTTCAAAAGAACTTCTTGTCTTGGCGCTTGGGGTTTGGCTGGCGAGGTGTCAGTCCGGAGTCCCATGCCCTACTCATTGAACCACGAGGTGACCTTGCATACCGCCCTACTGAGCTTCGCGCTGCGTTTGAGTGCTAATCGCTTTAAGTTCCAAAAGAACTTCTGGTCTTGACGCTTGGGCTCGAACAAGCGAGGTTTGAGCCCGGAGTCCTATGCCCTACTCATTGAACCACAAGGCAACCTTGCATACCGCCCTACTGAGCTTACGCGCTGCGTGTGAGTGCTAATCGCTTTAAGTTCCAAAAGAACTTCTGGTTTTGACGCTTGGGCTCGAACTAGCGAGGTTTGAGCCCGGAGTCCTATGCCCTACTCATTGAACCACAAGGCAACCTTGCATACCGCCCTACTGAGCTTCGCGCTGCGTGTGAGTGCTAATCGCTTTAAGTTCCAAAAGAACTTCTGGTTTTGACGCTTGGGCTCGAACTAGCGAGGTTTGAGCCCGGAGTCCTATGCCCTACTCATTGAACCACAAGGCAACATTGCATACCGCCCTACTGAGCTTCGCGCTGCGTGTGAGTGCTAATTGCTTTATGTTACAAAGGAACTACTGGTCTTGGCGCTTGGGGTTGGGCTAGCGTACTGAAGTGGCCACATCCTCAGTTTAACTCCGAAGGTGACACTCGACTGTTGAAAATAAGAATGTCTCAGAAGCAAGAATGCAGTGAATCACAACACCTTTCCAAACTGTCAAATAACTGGCACGCCACTTTTGTACCTGTCAATTCGGAGGTGTCACAATAGAGATGAATGATTCTCCCTCCTTGAACACTGACAGAGACACAAGCATGCTCCAGGGTAGTTGCGTACGTCATAAAAGCTACAGCATTCTTGGGCTGGTTGTAGCCTAAGCAATCTTTAAACCGAACAGTTCGTGGAAGACCACTGCCGTTTCATTTGCATGAACACTCTTTTATAATTTGTGTTCAGTTTGTACACCATACGATCTTTGGCGCATGTCATTTGGCCTTTGTCTCTTCCAACAACTCGTTATCAATAGGTATATCAGCTCCGCGCATTTGATGCATGTTTGTTGATAAACACGGTGTAAGGGTGTGCATTTCATGTGAAGTTTTCATTATTGGCATTATAATTATCTGTCGATTTGTCTTTAAAACCCGAAGTTTTGTAGTAAATTTTGTGATGTTTCTAGAATATTCCTGATTTCTCGATTGTTTTTAACAAGTCACGTAAATCCTTATTTACATGGCCTGAAATTGCTTGTGTTTATATTTGAAGGTGTTTTATGCTCGGCTTTGAGCTGGGCAGTGCAAATTGAGCGAAACTTTCGATCTCTTGAGAATTCTCCCTAAAAGTGACAATTGCATTCCGTTTACATATCGGAACCCGGGTTCTAGGTGGGCTAGTGACGTCTATTCGAGGCCAGCCAGGCTGCAATATGTTAGTGAACGGATGATATATCCGAAGGATGCCGCAATCTCCAATGATTTCTGCTGGGCATTTCATGAAGTGTACTGGACAGTTTTGTTGGACATATAATGAAATTTTCATCCATTTCATGGTGTGTAACATCTGTGCTTGCTTTTCAAGAAGTGGACTAAATACTGACCACATGGTGATTGAATTATTTAGAGTGCTAGCGTTTTGTGAAGTGCCTAAACTTTTCAAGAAATGGCTAATTTCACAAACGGGCAACGTTCTTTAAGAAAGAATAGTACGTAAATAACGATTCTTCTTACTCAGTGTTAAACCTTCAAGGAGATCTATGATTATCAACTTACCTAGTCTTGGTTACGTTGTAGTGTTCCAAGAACCAAGTCCGTGCAACCAACGAATGTCGGCTGGACGTTGCTGTTTCTTAAAATATGGTAGGCCTATTACGAATACCAAATGAACTCTACAGTAGAATCACACAACAGACTACTTCGTTGTGTAGTGACTAACATTCCTGGCTATCACTCTGGAGGTCCGGTTTCGATTTCGCACTCTGACGAGAAAATACTGATCTAAGTGCGGAACGGGGTACACTCAGCTTCCCACCTCAACCATCCTAGAAGTGCATTCCCACTTTTACTCCAGACATATCACGGGATGGTGCCTAACGTACGGCCTCTTACGAACATACCCGCAATTACAAATGCACACGCTAATACAGCCAACACAATAACACAGTTTGTCAAACAAATTCTACACAAACCCAAGCACACTGGAATTAATGACCACGATGTCGCAATCAACGTCAGCAGCAACATATCACAAGTAACATGCTTATTTTACGTGGATGACAATATAGAAATCTGCATGAATAAGCTGAGGTCAGCCGCCTATACCTACCATATCACTAGCTCCTCTTTAACGAAGGGTGGGGAGAATTCTCGAGCAACTGGGGAGTAATCCTTGTAATTATTGAGCTACACGGTCCATAACGTATCCCCTCCCTGCGAGAAGAACTAAAAGGTCATTTACCCTTCTCGTTGGTAATTAACATCAAGGATTAGCACTCTAAGGAACAGGAAGAGAAGCAAATGTAGTTAACACTTGGCCAATATGTACTTTGATCTCATGGTGAAGCTGTACAGTGTCACCTGGGATGGTGTTTGTCATACCCCTGGATGTAAGCATAGTTACCAATCAACTGAAAATCCACCAATCTCTATCAATTTTGAATTTTAAAGTATTGATCTCTCGAAAATCTGGTTCGAAGGAAACGGTCATCTCGATCAGGAAACATGTATTTTGCTTGCTATGAATTTGGTGACATTTCTGAGTATGACTATTTTACATACTGCAGTTATACAGTATTATCAGAGGAATCACTCCTCAAGTGGTGAGGCAAGAAACCTAGAAATAATGTGAAAGTGGCATTGGGTACACCCATCTTATAATCAAGTCGATGTACCATTTTTTTAAAGTCTCCATTTCTACGTCCCACCCGCGACGTAGCCGTGCTCCTTAAATCGTACACCACCGTCGTGAGGGCAGCTTAACAAGTCCGGAGACCGCAGGTTCGAATCCCGGCGTTGATAGTGATTATCCTGAGTGTGGTTTTCCCCCGGGGTATTCCACACTCACTCTAGGCAAAAAGCTGGGATATTACCTTACTTCAAGTCCAGGAGCACCTACCTCATCCCTGTCCCTAATACGAATGCACTCACTACTACAGTCAACACATAAATACAGGTTATCAGACTGTCTCGCTTGCTGTGGTGTGGTGGGGGTAGAGCTGGTGGCAGCCACCGTGGCACGAGTTGGTCTGGCCTGATCTAGGAGGTAGGCCTACAGTACGGACTGTATTTCAGTGTAAGAATAATCAACTCGAAGACGTTTTGGAAATAGATTGTAAGGCACAAAGGTAACAATTTAACATGGTATGCAAGATTATTTATTTACTTGTCTAATTTAAGCATGCGGTTTTATGCGACTGTTAATCTCTCGTTCATCAATCCCAGGACCTCCTCTGTACGTGGAATACGAAGCACTGGGCGTGATATTTCACATCATAAATCCCACATATAAGGAGTGTTCAAATGAAAAGGTACGAATCGTCGTAAAACCAAAACCGGTTGATATTTGAATATGACGCTTTGGGATAACATGGGCCGACATCTAGGAGATGTAGTGTCCGGCGTGGTAGTGCGCAAGCGTCGGCGCACACACACTCACGACGCAGAAGAGAAGCTGACATTTGGACGTTCCTTCTCCTCCAGTTGAAGTTGAAGCAGCAGCAGTGATGACGTTCACGTTGCACAGTTCGACAAGTAAGGAGCAGAGAGGTGTCATCAGATTTCTGCCTGTAGAAGGCCTGGACTGTTCACGAAGGGCGTGATTCTGCTCCATGATAACGCTCGCCCACACGTCTCTCACGTCACACAAGGTGTATTGGCCACGTTCAAGTGGGAGCAACTTGAGCAACCGCCCTTCATCCCGGACTTGTCACCCTGCGACTTCCATCTGTTTGATCCGTTAACAAACATAACAAGGGAAAACGTTTCCAATCGGACAACGAACTAAAAAACACCGCACAGGATTGGCTCCTGTCACAACCACAAGACTTCTGGAAACAGGGAATCTTGAGGCTACTGAAGCAATTGGACAACTGTGCACAGGCCTGTGGTGATTACGTTTGAATAGCGAATAAATTGTACCCACAGTATCGTTTCGAACCTTTTCATTTGAACACCCCTCATACATTAACCGGGAATCGTACCTGGTCCAGCTTGGTGGGAGGAAAGCAGCTTGTCCGCTGCACCATCACGCTCCCTACTCGTCTAATTCAATGCAGTCATAATATGCATGTTTTCATAGTTATGTAATGCCTGTGGTGTGTGAGTGTCTGTGTGTATTGGTATAGGCTTACTGATTCAAGCAAGCAGCAAACACGCAGGCCTGTTCCCGAAGATATACTGTTTGTGTACGCTCCGCTTCTCGACATGTAAAATCCATTGCATAACTCTGATTCGTGGTTTCAAGCGTTCATTTAACATTCTACCATAATGGATCTCTTGGAACATGTTATTACTTCTACGGCATTACAGGCATGTGCATTATAACAGTATGCAGCAATATCACGTTTGTCGAATGGTCTTATCTCTTTGCTGTGAGGTTGGTTTTCCTTTGAAGGATTACGTCGTATTATGTTGCTACTGTACTGCATACTGTTTTACTATACTCTATACTGTAGAGGACAAACAGAATAATATCACCCTTACGAATCGGCGATGTCAAATTTATGGCATATCTTCGTGGATTTTAAGGGGCTGGTGAACCACCTGGTATATTTTGTGTACGTATATAATATATACACATATAATAAGATCAACGCTGTCATTTGATAACCCAAACATTTATCTAACTAACTTAACAAAGTCATTGTGAAATCCACAACGCTCTCTTGTAATGGTAGAAGTGTATAGTCTATCAAACAGGGCCAAGTATATTTGCTTAATGGTTTAACATTTTAATCAGCTTACAAGAGAGATGAGTAAACAAGCTTACTATATGATTATCCTGTCATAAATTAAGGAGACAAATGTCCTCTTTATTAAGTAGGGTATTTATCAATTCACCATTCTTAACAATTACTGAATTTAATTTTGCATTGTTTAATCATGTCTACAAAAACTATATAAGGGTCTTTAATTTTAGTGCGGCGAGTATATCGACAAAGACAAGAACTGTCATATTTTCAATATCAAGTCTATATCCAAGTTCAGTTGTAATACAAAGACGATTTACCTCTTTTAATAAAGAGCAAAAGGCAGTTTTAAATAACGGGGGTAGTGGAGCTAGTGTTATCGATTCGCGTCACTACTTCAATTTAGACATTCGCTAGTTTGTTTTCCATACTAAGTACCAAAATGTTCAGCTGGTTGAGTTGGCTCGGCGCTCAAAGTCAATTATAGTTGTTTATGACATATTGTGATAGATGTTTTCTATTCACCGAGGAGAATAATATAACAGGTGCTTTCCAAATTGTCTCTTCATCGTAAAGATAATTGTTTAAGAATGGAGAATTAGTCAATGTTCCTCCTTGTGGCTGATATTCTGTATACAGGTCAACGTATAAACACCAGGAGGTGAATCCTGCATTGGAGGGGAAAGAGATCGAGGGAAATTGCCCAACATGGCTATTGTCGTTCCGAATACGCAATCGTACTAAAGACAGCCTAGAATCAACTCACACCTCCTTACCTAACGCTCTTGCCGTACGTCACACTGCAATGCATTGCTTCCACTTCCTTCACAGCTGCCATATCTCACTAACATAAATATTTATATCCCATGTGAAAATATTATGTTTACAAGTACACTTAAGTCATTGCAGCATTTCAGATCCTTAACCACTTTCAATAAGACGTTTTTCATTTCGCTTGTGCGATGTTTCCTGCAAGCGCAAGGCCATGTGCCTTGTGTGTCTACTCTCCCTCCCCGTCAACACTGATCTCAGAGGTGTCATGTTCTTTTGTTTCAGTCCAGAAGGAAATGAAACAGCTGCCACGCTGTCAAAACAAAAGTAAATGCATTTGTCGTTAGTCGTACGTACGATGTTACTTCTTGATATTATACTGTATAACGTCGCTTTAATTTCAGGCGTGATGCTTGTCATTGTGGGAGAATCACAGTAAAGGTGAATGGCTAAATGTTCATGTTGCCTCATTTAGGGACATGGGCATCGTAGTCATCAGCCCCGTTCACTTGAGTGTGTGTGAAATATTTATATGTAATTGTGGTGTTTGTATTTGCATATTTGCTTTTTACTGAATCTAGAATTGGGAAGGAGGTGGCCATGACCATACACTAGGAACCATTCCCGCATTTTCATGGCAAAGAAGTAGGAAACCACGGAACACCACTTCTGAGATATTGAGGTTGGACTCGAACCCCATATTCTACTCAGTTATCTTCACAGTGATCAATAGATGTCATTCCTGGCTTCAAATTAGAATTAAATTTCTTGGCAGGGATGACCGAAAACAACGCTAGCCATGACATCACAAGACATACAATGGTTTGAATACGGGCTATGGTGACGTTCGGTGTTCATCCTGTGGGCGTTCCACACTCACAGCTTGTTGTGAAGACACACGTGGTCATTGGAGTCTGAGCAAATAGCTCGCTATGATAGTTCAGTGCTCAAGGTGGCCATTATTCTGAACTCTGAAAACACGTTTCGTCAAACAAGGTCACTTTTGTGGATCCAGTGGTGTTAGTGTGCGTTACTCTTAACTTTGTTACGAACCGTGGTGTTTGACTTACTTTGAAAGGCAGAGGAATGCGTGGATATCGCACTGAACACCCAAGCACACGTGGCTACATGACCACGATATCTCAAAGTCACTGATGAATCAAAAACTACAATAACAACAACCCTTAATAATGAAAACTGAACGAATTGTGTAAAACGAGCTGCTAGTTTTCTCGCCAACTGAACTGTAAATGAAACTTCATGCAGTACTGAACTGGCCGTGTGAGAGGCCTCTTAGTTTGACAGGGTAGGCCTGTTCGAAGAGAAGTCGCCGTGGTCCAGTAGAGCGGTAAATGGGCAGTTGAAAATAACAAGATGCCCAATGGTGAGATTGTAACCGAGCTATCACGTGAAGTTTGAGCTAAAGTGGGAGTGTTATAGAAACATAAGTGCTAATTTTCCCAGATTCTGTTACCAAATCTTACAAAACATTGGAAGAGAATAGCACTCATTTGTATGGAAATACACGCACTGATCACATTGTACTCACATGTGCTGTCCGTGAATGGCAATTAGCAAAATCTAAAAGTTGATCAATCATCTCACGTTCACCAAAGAACCAAAATGGTGGGTGAATATACTCAGCGCTAAAACCAGAACGAATTCACCTAAAATCTATTTTCTCTTCCATTCGCACTTTTTTCCAAGCTGTGAATAACACTCGTGAACCTTCACATTACAGCATACTCTTGGTAGAATTAAGTCGGAGTAGTGGTTAATAAAATATTTTAGAAGAGGCGCCCAGTCCCTCTTTGAGTCTACATAAAGAGTAGGTTACGGGAGCTTTTAAGACATAAGTGAGGAAAGATTATTAGTTGAAAGCACGCTAACGAACTGGCTGGCTTGCTTGCTGGCTTCCTTCCTTCTCGTCCTATGTCACTATCTTTAGTCTGTGTGCTTCTTCTGTGCTTCGTTTCTAATGCTGGTTGGGAATTCAATATCGAGAGTACGGTGCACACTTGACGTATATATGAGGAGCGGGAACTTAATTCTCTGTCTCTATGCATAGAGCAGGCATCTTCACTTCACATTCACGCAGCAACCAAGTCCATGACTCTCAACTGAACTCACTCAACTATGGCACATCTTGAAGAGAAATTCTGGTATTAACATGTTGCAAGTCAGTCTAAATCATTTTGTGAGAAACAATGTAAGCTTTAAAAGATAGGTTTTATAGTTTGATCAAAAAAACTAATAGAGCTCAACTTACTATTTTCTGCAAGGAACGTGTCGTATTTAAAATCTGTTTTTAAACTGCACCAGTGGAAAGTAGGCCTAAGGAAATATATAGTGTACAGTACTTTATGTTCGACGATGTCGAAATGTAAACATTATATGTCAGAAAACTGTATCATAATGAGGCTCATTATAACACTATTTTTCATTATGAAACAGTTTCCCCCACCAATTAGAGTTCAAGAAACAGTTGCGTGACCAATTAGGTAAGGATACCTTCACGCAAACGCTCAAAATCCGCTGTAAACAATAGGTGTTCTGTGTTGGCAAGCAAAGTGAATGGTCTCTGCTTTCGGAGTGCCTTGTCCCACGCATGCGCTCTGTTCAGTCAGCAAAGCCAGCGCGCTCTGTTCACTAACTGAATCCCACAGATATTTATGAATATTTATGTTAAAACATAATTATAATAAAGTTATAATTATCGTGAACATAAACAGTCGTATGCAACTCGCCTATAATGGTAATTAAGACACGAGTATGTTTATAAAACAAGCGTAAGCGAGTTTTATAATTTCCATAGTGCCATTATAGGCTCGTTGCATAATGTACTAGTATTATACTGTAGTATCTCTGTTGCAATAACTAGAAATAAAGTTCTTCGTGATTTATTATACAGATTGTTAGTACTTGCTTTTCTTTTTGTTATTTGCGCAGTAGCTAGTAGTCTTATCTGTCATCGCGGAGGACCAGGTTCGATTCCAGGCCCCCCAAGAAATTTAATTCTGGTCTGAGAGCTGGAACGGGGTACACTCAGCCTTGCGAGGCAAAACTGAGTAGAAGCAAGTTTGATTCCTACCTCAGCCATCCTGGAAGTGGATTTCCATGGTTTCCCACTTCTATTCCAGGCAAATGTCGGGATGGTACCCAACTCAAGGCCACAGCCGCTTCGTACCCAAATCCTACCTCAATTAGCCTACTAATAATACACGCTCTAGCACAGACATCACAGTGGCACAGGTTATCAGACAAATTCTACACACATCCAAGTGCACGGGTCTACATGACCACAATATCGCAAATCTCCGAAAGAATCAACAACAACTCTTTTTATCATATTTAATATGCAAGGGTCGATTATGAGAGTCGGTCTGAGTGGCGCAAACAATTACGCGGTGCCTTGTAAAGCCAGATAGACAAATATTAGATCTGTATATTAAAATAAAAGAGTAAAATTATTTATATTAAAAAAAATGAAATGTTGGATTTCGTTGTTGTTGTTGTTGATATTGTTTTCATTCAAGGACTCGGTCATCATGGTCATCAGCCCCTTGTATTTGCTTGTGTACATAATTTGTCTGACAACCTGTGATAACATAGTAGAATGTGCTTAGTAACTGAGACCAGGATTGGGAAGGAGGCAGTCCTGGTTCTAGGTTACGAACCATCCCAGTATTTGCCTGGAGTAGAAGTAGGAGATCTCATTATTTGCTCCAATCACGTCAGATCACAATTGAATTTGCTGTTAACTCGTTTTAGTGGCATGGGAGGACAGGGAGGCATGGAGGGCTGCATCAAACCAGTCAAAAGACTGAAGACTCAAACAACAGTGGCATGGGACATGTTGAGTCATCATCCCCGTGGACTTGGGTGCGTGTTTAACAAATTTAACAAATGGTATTCTCAGTAGGATTTACTTTATGGTGTGGTGTGTCTTCTTCATAAGACCAAAGTCTGGTGGAATGTCACTGGTAATCTTAATGCTACACTTATCCTTAATAATAATAATGTTATTGGTTTTACGTCCCTTTTAACTACACTGGCTTTTAGAGACGCCGGGGTGCCGGAATTTTGCCCCGAAGGGGATCTTGAACGTGCCAGTAAATCTACTGACATGGCTACCTCGCATTTGCGCACCCTCAATTACCAGCACACTTATCCTTAGATCAGTAGCCAACAGAGGAGTTAATACTGTATTTATACACCCAGACAGTTACGGCATGACTGCTGGCAGTCGCTCACATCCGGGAGGCGAGGAAGTTCGAATCCCCCCGCCGGCAACCTTGAAGATGGTCTTCTGTGGTTTCCCGTCTTCCTTCCGGGCAAATGCCGGGGTTGGTCCCTAACTCTAGGCTACAGCCGCTACCTTCCAACTCCTCGACCTTCCATTCCCACTTTCCTCCCCAACGGTACTTGTAGCTCACCTATTGGGTGTCCGTCTCGAAGCAGCTACAAAACTGGCGAGCCGAACATGACCTCGGACACTCCCGGCACTAAAAGCCATACGCTAAAAAAAACACCCAGACATATTGATCCAAACGAAGGCCTATTGTCTTTGTACGAGAATGATGTAGGCCTATGTGTGGAAGGTTGCAGTCCACTGAACTGTATGTTCGCACGATGCTTGGAAAGCAACAATGAATTTAATTTACAACCAAATCATTTTAAAAAGTATTCGGTTTCGGTGCAACTCTAGAGAAGCTATCTTATCAATCTCATCTACATAGTGAACCCGAGGGGGTCATGCTGACTGATATCGAACGTGGATCTCAGAGACTGTGATCTCAGAATAAAGGTTCCACCAGGGAACGAACCCGAGATCTGTTGAGGGAGTTTCATTGTAAAAACCCCTAGAGGAAAGTATATATTTAATCACTGGTGTGATTTCAGTTGATAATGACATTATTTATTAAAATAATGCAGGGAAAAGAAGCGGAATACAGCATTATTGGACTACTTGGAGTAGGCTATGCTGGACTTAGAACGCAGAAGTAGAGAGTTTGACGTTTTACTAATAGGCCCAGAATAGTAGGAGGAGACTCTTGGAGCCGTGTCAATCTCGCTGACCTAGTTAAGTCGTCTGGAAGGGGTCGGGGGGTTGAATAATGACCAGGTTCTTCCCCGTTTGAGAAGGAAAATGGGAGTGGGATGAGAAGATCCCAAGGAAAATCATTGATTACTCGTAATTGGAGTAACGCAATGACATGAGAGTTGCACACAGGTGAATCTTTAGCCAGGAGGCTAATTTTAGAGCCTTTAATCTGCGAAATTGACGCATATTTAATGGAGTGTGTAGGGACACAGGATTATGGATGTTCGCGGCTGGGTTTGACGATGTCGCCAGGGATTCCCACTGAAACCGCGTCCCCAAGCCATGGGAAAAGCAATTAATATTAATTAATTGGCCGATCGATCCTTCAGCACGCAGATAGTTCTGGGATCAGTGAAGAAAAAGGAACCCGATGAGCATTGTTTCGAGACCAGAATCACGCTGGGAGAGGAGTTGAGATAGCGCGGGAAATTTAGCTCTACTTTTTGTGTGAAACCAATATAAGGGAGTTGACCCTTAGCAGAAGGCAGTCGTTGTCAGACAGTCGGAGACAGTTGTTTTTTGAACAGACTCGAGCGCGGAACGTATGTCGGTCCGGCTCAGGAAAGGACGCTCAAACAAAGATTTGAACATTTGAGTGTTAACCATTATATTCACCGCACATCGTAATGCACCAAGTGAGAAGATAATCATGCATGGTCATGAAATAATGAGAAGTACGGTAATCAACGAACGTTATTGTGTGAAATGCGTATTACCGAAGTCAAGGAAGGAGGCCCGGACTTCAACTTGGGAAGCCGCGCAGTAAAACCTTTAGAAGGCTTTATTAAGGAAAGTCGTGCTGCAGGTGATGACAGCAGTACGAACAATGGTTTGTGTTCACATAGGAAGTACCGTGTGATATAAGTTGCAGAACTATTGAAGGTAATAAGCTGTGTAAAAATTATGTACAATGTTAAGCGCAGTGTATAATAGATTGACTGGTTATACATGTCTTATTACGCTGGAATGCACTGAGAGAAACTTTACGAAGCATTTGGTAATGTCTTAAGAATACCAAATAGTAACGCTTAGGACGGAAATTAGCATATTTATGCAAAGCAGAAGTTTACCGTAGGATTATTGATAGACTGTTGGTGAATTCCGGAGGCAGATAAACCAGACTTTCAATCAGGAGTTGGTAGGAGCATGGAAGATGCCGTCGACGCCTGCAATTTTGATATTTTGCCGGGGAATTTCAACCAATGAAAAGTGTAATAAGTGACGTGTGTTATGTGTAAATCATATGTGAAAAATCTTTTAAAGTAATGGTAGAATAAGTGTCATAAAGTGTCATGTGTTTTGGAAGCAATAGCTTCTTTATAGAAATGAAAAGTGCCGTGCGGTTGGTGAGAGAAATGTATCATAAAATGTGTATATTCAAGATGCAAATGTCGCACTAAATCTGCATATGGCAGGCGACCCGGAAGGATATAAGTGGTTGGAGCCACCATGATGAGCCTATATATGTGAGTACCCCACAAATTATGATTATGTAGAATTATAGGCCACTGCATGTAATGTGATTTCAGAGTTATAAAGATGCCAGTAAAAATCAGTATTAGGAGGTAGACCCTCCAGGTTTAATCATTATTGTGTTGATTTTAGTAGAGTTGAGATGTTGTTACATCAGTGAGTGGATTAATCGTTACCACTATTAATAAAATGGCAAATCAGTTATGTAAACGTAACGTAACGAACGCGGTTGTTCGATTATTAAGATGGTTAAGTTGTGTCGGATTTTGGTAATTTATGTCAGTAAGAATAATAATAATAATAATGAATAATAAAAGGTATGAATGAATACATCAGAGGTAGCCTCCGTGGCTTAGGCGGCAGCACGCCGGCCTCTCACCGCTGGGCCCGTGGTTCAAATCCCGGTCACTCCATGTGAGATCTGTGCTGGACAAAACGGAGGCAGACAGGTTTTTCTCCGGGTACTCCGGTTTTCCCTGTCAAAATTTCATTCCAGCAACACTCTCCACTATCATTTCATTTCATCTGTCATTCATTTAATCATTGCCCCAGAGGAGTGCGTCAGGCCTCGGCAGCCGGCACAGTCCATATCCTCGCCGCTAGATGGGGGCTTCATTCATTCCATTCCTGACCCGGTCGGAGACTGGAAGCAGGCTGTGGATTTTCATTTTCATGAATGAATACATCAGGAGAAAATGTGGTAAGCAAGAAATATTTACGCTAATTGGAAGACTTATCGATCTAAGCAGTAAGATTATACAGTAAGATTACATTAAGGGACTAAGAAAAGAGTTTAATATCAGAATATATTGTATTAATGGGAATATAATTATGCAAGGAAATGGAAAAGCTTTCTAGTGAATTGAATTTGCAGCTTGTGTAAAAGCGTATAGAGTAATTGATAGATTTCTCTTAATAATTAACGGACGAAGATTATAACATTAGGTCATGGATCCAGGTATTCTATTCGACGTATGAAATCTCGTATGCCGTGGGTATACTGGGATATGTGCTTTGTGCCAGAGTGTAATTAGTGTTGGACCCTAACTCTGATGATGGATATGGAATGTTCCGGGTTCGAATCCTGTGATAGGTGAGAGGAGAACTTTGGACACCTCTGCATTCTATCTGATCGCCCGAGAACTTATTATTGAGTGATTCGGCTCTTGTGAAGCGAATCTTATGACGGCAGCATGTGGGCTGACCGCATCATTTATTTAAGATACCGCTTATCCTACTAGACCAATGTTTTTATGAATCTCGTGCCTTCATGTTGAAATGGACCGATTTGGTGCCAGTTATTATTATATCCTCAGGGTAGGAATAAATGTTAAAGCTCATCCAATACCTATTTGCATAATATTCAGTTTAAATCCATTGAGATATGTGTGTCACTGTGACCACGGTATTGTCTTTAAAAATAGTAATACTGCTTGGAGAGATGAAGTCCAGGAATCAGGGAGACAAGGGTCGGTTTATAGCTGTGAACAACCCCTACTCCGTTCCATTGTATACAGACAGCTCCAAGGGGCTGGGTCGCTAAACGTACCATGAAGGCTAGCGTTTTGAGAGGAAAGATTTAAGACCTTGCTTGCATTGAAAGAAACATTGTTATAGTGAGTAATGAAGTCATGTGGTTTATGAACACATTGGTAATTATAGATCACCCTGATGGTTCATGTCTTTAGCAATCTAACGAATGGTTGGAGGTTGCATTTATTACTGTCACTGACGACTTTTTCAGAAGTTGGTTACTTAACGCCACAGGCTACGCACGCAAGGGTAGTTTAATAGTACCGTCCGACACAGCGTTAACTAAAGTTTTAAGGTGAAATCACTACGGCATGCAGTGGAGCTATATAAATAGAAGAAGTGTAGGGGTAGCTTACAGAATTATGGAGTTGCACGTAGACTGTTGTGCAACACCTGAATAGGCTAATGCATGTAAAGCATTTGGTGGGAAGAGAGAGATGAGACACACACGGCACACATAATTGTCAAATTAAGACGAGGTTTAAGGAATAAGTAATTTTGTGAAATTAAAGAAGTCACATTGGATGACAGAAGAATTAAAGTACAGTTTGTTTCTGAAGTTGTATGTGCATCAGCGCACTAGAGTGAATTGTAAAGTTGATAAGGGTAAAGGTTTGAGTTATGATATGAGTTTATTATGATGATATTATGTTAATATTAGCGGATTGTAGAAGTAATATTTTTGTTTTATGTTTGTTGGGATTGTTTTATTTGTTTGAAGCCATGATTTTATTACTGAATTAAAGTCTTAGAATAGAGTTGTGCCTTATCATTGTAGAGTTGATACCTTTTAGTTTCAAATCCAAAATATGCAACTGCTCAATGGGGGAACGGTACACGCCCGAGTCCTGATGCTAGCTGGAGGCGGAAGCATATTTTCCATGGAGATTACTCACATGGGTGCATGGAAATTGATGTCCTGTACAGTGATTTGAGCTATAGGTACAACTAAAGTCGGTCTAGATTTGGTGCACACAACTCTATTAAAGTAACAATTAACGTGAATTAGGGGATGACCGCGCCTAACCATAGCTAAGCTCCGATACAAACAATATAAATTTTGATAAACACACGTATATGCTTATTTTATTTATCATGTCGCCGATATATGGGCCAGTTTAAAATACAGGTCACCATAGGCGCAGGTGTGTATTTTATTTATCATGTCGCCCGTGTGTGGGCAAAGCATGAACCGTATTTCATTTATCATGGCGCCCAGGTTTGTGGAGCTTATGGGATTTAGGGAAACCCCATAGATTTTTATGGTATTTCATGGGGAAAACCATAGTAATTATTTGTTTGCCTCAAACTGTGTTTGAGTGATTTTTTAGTTCAGTAGGCTTCTTATGTAACGCCGAATCTCTCTATTGAGAAGAGAATTACCCAAGGGTACGAGCGCTACATACCAAATCCACAATTTATCATAAAATTAATAGGTTTTGTACGATTTTACAATATGTGTGCAGTGTTTGGTGTCTCTCTTCAAAACATATCCACACATGTTTCCAGGAAGCCTGCCTGCATCGCAAAGTGTATTATTGTAAGAATGGCTGGCACAGAGGAGATTTTGCAGGTTATTGCAGGGTTAAGACTGCATTTTGACGCTGTGAATGAACAGAACAAGCTGGAAGCTAAGGCTTTCCAGGATGGAATAAACACTCGTTTAGATGCCAATCTGGAGGCAATTAATGCAAATCAGGTTGAATTGAGTAATCGGTTAGATGCCAATCAGCTGGCAATGAATGCAAATAAGGCTGAATTAAATGATAAGTTAGGTCAAATGCAGGAAACGATTAAGACCGAAGTAACAGAAACTGTTGTAAGCATTATATCACAAATGCAGGTTAAAACAGATAAACGTTTCGAGACTATAGAAGCCAAGCTCGAAAGTAATTTACAAGCGTGTAAGCATGCGCAGGATGAAACCAACAGTAGGTTAGATGCGCTGTCTAATGACATTAAGGATATTCAAATCCAAAATGAGGCGAATCTCGAACGCCAAGCGAAACAGTTTTCAGAATTTACGAGAACGGTAGATCAGAGGTTAGAAGAGAACGACTCTAAATGGGACCAGAAATTGAAAAGCTATGCCAGAGCAATCAACGGTGATCTAAAGAAACAGGATCAGAACATATTTGATCAATGTCAGGAAATAAGCGAGAATAAGGCTATCGCTAATGAAAGTAAAGAGCTGGTAAGCAACGTGAAAGGTCGGATGAGCAAAGTTCATCATGAACTGGACCAAGTTCAAAGTGACATTGTTGTAGTTAACAAAATGCAATAGGAGAATAGAGGTGAGATCATTAAGGTCCAGAATGAATTGTCAAAGGTTAATGGACACATTCGAGAGGAAATCAAAGGATTGAGATAAGAACTCGTAAGAGAAGGCCAGAAGACAGAGGCAAGCGACAAGACCCTTGCTCAAATTAAGGAAGATGTAGAGGATGAAATCTCCCATATTAAACAAAGCCTGAAAGAAGACAAGAAGAAAATATTTCAAGTGGCCGAGGAAAATCGAGATAGACTTACCAGAATCGAGAAGGAGGTAATTACTCGACCGGAAAGAGCGGAGATGCGCCACAATCAAATGCAGACTAGGATAATCGCACAGGAGGAAACCCTTATGAAAGATCCTAAGTCAAGTGAAGGCAGCATGGAAGATATGAGGAAAACAAGGTGGGCAGACTTAGAAACCCAACCTATAATCAGCAATGCTACAGGCCCAGGCGAAAGTACTTATATGACGCCAGGTGCACCAGTTGCAGCATCAACGCCACATGAAAATGCTATGCACACCCAGGTGATAAACCTAATCAGGGCAAGCGAAGAGAAACCAAGGAAATTCTCAGGTAGCCACTGTAATATGACACCAAAATATTGGTTGAAGGAAGTGTCTGAATATTTGAATGACGCGCGGATACCGCAAGAGCGCAGGCTACGAGCCATTGAGAAACTAACGGAGGGAGAATGTGCATTATGGTTTCGCAGTTTCCGGTATACTTTCGATACTGTTGAGGAGTTTCGGGAGGCATTTTTGAAACGGTACTGGGATCCAGCCACACAGCAAAATTTGAGATTGGATTTGTATTCCAAAAGATACAGCACCAACAACCCAACGAAGTACGCAGAGTTTTTCATATCTCAAATGTTTAGGTTCAAAGAACTTGATCAAAAACCTAGCGAGCTGGAGCTATGTATTGCTATCGCCAAGCAGCTTCCATACGAGATCCAAAGACTGCTAATCTCGGCAAATGCGAAAACTGCTATGGAAATGGAAACAGTTCTTAGACAACTGGACCTCACAACAGCCAATACGATGCGTCAGAATCGAACCGTGGAACAGGTACACGTGACTAACACGCAGACTGACCAACATCAAGCTCCAAGGAACAACAAAGCTACGAGCACTGAAACATTACATTCCAACGGACGTCAATGGGAACAGGAACCTAGAAGATGGCAGCCGAAGTACAAAGGGAATGCTAGTAGAGGAGGAAGAGGCCGAAATTCGTGGAATAAGCAGAATACCAGGGGTAGACCGTACCAAAACAATGGAGGTAACAATGGCCAAAAAGGCAACAATAGAAATTGGAGACCCCAGGAAAGAAGAAGTAACTTCGATGACGAGGTAGAGGAACGATATCACGCTTCATTGCGATACCTCGAGGAAAGGGGAGATGAGCCCCAGAAGCAACAAGTCCGCTGGCAAGAAGTTATGCAGAACAGGACGTCGCCAGACAGATATGGAGATGGAGCTAAGAGTTTGGAGGTACAGCGCAGCGAACAAGAGAGAAGAAATTCTAAGGGAACTGGCGCTATAGAAAAAAAAAACTCCAAAATTAGAAGAGTTCGAGACTGATGGATGGAAGTCAGTTAACATCATCAATTGGATAGCCAAACCAGAAGAGCTAATCGAGGATACAGGAGGATCACAGGTCATGGTCAAGAGAGAATTGCCTATTATAATAGTAAGAGTGGCAGGGTTGAAAATAAGAAGTCTGTTAGACACGGGTTCAACAGTGTGCCTTATGACACAAGCTTTATATAATGAAATAGCCCAGAGAGAGAATGTTTGGAAAATACCGATCTCTAGTGTCAAAATAAAAGGGGTAATTCCAGACAGAACGATGATATGTAAATATCAGGTATTCCTAGATTTACAGATAGGAGGCTCCATATTCTCACAGAGTTTTCTATTAGTAAATAAACTGCCTTATAACCTACTTATTGGGGCAGAATTTATAAGGGAATACAGAGTGATAATAGACCTAGCACAGGACAGGGTTATGTTCCATGTGAATGAGGAAGCCGAAGGCTTGGAGGTCGCACTCAATCAGAATGAACCAGGGTCAGATGAACAAGTATGGCATACATACAGAGACATGGCGGAAGAAGAAGTGTTAGCTATGGAGCAGTTAGAAGAAGAACTGAAAACACTAGCCACAGACATGGAGAAAGATCTGGAACCCGAACTGGAAGAATATATTTCGGAAAAACTAGAAGAAGCAAAAATTGGGCTAAAAGAGAAGGAAAATTTAAAGAAATTATTACTGGAACAGAAGGAAGTCTTTGATTCGAGACCTGGTCGCATAAAGAACTTCACTTATGCTTTCTAAGTCAGTGATTGGACACCATTTAGGCAGAAACCCTACCCTATAGCCGAAAAGCATTATGCCAAAGTGAAGGAGGCAATTCAGGAGATGTTGGAGGCCGGTGTTATTGAGAAGACACCTACGCCTTACGTAAGTCCATTGGTAATCGTACGTAAGACAGACGGGACTGTCAGAGTATGTCTGGACCTGAGACATTTAAATTTGAAGGTTATTCCGGAGTTCGACCAAGTGCCACCTATTAAAGAAATCCTCATGAAATTCAAAGGGAAGACCGTATTCACAAACTTGGATATCACTTCCAGTTTCCACCATCTTGAATTAGAGAAGAAAACTAGTCTGTTGACAGGATTTATGTTTGATCAACACACATACACGTTTTTAAGGCTACCTTTTGGTTTGAAAACAGCTGGTTCAGCCCTGATAAGAGCGTTAGATCACAATCTATCCGATGATGTGAAAAAGAGTACCATCAGATATGTAGACGACATTCTACTCACATCAGAATCTCTGGAGGAGCACACGAGAGACCTGAAGAAGTTGCTAGATGACCTTCGAGAAGCTAACTTTAAGGTTAATATCAAGAAATCGCACTTCTGTCAGAGGGAAGTTAAATTCCTAGGGCATGTTATTGATACAAATGGAGTTAAGCCTAATCCAGATAAATTGGAGGTAATTCGAAATTTCCCTCGACCCACGAAAGTTAAGCACGTCCGACAGTATTTGGGAATAATTGGATTCTTTTCGAACCACTGCCCAAACTATACTACGACAGTAGCACCCCTGCAGGACCTATTGAAGGAAGGCGGCAGATGGAATTGGACGGAGCAATGTCAGGAAGCATTCGTGAGGTCAAAACAAATGCTTTTGGAATATGTGAAACTGGGATACCCGGATTATACCCAGAAATTCATCATACAGACGGATGCATCACTTATTGGTATAGGAGCGATGCTATTCCAAGAAAATATTGACCAGCCTGAAAAGAAAGTGTTTATTGCCTTTATAAGTAGGAGGTTGAAAGCCCATGAGAAGAATTACACGATTACAGAGATAGAGTTGCTCGCAATTTTGTACGCGTTGCAATCATGGCATAAACTCGTGTATGGCTTTCAAATAGTCCTCAGAACAGACCATAAAGCTTTAACATTTCTGTTAAAGACAGACTTGTCTAGCCAGCGGTTGACAAGATGGTCCCTGTATATTCAGCAATTCAATGTGGAAATAGAATACTGTCCAGGGAAAGAAAATGTAATACCGGACATATTAAGCCGTTACCGTAGAGAAGAGGAAGCGCTAGCTGTCCAGATTGAGGATCGAGATCAGAAGACCTTGGATGACTTGAGGAATCTTACCTACCTACAACGCGAAGACCCGTGGTTGAAGATGGTGATCGATTACTTCGAGGGACGCTTAGCAAGGGGAACTGCAATATACAGAGAGGCAGAGGCATTGGCAACAGATTATGTATGGTATAATCAGATACTATACAAGTGGGATGAGTTAGAACAGGCCCGTTCGAGGTGATTAGAGACCTACAAAATAATGCATACGGGATAAGGCATTTAGAAACAGGAAACGAGGTCGTTATGAATGCAGCCAACTTAAAAATTTACCATTCGCCAGAAGAATTTGACGAACAAGAAGAAGTATTAGCAGCACACACCCAACTGAACGTGGATAGCGAAGTCAGCCATGTAGTCAGACCTGAACGTTCACGTGGCGAGGCGGAACGAGAAGCCGACAGCTTGCCCAGTGTAAGGGACAAACAACAAGAATGCCAGTGCCTGCAAGAACTTTACAAAGAAATGGTCGAAGCGGCAAGGGAAGTTGAGGCCATAAATGAAGCCCTCCGTCAAGAGAATGAACAGCTTAGAGCTGAGCTCAGTGTGGAAGGGGGAGCTAGACAAACCTACTCGCAGCCAGACGAGGTGAAGGACCCCTAATGTAAACACAGACAGTGGTAGGCAGTCAGCTGGTTACTTACAGAAAGTCACTTGCAATTGACTTCTATAAGTTTTGCAAGGGGAATATAAACCCGAGGGGGTCATGCTGACTGATATCGAACGTGGATCTCAGAGACTGTGATCTCAGAATAAAGGTCCACCAGGGAACGAACCCGAGATCTGTTGAGGGAGTTTCATTGTAAAAACCCCTAGAGAAAAGTATATATTTAATCACTGGTGTGATTTCAGTTGATAATGACATTATTTATTAAAATAATGCAGGGAAAAGGAGCGGAATACAGCATTATTGGACTACTTGGAGTAGGCTATGCTGGACTTAGAACGCAGAAGTAGAGAGTTTGACGTTTTACTAATAGGCCCAGAATAGTAGGAGGAGACTCTTGGAGCCGTGTCAATCTCGCTGACCTAGTTAAGTCGTCTGGAAGGGGTCGGGGGTTGAATAATGACCAGGTTCTTCCCCGTTTGAGAAGGAAAATGGGAGTGGGATGAGAAGATCCCAAGGAAAATCATTGATTACTCGTAATTGGAGTAACGCAATGACATGAGAGTTGCACACAGGTGAATCTTTAGCCAGGAGGCTAATTTTAGAGCCTTTAATCTGCGAAATTGACGCATATTTAATGGAGTGCGTAGGGACACAGGATTATGGATGTTCGCGGCTAGGTTTGACGATGTCGCCAGGGATTCCCACTGAAACCGCGTCCCCAAGCCATGAGAAAAGCAATTAATATTAATTAATTGGCCGATCGATCCTTCAGCACGCAGATAGTTCTGGGATCAGTGAAGAAAAAGGAACCCGATGAGCATTGTTTCGAGACCAGAATCACGCTGGGAGAGGAGTTGAGATAGCGTGGGAAATTTAGCTCTACTTTTTGTGTGAAACCAATATAAGGGAGTTGACCCTTAGCAGAAAGCAGTCGTTGTCAGACAGTCGGAGACAGTTGTTTTTTGAACAGACTCGAGCGCGGAACGTATGTCGGTCCGGCTCAGGAAAGGACGCTCAAACAAAGATTTGAACATTTGAGTGTTAACCATTATATTCACCGCACATCGTAATGCACCAAGTGAGAAGATAATCATGCATGGTCATGAAATAATGAGAAGTACGGTAATCAACGAACGTTATTATGTGAAATGCGTATTACCGAAGTCAAGGAAGGAGGCCCGGACTTCAACTTGGGAAGCCACGCAGTAAAACCTTTAGAAGGCTTTATTGAGGAAAGTCGTGCTGCAGGTGATGACAGTAGTACGAACAATGGTTTGTGTTCACATAGGAAGTACCGTGTGATATAAGTTGCAGAACTATTGAAGGTAATAAGCTGTGTAAAAAATATGTACAATGTTAAGCGCAGTGTATAATAGATTGACTGGTTATACATGTCTTATTACGCTGGAATGCACTGAGAGAAACTTTACGAAGCATTTGGTAATGTCTTAAGAATACCAAATAGTAACGCTTAGGACGGAAATTAGCATATTTAAGCAAAGCAGGAAGTTTACCGTAGGATTATTGATAGACTGTTGGTGAATTCCGGAGGCAGATGAACCAGATTTCAATCAGGAGTTGGTAGGAGCACGGAAGATGCCGTCGACGCCTGCAATTTTGATATTTTGCCGGGGAATTTCAACCAATGAAAAGTGTAAAAAAGTGACGTGTGTTATGTGTAAATCATATGTGAAAAATCTTTTAAAGTAATGGTAGAATAAGTGTCATAAAGTGTCAAGTGTTTTGGAAGCAATAGCTTCTTTATAGAAATGAAAAGTGCCGTGCGGTTGGTGAGAGAAATGTATCATAAAATGTGTATATTCAAGATGCAAATGTCGCACTAAATCTGCATATGGCAGGCGACCCGGAAGGATATAAGTGGTTGGAGCCACCATGATGAGCCTATATATGTGAGTACCCCACAAATTATGATTATATAGAAGTATAGGCCACTGCATGTAATGTGATTTCAGAGTTATAAAGATGCCAGTAAAAATCAGTATTAGGAGGTAGACCCTCCAGGTTTAATCATTATTGTGTTGATTTTAGTAGAGTTGAGATGTTGTTACATCAGTGAGTGGATTAATCGTTACCACTATTAATAAAATGGCAAATCAGTTATGTAAACGTAACGTAACGAACGCGGTTGTTCGATTTTTAAGATGGTTAAGTTGTGTCGGATTTTGGTAATTTATGTCAGTAAGAATAATAATAATAATAATGAATAATAAAAGGTATGAATGAATACATCAGGAAAAAATGTGGTAAGCAAGAAATATTTACGCTAATTGGAAGACTTATCGATCTAAGCAGTAAGATTATACAGTAAGATTACATTAAGGGATTAAGAAAAGGGTTTAATATCAGAATATATTGTATTAATGGGAATATAATTATGCAAGGAAATGGAAAAGCTTTCTAGTGAATTGAATTTGCAGCTTGTGTAAAAGCTTATAGAGTAATTGATAGATTTCTCTTAATAATTAATGGACGAAGATTATAACATTAGGTCATGGAACCAGGTATTCTATTCGACGTATGAAATCTCGTATGCCGTGGGAATACTGGGATATGTGCTTTGTGCCAGAGTGTAATTAGTGTTGGACCCTAACTCTGATGATGGATATGGAATGTTCCGGGTTCGAATCCTGTGATAGGTGAGAGGAGAACGTTGGACACCTCTGCATTCTATCTGATCGCCCGAGAACTTATTATTGAGTGATTCGGCTCTTGTGAAGCGAATCTTATGACGGCAGCATGTGGGCTGACCGCATCATTTATTTAAGATACCGCTTATCCTACTAGACCAATGTTTTTATGAATCTCGTGCCTTCATGTTGAAATGGACCGATTTGGTGCCGGTTATTATTATATCCTCAGGGTAGGAATAAATGTTAAAGCTCATCCAATACCTATTTGCATAATATTCAGTTTAAATCCATTGAGATATGTGTGTCACTGTGACCACGGTATTGTCTTTAAAAATAGTAATACTGCTTGGAGAGATGAAGTCCAGGAATCAGGGAGACAAGGGTCGGTTTATAGCTGTGAACAACCCCTACTCCGTTCCATTGTATACAGACAGCTCCAAGGGGCTGGGTCGCTAAACGTACCATGAAGGCTAGCGTTTTGAGAGGAAAGATTTAAGACCTTGCTTGCATTGAAAGAAACATTGTTATAGTGAGTAATGAAGTCATGTGGTTTAAGAACACATTGGTAATTATAGATCACCCTGATGGTTCATGTTTTTAGCAATCTAACGAATGGTTGGAGGTTGCATTTATTACTGTCACTGACAAATTTTTCAGAAGTTCGTTACTTAACGCCACAGGCTACGCGCGCAAGGGTAGTTTAATAGTACCGTCCGACACAGCGTTAACTAAAGTTTTAAGATGAAATCACAACGGCATGCAGTGGAGCTATATAAATAGAGGAAGTGTAGGGGTAGCTTACAGAATTATGGAGTTGCACGTAGACTGTTGTGCAACACCTGAATAGGCTAATGCATGTAAAGCATTTGGTGGGAAGAGAGAGATGAAACACACACGGCACACATAATTGTCAAATTAAGACGAGGTTTAAGGAATAAGTAATTTTGTGAAATTAAAGAAGTCACATTGGATGACAGAAGAATTAAAGTACAGTTTGTTTCTGAAGTTGTATGTGCATCAGCGCACTAGAGTGAATTGTAAAGTTGATAAGGGTAAAGGTTTGAGTTATGATATGAGTTTATTATGATGATATTATGTTAATATTAGCGGATTGTAGAAGTAATATTTTTGTTTGATTTTGTTTTATGTTTGTTGGGATTGTTTTATTTGTTTGAAGCCATGATTTTGATACTGAATTAAAGTCTTAGAATAGAGTTGTGCCTTATCATTGTAGAGTTGATACCTTTTAGTTTCAAATCCAAAATATGCAACTGCTCAATGGGGGAACGGTACACGCCCGAGTCCTGATGCTAGCTGGAGGCGGAAGCATATTTTCCATGGAGATTACTCACATGGGTACAATTGATATGTTGAGAAATCCATAAACTGAAGTACACGAAATGCAATATGATCGAATTGCAGTTTAACTATTGTAGACAGTATTGTGACCTGCATGTTTTAAAAGACGAAAGTATAGCCACCTCGCATATCATTCTGCCAAATAAAATTCGTTGAGTCTTTTCTGGAAGTTCTGTCATGCAAATTAACTTCATAAAAATGTATTTTCTCTGTCATTTACTCACGTGGTTCTGGGTTCAAACCAGTAATGCAGGATGTGGTGAAGCTCTTTTCTGAATTCACTGTAGAGTTGAGATGCAAACGTAACGAGATATCTTAATCCTTACATGTAACGGCAAAGTAGCGGGAGTGGGCTGTTATTGAGTGAATGCGCGCTAACCTGGAGCAACAAAGTGTTATCGGCACGCTGGACTGGACTAGAAGACTCGTACAGATAAGAACATATTCTACCTTACACGTACTTAAAGCGAATATAGCGTTATATAATCCTCAGACTGCAGTTCGACCTAGTGCCATATTATGGGTCCAGCGAATCCTAGGGTTATAAAAACGAACGGTTCCTACGCCTTTAGAGATATGACCCATTTTATTCTGTGTAATCTGTACGGGTATGATATAGCCTTTATTACAATAATACAATTCTGTTGCATGAGGCCGAGTTTTAAATAGAAAATCCTTGTTATGAAGTGCCGTAAGCTACAATTTCATAAACTAATGATGATCAGGCGAAGAAATGACTAACTAGCAGATCACACAGTACTAATAATGTACTTGATTGGTCTTTGATGAAAGGAAAGGGCAGGAGATTATATACTGTATAACTCTCTCCTCCATGTATCGTTTATGAGATCATTAACTTCCTGAAAATGGTGCAAGTTAAGTAACTTATAGAAAGGCGCTGAAGGCTGTGTACCAACAGTTCTGTGGTAATGTGCTGACATACGACACCGTCAACCAGAGTCCAAAACGAAGCTTGTCATAGTCGTTATAAGAGGGTGCTGCTCGTGTGTAAATAACAGAATCAGTTTTCTTTGATTATGATACTACAAACATTGAGATGTAAATATATAGATTCTTGTCGTATGGTGTAATATCCCTATGGAACTGTACACATGGATAAATAAAAGTTGGAAAATTGTTAAAATGTTTGAGAAAATATTGTTGGATGCACGGCATGTAATTTCCAACTTACATAGAACAACGTGATTTAATTTTAAATAAATAAATAACTAAGAAAGTTAGGAAGGATTTAGAAACGTTGAACACCACAGAGTCTCAAAAGCTACAAAGGAGGGAATTTAAGAGAAAAGTGAAAAATCTGGAAGGGTTTCAAAACGAAGGAAGACCTAAGAGAAGTGGACGAATTTGGACAGAATATCAAAGGACACATGCCAGTGAACGCATGGAGGAATATTGGAGACAGAGGAAATTCCAAGCAAAGGAAAACAAAAAGAAATAAAGTTCCTACGTGATCCTAAGTGGTCAATTCACATGGAATAAGAGATAAATAAATAATAAATACATCATGAGCTGGTGATTTTTACAGAGACCAATTCCTGGTTTTTTTTATCAGAAGACTGAAACAAGCGTGACATAAGTCCGAGACACTAGAAAATATATAATTGTCATGAACACAACAATGGATAGAAATGTATTTAGGGATACCGTTGCCAACTTCAAGAATGCTCAAGAAAATATTATAATCAAGAAATAGTAGACAGAAGAACGGACATAAGCGGCCTGTTAACGAATTTCCTAATACTGGCAAAATAGGAAGTTCAATTATGGCATTAAACTAATTAACTAACAATAATAATAATATTAATAATACGAAGATGTTTGTCGTTCCAGTTCAGGTAAATGTTGCGATGGCGCTTCATTTAGAAAGGCCACTCCATAAATCCATTGTTTATGATTAACTTCCTCGGGAAACTAGGCCAAACATCGCTTTATAATTTAGAGCCTCTTCCCAGTTTTGACGCTGGCGAAGAGTCTCAGGTTTTTTCCAATATTTAAAATGGAAGAGTCGGTAAACTTCCCGGTTAGTGCTGATGCGTTACCTGTTTACAGTAAGGATACCGACAAGCAAAGGGTCCTCAGTATTAACAATGAGCTGGAACGAGATACTCACAGAAAATTACGAGCCATTTGAGTCAGGAAGCACACTTCGGCAGTCTCCTGTTATAATATTACAAATCACTTTAGAGTTGAGTTCAAATGATGGTGGTAATTGCTGTTTTAACCCTTTAGAGGTTAGTGGTCTGCATATTAAACACTTACTATAAGGACAGTTTATATTGTCAAAGATGGTGATGGTTGAAGCTTTCTGCCAAATATCAACGAATTTTCACTTTGAATTCATAATATTTCTGAAAACTAAATTATTATTTTATCGTGTTGGAAGCCATTTTATGTGTCACCTTGGTAATCGAAATTAATACTTTTTAGTCGGTCGACACGATTGCGCCCAATTGTGATGGACGTTTCCCTGAACCTGAGAAAAATGTACATGAGATTTATTTATTAAATTGATTAATTTATTGAAATAGCTTTTATTAATTCACGTAATTTTTTCAGGTTTAGGAAAACACCCATCACAATTGGGCACAATCGTGTTTACCGACTGAAAATCATTAATTTCCTTCGAATATTATTTCCTTATTTTTTTGACCTAAGGTGCTTAATATTTTCTTAAAATTAAAAGCAATTGAAAATAAATACGTAAAAAGTAATATGTGATATTAATAACTCCAATCTTCTTCTTCTATAAAAATCAGTGTTACGAGATAGGGTGTGTATGTCTCCTATGCACTCATATACCACTATTCCGATTGCGATGAAACTTGGGTGAGATGTTCAGTTCACTTCAAGGAAGCTTTCTGGTTTAGTAAATCCATTTTACAATAGGTAGCGCACGAGTAGATTCAACAAATGACCGACGACGCGCGAAGAGTTTCCAAAAAGTCCGTTATGCGTTCATATAACATTCAACCGATTGCGATGAAACTTGGGTGAGATGTTGAGTACACTCCAGGAAAGGTTTCTGTCTTAGTAAAACCATTTTACAATAGGTAGCGCACGAGTAGATTTAACAAATGAGTGACGATGCGCGAATCGCTTCAAAATGGTCCCGTATGCGTTCATACACCATTCATCCGATTGTGATAAAACTTGGTTGAGATGTTGAGTACACTCCAGGGAAGCTTACTGGCTTAGTAAATCAATTTTACTTAGGTAGCGCACGAGTAGGTTCAACAAATGAGCGACGATGCGCGAATCGCTTTGACAAAGTCCGTTATGCGTTCATATACCATTCATCCGATTGCGATGAAACTTAGGTGAGATGTTGTGTATACTCCATTGATGGTTCCTGGCTTAGTAAATCCATTTTACAAAAGGTAGCACACGAGTAGAATCAACAAATGAGCAACGACGCGCGAAGCGTTTCAACGAAGTCCCGTATGCGTTCATATACCGTTCGTCCAAAAGCGATGAAACTTGGGTGAGATATTGAGTACACCCTAAAGAAGGTTTCTGGCTTAGTAAGTCCACTTTACAATAGGTAGCGCACGAGTAGATTCAACAAATGAGCGACGATGCGCGAATCGCTTCAAAATGAGTAGGATAATAAGCCGGTTCTGGGGCAGGGTCTAATGGGCAAGATGGCCACCGCGCGCAACTACCCTATGTCATTCATAGCTGGGCCACGGGCTAGTGGGCAAGATGGCCGCCACTCTCTGAGACTGTGGATGACGTCACAGGGGGAGTTCGGCCCTGTAGTTGCTAAATGGAATATTTATTATTATTATTATTATTATTATTATTATTATTAGGTTATTATGGATTGATCATGTAAAATTAAGACCAGCCTTATATTGTCAATCTCTTGGTGTAGTGGCTACCATTCTTAGCTGTTACTGCGGAGGCCCGGGTTCGAGTCCTGGCTCTGTCAAGAAATTTAATTTTGGGCTGAGGGTTGGAACGGGGTACACTCAGCCTTGTGAGGAAAAACTAAGAAATGGTGGGTTTGATTCCTACCTCAGTCATTCTAAGAGTGTTTTTCTGTGGTTTCCCACTTCTACTCCAGGCAAATGCAGGGGTATATCTTTACTTACGGCCACGGCCGCCTCCTTCCAATCCTCATCTAAATTACAAGTACACACACTAATACAGCCATTACAATAGCACAGGTTTTCAACGTGTTTTTACCATATTCTAACAAAATAAGATAGGTTGGTAGAACACATACTAAGACATCTAGGAATAGCACGCTCAGTTATGCAAGGAAGGGTTGAGGACAAGAACTGTAGGGGTAGACCAAGGTTAGAATATGTTAAACAGATTGCATCGGATGCAGGGTGAGGTAGCTATTTAGAGATGAAACGATTAGCTCAGGACAGGGAGGCATGGAGGGCTGTGTTAAACCAGTCAAAGACTGAAGACCTAATATAATCACACATTACACGCACGGCTATGTATATATATAAATGATTACAATGTACAGTAGGCCTTGCTCGACCTGGCTTGATAAGAATACACCGTAGTTTGCAATAAGTGTTACGTTACTCTTCCGCCAAAGCAGCTGCTGGCTCTACTGTGAGTGTGTGTTGATGAATTGATCATGTACAATCAAGACCAGCCTTATATTATCCACTTCTTGGTGTAGTGGCTAGCATTCTTGGCTGTTACTGTGGAGGCCAGGGTTCGAGTCCTGGATCTGTCAAGAAATTTAATTTTGGGCTGAGGGTTGGAACGGGGTACACTCAGCCTTGTGAGTAGTGCTCCCTATTACCCGTGTACCCGTGTACCCGCACAACCGTGTTTTTAAGATCCGTGTGCTAAGAATCCGGGTTCTACTATTTACCCGTGTACCCGTGTATTCGTGTAATTACGACCGGGTACACGGGTCACACCGAATATTGTTAAAGAGTGTCGTGTCTGGTAACCTTGCTCGAACAACTGTTCACGGCAATATCGTGCCATTTATACATGCATTTAGAAATCGTGTTTGCGTGTGCAATGTGTCCGCGCGTGTTTATTCGAATCGAAGCAGTGTGAAATTAATGAATTATTTGATTGATTATAAAGGTTAGTTCCGAGGATGAGAGAGGAGTAGATACAAAACTATATGTAACGGAATATAATTTATTATTTGCACTGTCATTTAACCAGAATGTAACGAAACAACAAAATTAAAATATCAGGCGTAGGAAACGAATACAAAATATATCAGTATAATAAGAACAACAATTTTTGAATTATGACTCATTGACCAATTTACTTTAAGAAAGCTTTGTTTTGGAACAAGAATACTAAGAGGTTTACATTTTCTGGCAGAAGACAATTTCGTTTGGCTGTGACAATGTTTCCAGCAGAGGAAAAGCACCTTTCGGAGCTTGTGGATGTTGCTGGAATACACAAGTATTTTTTCGCTAGAGCAGCAACCGCAGGATATTTGTGTTCCCTTGCTTTCCACCACTCGAACGGGTTCATGTCAAAACGAATCTGTGCCTCCGAAAGAAAATCTTCAAATTGAGATTCAGGGCTGTTCTTTCTCCCACGTGGCATTTGATACAAGAGCTCCAGGGCACTACTGGTGGAGGGTTGATCGGGATTAACCAAGACTTCAGCTGGTGCATCACTCTGAAGCTTATGAAGCACTCTGTCGCGAATACATCGTCGAGCCTTTGCTGTCTCATCTACCAAATCCTTATACCTCGGGTCGAGGAAAGATGCAATCTGTCTGGCTGTGACCGTACTATCATTTATCCATAGGAGGCCGAACCAATCGTTATATTCACAGACCAAGGTAGACTGCACGTCCTCTAGGAAACTGTCGTCCGACAACTCCTGGGTGCTGAGGTGATTTTTAATTAGCGTCTGTATTAGTGGCCGGACCATCGATATGGGAGAATTGTCACCGCAAAAGAGAGTGGTTACCACTTCCACAGGTTCAAGGAGCTTGTTTAAAACCTCCATGTGATGCCACTCCTGTTCAGTTACTTGGAGCTTCTGTGCTGTGGCCATTGGCGTGCATGTCTGGTCACCTAGGACGTTGCTGACGGGGTTCCTGTTTTTCAAAAGGCGCTCGATCATGGCAAAAGTTGAATTCCAGCGGGTGTTGCAGCTCTGAATCAGGGGTTGTTCGGGCATTGAAAGTTGTGCTTGCATTTTTGTCAACGCACTAGAGGCAACGTTAGAGTGCCGAAAATGGCCAACTATCTTTCTTGCTTTCAGACACACATTAGCAACCTTTCCATGAGCAAGAGCCTTGTTTGCAGCAAGCTGTACAGGATGTGCAGCACAAGTCACTTTATCCTTCTCCAGCACATCAAGAGCGCGCACAGCGTTGACGACGTTGTACGCGTTGTCAGTGACGATGGCGGTGATCTTGTCCTGCACATTCCATTCTTCTGCAACCAATTGCTATTCCGATGCCAGATTTTTTGAGGTGTGGCGGTCTTCCATTTAATGCGTGGTAAGCGTCATCGCCTTTGGAACCCACTGGGAGTCGATGGTGTGAGCCGTTACCGTCAGGAAAGTCGTTAGTGAGCGAGATGTCCAACAGTCAGATGTAAGGGCAACGCTTGATGCCGCTGATAGTTCACACCGCACATTCTCTCTGACACCATCGGCTAGTAGAGCCAGTCTCCGCTTAAGGGCATCCTCTGAAATACACAAGTAATTGGGCTCTACAACTGCCATGAACTGCCTAAACCCATCACTGGCACAAAATGACGAAGGCAGTTGGTTCACAGCAACCATCCTTGCAAGAGCCTGATGTATTTCCTCTGAGCGTATGGTATCGCACGGACGGTGTGCGTTACCTTCCACGCGTCGCCTGCGTCGTCTCTTGGCTCGGGATGACCGTACCTGTTCCTGCTCCTCATCATCAACATGGTCACCATCTTCAGTGTCTTGCTTTGTTGCCTCCGCTTCATGCCTGTAATAATACCATATCATTTTTAATGTCGGTGCGAAATGAAAGCCTTCATAACGAGGAAGGTCCTGTGCATTATAAGCGCAAATCGTGGAAAGTTGCATTGGAGATAAACAAGATCACCGCCTTTCCATTTCGCCGGTACGCGCCACCACCGTGTATATTGCACCTGACAACGATTGAAATGCACGCTTGTCCGGCCATTTCTGTTCGGAGAGCAGGATGACTCGACTGATTCGCTAATATCTGTGAAATTGTCTATGTACACAGCACACGCCTCGAGGCACAACCCCACGCCGCGCCACCGCCCCACCGCACGCTCGTCCTGAAGCTCCCGTAGGTCGCCACCGTTGCGTTCCCGATAAGCCCATCTGTCTAATTGTTGGGACCTTTTATAATTTACGGTATGCAATTTCCCTCATTTTAACAATCCACCATCGAAATAGTATACGTCATCGAAGAGTTGTATGACTTATGCGAAGAACTATCGCTATTTATTGATGTGTAACATCTTTCCACTCGGTATCTGGATATTTTTGTGGCACTCGGTAGCTGGACATTTTTGTGGAAGTGATTTTGGAAAAGGGACGGAAGTGGATGGGACGGAAGTGCATTGGACTGAAACAATGAGCGCGCGTGGTGGCGGAGATCGGTACAACGACGTACTGTAGGCCATGTGGCTATGGATAATGTATATCGCATACAGTTTAGTTCAAGGTTTAGAGACCCCATTTAAGATATTCCTACAATAAATCATTTTCATGCTGAAAACAATTACGATTTATTAAATCTTCATACTTTTGCTGTATTCTTTAATGTAAGCACTAGATGTACTGTCGGCCATGTGGCTATGTGGAATCTATAACGCATCAACAAACACTCCAAACAACATAGGAATTCAGTATATTAACACAGACCACTAACAATATTTGAAACTTCGTTGGTCTAAACGTATCACTGGGAGAAACACATTTAATATACTTTCTGCACACCTAATTTTTAATGACGCCGATACTTAGCAGTGCACTCTATCAGCAAAAAGAGGCCATTTTCAATAACATCGCTGGCATTGGTTTACTAACTGGCCGGTATAGAGCGCAGCTCGCATCAAGTAGGCAGTGGATTGCTTCCGCCACGGCCAACTGGATGCGAGCGCATCCAGTCAGCCGTGCTCCCGAATACCATAATTCAACTAGTTGAATGTAGATGTCACTACTGCAGATCCATTGGAGAACTTTGTTTTAATTTAATATATATTTTCCATTGTAAACTTCACAATATAACGCTCAATTGTATAACGCCTCAGTACTCAAATAACAATAAATATAAAAAATCAAGCAAAAAAATACAACTCTGTTAGGATTAGTACCCCAGCCGGCAGGTTGGGAGACCAACGCTGTAACCACAGACCTAAATATGTCCTCCCAAAATGAATGTTATCAATCGATTAAGATACAACGTCTTAGCAAATAACAATTATGATCTATTAAGGTCAGGAATTTGCACAGGATTATACAAGTAGTTATTTCAATGACCAACAGAGTTCACTGTTAACAAGGGATTTGTGCTCCCGGGACACACATAGTAGGATAACATGTCACATGTTACACATTATATGCGACTACTGCAAGGCTCGTATATTCCTTTTTAACGTGTGCGCTAAATACCGGTGCGCGACGGAGTGAGCGGCGGCGTGCTGCCGTGGTGGCACGCGGTAAGTGGATAAGCGAGTGTGACGGTGGCATGATCCGAAAATAATACAGATCGTAGCGAATCAGTCAAGTAGTCTGCATTAGACTGAAATGTCTGGGAAAGCGGTAAATTTCAACATATGTCCAGTTCCATTTGGGGAAGGCAGCGCCGTGGCGCCGGCGCGACACCACTTCGCCTTCGGCGCTGATGACATGGCCTACTGACCGAAGGCGGTGGGAGTGTCGCGGAAGCGCTTGCGTCTAGCCGTGAAAGTGTGTTGTTCACAGAAGTTGGTCGTATGTAAACAAAACCAACGTAAACAGTACTAGACTATTTATTGTCAAATCAGAAAGACATTTCTGTAGGAGGTCGTGGTAACCACGGCACGCTTACGCATACGTATGGCGTTACACAATTTGTATACATAATTACTTACCCACGTTTGCTTGGCGACGTTTGCTGATTTTCCATCTTCCGGTGTATCGTTTGCAAGTGGCGTCCGATGGCTCCCGTAGACCCACCAGCACAGGAATACTCATTGTTTTCGGTAGGAGAACAGAGAGCAATAGGCCTTATATCCTTTCCGTTCCGCGTACTTCCATACCCAACTGCTTGTTTTCCCCATTTCTCCTCTACCACGCAGCGCGTGCTAGCTGTGGTTTGACTACTATGATCGTACTGAAATGAACGCGTGATCTTCGATCAGGTTAGAATTCTGCCCACCAGGGGCGCCCTAACGAATAAGGGATGCGCAGTACCCGAAAATTTGAATCATTCGGTGCCGTGTTCATAGTATTTCGAAAACATCCTTTCACAAAATACGCAGTGTTGTCGTTTCACTTATTCTTCGTAATAGCAAAAACTTTATATTTTTATGTTTGCTGTGTTCGTCTTCCCGATTCTACATTTGTTTTCAACTAAATGGGCCATTAGTGCAACAAAATGTCAAAAACATTCTTCCAAAATCGAGAAAACCACATGGGCACACGATAAGACGTATATACCCGTGAAACCCGTGTACGCGGACCTACATACACGGGTACACGGGTGGTACTACTCGTGTACCCGTGTACACGTGTACTTACTGCTACACGGATTCTTAGAGCGTACCTACCCGTGTACACGTGTCACGGGTTACACGGGTACACGTCAGTCCGTGTCTCATCGGTAGCCCTACTTGTGAGGCAAAAAACTGAGAGGTGCTGGGTTTTGATTCCTACCTCAGCCATCCTGGAAGTAGTTTTCTGGGGTTTTCCACTTCTACTCCAGGCAAATGCCGGGATATATCTTAACTAAAGGCCACGGCAGCCTCCTTTCCAATCTTCATCTGAATTACAAGTACACACGCTTACTGCCATTACAATAGCACCGGTTATTAAGTTTTTTTAGAATATTCTAATTAAACACAAGAGATAGGTTGGTAGGACACTTACTAAGACACCCAGGAATAGCAAGCTTAGTTATGGAAGGAAGGTTGAGGACAAGTACTGTAGGGGTAGACCAAGGTTTGAATAGGTTCAACAGATGTAGGTTATGGTAGCTATGTAGAGATGAAATGATTAGCTCAGGACAGGGAGGCATGGAGCACTGCATTCAATCAGTCAAAAGGCTGAAGATTCAAATCAAAAATACGGAATTGGTAAGACTTACCTCAGTAAGCATTCCTTTTAACTACACGGGACTCATGACCAAGGTGCCCCAAAGTTTTTTACCTACCTAAGTTTACGAGGCTGTCAGCCTAATCATTTTTTAAAACTTACATGCGACTAGCGGAGGAAAACCTAAAAAACACAACACACGGGGGCTGATGACAGAAATGTCCCTACATACACGTAAACATATGAGCCTGATGACCACATTAATCCAATTTTATATACACTTAAACATGATCGACTAATGAAAAATGTTCCATTAGCAAGTTCAGAGACAAGACTGCTATTACATTGCCCGACAGGCATTATTGATGCGTTGACAGAAATATAATCTGTTTCCGGTCGTGACGTGCTCTAAAGTAGCAATCATTACAATCATAGCTTTATTATACAGACATGGAATAACATTATTATGTAACCAAGATCGACCATTTTAATGGTCCTGTGGTGAGTACTTTTGTACTTTAGGTCTTAGCTTGAATCCAGACTTAGGACTAGAACAGGTAACACTAAAGAGAGAGAGAAAAGGGCGTATTAACTCAGTGGTCAAGATGTTTCTCTCTCCTTACAAAGACCCGGGGTAACTCAGCCTTGTGAGGGTAAAAATTGAGAAAATGTGGGTTTGAGTCCTACTTCAACCATCCTGGAAGTAGTTTTCTGTGGTTTTCCACTTGTACTCCAGGTGAATGCTGGGATGGTTCCTGAATTAAGGCCACAGCAGCCTCCTTCCAATCCTCATCAGAATTATAAATTCACACTCTAATACAGCCATTACAATTCATAGAGGTTATCAGAGAATTTCAACACACACTTAAGTAAACGAACACTAAATGATCATAATGTCAAAGCCCCTTAAATAAAACAACAACAACAACTACTACTACTACTACTACTGCTGTAATATTCATGTCCATCTCGTTGTATAGCGGTTAATAATCTTGGCTGTCATAATTGAAGTACAGATTCGATTCCAGGCTCTGCTAAGATATTTAATTTTTGATCTCAGGACTGTAACGGAGTACACTCATCCTTGTGAGACAAAAACTTAGAGGAGCTGGGTTTTTGTTCATACCACTGCCATCCTGGAAGTAATTTTCTGTGGTTTTCCACCTCTACTCCAGGCAAATGCTAGGATATATCTTAACTTAGGGCCTTGACCGCCTCCTTCCAATCCTCATCAGAATTATAAATACACACACTAATACAGCCATTACAAATCATACAGGTTGTCAGACAAATTCAACACACACCTAAGTACACGAGGACTAAATGATCATAATGTCAAAGTCCCTTACATGAAACAACAACAACAACAACTACTACTATTACTACTACTACTACTACTACTACTACTACTACTGTAATATTCATGTCCACCTCGTTGTATAGCGGTTAATAATCTTGGCTGTCATAATTGAAGTACAGATTCCATTCCAGCCTCTGCTAAGAAATTTAATTTTTGGTCTCAGGACTGAAACGAGGTACACTCAGCCTTGTGAGACAAAAACTGAGAGGAGCTGGGTTTTGATTCCTACCTCAGCCATCCTGCAAGTAGTTTTCTGTGGTTTTCCACCTCTACTCCAAGCAAATGCTGGGATATATCTTAACTTAAGGCCTTCACCGCCTCCTTCTATGTTAAAGACATAGGATCAGGCCAGACAGTAAGAATATTTCATTTACTTTATATGTTGTAACTTATTCATTTTATTGTCTTTTGATGTATTGTTGCAAAATTGTGGGTTTGATTCACAACTCTGAAGACTGAAACAGAGCACAGTATAGAAATAAAAAGCTTGATAGCTTAGTGGTTAAGCAGTGTTACTTAACTGTAAAGGCCAGGGTTTGATCCCCCGACTCTCTCATGAAATTTAATTCCGGCTTGAAGACTGAAACAGGATACATTTAGATTAAAGGAAAAACCGGGGAGATGTTGATTAGATTTTCACTTTAACCAATTTATATTTTTATTGTGTATTTTTTTTTTACTTTTACACAAAGCCAATGCTGGGACGGAACCTAACTTAATACATGTTTTCTTTTACATTTTTGCCAGGTTTATTTATTTGTTTTATCCATGCGTAGATAGCTGTATAGGCGTTGACTTCAAAGACCTGCACTCAGCCTCTTAGGAGGTAACATGACAAATAAAAAAACTTTTTTTCTGTGGTTTGTGTAAGGAAGAGCATTCGGTCATAGAAACCATACAACACGTAGTATTTTATTACATACTAGTAATCCGCCCCGGCTTTGCTTGGGAACATTTATTATAGTAATTGAATGGAGATTGTTGGAAGATACAACACGTAGTATTTTAGGATATTACATTTTAGCAATAGTATTTTATTAGATACCAGCAATCCGTGGCTTTGCTTGGGGGAACAGTTATTTTAGTAATTGAATGGAGATTGTTGGAAGAACTGAAAAAAACGTAAAAACACTTAGACTGTGATTGTCCTAATGCTATTAGGCCTCAAATTATACAGTCATGCTATGTAAAAGAACCTACCACTACAATTGGTAATGTGTAACCAAATTTATCAGTTATATTTGATTGGTTACGAACACTTAATGCCATTTGATACTTTCATATTAACTATGAAGCATAAACTAATTTTCAGTATAGTTCTCTGTTTTAGCTGTTAGAGCTGGAAACGAATTAAGTCCTCAAGTGCAGCAGCCTATCAATGTTTGCAAACGTGGAGATGTACCTATAAGTCTTTTGGTTCATGCTTGCAAATAACAAGACATTTTTTTATTACCATAGTGAACCTGAATTAAGGCGTGTGGCTAATAAAGTATTATTGCAAAGCTAAACAACGTTTGACAGCCTGCGATGCCTTGGTGAGGAAAGATTAGCAGTCCTGATTGTGATTAGTGTTATAAAAGGAATGTTAATGATGAATAGGCATGGACATTTAAATGAACTATTTGTATACTAGTGCAATGCCCTATTTGCAAATTACCATTCATGTCATTCAAGAAAACAAAAATCTCAAATTTTTAAATTTTCATCATGCAACAGCTGTAGTCGGTGGATGAGCTTACTGGGATTATGCCAGTAGGTAACATCCACAAGGGGTTTTAATGGTTGAAATGTCATTCCCGAAGTGGACACTTTACAACGATCACTTTGACTGGTCGGAAACATTTTTGCAATTTTGGATGTATGTTAGGTGAGCTGAAGTTAAGTCTTTAAATATTCCCGGTCTTTGAGATACTTTCCCAAGTCCAAGAAAAAAAAAACACTAGATACATTGACAAAAATAACTTGTCAAATAGGCCAACACAAAAGCCGATATATAAGCCAACACACAAGCCAACACATAAGCCAATACAAAAGCCAACACATGGGGTTAGGTTAGGCTAGGTTATGATATGTTTCATTAGGTTAGGTGAGCTATGTGTGACGTCATAGCCAGTCTTAAAGCAAGTCTACACTTTGTAGAACAGGTCACGTGACAAGGTTAAGTTAGGTTATGTTAGGTGAGCTGAGGTTAAGTCTTAAAATATTCCCAGTCTTTGAGATACTTTCCAAGACCAATAAAAAAACACTAAATACATTGACAAAAATAACTTGTCAAATAAGCCAACACTAAAGCCGATATATAAGCCAACACAAAAGCCAATACATAAGCCAATACAAAAGCCAATACAAAAGCCAACACAAAAGCCAATACATAAGCCAATACAAAAGCCAATATATAAGCTTATGGTAAGCCACTTTATCACCAAAACGTTTGTAGTGTGAACATCATACTGACAGGTCAGTTATTGCTATGGAACTTACTACAACCAACAAAGGTGGGCAACGTGCACTCTATCAAGGCTACTCTTGTAACTATAATTTTCAGAATGTGAATGGAATAATATTCAGGCGATGCTCAAAAGAGAGGTCAACAAAATGTCGAGGGAATATAAAAAGTAAAAATGGAAAGGTTTTAAGTGTGAGTGTTCATCAATGTAGTACTCCAAACAAACCACGGTTGCTGTTTACATGTATTTGATTGAGTGAGAACCATAGTTAGAATGAATACTCTTAATGTTATAATATGATTAAAGTAGTATTTCAATTTACATAGTGCTAACCAATGTCTATGATATACTAGCTATGGAATTATTCATAAAGTCATTGAATAAAAAGCCTTGAAAAAAATATACTTACCTTGATACTCCTTTTGTGGCTCCAGCACTCAGCTTGATGATTGTTTGAGAGGTGGGAGAGACATGCAGGTGAGAAATAATGATATAGCTTATCATAACAGTGATGTATTATTAAGACGTGTTGTTAATAATTAGTGGAATGAATGGTAAATGACTTTTATCTACCTACAAACTTTAGGATAAAAAACATAAATGCTTGTTTTCTCTTTTTTTGAAATCATAGCAGTGATGTTATAAATTTTGATTGTTTTTTTATTGGTCTTGGAAAGTATCTCAAAGACTGGGAATATTTGAAGAATTAACCTCAGCTCACCTAACATAACCTAACTTAACCTTGTCACGTGACACGTTCTACAAAGTTTAGACTTGCTTTAAGACTGGCTATGACGTCACATATAGGTCACCTAACCTAATGTAACATATCATAACCTAACCTAACCTAACCCAATGTGTTGGCTTTTGTATTGGCTTATGTATTGGCTTTTGTGTTGGTTTTTGTATTGCCTTTTGTATTGGCTTATGTGTGGGCTTTTGTGTTGCTTGTATATCGGCTTTTGTGTTGGCTTATTTGACAAGTGATTTTTGTCAATGTATTTAGTGTTTTTTTTTTCTTGGACTTGGAAAGTATCTCAAAGACCGGGAATATTTAAAGACATAACTTCAGCTCACCTAACATACATCCATCATTGCAAAAATGTTTCCAACCAGTCAAAGTGATCGTTGTAAAGTGTCCGCTTCGGGAGTGACATTTAAACCATTAAAACCCCTTGTGGATGTTACCTAACTGGCATAATCCCAGTAAGCTCATCCAACGACTACAGCTGTTGCATGATGAAAATTAAAAAATTTGAGATTTTTGTTTTCTTGAATGACATGAATGGTAATTTGCAAATAGGGCATTACACTAGAATACAAATAGTTCTTTTAAATATTCATGTCTATTCATCATTAACTTTCCTTTTATAACACTAATCACAATCAGGGCTGCTAATCTTTCCTCACCAAGGCATCACAGGCTGTCAAACATTGTTTAGCTTTGCAATAATACTTTATTAGCCACACGCCTTAATTCAGGTTCACTATGGTAATAAGAAATGTCTTGTTATTTGCAAGCATGAACCAAAAGATTTATAGGTACATCTCCACGTTGCAAACATTGATAGGCTGCTGCACTTGAGGACTTCATTCGTTTACAGCTCTAACAGCTAAAACAGAGAACTATACTAAAAATAGTTTATACTTCATAGTTAATATGAAAGTATCAAATGGCACAAGTGTTTGTAACCAATCAAATATAACTGATACATTTGTTTACACGTTACCAATTGTAGTGGTAGGTTCTTTTACATAGCCTAAATGTATAATTTGAGGCCTAATAGCTTCAGGACAATCACCGTCTAAGTGTTTTTACGTGTTTTTTTCATTTATTCCAACAATCTCCATTCAATTACTAAAATAACTGTTCCCCCAAACAAAGCGTGGGCGGATTGCTAGTATGTAATAAAATACTACTGCTAGTATGTAATAGCCTAAAATACTACGGGTTGTATTGTTCTGTCCCGGGGTTGGGGGATGGGACGAACAAGGGGGTGTTAGTGTGCTATTTAGGGGTGGTGTCCAAAAGATGCGAGTTTCCACGTAAGTGGGGAAACCGCGAGTGTAGGTGTTTGTCAAAGGATGTAGGGAAATGGGGGTTGGCTCCACGGGGGTGTGATCGCCTTTAAGGGATGCGCGATCAAGATGGAGCTATTAACTGTGCGCAACGAACAATTGTGTGAGTAGGGAACGAGCCTACCTGCGGAGTTAGCTGTTCTGCCGGCTGACTGGATTTCTACGGCGTTAGCACAATGGGAATCCCTTACGATGCACTTCTCTGTATTGGCGGTCATGGGCAATTAGGAATGACGGGCTGGGAGTGCGGATGTGAAGACAAGTGTAAATAATGACAAATGTGTAGGTTACTGATCAAGGGTTTATTTGATCAGTGTTTGTGAATGGTGAAGTCCCTTTTAGTATGGGATGGCGTAAAACAGTATCGTTATAAAGTACAGTATAATTGTGGGTGTGAAGTTGAGGGAAATACAATTATGTGTAAGGATTTCTGAGCACACTCTTACCTGTGGTGATGACTTGTACCGGGAACCCGCTGACCAGAGCCTAGGGCGGCAATAGATGTTAAGCCTGGTTTGGCCTTACTTCTTATGGATTCCGTAGTCGATTGGCAAGCATTTCCCAATATGTGGTGTGCTACATCCAAGGCTTTGTGTAACTTCTTGTGATATGTCGTAAGCTTTAGTCAAAAGCGGTGATACTGTGCCTGCTTGGTGTAAAAGAAATGTACTTATGGAGGCTCATAATTTAGCCTAAGGGATGTTGTTGTTAGATGAGAGGGTGTGTTTACGTTTGGATAGAAGTACGGTCGTATGGATTGGATTCGTGATAGAAAGATGTACGTGGCTGAGCAGCCGTCTGTGGATCCAGGGGCGTATGTTAATAATCTCTTCGGGGGTGCGTGGATGTTTGAGGTCCTAGGGTCGTATCGACCCTGGGGCCTCAACAGTATCTTCCAACAATCTCCATTCAATTACTATAATAAATGTTCCCAAGCAAAGCCGGGGCGGATTACTAGTATGTAATAAAATACTACGTGTTGTATGGTTTCTATGACCGAATGCTCTTCCTTACACAAACCACAGAAAAAAAGTTTTTTTATTTGCCATGTTACCTCCTAAGAGGCTGAGTGCAGGTCTTTGAAGTCAACGCCTATACAGCTATCTACGCATGGATAAAACAAATAAACCTGGCAAAAATGTAAAAGAAAACAGCCACTTTATTAAGTTAGGTTCCGTCCCAGCATTGGCTTTGTGTAAAAGTAAAAAAAATACATAATAAAAATAAAAATTGGTTAAAGTGAAAATCTAATCAACATCTCCCCGGTTTTGCCTTTAAACTAAATGTATCCTATTTCAGTCTTCAAGCCGGAATTAAATTTCATGAGAGAGTCGGGGGATCACACCCTGGTTTTTACAGTAAAGCAAAAACTGCTTAACCACTAAGCTATCAAGCCTTTTATTTCTATACAGTGCTCTGTTTCAGTCTTCAGATTTGTGAATCAAACTCACAATTTTGCAACAATACATCAAAAGACAATAAAATGAATAAGTTACAACATTTTAAGTAAATGAAATATTTTTACTGTCTGGCCAGATCCTAAGTTTTTAACATAGAAGGAGGCGGTCAAGGCCTTAAGTTACGATATATCCCAGCATTTGACTGGAGTAGAGTGGAAAACCACAGAAAACTACTTCCAGGATGGCTGAGGTAGGAGTAAAAACCCAGCTCCTCTCAGTTTTTATCTCACAAGGCTGAGTGTACCCCGTTTCAGTACTGAGACCAAAAATTAAATTTCTTAGCAGAGCCTGGAATCGAATCTGTACTTCAATTATGACAGCCAAGATTATTAACCGCTATACAACGAGGTGGACATGAATATTATAGTAGTAGTAGTAGTAGTAGTAGTAGTAGTAGTTGTTGTTGTTGTTTCATTTAAGGGGCTTTGACATTATGATCATTTAGTCCTCGTGTACTTAGGTGTGTGTTGAATTTGTCTGATAACCTGTATGATTTGTAATGGCTGTATTAGTGTGTGTATTTATAATTCTGATGAGGATTGGAAGGAGGCGGTCAAGGCCTTAAGTTAAGAATATCCCAGCATTTGCCTGGAGTTGAGGTGGAAAACCACAGAAAACTACTTCCAGGGTGGCTGAGGAAGGAATCAAAACCCAGCTCCTCTCAGTTTCTGTCTCACAAGGCTGAGTGTACCCCGTTTCCGTCCTGAGACCAAAAATTAAATTTCTTAGCAGAGCCTGGAATCGAATCTGTACTTCAATTATGACGGCCAAGATTATTAACCACTATACAACGAGATGGACATGATTAATACAGTAGTAGTAGTAGTAGTAGTTGTTGTTGTTTTTTTTTAAGGGCTTTGACATTATGATCATTTAGTCCTCGTTTACTTAGGTGTGTGTTGAATTTGTCTGATAACCTCTATGATTTGAAATGGCTGTATTAGTGTGTGTATTTATAATTCTGATGAGGATTGGAAGGAGGCTGCCGTGGCCTTAATTCAGGAAACATCGCAGCATTCACCTGGAGTACAAGTGGAAAACCACCGAAAACTACTTCCAGGAGGGTTGAAGTAGGACTCAAACCCACATTTTCTCAGTTTTTGTCTCACAAGGCTGAGTATACCCCGGGTCTTTGTAAGGAGAAGGAAACATCTTGACCACTGAGCTATTACACCCTTTTCTCTCTCTCTCTCTTTAGTGTTACCTGTTCTAGTCCTAAGTCTGGATTCAAGCTAAGACATTAAGTACAAAAGTACTCACCACTGGACTATTAAAATGGTCGATCTTGGTTACATAATAATGTTATTCCATGTCTGTATAATAAAGCTATGATTGTAATGATTGCTACTTTAGAGCACGTCACGACCGGAAACAGATTATATTTCTGTCAACGCATCAATAGTGCCAGTCGGGCAATGTAATAGCAGCCTTGCCTCTGAACTTGCTAATGGAACATTTGTTCATTAGTCGATCATTTTTAAGTGTGTATAAAATTGGAATAATGCGGTCATCAGGCTCATATGTTTACGTGTATGTAGGGACATTTCTGTCATCAGCCCCCGTGTGTTGTGTTTTTTAGGTTTTCCTCCGCTAGTCGCATGTAAGTTAAAAAAATATTTAGGCTGACAGCCTCGTAAACTTAGGTGTGTAAAAAACTTTGGGACACCTTGGTCATCAGTCCCGTGTAGTTAAAAAGGAATGCTTACTGAGGTATGTCTTACCAATTCAGTATTTTTGATTTGAATCTTCAGTCTTTTGACTGATGGAATGCAGTGCTCCATGCCTCCCTGTCCTGAGCTAATCATTTCATCTCTGCATAGCTACCATACCTTACATCTAAGGCAATCTGTTTAGCCTATTCAAACCTAGGTCTACCCCTACAGTTCTTGTCCTCAACCTTCTTTCCATAACTAAGCTTGCTATTCCTGGGTGTCTTAGTATGTGTCCTACCAACCTATCTCTTGTTTTTTGATAGAATATGCTAAAAAAACTTAATAACCGGTGCTATTGTAATGAAGTCCCGTATGCGTTCATATACCGTTCATCCTAAAGCGATGAAACTTGGGTGAGATATTGAGTACACTCTAAGGAAGGATTCTGGCTTAGTAATTCCACTTTTCAATAGGTAGTGCACGAGTAGATGCAATAAATGAGCGATGACGCGCGAATCATTTCAACAAAGTCCAGTATGCATTCATATACCATTCGTCCGATAGCGATGAAAATTGAGTGAGATGTTGGCTATACTCCAAAGAAGGTATCTGGCTTAGTGAATCTATTTTATAATAGGCAGCGCACGAGTAGATTCAACAAGTGAGGGATGGCACGCGAATCGTTTCAACAAAGTACGCGTTCAAATACCATTCGTCCGGTAGCGATGAAACTTGGGAGAGTTTTTGTGCACACTGCAGGGAAGGTTTTTGACTGAGTAAATCCATTTTACAATAAGTAGCGCACGGGTAGATTCAACAAATGAATGACGGCACGCGAATCGTATAAATAAAATCCCGTATGCGTTCATATACCATTCATCCGATTTCGATGAAACTTGAGTGAGTTATTGTGTACACTGCAGGGAACGTTTCTAATTTAGTAATTCAATTGTATAATAGGTAGCGCACGAGTTGATTCAACAAATGAGTGACGGCGCGCGAAGCGTTTGAACAAAGTTCCATCTGAGTTCATATACCATTCATCCGATTGCGATGAAACATTGGTGAGTTGTTGTGCACACTCCCACAAATGCTTATAAATTATTAAATCCATTTTACGATAGCTTAGAGGCAGTTAACGGAAATTGAAGAAAATATTGTGTATCCAAAAGCACTTCAAGAAACAAAATTACAATACCAACACTTTTTTTTGAATGGCATTGCAATGCATGCCGGGTATAGCTTGTATTCAACATAAATATGATTGTAAAAATTAAAAATAAATTAGCATATAAAATAAAAATTAGAATAATAGTATAAAAATCAAAATTATAAGAATAGAGAGTCGCCTCCGTAGCGTAGCGGTCAGCATGCCGCCCCGGAGGTCCTGGGTTCGATTCCCGGCTCTGACACGAAATTTGAAAAGTGGTATGAGAACTGGAACGGGGTCTACTCAGCCTCGGGTGGTTCAAATGAGTAGAAGGGGTTCGATTCCCACCTCAGCCATCCTCGAATTGGTTTTCCGTGGTTTCCCTCTTCGTCTTCAGGCAAATGCCGGGATGGTACTGCCCCCGTAAATTGAATTATTTAGGAACAAAACGAGAGTATTTTCCGTCCCCATGATAAAATTTAACTAGCAAATATAATTTCTGGAAGTGTGACACAGGAGTGTAGTGTTACAAGCTCGAGACTGTGGGAGAGCCCGATCACGTGATATATTGCACAATGGACGCTTCTAGAAGGCTATATTTAGCATAGCAACAGCGAGTTTGGAAATTAATATTATAAATATTGTTATAAATTATGCTATTGGATCCCAGCCCAGAGCCAATGAGAAGGGGTCCTATTGAAGACGGGATCAACTTTAATTACACAATATGATGAAATTATGCATTTAGGCCCTTAGAAGAAGATTTTCTTCTTTGGTAATGAAGAGAATATTAAAAGAAATTTTGTTCTGATACTTTAAAAACCACAGATCGGTTAATCTACGCAGTAATAAGCATTAGTAATCTACGCGGTAAAATTATGGTGGGAGTTTGATATGGCCGCCAAAAATTCGACTTGGAGGGGGAGATCCAAGGATCGATGTTCTTATTCCAGCAGTCTTTGAAGAGTGAGGAAGTGTTTTTACTGGGTTAACGGAGATCCCAAGGCTTAGTCCGAGTGCGACGACTGTCGACTTGTGGAGACGCGAGGATAGCTAGGTGGAACGTTGAAGGGTACCGCACTTCCATTCTACATGAAGTTGCGAGGAACATTGCATTGATTATATCTCTTATATAATTGAGGTCTGAAGTTAAATAAGCGAATATATATTTAGAACAGGTCGCATACTATATATTGTGAAAAGTCGAGCGCTTTAAAACTTGCCGTTTCGACAATATAAGCCTGTCAAGTTAGATTTCCAAATGTGTTGGAAATAAAGCTGAATATCATTATAAATAGCAACGTGAAGTTGGCGAACGCATTTCAAGTGAACAGTGGCGGAGAACTTTTAATATTGGCGCAACACATAAACATTAACAGAATGACTATTATTATTCTTCAAAGGTTATCATTCAGCATAATTAACATTGTTGATATGATGAACTAAATAGTCATGCGCCAGAGACATATTCGATAACAGGAGTTAAGATACAACGATGGAGCTTCGTTAGACAACGTACTCTTGAATACAGACGTAGTGTACGGTCCATCTTGTGCATTGTCGTCAGTCTACGAACACTAATATAACATCAATTAGCAATGGAAATATTTCATTCACCATTTATATGAATATTTCCATAATTATACTGCTCAAAAAAAATTAAAGCACCACTTTTTTCAAAGGTCACCAAATTTTGAAAAGTTGACCTACAAGCTCGAAATCTCAGTATGACGTTTGTCCTGACGCCTACCAAGCATGTGCTTCAGCACAACTCCCCAACTTGAGTAGTTTCGGGGTAGCACCCCGAAAACCAGCCCATTTTCGAAAACCGCAAATTGAAGTTTGCGAAAAACGCTGCAGGACTTGTCGCAGGTTGCCAAAGCAGTCGAAAATGAATGAGTCTTGCTCTTAAAGGTTCCACAAACACGTAGAAATCGTTACATTTGACGTTTGGGCATTTTCAACCCCCTTCATCATCCCCTAAACATGGACTACCATTGGGGGCATCTGAGAAGGTACCGGGTGTCTTTAACCATCTGAAAACCTGCACACCGTCCTCAGTTGCTGATTGCAGTAAGTTCTTAAGGCCTCCGGCAATGTCCACACCCCCTAACACCCTCAACTGGCATGGGACCAAACCACCCCATCTCGATTCACCCCTAAGGAAGGTTTTAATCGAGATGTTTATCAGTGCTGTGAATGCGGGGGTCTTCCCCTACCGTTTCAAAAAAGGAGCTGTGCCTTTGTCACCACCCCTTCCCCTGCAACCCCCGTTTGTATGATTTTTCGAATCAGGCCCTTTTTAAGGGCTGAAATGAGGTATTAATCGCTGAAAGGGCTGTAAAGGTCCTTAGAAGTAGTGGTGACACGAAATCAACCCCTTCCGATCGATGATTGACATTCCGTCCCCCAAATTCGAAATTGTTGCACCCCCAACCCTCCCTGTCTGGACGCGTAACGCGTCATGGCAGAGTTTTCAGAGTTGGATGGAAATGAAGCTTATGGCCAGACATGGAGCCCAAAACAGCAGGTTAGATGGAAATTCATCGGTAGGGTGGGAAACGGGACCAAAAAGTTTTCAAAAAAGTTAACATCTTCTAGTAAGTACACCAATGCATAGGCAACCCACATCACGTCATTTTTCTCTCATTGCCAAACTTTGTAACCTATTGCCGATCATAGGCAACCCACACGCACGGACGTGATGTGGGTTGCCTATGCATGGGCGTACTTACTGTAGGCTGTACACTTTTTTGAAAAATGTTGGTCCCGTTTCCCAACCTACCGATGAATTTCTATCCAACCTGCTGTTTTGGGCTCCATTGCAGGCCATAAGCTTCATTTCCATCCAACTCTGAAAACTCTGCCATGACGCGTTACGCGTCCAGACAGGGAGGGTTGGGGGTGCAAAAATTTCGAATTTGGGGGACGGAATGTCAATCATCGATCGGAAGGGGTTGATTTCGTGTCACCACTACTTCTAAGGACCTTTACAGCCCTTTCAGCGATTAAGACCAAGTTTCAGCCCTTAAAAAGGGCCTGATTCGAAAAATCATACAAACGGGGGTTGCAGGGGAAGGGTTGGTGACAAAGGTACAGCTCCTTTTTTGAAACGGTAGGGGAAGACCCCCACATTCACAGCACTGATGAACATCTCGATTAAAACCTTCCTTAGGGGTGAATCGAGAGGGGTGGTTTGGTCCCATGCCAGTTGAGGATTTTAGGGGGTGTGGACATTGCCGGAGGCCTTAAGAACTTACTGCAATCAGCAACTGAGGACGGTGTGCAGGTTTTCAGATGGTTAAACACACCCGGTACATTCTCAGACGCCCCCAATGGTAGTCCATGTTTAGGGGATGATGAAGGGGGTTGAAAATGCCCAAACGTCAAATGTAACGATTTCTACGTGTTTGTGGAACCTTTAAGAGCAAGACTCATTCATTTTCGACTGCTTTGGCAACCTGCGACAAGTCCTGCAGCGTTTTTCGCAAACTTCAATTTGCGGTTTTCGAAAATGGGCTGGTTTTCGGGGTGCTACCCCGAAACTACTCAAGTTGGGGAGTTGTGCTGAAGCATATGCTTGGTAGGCGTCAGGAAAAACGTCATACTGAGATTTCGAGCTTGTAGGTCAACTTTTCAAAATTTGGTGGCCTTTGAAAAAAGTGGTGCTTTAATTTTTTTGAGCAGTATATATTCCAATGATGAAGCTGATACATATTTACGACGGAGAATGAAGACTTTTCAGAAGAGATTTGTCAAGATGCTAGGGTAGCCCAGCAAATCAGAAGAATTTGCCAGAAGGATGTCGTTCGAGCCCAGGCGAATGTTGGTGAATACCAGAGAGGGACGTTTCTTATCTCTGAGGTCGCAGATCCGAGATTCGAATTCAGATCCATCTCAGTGTCTTGTACTGAGGAAACATCTAAAGTATTGTGGGAATACTTACATAGATCTTCAAGCTTTCTTCCAAATAAGGTATTAGAGTATCTCAATTGTTATATAGAGCTTGATTAGTAACATTCTGAGCCGGCGATCTTATTCCATATTTCCAGCGATCTTATTCCATATTTCCAGCGATCTTATTCCATATTTTTCTATATTTACACATTTCATGTATTTCAGTGCTTTTATGTATTTTACACTTGAGAAGTGTGTTAAGTTTTTATGCTTCAAGATTATTTAGAAGATGATTGCCTTTCATCTATTTTTCAATTTTATTTTACGGATCAGTTGTGGAACTGACATTAAAATTTTGTTTGAGGAATTATATTGTCTCATAGGAGACTAGTCGTTTCGACTCTCGAATTTTAATAATTTCATTTAAACCAAGTATTCTGACATTGTGTCATAGCTTCAAATTAAATTCTTATTAAATTTAATTTGAGCACTTTAATGTAACAACATATAACTTCAAGAAAAGAAGAAACATCGAATGATATTGTTATATCATTATTGTACATAAACTATCGACGATCTAAGAAATACCAGTCGTTTGATAAGACCGAAGTCTCAATCCCTATGAGCATTCTTTGCGTAGAGTGGAAAAACATTACGACATTGACAAACCTTATTTATTATTTGTAAAGCTAAGAGCTTTGTTCATTTAATATGTTAGAGGAAATACCTTTTGATAGAAGATTATTCAAATCTTTGGCTAGGAATTCAAAGCTAGTTTATCCCGGTCAGGATTGAATTCTATTTGACACTATAAATAACATGTGTGTTATTTTATCCTATTTCTGTAACATCACGTCATTTTGTCGACATGATATTACAACGATTAAAAGTTTATAGCTTGACAAGTGAGATGAGACCGGAATATTATTTTATTACATGTATTTGCGACAGACGAGTTAACAGTTAATTATCTTGTTGTGGATTTAACTTTAGAAGGTTAATCACGACTGTCTAATATCGTTCATTACAATTGGAAGTTTCGTTTGAAGAACTTATGCATGTATAATTGTAGTCCAGTAGTCATGTGCAATGATACTGAGGGTCATGCCATTATTTGAGAGAAGTTCCTACATAAGATATGTTAATAACAATTAATCCCTTTTGGTTATTGTTTAACATAGTAGATGATAATTGTTTATGCCATATATACTGTTATATGAGGATTTGTAGAGCTATGGAGTGCTCATGCGAAGGAATTCCGCATTTTAAGGAAGTCAAAATATTGTTGTTCTTTGATAAAAAGGCATGTATCATGATAAGAGCCGTTGTATACAAGTAGTCCAGTTCTTGTGAATTAACGATTTAGCTGTGTTAACAGGAGGGTTTCAGCGGAAATACAACTTGAGAAAGATTGTCTACTCATGTCTATAATACGATTATTAAATTTTATTAAACCCGAAGTTATGTAATTACGTACAGTTTACCTTAATTAGTCGACTGTATTATACAGACAGTGTAATGAAACCTATATAAGACGATGTGTAAGCAGTATATCAAAACTACAGAACGTTAGAGAAGGATGGTTATGTGAAAAACCAGTGTATATATTTAGTTAAGAATTATATTGTAACCGAGAAGTTAGAATCTCGAAAGTGTCGCGTTAGCAACACTAGATAATGGATATTATTATAAACATATTACATGTAAATAATTTTTTGTGGAAATGATTTAATTAGTTAAATATTTTAGTAGGATTTATTAATCAATTGTTTTGGAATAGTGTGTTTTATGAGCGGATGTTTTTGGGTATGAATGATTGTTCATTGTTACGAGAAAATGTGGGACCGAATTGGTCTAGAACAATTGCGGGGTGCGAATGAAAGAGTGTATAAAATTTTTAGAATGATTGTTTAAGAAACAGAGTAGTTATGTGAACTTTTGTAAGATCTAAATGTTAATGTTTACGTGTTTTTATAAATGCACACACAAGCAGTCTCTGTGGACTAGCGAGAATGATTCACCGTTATGTTGGAGAGCGATGACATAACATAAGCAGGTGTAAACTCACCGCCTTGTATTTATTGTATAAACCAGTTTCGAGTTCGGCGTGGTGTCGGTATTTCATTGATGAAACAAAGCCACTGCACGTGCGTTCTTCCAACGCAGCCTTGTGAATGAAACCATGTGTCTGGAATGCCATTTAAGGACTTCATTAAACGTTTTTATTTTTACGCAGCGTAGGCCTAAAATCAAGCCAAGATTTTATACTCATAATTTTTAATACAGAATTGTAGTAAGATGTAGAGTTGAAAGGAGGTGTGAATGTTTGCGTGTTTTTAAATTTAATTTCTATTGTTAAATTCGTTTATTGTTATTTTGTTTATAGTAGATTAGTTTACCCTATTGTTAATAAATTTTGTTCAGAATATTTTCCATTGTTGTTGGAGTGCGATTCATTTTAAATATAAGGAGAAGAATATTGTGGATGTAGTGTAGGCGAAGTTGAATTCCCAATCCCCGAGAGGTAAGTAAAGGTGAGTGCCCCGTGTAGTTGGTTGTTGATCCACAATATTCTTGTAACTGCTGTCTGTAAATCCCTAAAGGCAATGTTGGAAGCGATTTCTAATGTAGTATATGCCGGAGCAGTTAGACATAGGCAATCCAGCGGGGGCAATGGATATTCCAACAGGATCCATTCCGGACTATCGGGTACAGTACCTACTGTCAGGCCACGGCCGCCTCCTTCCCTCTTCCTAGCCTATCCATCCGAATCTTCCATCCCTTCCCATCCCTCATGAGGCCCCTGTTCCCTTTGCAGGTGAGGCCGCCTGGGCGAAGTGCTGATCACACCTCCCCAGTTGTATCCATCCCGACCAGATGTTCCAAGCTCCAGGACGCTGCCCATAGAGGTGGTAGTGGTGAGTTCCCTCGCTGAGTCAGTGGGAACCACCAACCTAGCGGGTAAATTGACTAAAAAAAGAATAGAAATGATCATTAAAATGTTAAAGCAAGCTAAATGATAATAAATAATTAAAATTAGCCTAAAATAATCAAAATTAAAATTAAATTCATACAAAAAAATATCTTTAATAATTGTCTGGCCTATACAGGGATAAGGGGCGTAGCATCTAGGTCATGTTTCCCCTATGGTACAAACGAAAAGCAATGCCTGGATGTACTGGCACAGAATATTGGAAGTAATGCGGGGGTGAAACGAATGGCGGAGGGATAGATCTGTTTCTAGAGGTCGGTTCATAGATACATTTCAATGTTATCATACAATCAATGTGCTTACAGTATAGAGTACATTAGTAACACATTGAAGCATTAGAAGTATACTTCTAGCTCGTGAAATCCCAGTTATATCATTGATACACACTCGGACGTGATGGTACAGTGGTCAAGCTGCTTGCCTCTCACCAAGGCGGATCGGGTTCAATTCCCAGTCAATGAGTTTAAAATTTTATAAGTCAAACATCGCGTGTTTTGGTTCGGATTCCTCGTAAAAATGGAAGTCCCCTGCTCTTGATCGCAAGGTTAATTGTCACGTAAAACTACTCACTTACTTAACTTAACTTACTTATTTACTTACTTACATGCTGTACTTACGTACTTACTTACTTATTTACATACTTACTTGTAAATTGTTACTGAAGGGCAAGGAGTGTTCCTTCAAACAAACAGGTTTTAAGACCCACATGTTTACAAGCCGAGCAAGCTTGCAACCTGATGTTAGATTGTTCTTGTTTTTCCAAAAAGGATGGGAGACTTTAATCTGCACAGTTCACCAAGGACTTGATCACACCCAAGGAGACCAAGTTGATGGCAAGCGAAGTGTACTACATTGTGTCTTGAGTCAAGATTGCAATGGAGAGTTTCAGGGAGTTCGGATATCCGGGTTCGTATCTTGGTGTAGACAGTAGCCATCCTGAATGTGGTTTCTCCACTCACTATTGACGAGACGGTACCTTATTTCAAGACTTAGAGTACTTACTCCAATTCTTGGTTACACTACTGTAAGTCACCACAGAAACACACGTTATCAGACAATTTTCAAATGACAAACCCCTAAAAAAAAAAAAAAGTTCAAACTGTACTGCAGCAATCTGGCTTTCTGCTTCGGATCCACTTAGAAAGGAGGCCACGTGGCGTATGATTGTGAGGTTAAGAAGCGTGTAAAACAACAAGCTTGCAATTCACTCTGCGACAGTCGAGCGATGCCCCTGAGAGATTGCCTTTGTTCTTTTACTGAAGATAGACAGGATCAGACAATTGACAAAACATCAATATTACCGTGAAGAGCTCACTCAACGGAAGGGAGAGTCAGCCATCACCGCTTCCTAGTGCTTGTCGTATTCAAACTGAATACCATCCACCACCGTAGCTGTGTGCGTTATGTCATCATCTACGCTTCGGACTGCGTTCGAAGTTCAAAGGTTCAAATTTCTGACCTGACGATGGCCATCCCGCATGCTATTTCCACTAACACCCCCCCCCCCCCTTCAAACTATTTCAAGGCAAATGCTGGGATAGTACCTTACCTTATATCAACTCTCGTTGCACCTATCCGAATCCCATAGCAATTAACTATAAACTCATACATTAAAACGCATAGCCTAATACTGATGATTTAAAGGAGGTAGAACGATTGATGGCATTCTACTCATGCCTGCTTTATCTAAGTGTTATTTGTTGAAAAACCTATTGTTAAATGTATCATTTGCTGATGAACCTATTGCGAAATGTGTTATTTGCTGATGAACCTATTGTTAAATGTGTTACTTGCTGATGAACCTATTGTGAAATGTATAATTTTTTGGAAAACCTATTGTTAAATGTGATATTTGCTGATGAACCTATTGTTAAAAGTGCTATTTGCTGATGGACCTATTGTTAAATGTGATATTTGTCGATGAACCTCTTGTTATATGTTTTATTTGTTCATTAACCTATTGTCAAATGTGATATTTGTTGATGAACCTATTATGAAATGTCGTATTTGTTGATGAACCTATTGTCAAATGTGTTATTTGTTGATGAATCTATTGTTTAATGGGTTATTTTTTGATGAATCTATTATATAATGTGTTATTTGTTGATGAACCTATTGTCAAATGTGTTATTTGTTGATGAACCTATTGTTGAATGTGATATATGTTGATGAACCTATTGTTAAATGTGTTATCTGTTGATAAACCTATTTTAGCCTATTCTCATTTATGAAAAAATAGGCCTATGAGATCACCTTTTGTCTGTATGTGTGTGTGCGTGTGTGTGCGTAGTGTGTGTGTGTGCGTCCCCCACTAATAAAACCTAAGTGGCTGGAGACATTTCAAAGAAACTCGGTAAGGACATAGTACTGCATCGTCCAACTCCGACCATATCCTTCAAATTTTATTTCGTCTCATCAATTTAACATGGCGGCTGTGCGAAATATGGAAACTGTTTCTGATATCATCCTAACATTTTGTACGGTGATGGAGGTAACTACTAGAAGTTCACCTATGGGACTTTCAATAACCTGGTGAGAACAAATCCAACATAGCGGCGACGAGAAATGTAAATATTTGAATGGACATTTCTTGCGATTTAACCATCCGAGCGCAGTGAAACTTGATACGGTAAATGCCTACACAAATTTTAATCCACTGGCATCTAATTTATTTCAATTGTTTTCATAACCATCAGATAGCGGCAGTGAGACATTTTAAAATCTTGTTTTTATTTCTTGTGTCCTGAATATGCGATTCAAGCTTGAATAATACACCTACACAATTATCTTCATGTAATAGTACTGTACATAACTCTAAGGCCTACAGACAGTAAATAAAAATCCAACATGTCGACCATCCGAAATATTTCGACGGTTCTCAATATCTACGATCCTATTACACAAACAACCTGAAATTGTTTATGTTGATAGAGACAATTGCAGGACGTATAAAAATAGGCTACTTAGTTCTTCACGGAACTACTTGTTAAATGTGTTATTTGTTGATGAAGCTATTGTCAAATGTGTTATTTTATCATGAACCTATTTTAGCCTGTTTTCATTTATGCAAAAAATAGGCTTATGGGATCACTTTTGTCCGTGTGTGTGCACCCCTCCCCCCCGCCCCCCCCCCCCGTTATAAATTCTTAACGGCTGGAGCGATTCTAATGAAACTCGGTAAGTACATAGCACTATTTCATCCGACTCCGACCGTGCCCTTCAAATTTTATTACGTCCCACCAATCCAAGATGGCGGCTGTCCGAAATATTTCACCGGCATTCTATATCTCAGTAACTATTACTGATATCACCCTGAAATTTTGTACGGTATTAAAGGGCACTGCTAGAAGCTTACGTATGTGCCTTTCAAAAACCTCATAAGTACAAAGTGAACATGACGGCCAAGTAAATTTGAAACATTCAAATAGACTTTTGCCGCGATTTAACAATCCGAGCACAGTGAAACATAGTAGAGCAAATGTTTGTACACATCGTAATGCACTGACGTCTATTTTAATTCAATTGCTTACATTACCTCAAGATGGCGGGTGCGTGAAATTTCAAAATTAAGTTTATATTTCTTGTGTCCTAATCATGCGATCGATGCCAACGTTTGGATAATTAACCTACACAAAAGTCGTCATCTAATAGTAGTCTACATAACTCTATGGTCTACATATATAAGAATCCAACATGGCGACCATCCGAAAAATTAGACGGATCTCAATATCTATGACAGCAATGTTGATAAAGGCTATTAACATAAGTTTACCTATGGAACTTTCAATAACCTGGTGGGTACAAATCCAACATGGCGGCGACGAGAAATTTAAATATTTAAATGGACGTTTCTCGCGATATAACCATTCGAGGGCAGTGAAACTTGGTACGGTAAATGCGTGTGCAAATTTTAATCCACTGACATCTAATTTATTTAAATTGTTTTGATAACGATAAGATGCTGGCTGTGTGAAATTTCAAAAAATCGTTTTTATTGTGTTTCATAATCATGTGATTGAAGTTTGAATAATAAACCTACTCATTAGTCTTCATCTAATAGTACATGGCCTATATGTATAAAAATCCAACATGGCGACCATTCGAAATATTAATACGGTTCTCAATATTTACGAATACATTACAGCAATCAAACTGGAATTTTGTATGTTGATAGAGGCAATTAATATAAGAAGGACACATGAAAATAGCTATTGAGGTCTTCACGGAACTGCTTGTTAAGTGTGCTATTGGTTGATGAACCTATTGACAAATGTGCTATTTGTTGATGAAGTATTGCCAAAATGTGCTATTTGTTGATGAGCCTATTGTCAAATGTGTTAATTGTTGATGAAGTATTGTCAAAATGTGCTATTTGTTGATGAGCCTATTGTCAAATGTGTTATTTGTTGATGAACATATTGTTAAGTGTGTTATTTGTTGATGAACCTATTGCTAAATGTGTTATTGTTGATAACCTTAGTTAAATGTGTTATAGTTGATAACTTTTTTAATGTGTTATTTGTTGATAAACCTATTGTTAAATGTGTTATTTGTTGATTAACCTATTGTTAAATGTGTTATAGTTGATAACCTTTTGTTAAATGTGTTTTTGTTGATAACCTGTTGTCTACGAGCTCACAGTGAAAAGCGTCATTTCTCTTACGGGGACTCTTGTTTCTTAATTGACAGCGCACACGCACTTGCTTCTCGATGTCGGAGGATACAGGCTATTTCAATAAAATAGGTAGGTGATCGCCAACGTGTCCTTGTTGTTGCAGGAAACGTGTTTGTGATCGCAGCCATCCTCCTGGAGCGCAATCTGCACAACGTGGCTAACTACCTTATCGTATCTCTCGCTGTAGCCGACCTTATGGTGGCATGCCTTGTCATGCCCCTTGGTGCTGTCTATGAGGTAAGTGCCTAAACAATCTATAACACCTTAAGTTTCCGACAAGCACAGTGTACTGAAATTATATTTACACAATTTTTCTAAAATAATCCAAGTAATATTGTATTATCGATTGACGTAGGTTACATGCAAAATTAATAAGAGTGTAGTATTACATGACGAATTTAATATGCGTTTTGTTTCCTTGGTGAATGAGTGGTAAAGTATCCATCCCCTTATCCCCTGAACGGGTTTCGATTCCTTGCCAAAAATAAATCGGACTTGTGAAAGGTGAGAAAAATCCACGGTTCCTTTATTCCCTCTTAAAGGATATCTCGTATTACATTTCGTGATTGTCCGGCTCCGTGGCTAAATGGTTAGCGCGCTAGGCTTTGGCCCAATGTGCCCCGGGTTCGATTCCCGGCCGAGCCATCAGGGATTTTAATCTCCTGGGGTTAATTCCCTTGGCTCGGGGACTGGGTGTATGTGCCGTCTTCATCATCATTTCATCCTCATTACGATGCGCAGGTCGCCCATGGGCGTCAACTAGAAAGACCTGCACTGGGCCTCTCCGGTGGCCACACGTTTTCATCATCATCATTTCGTGATTAAAGGATACAGTTAGCTAAATCTCTACTAAAGCTCACAAAATTAAATTCAAGTTTCACCGCTACATGGCAGTGGAAGCGATTTGTTGGATTTGAGGATAGAAGATCACTGAAGTTACTCCTACTCAACTACGCAATATTGCTGAAGCCATGCTATTATTATTATCATTACTATCACTTATATCTTCTTTTCCATTATGTCCATTCATAGAGCGCATTGGAACGTGTTAGTTGGCTTGATGACTATTGCCTTCCTATTCTCCCCAAATCTCTTCACGAACTCACCGAGTTGCCTCTTGCAATTTTCTGTCCATCTTGTGCCAGTCCTGCTGCTAAGTTTCATTTTAAATCTACGCTTATTTACTGAGGTTCTCAAGATTTCTCAGTCTTTCATTCTCCCCAATGCAGGTCTTAGAAGGGCGTGGTGGCGCAGCGGTCAAGCTGTTGGCCTCTCATCAAGGTGGACCGGGATCGATTCCCTGTCATTGCATGTGAGATCTTTGAAATGACATGCCATGTCCTGTGGTTTAGATTCCACGTAAATAGGAGATCTCGTGGCTCATGATCGAATGATAAACGTCACGTGAAACTAAAAAGCTTCCTTTCATTCAGGTCTCTCCTTGTTTCCTCCAGCCAATTTATCCTCGTATTCTGTATATTAGTCGCCTCCGTAGCGTAGCGGTCAGCATGGTTAGCTGCCACCCTGGAGGTCCTGGGTTCGATTCCCGGCTCTGCCACGAAATTTGAAAAGTGTTATGAGGACTGGAACGGGGTTTATTCAGCCTCGGGTGGCCCAAATGAGTAGAGGGGGTTCGATCCCCACTTCAGCCATCCTCGAAGTGGTTTTCCGTGGTTTCCCACTTCGTTTCCCCCAGCAAATTCCGATATAGTACCAACTGCAAGGCCACGGCCGTCTCCTTCCCGCTTCCTTGCCTATCCATCTCAATCTTCCTCTCCCTTCCCATCCCTCATGAGGCACCTGTTCGCTTTGCAGGTGAGGCCGCCTGGGCCACTCCGACCAGATATTCCCTGTTCTAGGACACTGCCCGTAGGGGCGGTAGTGGTAAGCTCCCTCGCAGAGTCCGTGGGAAACACCAAACTGGAGGGTAAAATCGAGTTTAAAAAATTGTATATTAAGTACAGGGTGGCGCACGAAATGTGTCATCATTTTGTTTCTGAATAAAAACTTTACTGTCAAGATAAACTCAAATGAACATATACTACCAAGGTGTACACTTTGTGGAGATTTATTCTAACGCAGCACATGGTCAATATGTCCAACCTTTTGATTCCTAATTTCCTTCAAACTAACACTCATGTTAGCGATAACCCTGCGGCATATGTCTTCCGTGATTTCACTGCAAGCTTGAAGAATAAGGCGTCTGAGCTCCATTAAAACATGTGGACGTTTCGGGAAAATGTACCCCCTAAGAAAGAAGTCACATGGGTTGAGGTCTGGAATATTGGAGGGCCAAAATCATCCGTCATTGAAACGATCCGGAAATCTGAGTGAAATGACCCGCATATTGAAACGCTCGTGCAAGAGATCCAACAAAATGTTTGCAGTATGTGGGTTTGATCCATCTTGCATGAACCACTGCGTGTCGAAGGGCAACGCAGTAGCAAGAAGCTGTGGAACAAAGTTATTGCGGAGCATGCTCAAATAACACTCACTGTTCAGTTTCTCTGAAGAACAAAGGTCCAATAAGTCCGTGGCTGGAAATTGCGGCCCACACTGTGATCCTCGGAGCATGATGTTGTCGTTCATGAAGCACTTGCGGATTTTCAGTAGTCCAAAAGCGTACATTGCCGGCCCCGTGGTGTTGAGGTAGAGCGCCTGCCTCTCACCCGGAGGCCCCGGGTTCGATCCCGGGCTCCGTCAGGGATTTCAAAACTGACGTGAGGGTTGGAACGGGGTGCACTGAGCCTCGTGAGGGCAATTGAGTAGCTGTCTGACAGTGAGAGGCGCCCCGATCACGAATACCAAGAGTAACGGCCGAGGGGACCCGATGCGCTCATCACGCGTCAACCCAATATCTGCAGGCCAAATGGCAGGGCAGTGGTCGCTTGGTCGGCCTTAGCCCGTCATGGGCTGTATAGTGCCAGGGGTTGACAAAAGCGTACATTTTGTTTGTTAACCACGAAGTCCAAATGAAAGTGCGCCTCGTCTGAAAACCAAACGTTGTTGAGATTTTGTTCCCTATCCTCCACCCAGCGAGCAAACAGTAGTCTCTGCCGCTTGTGTTCTGCCGAGAGCTTCTGAGCAGAGGTCATCATGTACGGGTACATCTGGAGGTCACTTTTAAGAATCCTTTGAACTGAGCGTCTGGAAATGCCCAGTTGCACTGCTGCTTCGGCCGAGATCGCTTCGCTTCCAATATTGATCCTTCCCGTACAAATTGACCAAACAGCCTGCGAATGGCTCTCTTGCAAGGGGCCCACCGTGTCGTAACTGTTGTCGAAACCGCCTCTGAGTCGCAACAGTACTTTTCGTTTCATGAAAAAGTAGCACAACTGCTGATCGCTGCTGCGTTGTTAGTCTTCCATTCTCGGCCATGTTGGAAACACTGGTGTCCAAGCGACGGTATCGTGAATTAAGCGTAATTTCATAACTCATATGTTTCTCCAAGCTCCATTGCTACTGCCGTTGAGATGCTCAACGGGATATCTAGTGCGACTCATAAATTATGTACGAAACAAATGGTGACATATTTCGTGCGCCACCCTGTATATTGAATAATATTTTTGGAGCCTCCGTGGCTTAGGCGGCAGCACGCTGGCCTCTCACCGCTGGGTCCGTGGTTCAAATCCCGGTCACTCCATGTGAGATTTGTGCTGGACAAAGCGGAGGCAGACAGGTTTTTCACCGGGTACTCCGGTTTTCCCTGTCACAAAATTCATTCCAACAACACTCTCCACTATCATTTCATTTCATCTGTCATTCATTTAATCATTGCCCCAGGGTATTGCGACAGGCTTCGGCAGCCGGCACAGTTCATGTCCTCGCCGCTTGATGGGGGCTTCATTCATTCCATTCCCTGACCCGGTCGGACGACTGGAAGCCGGCTGTGGATTTTCAATCTTATTTTTGTTAGTCTATTGTTGTCCATCCTAAATGTGTGCCTAAAAACGTCTCCTGCGTACAGTGTTTGTGAAACTGTCTGTCAGACTATAGAGGTCTTTAGTTCGTATCTTGATCCGAATTCCGTTTCCTTGTGTAGTGCCGAATATTTTCCTTAGAATTTTGTGTTCTTGCTTTTCAATGTCTGCAAATTTTGAATTATTATTATTATTATTATTATTATTATTCCATTAGTAAAATTTCTTTAGTAAAATGTCAAGATCCTTTAAGCCAAAAGCCTTCTACTCACCAGCTGACCATCTCCGATAGGATAAGAATCAATCTTCTTCTACTGTCGTACTTGTGAAGGAAACTGAGCTGTTACAAGAGAACCACTAACCCTGCTAATATCGAAACTTCACCTAAAACTCCGCAGATAAACTACCAACAAACACATTTACCAATTTCAAGTGCACTGGCTTTTGATTGGAAATTGAAACTATGCGTCCAACGTCTAGTATCACGCGCAACGTTCACGTGTTATGATTTTCTTGGCAGTCTGCGGCCCACAATACAACTCTTCCTTCAAGAATATGTCAATATGGTATGTTTAGAGCACCAAGCACATTCAGCTTCTTCACAATCGGTACAATGTTTGGTCACTGATGACTTAAATCTTGGTGGCCAATCTGGTGTATAATTTGTTGCAAACCAAGAATATATCATATTACGAAAAGGGGAGAGGAACACTAGTAATGAAAGAAAGATTGGAACTATAGAATGACGTGTCAAGGAAAGACGTCTACTTGAGGAGATTCATATTTTGTGAGCATTCCTATCATGCACCGATACAATGAGTTCCACTATTGTGCCCGTCAGAGGTGGTTATCTGGTACACCACCGACCGTGCGTGGATCTCCAGATGACCACATCCTTGAACACATATGGCCTGAGAGGATCGGAGTACACTCCTTGTGGGGCTATTCCGGCACAAGACTCCTCGTCATCATAGGGATCAGGTTCCCATCATAGCATTAGTCATAGACCTCCCAAGGAAATGCACCCCCAAAAGAAACAAAATACTAAATTAAAATCCAGGCTTTAGTAAATTTCACAAAATGGTTTATTGAAATCTCAAACCCCTGTCCTACCATCGGGGGTATTTGTCGGCTAATCCGTTAACTAACAAAAGTAAATAAACAAAAATAAACAATTATTAACTCTCAAAAATTAACCCCTCTCGATTGGTCCTAAATACAGTCAAAAACACTAGCAAAGCTTGGGAAATGGTACAAAGGATTTTAATTAAAGTTATAATGAACAAGGCATGATGTTCCCAAGTGAAACCTCATGTTGGCAAGTTGTCAAACAAGACAGAAAAATCAACAAAATAAACTGCGACCATCCCGTATTTACATTTAATTTTAAGTGATCTAAACTAATCCTCATTTAAACTAACCTACGGTGAGAAGCATCCGCAGTATAACAAACTAAACAGAAGATCTAGATTGGTTTACAGTCATCTTTTACAAAACAAATAATTTTACAATCAACTGTACAACAAAAGGTCTACAAGTAGTAGAGGAAAGATTGGAATATGGGTATACAAAACAATCAATAAATAAATGTCACACACAAGAGTATTCTTATTAGTCCTGCCTACCGCTTGATGGTTACTGTTCGTTTCCATCGGTCATCTATAATGTGTAAGCTAGAAACTAAAAATACTGTTCGTTAACAGTAGAACAAAATTACATGGTTCACGACCCACGAGATGAAAAACTCGGGGTAAACCAAATCCCTGTCAATCGAACGTGTTAGCTGCTAAAACCTTAAACTAACGAAGAATAAATCTATACAGCTCAGTACAATGGTCAGCGAGTTATAAACCAGGATCGAAGTTAAACAGGCGTTGAGTGATTAACGAGAATTATAACAATCGTTTAACTTCATTACTTCTTCTTATTTAATTGATGATTATTAGTTGTCGTTGGTTTAAGATTCATTAATTATCCGGATTGACCATGTGTACGGCTTCCTAACTAGTGGATAACCACTTGTGTACACCCAAGTACACGTGAACATGCCTACTCCGAGCTGTCAAAAAGCTCAAAAACCATTCTAAAGTAACCCTGTGTGTCCGCCTGGTTCACATCAGAGACCTCGGTCTGTCAAGCGCTCAGCTTTGAATCAAGGCCGGCAACCTCAAAAATATGGGCATCCACCCCATCATCGTGTATGAAAACACGGCAAAAAATACCCAACATGTGAGCAAAAATTGACATAGCCTCAAAATATGTCAATCAGTGTCACAAGACAACTCCAATAACTTAAACAACAAAAACCTTTCCGAATGTTCTCCTCTCACAACACATGCGAAGATCGAGAATAGAATGGGTGACCTACTGTCACACAGTATCATTGCATTCATAAACATGGCTGTCAACTTGACCTAGTTTTAACAAGCTTATAAAAACTGGCTTATTCAGAATGAATCATTTATAAAAGCATTAGCATTGTATCTGTCAAAAGTCTTGTCTCATCTGGGATTATGGTTTGGCAATACTGCGCGTAACCTTTAAGACACTTGTCCTCGCAAGTAAATGACATTTGTTCATTCTCAAACTGTTACGAGCTGCTTTGGCTAACAGTAAAATCTAAAGTGTTCGTTTCATTAGCATATTGGATCCACAAAAATGTTCAAAGAATGATCCTACACTTGCAGTTTATAATATAATATAATATAATATAATATAATATAATATAATATAATTGTAATGTTCGTGATGTAGTAATAGTAGTCAAAAATAATGGACAATGATATGCTTGCATGGACAAAGCAAAGCATACAAGACGAGAACTATTCCACTCGTACTAAGGTGTTTGGAAGATATCACACTCACGGCAGGTTTGTCAAAAATTAAACCCGTGCATTCTAGGCACTTCAAATGTATGAAATAAACATTCACACCATATAAAACAGTGGCGTTAATTGTATATGATACGTTACTAGTGTGAACGGGATTAGGAGTACTAACAGAAAGATATTACACTCCTTCACACTGACAATTGATTCATCTCGAGTCTAGTGGTAGATTTTCCACTCTCAAACAAAAATGTATTTACCCAAAAATAGGTAAAGGGGTAACCTCCCCCACTAGAGGATACGCCTGCTCAGTGGCGTGCTTCACATTTTACAAAATAAAGGAGCTTAAAATAAAGACTTCAGCAACAGCTGATTAATTAACAAAATTACTACTCCGTTAAATTATTGACACAATTGGTTAGTTCAAAGTGAACTTCAAAATTACATTTTATGCACCGTGTGAGAAAACACACATTAATCAGGTGACTAAATCTTGGCTTGGAAATGTATCGGAAACGTACGCTGCGATGTGCATGGAAAAAATAAAAATTACCATAGACGGTAAACTAAAAGAAACCCACTAAAATAAGTCCTACCTAGATGACTGTGAATCGAAGTACGATCGTTAAAACTACTCCAAAAAAGACCATCACCTTACAAAAGATATTAATTATTACTCACGGTGAAGAACATGGTAGCTCACCTCATTCCAACAGGAATAATTGAGGGGTAAATCCTTCCATTTCGAGCTTGGACAAAACCTCCAGCGCTCGTACAGAGACATTATGCTGCGTTCTTCGGATTCCATTTTATTGTGCTGTTATGGTGCTCGGTCTCTCTCTCATCAGGTGTTTAAGCCATTATCACCTACATGGTGAACGGTGTTGATATTCTTCTCTCTTGGTGGATCTCGTACATCGTGTAGGCGTTATCAATTTCCACAAGATATTCACTGCTTATATCGTGGTTTCACAGACAAACACAGCTGCTACACTTGATAATTTGCAGTAATTATTCTACAAAAAATGGCCATGTCTGCTTCACAGGTTCTACTGGACACAAACACGTGTCGACTCACTTTCACTATCACTCGTTGTGAAAACTTTTATCAACTTAAATCGTCGACATCTGTTGCTCAAGAAAATCGTGGCTTCACACAGCGTGGATTATTATTAGCAATTTTCACTGGTGTGAAATATTACACTTGCACTATTTAAAACACAGATACTCAAATTTATGGATGGCACGAAGATCGGCCATTTGTCTGGTTGGATTATCGTAGTTTTTCACAGTATTTGCATGCTCATTTAGCAATAACTTCACTCGATTTTCACTATGCACACATCGTGCGATAAAATAAACTGGATGACGTTTCCAACGGATTGATTCCTTCACTTTTATGAATTCTCATCGGTCCCTTGACCAGACTGGTGCATCCGCGTGTTACGCACGTGCGGTGCTAGACTTAGAAGATGAATACCTTCTTCCCGGAAGCGGGTGAACTGGCTTCGAGACTAGTCGAGTCGTTGAGTATCTCTCGACATTACTCCTGCATTTCCGCAGTGCCATACCATAGTCTCAAGTACAAAATTAATAATATTAGGCCATTTCTCCTTGGCAAATTATGCAGAAATACTGGATGTGGTAAATTCAAATTTGCACATTAACCCTAAACTTGGCAATGTATCCTATAGGATACGTACTTTTTTTCCCCTGTCTGGCATCTACAACATTCAAGTTGTGGCTCCTCTTGACAATGTATCTTGCTAGACACTACTTTGAATTACCTATCCATCATGTGCTGCTCTCTCTGGACATGTGATAGAACTACGTACAACATCCCACGGCCGACTGAATGCGAGCGGCGCTCTCCACAACCGGCCTAGACAATGAGACATTTTACATGAAATCTTGTTAGTTACTCAACTGCTCACACAGCGCTGTTGACCAAGCATTGCACGACAAAGACGTATCTCTACTTAGTGTAAACTAAGTCCCCGATTCTTGGATGTCACGGATAATCTCGAGAACCACTGGTTGGATTTTGATGCAGCTTTCACCATTCTGTAAAGGTAATATTGAGGAAGATTTCTGTAGAAAATAATGTATTTATGATCAAAGGGAGCCAAGCAGTAACGATTTCAGATTTCAGTGAATAGGTCGAAAAAAGAACTTGACGTCCGTGCGCTTTTTTAGCTTACGCTGGACAAACCGTTAAAAATATCAATAGCCTATACTATGAGTGTAAGAATTGTTCAGCATGAAAAATTCTACAAAAAAGTCCGCGAGAGCATATCTCTATCTTCGATATATCGCCCAATATAAGTGCTTTAATTTGGGCGGAAGGGGGATTTGTATCTCATGCCCCTCGCCATTCTTAAATTACGTCTGACAGGAATTCCTAGCACATTCATAACTGTTTCCGGGCGAAGCCGGGGCGGGTTGCTAGTCACACTATATATTATCATTATAATTCCCGCAATATCAAAATGCAAATTATATCACAAAATAAAATAGCTTAAAAAGCGCACGGACGCCAGGCTCTTTTTTCGACCTCTTCACTGAAATCGTTACTGCTTGGCTCCCTTTCATCATAAATAAATTATTTTCTACAGAAATCTTCCTCGAGATTGCCTTTACAGAATGCTGAAAGTCGCATGAAAATCCATCCAATGGTTCTCGAGATTACACATTTAATAAACGTACTGTACAGCTGTTTATTAATCGCGCCTATAATGGGATGGGAGTGCCCTCTATCGGCGACGAGTAGTAATTTTCCAATTACACGTTATGCATGGGCTCTAACAGGGATTGTCAAGGCCGGTATAGAGCGCAGCGTATCCAGTCGGCCGTGAACATCCAGACTAATATTGGAAGTCAGCAAGATGGCCGCCCACATGAACAGATCATGTGTTCCAGAGGTATGTAATATTGTTTTTTGTAAATAGTTGTCCATTTTATTGTACAAATTTTATTTAGATAATGAAGGATTTAACTTTTACCTTAATGTAACCCATCTCATTCAATATAATAATTATTTGAGGGTTTATAAATAGTGTATCTCAGGAGATACATTGCCAGGCCCTGCGAGATTCATAACATAAACTCAAATCGTACCTATTGAAAGTACCCAACCCAATTAGAACGGGAATTCATTGAGTTTGTTAGTTGTACATTAATTATTTTCATTTTAGCACCTTTTATTCACAAAAAAATAGCTCTAATGAAAGAGTGTTTACATTTTTCTTTCAGAAGAGGTTTTACATGTCACGTGCAGAGAAGATTCTTTCAATGCTGCCAGTTCCTGGGGCAGAATCTGATACAGAAGAAGATGTAGGTGGAAGTGGAGATGAAAGAAATTTATTTCAAACCTCAGAAGCGGCAGAGGACACAATATGCCCTCCTAATTTTGAACTTGAGGCAGAAGAAGATGAGGAAGAAGAAGAATTAGTGTTACGAGAAAGCCTAAGTAATGGTCCTGACATTACTAAGGACTTTCCGAATTTAACAGCTATTATGAATGTAAATGAACATAGAGGTGGACTTATTGAGGAAAATGAAGACCAGCACAGTCCTCAGTTGCCATCTGAAAATGATAGGCCTACTGTGTCTAACCGTACCCAGCAACGGGCACAGAAAAGACAATTCAGGTAGGTTCCTGTTGACAAATATGTTTATTTTGAATATCAATTCATAACAGTTTGAACTATGAATGTATGTTATTTTATGTGCATTTACAAATAGTTTAACATATTATTTCAGATGGATCGAGGGTGAATTCCAGCACAGTGTTGACATTGAAGATAATTCTTTCACTACTCCTGACGAAGTTGGTACACCACTGGAATATTTTATGAAGTTCTTCAGTCATGATGTGATTGAGATGATTGTGGAAAATACTATTTTATACTCCACTCAGCAGACGGGGAGATGCGTGAACACTAGTGTTACTGAGATGTGTGATTTTCTGTTAATTGAACTCGTAATGGGTATCATTCAGCTACCAGCCTACACAGACTATTTGGCACAGGGAACAAGAATATTACTAATAGCTGATATTATGCCACTGAAGAGATACCAAGCTCTCAGGAGGTTTCTACATTTTGTAAACAATGACAACAAAAATGAGGATAGGTACTTTAAAATGAGGACCCTTGTGGAAAAAGTGAGACAGAATTGTTTGTCTATTGAGCAAGAGAGGAGGAGTTCTATAGATGAAATGATGGTGCCATATAAAGGTACTAGAGCTGGATCTAGGCACCAATATTTGAAAAGTAAACCCAAAAAGTGGGGTTTCAAAATGTTTGTCAGATCTGGTATTTCCGGATTGGTCTATGATTTTCTGTTGTATGGTGGCGCTGACACATTTCGAGGGTACACATTTACTGTAGAAGAAGATTCCGTTGGTTTCTGGGGAAGGTAGTTATTGCACTATGCAAATCATTAGTCAGCGCTCCATGCTCTGTGATCTATTTTGACAATTTATTTACGTCACTAGAACTAATTCACCTTCTGCGTGAAGACTGTGGAATCCTAAGCTTAGGAACACTGCGCAGCAACCGTCTGAGAGGCTGTGAAACTAGAGCTCAAGCAACAAGGTAGAGGAAGCCATCATCAGTTAGTTGATGATGACAATAAATTGGCGATCATCAAGTGGTTTGATAATTGATGTGTAATTCTAGGGAGCTCCTATGTGGCTGCTCATCCTGTGTCAACAATCAAGAGGTATGTGAAAGATGCAGGTGAAAAGATAGATAGTGACTGTCCTAAAATTGTCAAACATTATAATTCGCATATGGGTGGTGTGGATTTGTCAGATATGCTTGTCGCTCTATACCGAACTGCTTTCGTAACCCATTGTTGGTATATGGCAATTTTTTCCCAGATTCTCGACATCTGTGTCAATAATGCATGGCTGTTATACAGACATGAGGTAACTCAATTGCAAGAGAAAGACCCTATGCCTCTAAAGGCATTTAGATTTGCAGTGAGTCAGGCCCTCGCTTACAAATCAAAGAAGCGAGGGCGACCTTCTTCTCAGGACTTGAAAACACTGGCACACAAAATCCACCGTTCTATAGCACCCAGACCCGTTGATGAAGTGCGATACGATGGTATTGACCATTTTCCCATTCATGCCGCCAAAGGAAGATGTAGGTTTTGTGCCAAGGGTCAAACCACTGTTCTTTGCAGAAAATGCAATTTAAGGTTATGTTTTGTAGAAAGCAGGAACTGTTTTCTTTCTTACCACACAAAGTAACATACTAAGAAAAGGACTGCACTGTCAGAAGTTGTGATTTTGGAGAATTATGTGATCTTCTTTGGGTATTATTGAGGGTTTTCCATTATTTTATACATAACTAATAAATGTTATTGTTGTCATTCATGGTCATTTATTGGGTTTTGTGTTAAATAATAAATATGCCAATATTTTTACTATTGTTTACTGTATGAAATGCTGCTTTACTGTATGTACTCCAGAACGTATGATATTTTTTTCAAGTTCGCTATACTTGGCAATGTATCCTATAAGATACTTCTCAAAAAGTGCCCAAAAATAAAAGTTACCAATTTTCCTGTGAATTTCTATTTTTTTATACCTGTTCCACAGTATGTATTCCATAAAATAATAATTTTAAATCCTAGATCCTGGACTTGCCAAGTTTAGGGTTAAAGAATACCTTCTTTAATCATGGTAAAACAAATATTGACGATCTTCCAATGAAATCAAAAGTACAACTGCATCTTCCTGGATGCATTCAGAGATTCTCTCACTCATGCTACCAACTCTTGCATAAAAATAATCACCAGCATGAGCGAATACGGGCTCACTATCGATAATATTTATCCCAAGTTCTATAACACTCACGGAACACTCGTAAGCATTTAGCACTTTATAAAATATTTATGACTAAACTAGCAACACGACCCGGCTTCGCCTGGGAACAGTTATGAATGCATTACGTGATAAGCGCTTCTTTCCAATGTCAATGAACAACGATCAATATCCGTTTTACGTCTCGGCATGATGGGTTAAAATCACTGACTGGACTATTAATTATATTATCACTAGCAACCCGAGCCGGCTTCGTCCGGGAAACGTTATGAATGCACTACGTGATAAGCGATTTTTTCCCTAATGTCAATGAACAACGACCAATATCCGATTTACGACTCGGCATGATGGTTTAAAATCACTGACTGGACTATTAATTATATTACTGTATCATGTAGATGCAAGTGCAACAAATTCTTGTCAGACGTAATTTAAGAATGGCGAGGTGCATGAAACACATATCCCCCTTCCGTCTAATGCTAACTTGACTGTGAATTTTGCGGAACGAAAAGTTCACAGGCGAAATGATGAAAAGCCAAGTTGCACTTCCAGGGAAACTCCAGACACAACCACTCTTGGGGCGTGGTGGCTCAGTGGTCTAGCTGTATGCCTCTCACCAAGGCGGTCCGGGTTCGATTCCCGGTCAATGCATGTGAGATTTTCGAAGTGAAATGCCATGTCCTGTGGTTCGGATTCCACGTAAAAAGGAGGTCCCGTGGCTCATGATCTCAAGATTAACGGACACGTTAAACTACAAGCTTCCTTTTACAACCACTCTTCTCTAAAGTTTTTAACTCAACACGACTCGACCGTTTGCTGCTGGCTGTATCTGAGGCAATAAGCTTGTCCGCTAGCTAAGCTATAACTGGGGTGATAGACTCGCCCCTAGCTAGCTCTGCTCTCCCGGGCTTTTTTTGTAGAACGTTTCATGCTGAACAATTAGTACACTCATAGTATATAGATATGTTTAATGGTTTGCCCAGCGCAAACTTAAAAAGCGCACGGACGCCAGTTTCTTTTTCGACCTTTTCACTGAAATCGTTAGTGCTTGACTTTCTTTGGTCATAAATAAATTATTTTCTATAGAAACCTTCCTGGAGATATCCTTTACAGAATGCTGAAAACCGCATCAAAATCCATTCAGTGGTTCTCGAGATTACCCGTGACATCCAAGAATCGGAGACTTTGTTTTATACTAAGTAGAGATTATACGCCAAGCAGTATAATTTAATATAATATAATCCCCTTCCGTCCAATCTGAAATTGACTGTGAATTTTGCGGAACGAAAAGTTCACAGGCAAAATGAGAGTTGCACTTCCAGGGAATGGCAAGGTGAATGAAACTCAATTCCCCCTTCCGTCCAATCTTAACTTGTCTGTGTTTCACAGGCGAAATTAAGAAAACCCTAGTTGCACTTCCAGGGAATCTCCAAACACAACTACCCTTCTCAGAAGTCTTAACTCAACACGACTCAACGCTTTGCTGCTGGCTGTATCTGGGGCAATAGGTTCGCCCGCTAGCTAGGCTGTAACAGGGATGATAGACTCGCCCTTAGCTAGCTCGTAAACTGTCGCCTCAGTAGTTGAATGGACATGGTTGGAAGAAATTAAAACGTAAAAACACTTATAGTGGGCGATGTATTGAAGATAGACATATGCTCTCGCGGACTTTTTTGTAGAACTTTTCAAGCTGAACAATTCTTACACTCATAGTATTTAGATATTTTTTACGGTTTGCCCAGCGTAAGCTTACAAAGCGCTCGGACGCCAGGTTTTTTTTTCTTCGACTTTTCCACTGAAAGCGTTACTGCTCGGCTTCTTTTGATCGTAAATAAATGATTTTCTACAGAAATCATCCTCGAGGTATCCTTTACAGAATGGTGAAAACCGCATCAAAATCCATCCAGTGGTTCTCGAGTTTACCCGTAACATCCAAGAATCGGGCACTTCGTTTTATACTAAGTAGAGATAATTCCACCTGTGAATAAAAATCATTTGGATTCACCATTGTCATAATTTAAAGACACTTAGTCCATCTATCCCAAGCTAAGATTGCTTTTATGCTGAAGAAGAAGTTATTATGGAGCAATAAACTCAATCTACCCCTTCGGATAAGGTTCCTACATACATTTGTTTGGTCTGTGCTATTGTGTGCCTCAGATATACGGACAATAAGCAAATGTGTAAAGTCTCTTGAAGCCTTCGAAATGTGGAATTTCCGCAGGTTGCTAAGGTTTCGTGGATGGATAGGATTACTAATACTGAGGTACTGCACAGGGAAAATCAGGAGATCTCTCATAAAGGTGATTCTTGATGGGGTCACACCTTACGCCACTTTCAGATGATGACACTTATTGTTGAAGGATTCATTAATGGGGAGAAACCTAGAGAATGACCAAGACATTCATATCTCAGCAAATACAAGAAGATACCGGTCTGAGAATCAACGTAACGATGAAATGAGCAGCAACCAACCATACTGCTTGGTATCATTTTGTGATAACAGACCAGTCCGTGGACTGAATACTCGATGATGATGATGATGATGATAATGATGATGATGATGAGTCAATTTATGCAGGGTTGAAATTTATTTTATTTTAGTAAGTCGACACGGTTGTACCCAATTGTAATGGGTGGTTCCCTAATCCTGAAAAAATGTTAATATAAGATTAATAAATACACTTGGATGAGCAGTTTCAATCGTCAAGCGATCATCATCAGATCCATAACACTAAGGCTATTAAATCTATGTCTTCAAGTATGGGTGATAGTACTTACAATATATACACTTATTTAGTTGCAGTAGTAGTTAAACCAACACTAGTCAATATTTGTCAGTTACATGTAATTTTTTGTTAAGATACTGAAATTGGTGGTTGACCTTTAAATATACTTCCTTAGTGTGATTATGTGATTTTTGTTAAATGATCAGGTTAGAGTGGATCATAAAAAGTAGCTGCTTGAGTGGTTTGCGGCACGATTGCGAGCATTTACTCTCGTCACTTCCCGCACTGAACTGTAGGGTTGCTTAGAATCTACTCTAATCAGTTGCTAGCTGACTTGGGTTTTCACGTCCCTCAGAGAACCACCGACGGAAGCACACGTTCGACGGGGTCAGATCGAGAATTAATGTGCACAAAAATTATTGTCTGATCCGGTTGCAGTCAACATACAGCTTCATGGAGAGTAAAAGTGCTACTGATATTCACTTCGACTCTCTATCTACTGTTATGAGAAATATCTCAAGTGGCCTGTAAGTTAGTGTATGCATATTGTGTTACCGTAATTTCTATTTGCGTTGATTGATTGAACATGTGGTTGAATGAATGGTTGATTGATTTTTTGATTGAATGTACGAGCGACTGAAGTAATGTACGAGTATGTTTTGTTTGCTGTTATCTAGATCCCTGAATGTCACTCTTGTATTACATTCCCCAGTTTCTAAACTTTTTCTTCTTATCTTTTATTTTATGTTTTTGCCTTTTTCCGTTTACTGTAGATAGTTTTTTCTGTAATAATTATTGTAATGCTTCTTGTACAAAGGGATTGCATGAATGAATGCTTGAGATAGGATGTTTGAGTGCGTGTCTGTATGGTTGTGGTTGCTGATTTATAATAGATTAGTGTATTTCTATTTTTTGTACGTGTTTGCTGTTTTTGTTTTGTTTATAATTCTAAAATTTATTGTTAATTATTATATTGTCATTAGTGGAGTCTCTCTGTCTGACAATAAAGAATACATACAAAACTATTACTTGAAGCATGGAATAAACGTTTTTGATTTAAATCATCAGCATAGATGAATTCAGTGCCTAGGGCAACTAGACTTCTCAATTGTATATAAGATGCACATACTTAAGTGTTACATATATACCTGCTGACCCTATAAATGCCATAGTGAACACGATATGATGATCAACTAACGAATATGTCATCCAATTAACTCCCTTGCAATAGTGTATAAATAATCTATGGAATGTAGCAGGTTATCTGGTGTAAATTTTACTCTCCGGCAAATTTAACTGGGCACATTAACATGTTGACCTCTGGAAAGCAATTCTTCTATTAGAATAAAAAGACAACACTGAAAAATTGCTACATAAGTGTCTACACATGGCAGTTTACGAACGTGCCACAAGCAACGTCAATGGCCTTACTGCACATTGAATTCAAGACTGCAATTGAAATGTGCAATTATCTTGCTAGACAGCCTTGTGAGAAGTGGTGTCATAAATAATATTGGGACAGAGCAATGCAATAGAGGAAGTGCCTTGTGTAACAACATCCGTTTTATGATTTCAACCGTAACTAGACCATAAAACGTACAGAAAATAAATTCGAGACAATGGTGCAGCATAGTTTACAGTCGCACTTTCTTCAACTATTTCAACTTCCATAAAATATCTCTTATATTCTATACAAGAGTATATACAGGGCTCCCGTGGTGTTATGGTGATGTGTCTGACTCTCACCCAGAGGCCACGGGTTCGATTCCCGATTCCGTAAGGGATTTTAGAAACTGACGTGAGTGTTGAAACGGGCTGCACTTAGTTTCGTGAGGACAATTGATAGCTGGCTGAAAGTGAGGCAGCGCCCCGGGCAGGAAACCATGATTAACGGCCGAGGGGACTCGGCGCGCTGACCACACGCCACCCCGCAATCTGCATGCCATATGTATGGGCAGCGGTCGCTTTGTAGACTAAGGCTATCCATGGTCTGTGGTGCCACTGATGAGATGCCATATCTACTAGATTTAGTTTCCATGGCAGATATCACCCAAACATTAAACGAGCTAAACCTCGAAATGGAAGGAAATCATCACAACATTTCAAGCATGATAAGTGTAGCAAATTCTTGTCAACGGATACTACTGTACTGCAATGGATTGCACATTTAAAAGAAACATTCTCAGTCACACATTCCAACTTAACTCAGTCACACATTCCAACTTAAAATAAATTATGGAAACCATAAATGTCCGTGAATGTTACCTTTTACATTTTGCCCATCATCTTGAAATCCTACTCGCAGAATATAGTATCAGATTTAGACAATTTGCAACACTTGCACCAGGTAGAATGTTTATCAACAATCCATTTGCGTCAGTTGGCATTACTGAACTTGAAGGTAGGATGTGGGAGATCTTAGGAAATTGCAATCTTGAAAGAATTAGAAATGAAAATTTTAAATCTTCTAGAAGATATATCTTTGAAATCATGTTTTGCATCAAGCACTTTCTGAACTCTGATGGACATGTATAATCCATAGTGTTGCTTTCGAAACTTTTTCTTGTTTTGGTTCAACATACCTTTGCGAGGTCGCATTGTCATCTACAAGCCTCATCAAGAATAAATACCGACTCAGCCTGACAGACTCACATCTAGATGACGCATTTGGACTTCGTCATAGAAAACTCAACTTTAAATATAATGTTTGACGGGAATGTATTGCACCCGTGGCCCTGGTGCAGTCATGTCATTTGAGAGTTAGAATGTAGCGCCACGCGCAGACTTTCAAACAAGCGCCACATGGAAGCAAGCCAGCCCACAGCTGGCGCGCGGAGTCGCAGCAAATAGCAAGAAGCCGAACGTACCAGAAAGATTAATAATTATTATCTAGTTGCATAGCGGAAAAGAGAACCACACTATAAATAAGCCACTAATTTTATGACTATTTGGCAAAAAGAATCAAGTAAATCGCACAACGCGTTGAGAAGATATTAACTAGAGAAGGTAAAGCTCTTTACGTCATTGAGAGCACGCGTTACGCAGATGGACAGTATAAAACATCGACCGGTATCTCTCTGGCCAGCTTACTTTTGGGAGCGATACCATGCTCATAGTGCGCCGAGTGTTATATTGAACGCCGAACATCTTGACTCGAGAATTTTCCAGTGCAGCGCGAAGTGCCGCTAGGCCACGCCCGACCCAATTGGGAACTCCGAAGGTTCGGGAACATTGCATTTGTGCGGAACATTGAATATGTGCGGGACTCTGAATATTATGCTGAACAAGTGAGTAAAATAATACTTTATAAGTTGCTTGGACTATTACCGTGTATTGTATTTGAAGTGGAAGTATTATTATTATCGGTGAAGATATGACTCGTAAACAGTGAGCATATCCCATGCTGTGGAGAGGCTTAAAGGCCACCTGTTATGGGGAGCTTGCAGTAGAAGACTTTCCCATAATATTTAAAGTATTTTCACGTAATGAAGAGTGTCGTGAAACAAAGATTCGAACCAAGCAATAAACCGTACCGATCATTCATTGAGGACGCTTATAGTGAAATATGTAACGCATATGGCCTACGGTTTATACTTGAGTTAACCAGCGTGTGTAAGGACATTGAAGTGCACCATTCCCCTGCTAATTCTAGAATGTGTGCGGAATATTATGGTCATCGAATGAACATTGCTAAAGTTTTCAACAATATGACTATGGAAATGCACTAAACACGCCAGCGGTGGGTTAGACGGGAGAAAGAAGGAAGAATAAAGAAGATGGCGATCCGAGACCACGTTCCAAGAGACCAGGAAGCTCAAATGGAGCCATGTGATGGAGTACTGTTGGAGGTCACTGCCATGCGATCCAGGCAGTCAGGCAGTCGTAGAACCATACTTCACGGGAAGGAACCTGAACGATGCAATTTATCACCATACAGGAAGCCGGATCGAGATCCTCCAGTATCATAAAGTAAGACCAAACCATGCCTTGGTAGTCTAGTGTATAGCGTGTATTCCAAAACTTTAGTCTTGCTTATTTTAGTATTCTAAACCTTTAATCATGCTAACAGCCGTATTCCCAAGCTTTAGTTAGTTATTTCTTCTACGTATTCATAGCCAGTGATTTGTCTATGACAATTAATAGTGGAACAATTCGAATCAGTAATATGGCATAAAATAATTAATAATAATAATCTCAGATTGATTTTTTATGAGTTTAATCCAGTGTCACATAAACTGAATGACTAATGAATTCTAAAACGCAGTGAAAGTGGTAAATCATAAATAATAATTTGAGTAGAAAATTCCAGAGCAGTCGTGACATTTGTGTGGTAAAATTTTCCGTTCAGTGGAGGAAGGTGTTAGCCTCAGTTGAAGCGGGCATGTCGGGGACATGGCGCCGCAATTCTGGATAATTACCAGGCCTCGAGCATGGTGGCTTGAGTGTGCTGTTGATGAAATAGGAGTTATTTTGAAAGTATTGGAAAGTTTTGGTATTTTTGAATTACGCAAATATTCTTGAGAAATATGAATGCACAGTATTTTGAAAGTGTAGCTTTCTTGATTTTTATGTCACGACCTTGCTAAACTCATACTACTCATGTAAAATCAGTTGATATAAATTGCAAGGAGTATTTTTCTTTTCATGAAGAGCTTAAGGTTTTCTACAGTCAAATCAGTATTTAAGCAAACATGTGGTTGAGATAGTCAATAAACGTAAAATCAGTGAGATTATTTATTGGAATTTTAATTTGGTGATAAAATCTGATTCCTCATAATATATTTGACAACATAATTGATTAGTGATAAATTTGATCCAAATCTAATAACAGAGCTACAATATGAACCGTGTGATAATTAGAAAGTGTATAAAATCAGTGTGATGCGTGATATGGACACGTTTGGACAGTTATTTAGTGTATAAGACTCTCTTTTCTTTAGAGTGAAGTGTCATTCATTGAGTATAGATAGTAGGAATCTTAGGGCAAGAGACTCCATTATTAGCTGCCCTCGACATTTAGGCAGGAGTGGCATACCATATATTTATTTTTCTTTATTGAAAGTGGAAGGTTTTTATGAATCTTGTGTGTCATTTTTCATCCTTCTTATATTAAAGTGGGGATCTCGAATTAAGTTCGCACTATTAGCCCATACCCAGTTTTCCCTGAGATTTTTTTTAGTCTCGTGTTCAACACTGTATTCGAGATTTTCGCATATGTGGGCGTTAGTCTCCGGACTAACGGGCACAGCATATCCATGTGAATCTAGGCATCGGGACCAGCTAAAAGTGCAGACTTCTGAGAGCCCGTGAAGCTTGATAAGCTTGCGCCTATGAAAGGCAGTACAGATTGCCTAGTTTAGAAGATAAAGCTTGAGCCTGCTCATGTCTATATCGTGACATCGGCCGAGTGAAATCATGCAAAGATTTAGAGCACTGCACAATGACTAAGGAAATGAGCGCTAGTTTCTGTTATTTCTGTTCAATTCCAGGGCTTGGTACATCGTAGTCATCAGCTCATGTATATGTATCTGACAACCTGTGTTATTGTGGTGTCTGTACTGGTACGTGTATTAGTAATTGAGATAGAATTTAGAAGAAGCTGAAAGTGGCCTCAAATTAGGCACCTTCCATGCATTTTTCTAAAGTTAACCTGACGAGGATTAGGCCCACAGATATGAATTTACCCTGGCTGGGCCTTTCTGACAGGAATCTCAATACGTACTTGTATACCAACTAACACAAATAAAACGCATTTAAAGAGAAACATCCCAGAAACTTACATCCCATTTTGAGGATAGTAAACCAGTCTGCTGTGTCGACGTAGCTGATACTGTCACCAGTTACTTCGTAGCACAATCAGCTGCAGAACTCTTCCTCTTACCCTGCAGACTGTGCCCCACTACACTTGGAGCACCGTGGCTAGTGCTACACTCTTAAGGATCTCGTGGCTGGTAAACGACCCTGAGGTATTCTTGAGCTGGTTCTTTTTCATCCCCTTTACCGTTGACATTGAGGCAAGCCCCTTCTCTTTCCTATTTGCCTTTCATAGCTCTAATTTTTAATTTCTTCCAAGTCCCTCAATCCTCATTTTTCGAAGTTTGATGACATTTCTATTCCCGGTATTTTATCTCCAATATTCCTATTCTTTTGTCAATTTATTCTTCTAGGACGTAAGTTAGATGCAAGTTACCAGTGGTAGTATTCACTATCATCATCATCCATATCATTTTAAGAAGGATATTATCATCCTTATACCTAAGAAAGCAGGAGGTGACAGATGTGAAGATTATCGTACAATCTAGTTGATCCCTCATGTTTACAAGAGTATGGAACTACAGATTGAAACCGAATAGGGTGAAGACCAGTTTGGTTTCAGGAGAAATGCTGGCACAAGGGAATCTGTACTACTGTAAGTCCTAGGCTGATCTCAGAAGGTAGAATAAGGGAAACTCAAATAAATTTCATGGCATTTGCAGACTTAGAAACATAATTAGAGTTAACTGCTTGATGTTTTGAAAAGTAGAGTAATACAAGGGTGATCTACAATCTATACAGCTACCATTCTGCAGTTATTAGCGACGAAGGACATGATATAGAGAGTGTTATTGAGGAAAGTGTAAGGCAAGGCTGAAATCGCCAATACTTTACAATAACAAGCAATGAAGGAAATTATGAAGAAAACACTAACGATTTCTGTAAATACTCCACTTTAATTGTTATTGAATTGTTATGTGTAATTATTTATTTGTTATGTATACCCAATTTGCCACCAGGGGACACACCCCAAATTGCAAATAAATGAATGAATATAAAGTAGGAGTAAATGCTCATGGTGAGCTTTGATGATGACATTGTCATTTTAGCCGATTCACCAGAGGATTTGAAATAGTTTCTAAAATGGTGTGGACTCAGTCTTCTTGACGAATTAATTCATGATGAAAATCAATAGACGTATAACGAAAATAATGGAATACAGCCAGAAGAAATCAGATGCCTCTATTGACATCGATTTGCCAGGTGAAAAGCTAAACGAAGTAGGAGTCTTCTGTTACTTGGGAAGGAAAATAAACATTGATGGACGAAGCAAAGAGGATGTAAAAAGTAGGTTAGCATAGACATGGAAAGGTTCTCTAAAGAAATGAAATCTGTTGACGTAAAATATAGATTCAGATATTAGAAAGTTATTTTTGAAAGTCTTTGTCTATGGAAGTGAAACTTGGACTGTTGGCGCAGCAGAAAAAAGGAGAATAGAAGCATTTGAAATGTGGTGTTACAGGAGGATTGTGTAGATTAGATAGGTAGATAATGTAAGAAATACTGAAGAGTGGGAAGGAGAGATGTTTCTGGTGAGTGCTAATGAAAAGAAGAGTTAAGTTGGTAGAGCACATTCTAAGGCACCCAGGAATAGCAAATTAAGTTATGGAAGGTCGAGGACAACCCCAGTAGAGGTAGGTCAAGGTTAACATATGTTAAACAGATTGTCTCGGATGTAAGGTGTGATAGATAAGTAGAGATGAGACGATTAGCTCAGGACATGGAGGCGTGGAGCGTTGCATCAAAGCAAACTGAAGTCTGAAGACTCAAACACCTACCATATCATTAAGGGCAGATGATCTAGATGTTCCACTCATTATAACAATAACCACCACCACCATTAAGGATAAATAGGCTGTTTTCTAACGGGCAAAATTGTGAAATGTGAAGATTGAAGTTTCAATGTTCACAAATTGCTTGCATTGAGAAATCAATGGAAACTCATTTGATGCACTCGAGTAGGGCTACTGCATCATTCACGTTTGTTGGACTGCACTTCACGAATGCCTCGGAAGCTAAAGCGAGAGATCTTAATAAGGTGCATACAGTACGTCAGGTTGTTCAAAACACTGCTCTCTATAGTGTAAATCAACCTTTGGTCCCATCATTATATTATTATTTCCTTATACAGTCTCCAATACTTGACAGCGTAATGCAGGAACAGGAAATATGACTTAAGCTCTTCGTAATTTAGTAGCATCTATTTTGTACTGTATATCACGCAAGACAACCAATAAGTCTTGTCGTGCAGTGCGATAGGAACTTTTTACTCCCCTAATCCTTTGTAGTCATGTATGGCTTGTTTTAGGGGAGCAAGGTCATTATACATTTCTGTAAAGTTTGATGTAGTTAACTCGTTAATCTAGTCTCTTAACTTACAAGAAAAACTTTGTATTTGGAGACGTGAGAAGAGGCTCACCAACATACTTCCCAAGTGCAAAGTCGGACACATGTCACAAAATTCCAGGTCTCAAAGTTTATTTGTCGCGGATGATGAATTGAGCTTCTGTCGCCCGTTTTCTTGTTGCTTGCCCCACTCCCACGACGAAGACAATTAATTAATGTCTAGTGAGTGGTCACAGACACCATCATTACCTTCCACATTGCTTTCGCGTGTCACAAACATTCCCTTCAGTTCCTTGCAGCATTTGTATACAGACTTGCAGTAGTTATAATTGTATTGTTGATACATTTACAAACTTGACACCGTCTACGTGTGTGTAATATCTCTACGATGACCTGTATTAATATGGTTAACGTAATAAACCGAGGTTACAACTTCATTGCGAACTGAAGGTTTGTGACTCACTCTTACAGTTAACAACTTACATTAGACAAGTTATACTAGAAACTGGCAATTCAATGAAGTCTGAAGATTTATTGCTCATACATTCATTGTATGGTACGGCCCTTCATAAACCACGCTTACACAATCTCTCCTTCAGACTTATGCCCTGCTCTTTAAAATCAGCTCATGGTGTAGCGACTAGCAGTATTGAATGTCACCCCGGAGGTCCGGATTCGATTCCCGACTCCATCAAAACATTTTATTTTGGTCTGAAGGCTGGAATGGATTACACTCAGCCCCGTGAGGCATCACTGAGAAGACGTCGATTCAATTCCCACCTCAACCATCCTGGAAGTGGGTTTTCCCTGGTTTGCCATTTCTACTCCAGGCAAATCCCGGGATGGTTCCTAATTTCAGGCACTGCCGCCTCCTCCCCAATCCTCATCTATATTTAAAATACACATACTACTACACACACAAGTTATCAGGCAAAGCTTTTCACGCACACACCCAAGTAAACGGGGATAAATTATCACGATGCCCAACCCCCTCAAAGAATAACAACAAACTTTTCTTTTCAATCCCACCACCAAGTCCTAATACATTTCTCGGCTCTTTTTCGCTCTTCCGCCGAGGTGATGTGTGTGGTTAGCAAGTTGTTTCTAGTACAGTGAGATTCTTTTGCTGGAGTGGGGCCAGCGACCGGCTGCCGGGCGCGCACGTCTTCCGCCAGCCAACCGAGCTCGGTCGGCGGATAGCGCGCAGGCGAGATAACCAGGGTCACTAAAGTCATTAAGTCACTAAACTATCATCAACGAGGGTGTGAAGTGTCAGCGCACTGATAAGAACGCAACAAAAACAACACCTTCTTACAAGATTTAATAAAAGAAGCACACATGTGTTTTTTTAATATTATTTCTTGGGAATCTGGATGACCTCACGTCACCAGTTAAAGGTTAGAACTTACCTTTTCACATCAGATGCTGAAAATGCTGACAGACAGTAACTTTGGAAGTTACATCGTTACGTTATGTATCTACCCCCTGTTCCCCCCTGCGAGTTTACTGTGATTAATTGAAGCACGGACCTATGAACGCTTTATGTTTAATTGTGGGATAATTTAATATACAAATTGTACATATAAATCACCCGTACAACAGTGTAGCTGGAGAAAAATATACGGCAGCAGATATCCCTCACAACAGAAGGGAATTACAACGTGTAAAGGCTAATTTATTTACACGGTACAACGCCTGTCTGTCAGCTGAAGGACAACATCTTCAGCATCTTCTATGAAAAGGAAAGTTCTTTAATCATGATTTGCTGGTGAATTTACCATTAATTAATGTACTTTGTTACGGTTTCCACCTGCGTGCTATCCACAGCCCGAGCTCGGTTGGCTGGCGAAAGGCGCGCGCGCCTCATTTACGGAAGTTCCTTCCTGACGATCACCCTTTCTTCTGTTTCTCCCTCGTTCGTATGATCTTCTTCTAAGGCATAGTCTACTTTCCTAAGCCACGAAGGATGGGACTTTCTTTTTACTGCAAACTCGTACGCCACACTCTCCTGGTGCATGCTCTTGATGTGTCTATGAAGGGCAAGTCTTCTTATCCTCATGGCAGCTGTTATTTTTGCTACCAGAAAATAGTTTGGTCTCAAGGGAAACTAGTTGTTTATCTTTGCGTCAAAAATGTGTCCAAAGAATCTTCTTTCTTTTTGTCAGTGACTGAGTCCATTACCCTGATCAGGGTTTCCGCATTGCGAGATCATCACCATACAATAATAATCTGACTGGCATGGAGGTGGACTTGGACTTATAGGTTCATTGACCGCTTGGCCAATTGACCACTGAAGGCCACCGTATTCTACCCTTCCGTTTAGTTTCTTTCCAATTCCATTTGAGTTGAGAATTTCTCCCTGGTACTGAAACTTCTGAGCATGATGGATTTGCCAATTTCTGATTTTTGAGTCATTGCATGTTGTTCTCTATTTCTTGTTATTGATCTCCATTGCTCTCATCATGATAGATGTAAGAATCTATATTCGTTCTGCACAATAACGCCCTTTCCTATGTCTTGTTTGATGCGACCGCTGATTGTCTGGATGATTCACAATTGTACGCTGCAGTACTTTCGCAACGATTTTGAGTGCGATAGCAAGAAGGGAGTTAAATCAATTGTTCACATTAGCTCTCTCTTCCTTAAATGCAGGGGATGAATGGGTGCACTCTAGCAATCAGTTGAGATTTCTCCCGTCTCCCAAATATAGTAAAACTTTCCTTAGTTTTTCCACATCAGTCTCGCTGGTGTAATTAAATACCTCAGCAGAGATTTAATCCTTTCCAGTAGCCATATTTGTTACTATGTACAAATTTCCTTTCTATTTCGTTGGCCACAAAAGCCTCAATTAATTTTTGGGTTCTTAAAATACCAGGAACCAGTTAAGGGCTTTCTGAAAATAGATGCCCAGATGTACAGAGTTTCTCTTGTTAGAAAGGATAAATTTATTTTCTTTGTCTTTGAAATATAGACTTCAAAGGTTGAATTCCTTACTTTTATTCTTGAACGGTTGATTGGAGACCATCGTGTTATATGAAGCCTATTGCAGTCTTCCTGGGTGCTACTCGGTTGTTCTTTTCGTATTTACGCGTAGTATTCTTGAGAATTCTGGCTGTGTGTTTTCTCTGTTCTCAGAATTTTTCTACGTTTTACTAGATGATACACCATTTATTCCAGTCTGGTGCTGCTCAACAGTCTTGCACATTATTTTGAGCTCATAGTCTTCAGGGGATACAAGTTGATGGGTCAGATTGGGACACAACCCTTGGTCCATCGCTGTAATAATGACGCATTGGTGTTGTCTACCGATGAAGATTATACTTTATCAATGGTAAATGAGCAGTTGGTCCTAAACATTGTCACCAAGCCAAGCTGAATCTCGATATCTATTGCAACTTTCCTGATCTTGTTACAGAAAAGTTGTCACCTCTAGATGTACTCTTGGAGAAACGTATAAATTAAGAACATTCTCTGGCGATACCAAATTTCTTTCACATTACGTGGGCAGATATGGAGAGTTGTCACTCCTTCTCGGGGAATTATGAAATTGGCTGGCGACATCCTTCCTCGGAGACAATGAATGCTTCTTTTTTTTGTTGGCACCAGAAATGATCAGATCGTCTTATTGTCAGGTTCAGTGAATGATTTGACGTGTTATGCTGTATTTAGGTACTATATTCCTTGCAGTCAGTACTTAATTTCGCCTGTCTGTGATGAGCTTTCAATTATTCAGTGATTTCTATTATATTCACTTTGATTTAACGTATAAATTATTCGGTATTAATATAAAAACTATGTGAATTGTTATTATTTGAAACACTTGTAACAGACATTGAGTTAGTTTTATTCTTTTTAAGTGTAATATCACACACATTCGCGGACTGAACTATAATGAATTCCATCAGTGATTTGGTTTGTTCTTTATTAAAAGTACCTTCGAGTAGGAGAAAATAATTATGATAAGAAGCAAGTATTATATTTTGGGTGGCGGACATCATTTTCTTAGCACCAGTGTTTAATAAGATTGAAATGATAGCTGAAGGAATCACCTTAGCTTTGCCTATCAGCCGCCACTGACATACACACACGTGAACAAAAGTCGGTCTAAGAATCCTGTATCATATGACATTCAACGGGATGGAGAGATTAACTATATATTATTAGAAATTCTGACAGCCACCATCTTTTTTTGGAAACAATAAAATTAAATTACGTCCTTTAGACTCCATAATATTTAGCCTAGATTAACTGTGTCCGGATGATTAGACCACCAGAAAAAGCAAATAGTCGCCAAGTTGGGTCCTTGTTCGTCACAATTTGTAAGGTCATATCAATGATCATGTATGCAGTCCTCTATCATGATACAAAATTTCAGACTGATAGCTGCAACAGTTTCTGGGATATTGGATACTGGTGAAATATTCTGTGTGGCCGCCGAGTTGGTGACGATAATGGAGAAATAAAAACAAGATTGATGTCTCGCAAAACTGAACTAATTTCCTTCCAAATTTGATTAACATCGGTCCAGCCATTCAAAACTTGAACGTTCGAAAAATTGAATTACTTTAGACTTCATAATGTTTAGCCAAGCTTACTGTGAGTGCGCAAGGTTGTATTCTATCGACTCAAGATTGTTATCTGTGAGCCCAGCAGTCGTTCAATCCTTAAAGAGCCGAGGGAAACATCCTTATTGCTAACGCGCGAGTGATATTAATATGAAGTAAGCGAATATCATGATTCTTGTGCAGAACACGTGGAGTGTGAAGTTATTCTATACTGAGGTTGTACATCTTCACTTGAATCGAAAATATGTCCGGTATTCAACGTGGGACCTGTCTACGAAATCTTCAGCTAACCAGGGTCAGCGTGAATTTCTAAATTATCGTCATCATCTGATTGGTACATTGGCCATAGACTGAAAATGTAATCAAATAATTAAACCATTATATCATTGGAAATAAATCAGTATATTTACATACGGGGGAAGTTCAGACGGCTTAAGAGCTTTTGGTATAAAGTCTTGTTGTTGTTGTTGTTGTTTGATTTGAAGGGCTTGGACATCAGGGTCATTTAGCCTCATGTACTTGGGTTTGTGTAGAATTTCTCTCATAAGCAGTGTTAGTGTGGCGTCTGTAGTAGTGTGTATGTTTGTAATTAAGGTGAGGATTGGGACGGAGGTGGTAGGAGGTGGCCATGACTTTAAGTTAAGAACCATTTGCATGGAGTAGAAGTGAGAAAACCAGAAAACCACTTCCAGGATATCTGAGGTGGAAATCGAACCAACCTCGTCTCCGATTTGCCTCAAGTGGCGGAGTGTACACCGTTTCAGCCCTTAGACCAGAATTAAATTTCTTGGCAGAGCCAGGAATTGAACCCGTACCTCTGCAGTGACAGCAAAGAATGATAGAGTAAAAAAGACATTAAGAGTTTCATAATATTAAATTACAACACCCCATTCGTAATTCTCTTTTATGTCTATTTACCTCTAGTAAAACTTTCGCACGCAAGAATTAGTTAAGAGGTAAGAAATAAGTGCATTCACAAATCTCACAATTTTAGATATTTTAGAAGCTGGCTGGCGATATCGGATGGTTTTTAATTGGATCTTCTGTTGTCCATAGAAAAAAAATCCACAGTCTGCTTCCAGTCTCCGACCGGGTCAGGAATGGAATGAATGAAGCCCCCATCTAGCGGAGAGGATATGGACTGTAACGGCTGCCGAGGCCTGTCGCACTCCTCTGGGGCAATGATTACATGAATGACAGATGAAATGAAATGATAGTGATAGTTGCTGGAATGAAATTTTGACAGGGAAAACCGGAGTACCCGGAGAAAAACCTGTCTGCCTCCGTTTTGTCCAGCACAGATCTCTCATGGAGTGACCGGGATTTGAACCACGGACCCAGCGGTGAGAGGCCGGCGTGCTGCCGCCTAAGCCACGGAGGCACTGTTGTCCATAGAAATAAATTAAATCAATTTTTATTGCAATCATAATATTTATAGCAAAATATAGGCCTTTAAAAACTGATACATCTATATGTGATTCAACGCTAGTAGAAACCAATCTGAATCCAGTCTTCACTGATGTCCTTGACACAAATGAAGCAGTCAGTTATTATTCCTGGCATTTAAACTAAACGCCTCTCATCCCCTTCTTTGATCACTGACTCCCAAAGTCCCCGCACCTCTCTAGTACAATGTAACTGGAAAGTGTGCCAGCACATAGTTAAAACTCAGAAACTGACACTGTCCGATACTTCCCGAACTTGCCCTATTAATTTGAAGGCAAGATAATTTCTGTAATATTCGTTGTATCAATTTAAATTTGCCTGTTATTAGAAAAAATATTTTTGCAGTCTTATATAATATTTGTTTGCATGATTATTGCCGTGATTCCACCCCAAGCCCGAATAGGTACTTTACTGAGAGACTCCCGAAATAATTCAAACATTTGCATATGTTATAATTAAATTCAAATTATAAATTAAAATAATGTAAACAGTCAATCAAACGTCAATTCTCATTGATTCAATAAGTTTCGGTTAAATTGCATTTAAATATATATTTACCTGGATTTGATACTAATACATTTGGCGCTCAGTGTTTGTCCTGATAAAGAAGACAATAGTATTCACCCTTCTAAGCATGGCAGTTAAGAAGTTAGTGTACTTTCAAACAGTTCACATTCTTCAGTTAAGAAATAGAACGATTGGAAAAGTAAACGTTCATGATCAGGAGAATATGTCAGGGAATAGTGAGATGGAGGAAGTTATAGGAACTGTTATTAGTCTTAAGAGTGATAATAGTGATGTTCGTTCACATAAAACCATTAATACTTATAGTAGCTCAACGCAGAGTTGTTCGGTTCACATGGGTTTGAATAAGAATATGCTTTTGCAAATAATAATGAAAAAAACTTGATAAGCATAATTTTGAAATGTGCCCGAATTTTAGGGAGCAAAGCTTGAAAATAAACACGAACAGGTCAGAATGCGATACGAGTTTCGATCAAATCAATATCAGATGCGTGAATCAATGAAAGAATCTAATTTACAAATGGGAAAATTGGAGATCAAGATTGACGAGTTCAACCAGACGTGTGAGAACAAGGTGCGTGAATTACATGCTAATATGGGGCTTACAATTCATGAAAACAATCGGGATCTATAACAGAAGTTTGAAAGGGAAATAAATGAATTATCAAGAATGGAAGCGAATTTTGCTGACATTAAGCTAGAAACTGGTGATTGCTTCACCGAGAAGTTATCAATATTGAAAGAATTTACACCACCCAAGAATGAGGAGATAGAAGAATTAACATTGAATTATTCTCAAGATATACGACGTGCGATGAGGATACATGGAATCAATGTGGTAGAAGGTATGAATCTCTTCCTAATAAGATTTCATCTGGATTATTCATGGGGTAAACGCCGGGGAGTTTAAGTTGCACCGAATGGTTCAAAGTCCAACTGGAGGAAAGGAATTGTGTATACCAACCAAGATACAATTACAAGAGATTGAACAGTGGGTGACGCTAGCAGACAGAAACGAATGACCATGACTCACCTTACGGAAAAGACAGTTAAAATGTTAGTTCAGCCAAGGATTCATGACGAAGATACTGTATTGTCATAGAGACGTAACGATCCCTGATAACAACGATAACCAGCGACACGAACAAGCAGGAAACAACCGTAATATGGACAGCAATGATTTATCACGCCTAAGGAAGGAATCGAGGGCTGATCGATCGAGTTCGTCCCAAAGGCATTTTAATGTGCATGGAGCTCGATCAGCTATATTCTTTACCTTTCAATGTGGGGCACCTAGGGTCGAATCACAAAACCAAAACTGGAGATGGAAAACTAAAATTCAAGAGCTGGAATGTGTCCATTCCAAAATATATCAAAATATGACACACTAAAACGGCATAAATACGCATCAGATCAACAATAAAATTGCAAGGAATGATGCTTTGTAACAAATTAATAATTCAGTTACTCAGGCGGCAAACGAAGAAATTCAGAATAATGACCAAGAAACTAGGTAAGAAGACATTCTACAGCGGGAAAGGGAACAAAAACAAATCATACTTTATGATGTGATGATATTTGTTTCTTTAAGGGGCCTAACATCTGAGTCATCGTTCCCCTGAATTCGACAACGCTGATTAATACGGAATTAAAATTGAGAGAAAATTATTCGTATGAAGGTATGCAACACCCAGCGGAAATATAAAGAAATTGATGAACCTTTTGAAAATAGCTGTGACCGAGATAAATACGTGGTATGAAATATTCACAGACTATACATTCTAAGAAAGCTGATGACATGTAAAAATAAATGTAGGGTGTCATCAAGTTATTTCTTTATTCAACACTGGGTGTGAATGTTCAGTACCTGCATAAATGAAGACTTCTAAAATGAACTAGCAAGTGAAGTACAGTATTTCATTTTGAAATATTACCGGTCAAGAATATGCATAGTCTATTATTACGGTGATCGGCACGAAATCACAGGTTAGGAGACAAATAATGCTTCCTACTCAGTTAAACAATGTTACGTGTCTCAGCACCTGTCTAATTGTGCCTAAATTAATTAAGCCTGTCATACTGGGAACTGACTGCATGAGCTGGTACGCTGTCGATATAGACTATTAAATAAAGTGATACTGGGCCCACTGTCGTATTTCATAGTTAACACAGTTCTCATCCCTGACCATACTAACAGCTAGAAGCTAAATTATGATCAACATCTGTACACGAATAATTAAATTTGCAGTCTAACCTCTCAGTTGCCGTGTCCAGGACTACCACACGAATGTAACACTCAGCAATCAAAACCCTATGTTAATAACTCTTAAATCCGTGAGTTTTGCGGTGTTTTCTTCTGAGAAACCATGATTGTTGACGTAGGAGAGGAAGTGTTGTTAAACTTCCAGGTGTATCCAGCTTAATGAATACGGAAATAAGTAAATTCTTTTTATTGTGTTCTGGTCCGTACGTTATTTTAGCAAAGCGAAGCCCATGTGAGTACCAGCTCGCTTCAAGTATTGACACGGTAAAGGGTGTTTTTAATGTCAGCATTGTAAAACCCTACCAAACTCTGTAACGATATGCATTATGATCATGAAGTAGATCACTGTGTACTGATTCCTGAAGTTCTGTATGTAGCCTTGTTATTCCGTAATTGTTTAATCCATTATATCTCGGTGTCCAATTTCGATGACACTGCAACCATTTTATTTTTTTAATTACTCGTACTTTTATTTCACACGTAAGTTACGGTGTGCTATATTCAGTCTGGAGTTTTTTTTTTGTCACGGATCACACTCTAAAAGTTTACATATATATCAATATTTCCACTGAATTTTTATTTTCCTTTGCCTTAGCATGATACCCCAACGCACGAGTCTCTCTCAATAACTATATTTTGCTGAGTTGAAGAGTATTATTCAAATCTTCCAATAGTTTGGTTTGGAAGGCTTCACAATCACTTATGATCATTGGTGAATATGATTGTAGAGAGATAAGCCCTAATGGGGTTCAAACATTAGTTCCCTCAAAATATGACACTGGGACGACAGTGTAGGATGTGCAATTTAATTTTACTGACTGACTGACCCCTTTGAATGAGTATTGATAATGCATTCTTCGTAACAACTTATTATTTATTTGTTTACTGAAGGAAATTTTCAGCAATGCATTATTTCAGTGTACTGTACCACTTTGAGTCACTTTTTTCTGCAGTTTGGTATTTTGATTAGTTCTTATCCGCTGATGAAATGACAGTAGATCATTAAGGTCACAATAGTTTGAAGCAGTTCATAAAAGGCAAGCCGATCAGGTTTGGTTATACACTATGGGCAATTTGTGGAACTATTTATTATTGCTATAATTCTCAGTTGCACTGTGGCATGGAATCTACAAGCAATGAAAAGGGACAACCTGTGTTCAGAAGTGGCCATAAATATGAAGGTGTTGAAGATCCCTCGAGCTATTGTGTGTTTTTTGACAACCTTGTTTCTAACCGTAACCTTCTCATATATGTACAAAAACTTGGTTATCGAGCGTCGGCTCCAGTGAGAGGAAATTGAAATGGAGACTGTCCTTTGAAGAGTAGTAAAACTATGACTAAAAATGAACAAGATTTATTCAATTACCAGTTTGGCGGAATTCTCTTAGTTCGTTGGCATATCAAATGTATCACTATTGACACAAACTTTGGCACTATCCTTCTACGTCATTCAGCACCCAGGTGGAACAGGTATTTGAAACAAATCATACAACAGCCCAATAATTTTAAGTCGTACAACATTCTTGTGGGATGGGTTCAAAATTCAAATGTTTCTTTTAGCAGCATTTACATCATTTTAATATATTGCCTTGAGATGATATAGCGTAGTTCTTCACTCAAACCAAGTTTGGCTTCAATAGCTGGAGCCGTTTAGGAGTTGATAGGGAGACATAAACTCTGACGGAAGGACAGACACATACACACGTCACCCCAGTTTATTCTCGCAAGTTTATTTTTTCAACATTTTTCTCAAAATATGAAAGGTAGGCAAAAATGGTGCGCGATATCTCTTAACTTTACATATTAACCTTCAAGCTGTCGACAGATCGGCAGATACCAAAACTTGCTTACAGCTTTGCCAAAAATCTCACTCATTCATGTAACTTCGTAGTTCGGGTTGCTAGAAAGTTTACATCGCTAACGTAAACATAAATCCTCTCTGACATGAACTGTTTGAAAGCATTATCATGACTCATCTCCCGCTATCGTCTCCAGCACCATATTTCTGTCTCAATCCTTTGGTGATCTCACGTTTGATATCACTTATGTTTATTTTCGTTGGGATAATCAAGTTCTTGGGAATTACAAACACGTTTAAGCAGTTTATTCAACTATTTTATGAATATCTTGTTCATTATTTATCCTTTTATTCGTATCATATAATTTCTTTTCACAATCGGTGTTCTGTAAGAGAAGTGACGTTCTATAAGTAGTGGTGTATTTCATTCTTCGCAAAATATTAAGTGCTTCAGTTGTTACATTTCTTCTAACAAGTTGCCAAAGAAATTGTCCTTTTGTGAGATTATTCAATAATACCAAAAATTCCCTAATTTAATTGCTGCATTTCTTAGATTATTTTAGATGTATGATAAGTCCTATTGGTCAGAGAGTAAAACTACACATTTCATTTCCTTTGTCTTTCGGTACGGTAGATAACGACAGTGAGATCAGAACTGTGCTCAAACGGTACCCATTTTTACAGCTGGATAAGCACCAGGACTCGTCTGGCCAGTGGAGGCAGTTCTTAAGTCCCTACGATTAAGGAATCGAGCATGGTCCTTCTAGTTGGAAAGCTAACTCTTTACCGTTGGCTAATATAGGTATTATGCACTATGTCATTTGATTAAGCGTGTGATTTGATAGTATACGAAGAGTTGAAATGCTTTCTTGGGTAGAGAGGAGGGACGGTATGTCCCAGACCCTCAACCCAATGGGAAGAATAACATTTGTTGGTGTATCAAGTTACACGCAGGATGTGGAGATATTCCATTAGTGAAATTGCCTCGCTTTTTAAAGACGATTGAGCATTGCGTGACTTGAAGCAGACGGAGGAATGAAAGCAGTTCAGTGCAAACCCGATGGATATTGGGAAATAGACAGAGAAACGGACTTACAACACATCGTTTGACGCAGAGGAGGCTGCACACAATACACTGCAATTGATTATGGCACGGATATAAATTACCGGGAGAGAAGTGAGGAATAATACCCCTCTGGAAACAGGGTTCGCCCGATTACCATCAGCAGTCTTTCTCTTTACATTTGTTCTGGTTTCGTGGTGTAGTGGCAGCCTCTTGCCTAAGGGACTTCGGGTTTAATTCCCGGCTCCTTCAAGGATTTTAGAACTGGCGTGAGCACTGAAACACGGTGCACTCAGACTCGTGAAGACAATTGAGTAACTGCCTGATCTGACAGGCAGTGAACTCATCGTGACTGCGAACATAAACGACCGAAGGAACACGTCGTGGTGACTTTGCGTCGCCCCGCAATCTGCACACCATATGGTTGGTAGGCCGGGCCCTCAACGTACAGCAGTGCTATAGCCTATAGTCTATAGCCTACGCCCCGCAATCTGCACACCATATGGTTGGTAGGCCGGGCCCTCAACGTACAGCAGTGCTATAGCCTATAGTCTATAGCCTATTAATATAATTAAATTTTTGTCTGTTCATTGTTTAAACCTAGAAATGTCATGTTTCTGTGCGTTTCATGCTAAACAAGTAGAGTGGTCCAACTCCTGTGTATGATCGCGCACCATTTGCAAGTGAATGCACAGAATGCATATCCAAGGCCATTAAGGCAACAGTCTAAGCTAAAATTATGTTTGGTAGTGCAAAGCTCAAGGGAGTTTAGGGGAGAATCATTTTGGTATGTTGTCTTTATCTTGATATTGATTATGGCAACAATTGCTGGAAATTCCATTTTAAGCATATTAAATTTTGCTTTTCTAATATAAAGACGCGGTAAAGAATTCTGACATTAAAAGTTGGGAAGATGAGCGTTCAGTATGGTGTGGCGTGGTACGTGGACATTACTTGCTTTGTTGAGTCCTGCTGGTCAACTGTTGTCCCTAGTTTGTGCAAAAAAGAAATTTTAATTCCCCATTATAATAGTTTGCCGACAGCGGGAGCAGGGATAAGTAACCTACAAATCCGTGACTCATTCATTCCCATTTGAGACTGTTTTGCCTTTCAGCAAGTTTTCAAGCATCTGCTTGAGAACGTGACGCCTACATGCTCCCCTATTAGCAGTTAGCAATGCGGCCTCCTTTGCTTCTGCACCTCCCAACTTCGAATCGTTAGGCACTGAATCTAGCAATCACATCCTAGTTCTACCTTTGCTTCTCCTACTCTATCTAGACTAGTTCATTAACCTCTTATGTAATCTCTCTCCCCCATTGTCTTCACATGACCCCACCATCTGAGTCGGCTCATACGAACAGCTTAATCTAACGTGTTCATTTCTCACTTCTTTATGGTGTTTGAAGCCATTTTTCAGTGTTGCCTTAGTAAACAAAAGTTGGATGCTTTTCAGTCGGTCGACAAGATTTAGACTCTACCCAATCGTGTAGGCGACTGAAAATCATCAAACTTTTTTTGTAACCTTTATCTCTTCGTTACGAGTACCCTCATTCCATTGCTCCCATCTATTTGCGCCAGCTATCATTCGCGTTTCCCGCATATCAGGTACCTCCATGTTATGTATGAGATACCCTGAATATACCGAGCTCTCACTTCCACACAGCAAGTTCGGTCTATATACTGAGCAATTTAGGAAGAGTTTCGTCGCTACACTAACTTCCTTCTTGTATAACACAGTAGATCACCTTTACTCACCTTTACTCTAGTGTCATCCTGAAAGAATAACAGCCTAAGTTCTTAAAATGGTCCACCTGCTCCAATTTAGTTCTTCCTACCTGGCATTCTATTTTCTTGTGTTTCTTTCCTACGAATATCATTTCGTTTTTGAAACGTTGATTTTTATACCATGTCCCCTACATTTCTGTTCAAGTACTTACTTAGCCTTTGACAGAGTTTGTCATTATAGTCACGTCATCAGGATAAACCAGAATGCTTACCTTGCTTCCACCTAGCTGAATCCCACTCAGCCAGCTAATCCCCTTCAGCAATTGGTGTATATATGAAAGAAACTGGTGAGTACAATAAGTAAAACGAGTGGAATGAGTTTCGCAGAATTATTCAAAACAATGCTTTTTCTTCTTTTATCTCCATTTCTAAGATTCTTTATAAAAGTCCAAATAGGCTTTCTTGCAATCTAACCTAACTGTTTCCAATTTATCTTCAGGTTTCTCCCATGATTTCCTTTCAACTACATAAAACTCTCTGTCTGCCGGACTTCTTGTTTGGAGCCACTTCTTGTAAGTCTTCTTTCTACTTTTACAAGCCGACATCAGTATGTTATTCCACCAAAATGTGCGCTTCTTCCTGTATTTGCACACCGTTGCTACTTCTAGTACTGCATCCCTGTATTCTGACCATTCCGCTTTAATTTATTGCCATTTCTCACAATCCATTTCGACATATTTCTGCCTAAGTTTCTTATCTTGGAGATTTTCAATCCTAACACGTCTGAAGAAAGCCCTCACTTTCTGCACTTTAGGTATACTTACTTAACAGCAAATTAGTTTGTGGTCTGTGTCATATATAAAATGCCCAGAATACTCTACAATTCCTTATCACTTACCTGAAATGAGTCAGTCATGATATAGACTATTATTGCCCTGGTTCCTCCATTCTCCCATGTGTATCTGTGAATCTCCTTATTCTTCGAGAATACATTTGCAGCAACGTGATAGCACAAAAATCCAGTGAACATTTTCCATTGGTGTTCACTTCCCTATTCTCAACCCTCATAACCATTACCCTCAGTCCTGTTGCCTATCCTAGGATTCCAAACCCCCATCAAAATTACACTAAACTGATAACTCTCACTACCACATTGCTCAGTGCATCATATAATCTGTCTACTTCATTCTACCTCGGACCCTCACATGGAGCATACAATAAGACAATCCAGTCACAAGTTCCTGAGACATCCAAATCTGTCCACAATAATCGTTCATTTACGTACCTCACAGAAACTATGTTACGTTCTATAGTTTTCTTGGCATATAGCGGTACTCCACCACTTTGCCCTGCCTCTTCTTACACCTGACAGGTACACCTTGTAATCACCTACTTCTCTATCTCCATTTATCTGAACTTCACTAATATCAAGAATATCCAGTCCCACCCTACTTGCCGACTCAACTAGCTCTACTTTCTTCCCTCCATAACCCTCTTCGATATTAAAACCACCCTCATCGAATGTCAGTTGGATTGCTTGTTCATATCCAAGTCAGACGGGAGTGGAACTTCGATGTTCCCATACGTCCGACACTTCCTCAAAACACTGTTAACAGGTTTCCAGAAAGTACTATTGAAGCCGGTTTGTACCTTTACTTATTGCCCTATGAATTTCACCTGTGACGGTTCAGGGAACAAACTGGTGAGTTTTGTAGTCCTAGTCCCCTGAGAAGGGCCACGACTCACAATATGTCCTAGATGCCTGCTCCTATTCCATAGTACCGTATTTGATATCCTGACTGTCAGGACCACTTACTAGGCCACTCAACCATTGCTCATGGTTTAAGAACTAGACGGGACTTCACCTTATCGTTTGGAAAATATCTTCACCGCTATTAAAACAACCACTATCGAATGTCAGTTCGGGCAATTTCTACAGTTTGTCACTTCAGGACAGAGAGTATGATGTGTATTTTCTTTTCACGCTGTTTCCCATTCTGTTCGACGCAGTTGTTCCCCTCAGGGTCTCGCAGCTTGTAGGATGTGATTTGGGCTGGGCCCCTCACAGAGTCTCTTAGTCAGTATCGATGGATCCGAGGTCTGGGATGCCTTTCATTTCCAATTTCACAATTTCACCTTTCAAGAACCTTCCCTTTCTTTTTCTCATTCTTCGAAGGATCAGAACTCATTCTGTTTCAATCTTCAAAGGGGCAAGTGCCCTCAATGTTCCACTCCTTCGAACAAATGTCTCCACTAGTGTACTCATACTTACTAAAATGTCTAAAACCACCACCTTGCGGTGTAGCAATTGCATTCTTGGCATTATTACTCAGGTCCGGGTTCGATCCACAATTTGCAAGACATATAACGATGGCTGCGTGACGCACAGGTAAGGTTCTCGTCTTTAGTGCTCAAGGTTAAAGGGGTCGAATCCTTGTTCCACCAGCAGGCATTTGAGGGTACTTAAATGAAAAATATCCGTGTCAGTAGATGTACTGGCGCGTTTCAGATCCCCCTCAGGGCAAAGTTTTGGCGACCCGGCGTCTTTAAAGTCACTATAATTAAAAGGGACGCAACATTCATAGCATTGTTAAGAACAATAAATGTAATTCTCGCTTGAGGATTGGAACGGGGTACACTCAGCCTCGCGAGGCAAATCTGAACAGTGGTGGATATGAGTTCCACTTCTATCATCCTTGAAATGGTTTTCCGTGGTTCCCTTTGTCTACTCTAGGCAAATGCTGGGATGATTTCCAACCTCTGGCCACATCCGCCTTCTCACCAACCCTAGCCTTAATTACAAATACATACACTACTAAAGAGTCCACATATTTTACCCACATATTTGAGGTTGGTGACCGCAATGTCCAAATCTCTTAATGAAACAACAATCGCCACCATTTATCCTCGCAAATACCTTTTCCTCTGTTGAATACTCACTGAATTGGGCGAGGTTTACAAGCTCGGCAGATACGTTCCTTCTACATCCCTAGTAGTCTCAATATTAAATTCGATTAATACAGATTTATTTATTGAGGCAAGAAATACGAATGAGAAGAGGACAAAAGAATGTAAACGATTCTCTGCATCCCCGATGATGGGATTTCTACCGTCTTGCGCAGCTATATATTATCCCGGTTTCAAATTATGCCTAGCCGGTGGTGAATCTTCCCACTGATTTGAATGGATCATAATTCTTCTCTTGTGATCTTGTTCTCGCAAAGCAGAATACTATTCCCTATTGAAATTCAATGGAAGTATTGCTTCTTCAAAATCGCCATCTGTCAAACTTTGCTCCGATAGTGAATTTGTTTGAAGGGGTGGAAGATCGAGGTCATGTGCCCTATGATGTGGATCTGCCCACTGAATTGAATGGATCATAATTGTTGTCTCTAAATTGTGTTATCTCAAAGACCAGCTCGTGGTGTAGCGGCTAGCATTCTTGGCCATCGCCCCGGAGGTCTGGGTTAGATTCCAACTCTGCCAAAAAAAACTTAATTCTAGTCTGAGGGCTGGAACGGTGTACACTCAGCTTCGTGAAGTCAAACTGAGATGTTATCCTCTTCATTCATACCCCCAGAGAATTTTCCGCTTGTTTTCCAAGTTTGCGATTTTAGAGTGACCTCCTAAAGTTATGGTTTCTGATGCTATTCTGTGTAATCTACAGTAGTTACCTCTGTGTTCTTGGTGATGATCACTAGGTCATTGGCAGAAGCTGAGCATTTCACATTGATTTAGTTTCTAGAGCTCCCAATGTTTATACCCTTGATGACATTTTCCCATTCACTGATGATGTTATCCAGAATTGAGTTGAACAATAGAGAGGAAAGACCGTCTCCTTGTCGGAAACGCTCAAAAATTTACTCATCGAACTGCACTTTCCATGTCGAGTAGTGAGGATCTGATGGGTCAGTTTTATGTTTTTTCCTGTCCACTTTGTCTAACGTATAGAACACGGTCTCTCTGTCCACAGAGTCGTATGCCTTCTTGAAGTCCAGGGAGGTGGCAATTGTATTGTTGGATCTGCAGGTTTTTAACACCATCTTCAGATTCCATATCTCGGCACACGTTCGACTATCTCTGAAACCTGCCTGGCATTCACCGAAGAAGTCGTCTTCCTGTTGTGTTAGTCAATTTAGGAGGGTTTTGGAGAGTGATCGGTAGTAGAGATAGGTCTCTGTAATTATTTGGATTCGCCTTGCGACGTTACTTATGTAACGGGTGTATCAAAGTGCATTTCCAGTCCTGCTAGATATTTGCAGAGTCCCAGATATCTGTTAACTTCCACATCTCAGTGATGATGCCGTCCTCTCTGAGAGATTTGTTTTTAAGTGATTGGATCATCTCTACTGTTTCCTCTAAGTGTGGGAGGTTGTGAATTAGAAGAAGGCGTAGGCTTTTCGAAGAGGAATCATTTTCTGTGGCATTGTGGGTCATAATTGAGTAAGTCTCGAATATAATCAGCTAAAAATGTGAAATTCTCTTTATTGTTTGTTTTAATATTCCATCAACTTGACGAAAACTAAAGCTTAGTGGTTTGTAGCCGGATACATTCTCACGATAGATTTTGTAAAAATGCCTGGTATTATTCTTGAGGAAATCCTGTTCTATTTCTATGAGTGTGTTATTATTATTATTATTATTATTATTATTATTATGATTGTTATTATAATTATTTTTATTGTTACATGAACTTTAATTTTAATTATCAAGCTAAAAGGTATCAAAAGTCGTGCTCGTAATGAGATAAGTACGTCCCCATTTAACCTTTAACCAGGGTAATTAAGAGCTTTGCAACTGGCAGTGCGAAGCCCACAAGAATTAAGCCATGCAGTATGTCTTGCTGTCTCGCGAGAAAAACTCGTGTCTTGGAGGCTAGGTACCGTACATCATTAGTATATGTCTTAACAATTAGACCGTAAAACCTCTAAATTACATCATGGCTTTTCCTCGGGACACTTACCTCTTCCCCTTCCCTTTCATAACATTAAATCTATAGCATTATAGATTCGTTGTTGAGAAAAATTAGAAAATTAGAACTCAGACTGGATTCGAATCCAAATTTCTTGTTGTCCACATAGGCGTACTAAGGAACTAACACCACCACGGCCCACGCATTGACCAGGACCCAATTCCTTGTTTATTAGTTGCGCTGGATCTTCGTATGTGCCATGTTGTAAAATTACCTCGGTTGTTAATATGGGCATAGATGTTCACTAGAGTTGGTAATAATCGATTGTTGATTAATCGATTATTTTGAAATTAATCGGAAACGATTAAACTATTCATCAACTAACCCTTTAATCGATAAATCGATTAACCGAAGAATCGATTAATTGATTAGTAGAGAGATAAGAAAATAAGTTTTGAAAATGGTTTAAATGACAAGTCATCGCTTAAGTTGAGTTACGCTTATTTTCGGAATGATGTATATAACTGTATAAAAGTTAAATTTTGCGTAAAGATACGTGTCCTTCCTTATTTATGTTAACAATAACCAAATAAGAGTCAGTGGCCGTAGAAGACCAAACATCAATCATATTGGGAAGGGTTTCAGAAGAAGAAAAGGAAGAGTTTTCAGCAAAGCTTTTGAATCTTGTGCAATTGTTTACAATGTAGGATAGGGACATTATTGTTGGTTTTTTTTCGGTTTCAGCCTAGTTTCCACAAAGACTTGTCAATTGTAACTCTTCAGTCGGTTAACTTGAATAAGCCCAATGACAGGGTTGAGTGCAATGTATAACATATATGAATAATAAGTTAATAACACTCCTGGAAACATTACATGTGTTAAGTTATGAACACTATTACAATCACATTCACTATTACGTCGCCACACTCGATTGCTCCGAATGGGTAAGAGATTTCACGAGCCCTTCGTCCAAGAAAGCCACCAACAGCTAGGAGGTTCAGTCATGTTTTGGGGTGGAATCATGTTCGGTTGACGTACGTCTCTAATTCCTTCCGCGGTAACATGGCTGGTCTGGTGTACCTGTCGTTACAGGATTTGCTGCCACAATGGGTGAGGGCTTAACACTAGTGGACGATAATGCACGTGTCCATCGAGCCAGGCTGGTCAATCAGTTCTTTCAGATGCATGCCATACAGAGAATGGAGTGGCCTGCCTATTCTGCGGACATGAACTGTATTGAACATGCATGGAAAGAGCTCAAGAGGGCAATTTCACACCGTCCCAATCCTCCAACAAACAAAGAGCAACTGATTGAAGGTGCTGTCCAAGAGTGGGATAGTCTGCCATAAACCACGTTGGATTCGTTGGTGCTCAGCATACTTAGAGTTCGTGGTGGCCATACTCGGTATTGATATGTCCCAATATAAAAAGTACGTTTGTGTGCTCAGTGTGTTTCTGTCTCTTTTGCAAAGCAGATTGTGTGTTGTTTTTCGTTGTATGTATCCTATATTGTGTATAATACGATAACGTACACATAGCAAAATATACAAGTTAAAGCAAGCAAGCAAGCAAGCTTGTAGTTTAACGTGACCGTTAATCTCGAGATCATGAGCCACGGGACCTCCTTTTTACGTGGAATCCGAACCACAGGACGTGGCATTTCACTTCGAAAATCTCACATGCATTGACCGGGAATCGAACCCGGACCGCCTTGGTGAGAGGCATACAGCTAGACCGCTGAGCCACCATGCCTCCTATATACAAGTTACTAAATCGCAATACGCAAAACTATTTTTGAGCAATGTATAAGTTTAGTTTGTTTAATAAGCGTCTGTGAATTACTTATGAGTAGAATGATCGTGTATACAAATTAGAATAACACAATATAATAAATAAAACCAAATTAGAGCATGCGCTTGAAATCCATTATGCATATGGTTACATATCTCAGCGGAGCCGTGGTCGTACAGTTGTTACGCTATCGCCTGCCTACTCTCGCCGGGGTCATTGTGATCATAACCAATACATGTATTCTTTTCAAGGAGTTTATTTACTTATTACTTATATAATATACACATTGCACCCCGCACAGTCATTGGGCAAATTCGTGTTGACCGACTGAAGAGTTACAACTGACAGTTTGTATAGGCAACACTGAAAAAATGGCTTCAACAGTTCACAATGAAGATGCATTAATTAAAAATAAATGTTACAATATATTTTAATTAATTAAAAATCTGTTTTGTGCAAAAATACTAATATGTACACATTTTCTGGGGCGAGGCAGCTCCGTTTTGCAGTCACGATGTTTCCTGCAATTGAAAATACTCCTTCAGCGCTGCAGGTGGAATAGTAAGTATTTTTTCGCAAGTTTAGCGGACCTTGGATATATTTTTTGATTCATTTTCCACCAGTGAAAAAGGATGAGTATGCAAGTCAGGTGGTGAATTCCCAAGATGGATGTCCAGCTCGTCTTTTAAAATGTTTGCTATATCTACGCTACATGTACAAGATTTCTTATCCTTACCGCGCTTTTTATAACTGCCGTATCATGAGAATATTGAGATTTTATCGAACATGCCTAAAAGTTGACATTAGACATACCTTCGTCCGTAACGTCACATTTGTATCTTTGGAGTCGAAATTTAATGTTTTTCGGACGATCAACACGATTGTACCCAATTGTCTAATGGGTGATTCCCTAATCCTGAAAAGAAAAAATTACATGAGATTAATAAATACACTTCGATGACCAGTTTTGATCGTCAAGCGTTCATCGGATCCTTTACACTCAGGCTATAAATCTATGTCTACAAGTATGGGTTATGATATTTACAATATATACATTTATTTAGTTGCAGTAGTAATTAATCCAGCACAAATAATCGAGATATGTTATTCTTTGTTGAGATACTGATAGTGGTGATTGACCTTCAAGTTTGCTTGCTTAATGTCATTATGTGATTGTTATTAAATGGTCAGGTTATTGTGTCAGCATAAACGCCCGCACGTTGTGCACAAAAACCGACCACACATCGCTCAAACCGCTAAGTGCACATTCCACAATAATCTGGCCATTTAATAACAATCACATAATCACACTAAGCAAGCTAACTTGAAGGTCAATCACCCCTATCAGTATCTCAACAAAAAAATCACATACCTTGTCTAATTTTTTCGGTTAATTTCTACTGAAACAATATAAGTGTAGCCTATATATTGTAAAAATCATAACCCATACTTGTAGACTTACAGTAGATTTAATAGCCTAAAGGATCTGATGATGATCACTTGGCGGTCGAAACTGGTCATCAAAGTGTATTTATTAATATCATGTAGTACTTTTTTTCAGGATTAGGGAATCACCCATTATAATTGGGTACAATCGTGTTGACCGACAGATAAACATTACATTTCGATTACCAGGCAAGCCTGAAAAAGAGCTTCCAACACGATGATCCTTGCAGTGAAGTTAAATGAAACCTCAAAGCGGGCGTTGAGCAGCGGCTACTATTCTTGGCTGTCACAACAGAGGCATGGGTTCGATTCCCGACTCTGCCAAGAAATTTAATTCTGGTGTGAAGGCTGGAACGGGGTACACTCAGCCTCGTGTGGCAAAACTGATAAGAGGCGGGTTTGATTCCTACCTCAGCCATCCTGGAAGTGGTTTTTCATGGTTTCTCACTTCTACTCCAGGTAAATTTAAGACCACGGTCGGTTCCTACCCAAATCCTACCTGAATTAAACATACACACACAGGTACAGACATCGCACTGACACATGTTATCAGACAAGTCTCAAACACACCCCAGTGCACGGGGATACGTGACCACGATGTTGCAAATCCCCTAAAAGAATCAAAAACATGACCCATCATGGGACTGCCCAGGCTAACCATGTCGAGTGATTGCATTAAGAAACCAAGTTGTGTCATAGTTTGTTTATTCTGTGAGAGCGTTGATAAAAGTGCGAAATACATTGATTAATCGACAGAACATTAAATAAAAAAAAACGATTAATCGTTATTTGTAACAATTAATCGATTTTTCTGTTTTAATCAATCGATTGACAGTACCAGCCGTAGTGTTCACTAAGTGCCGATAAAAGCTTGTAATTTTACGTGAACGTTAATCTCGCAATCATGAGCCACAGGACTTCCTTTTTTTTACGAGAAACCCGAACCACAGGACGTGAGTTATCACTCCGAAAATCTCACATGCATTGCTAAGTCAATAATTACACTGTCCATTTGTAGGAATGTCTGGTGTTAATCTTGAGGAAATCCTGTTCTGTTTCTATGAGTCTGTTATTATTATTATTATTATTATTATTATTATTATTATTATTATTATTATTATTATTATTGACCTGGAATCTAACCCGGTGAGAGGCAAACAGCTTGACCACTGCACCATCACCATCGGTGATCACTTCCCTTGTCAGTTAGAGTTCAATTGCTGGAAAAGTGCGCAGTAGCGCAAATTCACTTGTATATAAACCTATATTGTCTACGGTTGCTGTTTGTTTTTTAACCTAGTCTCAATATATCACAAAGAATGCAGGCCAACAGTTCTAAACTTTGCACAGGTATGGAACAGAAAGTTGGAGATTAAGTTTGAGTAACCCGTACATGACAGTTCTGGCAACATGATTTTGCGCATGCTGATAGATTCAATGTTTAACTGCACGACACGTCCATAATAACGAAGGAATTTCACCCGAATTTTGTACGTGTTAGCTAATTAGTTCTTGTTGTTTTAAGGGGCGGAACAGCTTTAGGACATATAACGGTGAGAGCATTCATCACAGTTAGTAGGCCAGGTGATTTTAGTAGTGTTTGCATTTGTAATTAAGGCTAGGGTTGGTAAGAAGGCGGCTGTGGCCTGTGGTTAGAAATCATTTGCCTTGAGTAGATAAAGGAAGCCACGAAACAACATTTCTAGGATGACGAAAGTGGACGATCAAAATGCGAAGTGAGAGTTATTTTATCAAGAGTTGGTGGCTCTAGTGACTCCAAAAATACGCCGAGTTATATCTCTTTAAACAAATCTTGTACATTCGAAATTTGGTAGAAATGCTTTTGTTAATATGGAAGTTACATGCAGTTAAACATTGAGCACATACACGTGCATAGAGTTACGTTGGCAGCACTAACTTCGACGATTCACTATCAATACCTCAAATACATCTTGGAATTACAGTTTAAAGGTTGTTCCATACACATATTCTGATACACTGAATCCAGGATTCAAACGTTTTGAGATAATAATTCACAGTTGGTAGCCCTGGTGTCACTCTAAATATAAGAGCATCATTATATCTGTTAGGGTGCACAAAGTGCATACGAAATTTGGTTAAAATCCAATAGATATTATACAAGTTGCATGCAGTTAAATATTGAACCTAACAACCTCCCGTAAAATCATGTTGGCAGCACTGCTACATACAGGCTCCTGAAATTTCATTTAAAACATTATCTATGTGTGCCAATTTTGGAGTAGCTCCTAAACATAACTTCTGAGATATCCAACGTAGAGTTCAAATTTCAATTGTGATTTTTCAGCAGTTAGTAAAAATGACTTCATTTTCAAATCTAGCCTTTAAAAATGTCTTGCTATAGATCTTCGCCCATACCAATTTGGGTTTCGCTAGCTCCAGCCATTTAGGAGTTGTTAGAGGGGAAAGGGGGGTGGACACACACAAACAGAAGGACAGACACACACATCTGCCCGGATTGCTTTCATAAGTTTACTTTTTCATCTTTTTTGTAAAATAAGAATAGTAGGCTAAAGATATCAATTAAACTGTTTCAGACACACCATCATCATCGTTGTTGTAGTTGTTGCCGTCATCGTTTCGGTTTCATTTAAGGGGTTGTGACATCGTGGTCATTTAACCCCGTGTACTTGGGTGTGTATAGAATTTGTATGATAACCTCTGTTTTAATTAATGTCTGTAGTAGTCTGTGTATATGTACTTCAGGAGAGGATTGGGAAGGAGGTGGCCATGGTCTTAAGTACGGAACCATCTTGGCATTTACCTAAAGTAGAAGTGGGAAACCATCGAAAACCACTTCCAGGATGTCTTGAGGTGGGAATCTAATCCATCTTTCCTCAGTTTTGCCTCACAAGGCTGAGTGTACCCCAGAGTCGGGAATCAAACCCAGACTTCAGGGGTGAGAGCCTAGAATGCTAGCCACTGTTCCACGAGGCGAACGAAGCTGATTAACTGATATGTGAAAACAATCTACTGTGCTTTGAAGTGGGCGGAGAAAGTGGCCATCTTGTCATATCAGTTCTTCTGGATCAGTGCCAATCGACAATGTTGTCATACCCATAGCCCACCCTACCGACGTTCATAAATCGATCCCAAGAACAATAGTGTGACGTCTAGTTAAAGCTCACGATAGCTTTGTCTCTTAATATAATATATCATCGTATCTTTGTTGAATATGGTGGTAATGACGTCATGTGGAGTGGAGTGAGGTCCACTACCTGAACGGTTACATTATCCGCAATGAATTATGCTGTAATCTATCGGACCAATACATTAGATAATGGAGTTAGTCATACGGTCAATTGATTTCAATCCTGACAGAAGCACATGTTCATTTCTGTTAGTTGGGGGTGGAGTAATTCTCGTTCCTTTCCCAACAAATGATGTACAGTACGGTAGCTCTTTTCAACTCTTCCCCCCATACAATAGGCTACTTGTTATATCTATGTATGTATATCCCTTATTATTGCCGTTTCAACGGGGCGGGTATAAGATGCGATGAATTTCTATTAATGTCCACTTCCTGGTGTAGCGGCTACCGGAAGTCCGGTTTCGAATCCCGGCTCTGCCAAGAAATTTAATTCTGGTCTGAGGGCTGGAAAGGAATCCATTCAGTCTCCTGTGGCAAAACTGAGAAGAGGTGGGTTCGATTCCCACCTTAGCTATCCAGGAAGTGGTTTTCCGTGGCTGCCCACTTCTACTCCAGGCGAATGCCAGGATAATATCTATCTTAAGGACACGGCCACTTCCCTCTTAATCCTCACCTTAATTACAATTACAACCTCTAATACAGTCATCACAATAACACAGGTTATCAGACAAAATTTCACACTCACCCAAGTACATGGGGCTGAATGACCCCGATGCCGAAGCCTCTCAAATAGAACAGCAATTTTATTAATTTGATGAACTTTACGGTTGGATACCCTTCCTGGCGTTAATCTCATCTGAGGAGTGAGTAAATGAATGAATGAATGAATGGAGTAGTGTGAATTCAACCGGGCAAGGAAGTGGTCGTGTCTTATAGACTGTACTGTCCCGGCATTTACCTGGAGTTTAAACTGGGAAGCATTGGATAACCACTTCAAGGAAGGCCGATGTGGGGTTCAAACTCAGTCTGGAGATAGTCTGGCCCAATTATCATGTGCCTCAGCACGCGTAGCTACCACAGTCGGTCATGGCGCTAATATTTCCAATGAGACGGTCAACTCTAGGTTCAAGCTGGGCCTCAATTGTTTAAGGTTATCTCGTAAACTAGTCATGCCCGCCTCGTTGCGTAGTGGCTAGCATTCTTGGCTGTCACCGCGGAGGCCCAGGTTCGATTCCCGGCTCTGCCAATAATTTAATTCTGGTTTGAGGTCTGGAATGGGGTACACTCTACCTCACGGGGCAAATCAGAGAAGCGGCAGGTTCGATTCCTACCTCAGCCATCCTGGAAGTGGTATTCCGTGATTTCCCCGCTTCAACTGCAAGCAAATGCTGGGGTGGTACGTAACATAAGGCCACGGACGCTTGCTATTCAAATCCCACCTCAATTACGAATACACACGCTAGCACAGATATCGCAGTGACACAGGTTGTCAGACAAATTCTACACACATCCAAGTACACGGGGCTACATGACCATGATATCGCAAAGCCACTTAAGAATCAACAACAACAACTAAACTAGTCAGCTATTGATTTCCTTTCTGCACTGAAATATACAAGTGAGAGTAACAGTTATTGCTAATCTCTTTTAGGGGCTTGGGGCATAAGCCCCGTATAATTGGGTAAGTATTGAATTTGTGTGAAAACCTTTGTTTCTGTGGAAACTGTAGTAGTGTGTGTGTTTTCAGACATAGATTTTATAGCCTAAGTGTAATGGATATGATGATGATCGCTTGACGATCGAAACTGGTCATCCAAGTGTATTTATTAATCTCATGTAATTTTCTTTAGGATTAGAGAATAACCCATCTCATTTGGGTACAATCGTGTTGACCGACTGAAAAGTAACAAACATTTTTTTTTGTGTGAGTAACGGTAATCATTAGAGTTGGGGAAGAGATAGGTGCCTAGGAGCTTGAAATAAGGTACTATCTCGGCATTTACCTCGTGGGAGTGTGGAAAACCCCGAGGGATAAACAACGCTCAGGATATCCGCTGTCAGCGCCGGGATTCGAACTTGCTGCGGTTCCCCATCGCGGCCCTGGTGAGCAATCTAACACGTACGTCTACGCCACGGGAAGTTGCATTTGTACCCAGCAAATTAACCAAGCGCATTGATTTAAGTTAAAGGACTGCAATGGGGAGCTGCAGCAGCTATTTTCAATGCAGGCCTACTTTGCCTTCCAGGAAAATAGCGGTATGGTGCCATATTTCTAGTCCCGGTGCATCTTCCCTAATCTCAGATTTTAAATAGCTGCAGTTTCCCACCCTGCTACAGTCGTCACGATAACGCAGGTTATCAGAAAAAAGTGGCCAACGGCCTAGCCGTGTTGAAACACCGGATCCCATGAGAACTCCGCAGTTAAGCAGCATTGGGCGTGGTCGGAACTTGGATGGTATGCCGGTTCTAGGCACTGCGCGCTGTTGGCCAACGTAAGGAGGAGCGGAAAAGCCCTGGCCACCTTACCGCACATAAACTCTGGCTGGGGGTAGCCTCTTCGCAGGCTCGGATCTGCCTTCAGGCAGAATACCAATTAAATTTTTAAATCAGAAAAAAAAAACCATCAAGCACACGCACGCAAGTAGCACTTGTTCCATCCTCTCGCTATGTTGCCTTTGTTATTATTAACATACTTTTCATATTTTGCAAAATACTGAAATATTACGATGTTGTTAATTCATTTAAGGGCTTTGCGACATCATGGTCATGAAGCCCCGTGTACTTGAGGGTATGTGTGAAATTTGTCTGATAACCTGTAATATTGTGATAGCTGTGATTGCTGTGTGTATTTGTAATTGAGACTAGAATTAGGGAAGGAAGTAGCCTTGTCTTAATTTTGGTATCATCCGCCATCATTTGCCTAGAATAGAAGTGGGAAACCACGTCTAGGATGACTGAGGTGGGAATCGAACCCGCCTCACGAGGCTGAGTACACCAGAATGAAATGTTTTGGCAGAGCCGGGAATCGGACCCGGCCATCAGAAGTGACCGCCAAAAATGCTAGCCACTGGGCTATGCGGTGGTCACTTATGAGATCAATCTGGGACGATGTGTGTGTATCTGTCTGTCTATTCTGTCAGCTCCTAAACGGCTGCATGTGTGGAAACCAAATTTGGTATTTTAAGCATACCAGAATATCTGAACGTCAGATTTTGAAATGGCACCATTGCTGCCAACGATTGAGAAACCTACATGGAAATCTGAACCCGCTGTTGATATCTAAGTAAGCATATATGGAAACAATTCCAAACTTGCCACACATATAGGCCATTATATTGTACAATATATTCATTTTGGGCAACATATAAATGGCAGGGTTAGCAAAATGATTCTACGCTCCTTTATGGGTTCCATGTTTAACTGCATGTAACTTCCATAAAGTTTAATAGATTTCTACCAAATTTAGTGTACACTGTACAGTGTATACCATAAATATAATTGTGCACATATTCAGAGGCAGCAGTCCCACCAACTATCTAATAACTATTTCTGAGCATTTGAGCCCTAGACTCTCGATATCTCAGAATCCTTGCAAGGAAACAATTTCAAACATATTTTAGAGATCTGTTAGGCCAGAATATTTCTGTCATATTTTGTGCAAATGTTGAATGCCAGTGTCACCAACTTAATTCCGTGGATAAAGTTATCATTTAAATAGATCTAAATACGTGATGCATTGGTGCTGAATCTTAAATTTTAAGGAAAATAGGCTATTTGATTCTTCATTGAACTACATGATGATGTTATTGTTTTGCTTAGGTTTGGGACATCATGATCATCATCTAATGTACTTGGATGAGTTTGGAATATGTTCGATAACATGTGTTGTTGTGGGGTCTTTCTGTAGTTGTGTGCGCACGTGTGATTTCGGGTAGGATGGAGAAGGCAGACGTAATCTTGATCTAGGTAGCATACTAACAGTTGCCAGGAGTAGAAATAGGGAACCATGGAATACCTCTCCTAAGATGGCTGAGATGGGATTTGAACCCACCTCTTCCCAGTTGTCCTGAGCTGACTGGAAGAGTTCTTAGCAGTCACATATTATTAATGTGATATATATATATATATGTATACCAGGTGAGTTAGCCACCCCTTATTTTTTTAGTTTTCGGCCACACTTCCAACGTCTGATGCCAATATGGCCGACAGTTCCCCGTCTATAGCCAAACCTTAATGACTCGAAACGATTTTACAAGATTTATGACGAAATGGAAGCAAGACCTTTACAAAAACTTGTGTGCAACAAGTGATAATTCAAAGCATCAAACTGTCATACGGACATGTACAAAGAACATGCCGATTATACGGTTTCAGTTGGATACGACATTAACGCTAGGTACGGTGGCTTACTGATAACAACGTGAATGAACCTTCGAAGCGGAAAGCAGTATCACATCTGATACGCTTTCAGGCAAGCTGAAGGGACAAGTTGACGTGGGGCGGCTGACTCACCTGGTATATATTTAAAAGTCCAATCTGCCACTTCCCCTATATACCCCACATCATGGCAGCCATATTTAATTATATTTTTGTATGGGCGGGTAGTAACTTCAAAACGTTTAATTACGTAGTCTAATTTTCTTCCAATGTATTGAATAGGCTCTCTGTTCTCCCATTTGAATAAGATAGAACGTACATAACAGCCGTCATTAATGTTGACATCGAATATAGATTTAGGTGTTAAGAAGTCATTTTTGAAGGCCTTTGTCTGGAGCGTGGCACTCAATGGAAGTGAAACTTGGACTATTGGTGCAGCAGAAAAAAGGAGAATTGAAGCGTTTGAAATGTGGTGTTACAGGAGAATGATGAAGATCTGATGGGTAGATAGGGTTATAAACGAAAAGGTATTACAACTAGTGGGTGAGGATAGATATTTCTGGCGACTGCTAATGAAGAGAAGAGATAGGTTGGTAGGACACATACTAAGACACCCAGGAATAGCAAGCTTAGTTATGGAAGGAAGGGTCGAGAACAAGAACTGTAGGCGTAGACAAAGGTTAGAATATGTTAAACAGATTGCCTTGGACGTATGGTGTGGTAGCTATGTAGAGATGAAACGATTAGTTCACGGCAGGGAGCCATGGAGAGCTGCATGAAACCAGTCAAAAGACTGAAGACTCAAACAAAATTAATGTTACCCTTTCTATAATGTATTTTACACTGTACCACAACATCAATATACTAAAGAGGTATCACTGTGGTTCTAATTGTTTAAGATATTCTAATAGCAGTTAAGTTGTGCAGGTTTCTTTGACTTACATTTTTGTTGTACTGGGCTATTGGGAATCATTAATTATTCACTTGTATCAAGTATTAGTTAAAGAGCCTCCGTGGCTTAGGCGGCAGCACGCCGGCCTCTCACCGCTGGGTCCGTGGTTTAAATCCCGGTCACTCCATGTGAGATTTGTGCTGGACAAAGCGGAGGCAGACAGGTTCTTCTCCGGGTACTCCGGTTTTCCCTGTCACAATTTCATTCCAGCAACACTCTCCACTATCATATCATTTCATCTGTCATTCATTTAATCATTGCCCCAGGGGACTGTGACAGGCTTCGGCAGCCGGCACAGTTCATATCCTCGCCGCTAGATGGGGGCTTCATTCATTACATTCCCTGACCCAGTCGGTCGACTGGAAGCAGGCTGTGGATTTTCATTTCCATCAAGTAATAGTTGCAATAAATACTACTCCAATCCGCCGCCAACGAAGGGCATTCTAAATTTAATTCTAATGTTATTCCTTTAACACTGAACGTAGGAAGCTTGTAGCTTTACGTGACCGTTAATCTCGTGATCATGAGCAACGCGACCTCCGTTTTTACGTTGAATCCGAACCACAGGACGTGATAGTTCGCTTCGAAAATCTCACAGGCATTGACAAGGAATTGCCTTGGTGAGAGGCAAGCAGATTGACCGCTGCACTAGCACGCCCCCCTCTAATACTGATATATATAAGTTGCAGTCTCTCAAGAATTGCCCTCGGGGCTGTAAATTCACTGTATTGTAAGTGAGTTAATATTGTGTTGATTAAGGAATAGTCTTCAAAATTAGACTGCAGTCGGATTTGTTGTTGATTCAATTTCGAGACAAGGGATACCTTGGTCATCAGGCTCGTAAACTTGTCTGTGTATTGAGTTTGTCTGACAACCTGTGTTATTGAAGCCGCGTGTGTAATTTATTGTAATTATTTGAGCGTAGGATTGGAGCTGGTGCCCCGGGGCGTGAAATAATGCACCAACTAGGTATGTGCCTGGAAAGAGAACGGGAACCACTGGGGATATATACACTGAGGATGGCCGCTGTCAGCACCGAGATTCAAACCTCCGATCTCCAGAATTGCTGCATCTGTATGTCACAGCCAATGTGAATTCCAGGCAGGCACTCTGCCACGGCTTATACCCAAGCAAGACTTGCTTCCAAGACTCCTGTAGCAAAACTGAGAAGGGTTTGGTACGATTAGGCCTACCACTTCACTCATCTTAGAAGTGGTTTAACGTGGTTTCTTATTTCTACTCCAGGCAAATGCCGGGATGGTCTTGCTTCAGGCCTCTCCATCCTTCTTCCCAATTCTACCCTTAATTACAAATACGTATCTACTACAGACACCACAATGACTTACGAAATCATATAAATTATAGCAGTCATTTTAAAGTGTTGTCTTGGTAATCTAGTAAGAGTTGATTTTCAGTCGATCGCTAAGTTAGTGTGTTCAATTAAATTACATGGACTAATTACACACTTATTAGATACTTGGCCCCTTTTCTAGGAGTGTATAAAAAGTGTGGTTTATCGTAGTTTCCCCTTTCCTACTCCAGGAATCTGCCGGAATGGTTCCTAGCCTAAGGCCATGGCCAGCTCTTTCCCAATGCGTCTTAATGACAAATGAGCACAGTATGACAAACACCACAATAATACAGGTAATCAGACAAATTGTATACACATACACAAACAAGTACACGGGGATGAACACAACGATGTCCGGAGGATTTCTATGTGACTCTCGTCCCAAAGGCCCTGGGTTCAAATACCGACTCTATCGCAGACTTTAATTCTGATCCGAGGGTTGGAATGTGCTACACTCAGCCTTATGACAACTCGGTAGAGTTTCCATCTCATCCATCCTAGATGTGGTTTTCGAATAATATCCCTTTCCTTCTCCATGCAAATGCTGGGACAGTACCTGACTTTAGTCCACGAATACTTGTTTCGCGGTGCTAGCCCAGATAATGAGTATAGCCACTAAAAGAGACACCAAAATAACACAGATTACCAGATATATTCCGTTTACACTCAAATTCGTGAGGCTGATGACCACAATTTCACAATCCCCTACATGAAACAACAAAGGAACTCATTCCATGCTCCGATAAAAGCTGAAGGTTGAACATATACTTATGCAATCTCATCTACTTAGTTAACAATGCAGCAGCGTTCACTTTACATAACTAACAGCCTTGATCTTATCAACCAAATATCTCACAGCATACCCTACATCAATTGCTTTGTATTACGTGATTGTCTTCATTGTTAATAGAATCGACCTCGACCTACGGCATGGCATGACATTAACAGTTTGATTGCGTAACCCAGTCCTCATAGAGTCAGTTGGTGTCAAGAAGTGTGCGAGTATGTCATCGCCTACGATCCTCTCTCGTGACGAGTATGTTCAAGTCGTCCACCAGCGGCTGGGATCGATGGAGTTTCAACTAGTGAGCTACGAGGAACGGAGAGTAAGTGAGGATCCGGTGGGACTGCTAGGTGATCATTTCAAATCTACAGTTATTGTAAGAATAGAAAGCAAGAGCTGTGAATTCAAATTCTTCGTCAAAACTCTTCCTAAAAACAACAATCAGGCAAAGTTGATTGAGCAGACTGGTGCATTCAGGAAAGAGTTCATGTTTTACTCTGATTTAGTGAATGAATTGAAGAGTGTTGGGGTGTTGTGTGAGGAGACCGAAAACAAAGCCAACAGAGTGTGGTTAAGTCAGTGTTTTCTTGCGCGCCCAGACACTCTTGTTCTCGAAGATCTCACTCAACGGGGATTTATTGGTTTCAACCCTCGAGATGTACTGAATATTCAGCATACTATATTAATACTCCAGAAACTTGCATTATTTCACGCATCATCTCTCATTTTGGAGGAAAAGAAGACCCTGAAAACTGGTAAAACGTACAGAATTAACGACGTTTATCCTCACCTCCTTGAGGAGTCATTCTACATTGAAAAGCCAGACCACCCTGGAGAGTTATTGTTGGATGCCTCGATACAAGCTCTGACACGTATAGCAAAGCTTCTACCGTTATGTGCCACACCTGAAATCGAGAGCAAGATAGATGAACATTTTCCCCAAGAAGCTCGCAGTATATTGGAGTTTGCGAAGCTATCCAAAAAATACCGAAATGTAATATGTCATACTGACTTGTGGAGTAACAATATTCTCTGTCGGTATGGGGAGGATGGACATCCATTAGACGCTAGACTGGTCGATTTTCAACTGATTCGTTATGCACCTCCAGCACAAGATATTTTTAACTTTCTGCATCTAATGACGAGACGAGCATTCAGGGAAGAATATATGCAAGAGCTCCTGTCTGCATATCATCAAACACTGAGTACAGAATTACGTCTGCATGGTTTGGATCCTGAGAAGGTTCTTCCTCTGTCACAGCTGCTGGAGAGCTGTGAAGAACAGCAGAAGTATGGTCGCATAAACGCGTGTCACTGCCTGCATTTTGTGCTCATGGACATAGAAGTCCTCAGGAAGATCATGAGGAGCCCGGAGTTATATCAGAGTACCATTGGCGAAGGAAGAGCAATTGTAGTGTGTGACCAATTCAGAAATGACAGTGTATATCGTGAGAGAATCACCGAAGTGTTAAGTGAATTTCTTGAACACCATGTGCTGCATAAGTAAATCTAAAGAAATACTCATTTTATGATCAAATATAAAGTTGAATTCATAAGTTAATGGGATACTGCTGGTTTAGTATTACGTTTCAGACCGCAAACGAACAGGTGAGGGTACATATTTAAACATTTGCCTTGACTAGAATTCTTTAAATTTGCTGGACAAGACTTCAACAGATCATGCTTAAACACTCGTTTATTATAGAGTACTCTTAACTCACCTTTGGAAAATATTTCAATATTTAATGATAAGAGTTCGTGTGTGTGTATTTACTTCCTTGTTAATGTTGTTTCTGTCTTTGAATTAATTGGATGTTCCTTTAATGGGAAGTACTAATTATAAAATAAATAGCAAAGTTATTGGCAATAAAACTCTACGCTTGGTGATTGTTAGATCATAGGGTAAACGTTGAGGTCATATTTCCCTTCATTTAAATTTGTATTGGAATGTAATGGCAGGTAAGATTAATATGAGCAGTTGGAAGAAAGATGAAATCATCCTCTAACCAAGGGGTAAGTACGTAATTTCTTAAATATCATCACTTGCATGGCATTGTTTTTTAATCTCTACGCATGTGTGCAGTCTGTACTTCATCCTTTAAATATATTAAATAGTACTCTATTTGAAAAGCTATAATACGATCAATTGGTTCACGGGCAAAGTGAATAATGGTCCACAACACTTAACGATGAACATTCAACTGGCTTCAAGCACTCTGATGATGGCCATAATGGTCAGATCCTCTTCAGCTATATACAATTTCAAGTACAGTATTTGTTACTGGCAGTACTAAAGGAAGCAAGTCCATATAATACATATGTGGAATTGGTCTTTGAAACCTGTTGTAACATGCCAGTTCAATTAGTTATTCAGAACACCAGGTACAAACTATGGAATGGAATGTCATACAAATTAATAGAACATAGTTGATTACTACAAAGTAGATTTTTTAAACAGTTGAACCTAATCTTTCGCTCTCAGCAGATCCAGTCTTGCTACTCTTGTGGAGTTTGTATGAAGGTCAAATCACTTTTCTATGATGAACATGGGAGAGCACTAAGCTATACCTATTGATAACAATGAACAGATGAAGGAATTCCCGTGAATAAGTCATGCACTAATACTCGTCACACACGTGTATGCATTACAACTATCAGTAGACCTTTTTGAGTGAATTGACTGGCCGCGTGGCGCAGAGGCAATGTTCTCGCCTGCTGGTCCCAAGGTAGCAGGATCGAGTCATGGCACAGTCAGTTGACATTTGAGGGTGTTTAAATGCGAGAGAGCCGTGTCAGTAGAGTTACTGGCATGTTAAAGATACCCTTTGGGGTATTATTCCGTCACCGAGGCGTTTTTAAAACCCACAGTGGTTAAAAAGGACGAAATACCAGTAACATTATTATTATTATTATTATTATTTTAAGCGAACTATGTGTCCCCATGAAACATTAGCATTAGGAACAAATATGGTACCACACCTTTTACCTCTAAATCGTTAATAGCTAAATCAAGACGGTATCTCCTGGACCTGTCTCTGATTCTCTCACCTTATTTACGGGGTTCTGTTTTCTTTGCGACTCCCAATATTTTTGAAACGAAACCATATATTGAAAAACGTGTTTCTCGGAAGGGGCTCACGTAGCAAAAACGAATGGATCGGTTCAAATTCTGATCGCTCCGTGCAATATCAAGTCTGTAATTACCATATTTTCACTCCCTGTACAAGTACTGTAAATTAAAGTATTACTACAGTCATCAGCAACTTCGTTCTCCCTCGAGCAGCCAAGACCGGTTCCTTTCTTCTTTACTTTCATCAGTAGGCCTATGCAGTCAGAACAAGATGTTCTGTAAATAGCACAAGAGCCTATTTTCTACTTTCATGTCCTTCTTCTGCTCTTAATATGGAGTAAGATTTGCTAGAATTACGGTGGTCAGATTTCTGTGGATTACATTGGAATAAGAAATATCCTATACGCTGAGCCCGTTTCTGGATGAGAAGTGATGACCAGGCTAAAAACATCACAACCCTCCAAGAACGGTGCACCCTATAATTACAAAGAATTATATTGCGTGTGGGAATTTTAGTTTGGCATAAAAAGATAAACTAGCGCGGGAGGTTGAGGTCTAGATATCACAGGGGGTTTAACAGGACGAGCATGTGAGATTCTTCAATCCAAAATTCATAAAACACTCAAAATCAGGGCTTAATCTATAATCAGGAAAACATGATTATGAAGAAGAAGACGAAGAAGATTAACAACAACCAAATTAAATTAAAATAATCCACCTCCATTTATTCCCATTTAGAAACACATAGAAACCTATCCTAATGTACGTCATTCTAGTTCGTGAACCATAGGCAACGGCCTAGTACGTGGTCCTGACAGTCGGAATACCAGTTTCTATGGAATTGGAGTGGGCACCTTGGGCATATTCTGAGTCGTGGCCCTCTTTGTGATCAGGAGGCTAGGACTAATCAACTCATTTGTTTGTACCCTGAGTAGGGGAGTAGTGACAGTTCTAATGAGAGACACGAGCCGCTCGGCTACGCTGACTTCTCATGTGGATTACTCGCGAACCCATGGTCCGATTTTGGCATGCGACATATCGTTGGACCCTTGGTGACGCCCTCTTTCCAATGAACAACGCATTTCAAACCCAAAATAAAACCTACCCCTACTAGGGGGTGAAATAGTAATTCTTTAGTAAATGCCGCTTTTCAAATGCGACAGACATGAGGCCATATACTAGTATGAAATTAAACGTTGCTACACATAAAGCGCATGTGTACAATTAGATGCCGCTATGAATTACCATGTCGGTTTTTTTGTTTTTACGCATGCGCACGTGGGGATATTGTAAGAGGGCGGGCTTTTTGAATAATGATTTATGGATGAGTTATTTTTTTAAATTCAACCAAAAGATCGAAAACTAATAGGTCATGTACTTTTTAATATCTTGAGAACCAATAAGGCTGCGGACGTGTACGAGGGATCGTTGGATTTGAGATGGCTCTCCGTTTTTGAATGTAGTTTTGATTTTTGTCAAAAGGGCCTAAGTGCACTTTTGTTAAAATTTCGGGAACTAAGAAGCCTACGGACTTGTATGAGGGGTCGTTGGATTTGGGATGACGCCCCGTTTCTTAATGTAGTTTTGGTTTTTGTCATAAGGGCCTAAGTGCAATTTTGTTAATATTTCGGGAACTAAGAAGGCCACGGACTTGTATGAGGGGTCGTTGGATTTGGGATGACGCCCCGTTCTTTAATGTAGTTTTGATTTTTGTCAATAGGACCTAAGTGCACTTTTGTTAATATTTTGCGAACTAAGAAGGCTACGGACTTGTACGAGGAGTCGTTGGATTTGGGATGACACCCCGTTTTTGAATGTAGTTTTCATTTTTTGTCAAAAGGGCCTAAGTGAACTTTTGTTAATATTTTGAGAACTAGGAAGGCTACGGACTTGTATGAGGGGTCCTAGCACTTGGGGTGATGCCCTGTTTTTAATAGATTTTTTGATTTTTTGTCAAAAGGGCCTAACGCCATACTACATGTTGAAAAAACATTTTTTTTTTTACCTGTTTAAATTTAAATTAAGAGTGGTCGTTGAGAGAGACGGTACTGCTATTATGTGTTTCAACGAGCCTGTTGTCGAACACATTGACCATGCCCGGATGAAATGAATTGCTATTTTGGCGGTACAGCGGGGCGGGTTATGACAGTTGTTTTTTTGTGATATTTCCTATGACGGATGAAGGCGAATATTTGAAAATGCGTCACGTGTGCTAAGATTTTTTACCCTGAAGGGGATCTTTAACGTTTTAGTCAACGGTGATGAGCGAGATCGCTGTCTGGTACAGCAAATGGTTGTAGAATATAAAAACTTATAACATTCGGTCGACCAAGCAATGTGCATGAACGCAAAGAACCAAAACGGTAAGGTCATTCCCCAAAGATTTTATAAACTAATCATTGGACATGGTGAAAGTGTATGATTAATGTGTACATGTACTGAGGATGGTCGCTTGCTCATGATTATTATTACAGTAAAATGTTTAAGACACACACGTTTTCATTGCTAGCACACACAGTCTTGCTTGCTCGCACTGAATACTGTACCTAGCCAGAGGCCTTGTCAGAGTTGTTGCTGCCGATAAGACAGGAATGTCTGTGTAGGCAGGAAGTTCAGTATTAGGTTACTTGCCTGGTGGCGACTAGCAGGTCTCGCGTTTAAGCAGAACCGCCATTTTGGTTCCTAGACAGTCGTACTACAAGTGTATAAGAAGCGGCCATTTTGGTTCCTTATTGAAAACATGAAATTAGTATAAGGTACACGAATCTTATGAAGCTTAAGGAATGTTGGGAGGCGTGGGAACATGTGCGAGACAGACAACAGTTCAAGGTCAAAACGCTGAGAAAATGCAACTCTCTCTGTTGCTAAACAGACTGATATCGATTGTGTTAGTGACGCACTTACTGTTTTAGCAAACGTACGTATTCAGTAGAACTCTGAACTGAACTTTGGAAGAAAAAATCCTTTTGATTTCGGTAAGTACCTATTAATGATTATTTTAATAATGTAATGCTAATGAACCTTAAATTTGTAGTTATTGATAAGGTAATTAATGATTTGTTTAAATTTATTTTTTTGCAGGTAACCGGTATAGCTGTCATGTTTGAGAGAGAGACCATTGCACTTTTGAGCCCACTAGAAGAAAACAGCAACAAGCCAGTACAAGTGAAGGTGAGATTATTTTAACTAACTTTTTTTTTTTTTTTTGAAATGCATGTATTAACCTGAATTTAGGTATTTATGGCGGTTTATTTTATTTATTTTTAGAAACGTGGAAAGAAAAGCTTTACCACCGTAGCAGTCACTGAAAACCCGAGACGAATTAGAGTGCAACCATTGTTTCCAGGCAGTGAACTATTGAAAACTCAGGTAAGCCTAAGTTAAAATGCTATTCCATTTTACCGCTATTGAAACCCCTAGACAAAAAATTCATTACCTGTACATGACTGGGACAATGACTGCTTTCTTGATTGATGACTATGTATTGGCAACGGGTACAAGACCATAATGGTTGTTGACCGGGAAAAGTACAAGGCCAAGTTGGATTTTTTTTAAACAAAAATTTAAATTTAATTTATGAGTTGTTCCCTATGGACTCAAGGAATATCCACAAGTATGAACAAAATAATTTGGACAAAATGACATGACATTCATTTTTGTTTATATATGTTGGTTAATGGGGGATGTGAATGACTGGAGTTTTATATTAAAAAAATAAGTAGATGGGTTACTGTTCATGACGACATACAGTTTATTTTTAATGGTGTTTTGATATTTTAATGCTAATTAACGTTAAAGTTTTATGTACAAGTATTGATTGATTGATTGATTGATTGATTGACTGAGTGATTGGTTAGTTTGTTTGTTTTTAGGTGTGGTCATGCGCCATTAACGTAGTGCAGACAGTGAACAATCATACGTTCAGCTTTAAAAGTACTCTGTGCACTTGTGCAACGGTAATAACTTACAATAAAAAGGTGTTATTATAACACATGGCTTTAGTACATAATACAACAAGTGAGCAAGTTGGTTTACCACATGAGTAAAATTAAAAATCAGAAAAAGATCGTTGGTTAACATTTGAATCCTGCCCTGTAGGCTTTTTGTCAGCACATAAACTTGCTGGAGCTGGTTTTTATTACTTGAACTGAGAAGATGTTGTGCGTTGTGTGTTTTGTCATATTGAACTTTCACACTGGGAAGAAGGGGATGATCCCTTTAGAGACCATTTGCGATGGTCTCCTCGCTGTCCTTACATGCTTGGAAAACAAGTGGGTAACATACCAGTGTATCCATTTTACCGAACCACAAGGCCATTGGCCACTGCTTACATTGCTTAATCGCAAATAAATAATAACGGTAGTGTCGAAATATGTGGTCCATATGCCATAGACAGTGTTGAAAAATTGGGAGTTTGCAAGACTAAAGCGCTAGCACACCCAGAGTACTGATCTGTTGAAAAACGTTTAGAATCTTATAAAATGTTCGGCCATTAATAATAAAACACCTTACAAAACAGCTAAGTGAAGCTGGATTTTTTTATACTGGTGAAGGGGATAAAACAATATGTTTTCATTGTGGATTTGCTTTTAAGGATTGGCAAATGACTGATGACCCTTTTGTGAAACACGCTCGTTGGTTACCTATTTGTAGATACATGGTGTTGCTTAAAGGTCAAGTATTTGTGAACACTATTCGTGAGGAAAACGTAATTGCTGCACAAGACATAAAAGTGCCTTTAGAGCTTTGTTATCAAGATTAACAAGGTGTTGTATTTTTGCCTTGTGGACACTTGATAGCATGTGTCAAGTGTGCTTTGGCACTTAACACTTGTGCTATATGCATAAAAGTAGTATCTGCTTGAGTTAGGGCATTTGTTGGATAAATAGTATAATTTATTAGCAATGCATAGTGCAAAATACCTATATCCACATGATTATTACTAGCTGTTGTAGAGTGTAATAGATATGCTTTTGTTTTGTTTATAGACTACTACACTGAATGTTTTGAACGCTGTGGCTTAGAGACAAAGAAGCTCAGCGAATTGCCAACGCATATTCCATTCCGCATTATTAAGATTCGGAAATTGAAAACAGCATATGGTGATCGTGTACTTTGTGTATGTGAAAACTTTGAGACATTTCTGCCTACACGGTTTAATGATATGTCAGAGAGTGCTTTTGATGAAGTGAATAATGCTATACAACCTGTACACTTAATTTATGAAGGTTTTAAAAAACAAGAGGAGTATGGTCCGTTTTAATTAATTAAAAAAACAAATATAAGTGATGACAAGAGACTGAAAGTAAAAGAAAATACGAGTATCGAATAATAATGTTTTAGTTTTTAGTATTGTCTTTACAAATATTATGATGAAACCAACAAAATGTATATTAAGTTTGTAAATAAATGCAAATGGTGTTACAATTTTGTTTTATTTTATACAAAGTTAGAATATTTAGCATTGCAGAGTATACATGACTATGACAATAGATGCACACTGAATACAACTCTTTCTCTCTTTACAATAGTCTGTTACAGTTTTTAAACACAAGGCTTGTTGTAGATCTTTTTAATAGCAATGTCCATTCACTGTTGTTTCCAAAAACTGGGGAAGCCGCAATGGTTTTATAGGCATATAACTTATTGTTACTACTATTTAGTCATTTTGATCCTCTTGCAATACTACCTTTTGCATATGAAGAGCAGATGACCTAGCTGTTCCACTTCTTAAAACAACAACACTACCTCTTGCATAGTTTGTGATGTTGATGGCTCTTGAGACGTGGAAGATGGATTCAACATAACTTTTAGAACGGGGGTTAAACGTTACTCAATAAACAATCCACTATTTTGAGTAGCAATATGGTTTTCTTGATTTTTTATCGACAGTAACTGTGTTCCATGCAGTACACCACATTGTTGATCACTGACACTTAAAACCTCACTATTGTTACTTTTTAGGTCACCACGACAATGTTTGGAACGTTGTTTTGAAAAACGCCAAATAAGTTCCATTTTTATTGGTTAGTTTTACAATATATGAATATCCTTTATAGTATGTGCCACCTCCACTCCTCGGTGGATAGGGTGGATGGGCCTACCTACCTTTTCTCGGAGGTCCGCATCGCTAACTGCAAACTCACCGCCAGTTGACATGCCCCAACAGAAGAACACCTAAAGGTGGAAGAAGGTGGAGAAGAAGAAAACCCACAAGTTCGTCTATAGAAAACGCCCCGATAACTAACAGAACTGCCACCGACGAAATGATGCAACAACAGTAGCTTGCCTTAAAAGAAAATTTAATGCTAAATGAATGGCTCCACCAGAGAACAGAAAATGCATTAGCCAGCATAAAATTACAAAAACTTAAAAAAAACTTACCTAGAATTCTCACTGTAGATAAAAAAAAGGCTAAAGGTCGATACCAATTAACAATTACCTGAAGTCGGAGAAGGAAAAGCCACCAAAAAACTTAAACACTTAACATGTACCTGACATACTTTCAACTGAACCACGAGGTCCTTGGAGAATCAAAAAAGAAGTAAATAGTGCAAACTTTACCATAAACAAGGTACCGAAAGAATCACGGAGGAGTACAAAAATAGAAAACTCCAAAAAAGGGAAACAAAGGATAATTTTAAACCAAAACAAGTTAAACAACATCACCATGACCCATGAGCGTGCACTTCAAACACACGCCAGAAAAAACCCACAATGCACTACTGTCAACAAGTTACCATGGCGACCAGAACAGTTGAAGGTATATCAGTACGTATTTACATTAAACGCCGATTTTTTTTATTAAAAAAACTTTCTCCAGTGAGAAAACAGGAAGATATATTTAAAAAAACTCTCGACATGACGAGATCAAATAGTTTTTAAAAGGCAACGGATCAAAATAAAAACCGATCGACTAACGATCAAATTAGTCCTACTGTTCAATTGATTAGTCAGGTTAGTACTAGAATATAATAATAGGAAAGCGCCGTAGCAAGACGCCAAATAATAAAATTAGAAGAAAAACAGAAGTGTTCCCCGGACTAATATTGTTTATCAAAATTTTACATATTCAGAGGTGACATATCTAGGCCAAGTCAACCTTCAGAACAAAAAAAAAACCAAGTACACAATGAAAAATATGGAGCTCCAGAAATTTAAAATAAATAAAACGTCAAAACATACCTTAATAAAGCCTTTTGGGGAGTCACTAATATTTACAACACTATTAGATATCCTTAAAGGATTTATATCACCAAAAAATAAAATAAAGAGGAGATGGCTAACAGCCGACGTCGAAGAGATGCACACAATGCATCACATTTCCATATTAAGGCCCAAGAAAACACGTTCAAGAATATCACAGATGATAGTTGCACACATAATTCTTCATGTATCATCAAAATAATGGGATAAATCCCCAAGTTAACGAGGACGAGGGCCTAAGCCCTCGCCCCTGACCAGAGCCAAAATTTGCGTACTTCTTCAACCAGCACTCAGTATCAAGTCATAATTCACAAGATGGAGGACAAAAGCGAAGAAGGTCTCCCATGATGCACCAAGGTATTTTAATTGGACCAATCCTATTAGCCACATACCACGACAATGTACATAACAAAATAATATTCACACGACACCATTAAAATGTTTTGGCGGCATGATGCATATATATTTTCTTTTGTTTAATGACGTAGATTAATATACTTTTCCAAATGTGTCTCGAAGAGAAGCGGGTCTGGAAGACACCTATGTCTCGCTCTAGCGGCAGAAGACACAACCCTCAGTTTGTAGTGCCGATAGGCGCTGCCATCTCGAGCTCATTAGCCAAACCAAGGCATCTTAGTGGGCATTTTAAAAGGCGAAGGTACCAATACATCAAAATAGATGCATAATAAAAATGTTGGGACGGGCTTTGCACGTAACAGTCTCCCTCCCTTAAGCGTGAACACCGTTCACGAATATGCCTAGGCATAGGCAGTACTCCATAACTAGTCGATTCACCAACCATTGTTTCCAGAAGATAATGTTCACCAGTTAACTCCATTTGATGAAAAAAAAACGCATCGTCTTGGTTAGGCAGAGTGCAGGGTCAGATTATCAGTGAAGGGATAATTGATCACCTCGCAAACTACTTAGTTAACAGCTTCACTGTGACCAAAATTCTTCAGAAACGCATTACACCAGCACCTGCAGTGCTTACGGAGTCCGAGACGCGTTAGGTAAATGTTCAATAAGTCCAATGTTGTTATCTTTTGAAGAAGTAGGTGGATGCAATGTGCAAGATATCATGCGACGGGTGGGCAGCCATTTACAAAACAGTCGTTAATCTTATTTCAAAAATACAAGTTTACAGAAATTACAAATTCTTAATACATTTTACAAATGAGAAACAAGTTTGAATTTATATGAAGAAAATCCTGACCATGCCCTAGATCCGTGCTCACAATTGTTTATTAAAGAACAAGATTTACCGAAGTAAAGTTCATTACCAAGGTAGAGTTTTACAGACTAGATAGACTTTTCTAGAGTACACGAGTTGATCGACTATACATTCACAAGGAGTTATGGTAGAGGAATGACCATTCAAATTCCCAAGGAAACAGGTATACAAGATCACCATGAGTTAGGTCTTCCACCGAGTCCTACTTACATGCAAGCATCTTCTACGTGAACATCAAAATTAGTTACAATTTTACAAAGGGTAGGCTATTACACGATGTTTAAAATTTTACCATTAAATGGGAATTACCCAACAGTTACAAGCTCTATCCCAGCAGAGTTTGCAAATTCAATTCAAAATTCCAGAAGGAACAGATGCCTGTAGGCTTCAATGAAGGTTAGGGATACTCTACATTATACAAAATATCAGTTTACAAATTTGTGGTACCAATTCTTCATTACAAATCTCTCCACCTCGTTTTATGTGCGACAGAGCACTCTGGATATTTTGTTGGCCTTAGGGTTCAGAAAAAGAAAATTAATTAAGGTGATATGTATGCATCTACATTTGTTGGTTCGTGATCGCACACATTGCTTGGCATGGGGACAATGAGAAAAAAAACACCGTCACAGAAACGACAAAAAACGAAGGGGAAATGGCAGCGCAGAAAACAAAACACCAGTACACTAACAGAAGGAACGAAATTGAGGTTCGACACCCGATGACTATACAGCCGAAATCCGCCTGGGTGAGAAAAATCCAACATAAAAGAACTAAGTTCAACAGTATAAGAGGTACAAATGAGGTTTCCTCATTCAGGTTTAAGACACGAACACGTACAACCAAAGAATGCCTAACATGGCCCGAAAATACGGTTAGATGAGAAAACAAGCCGCTCTTGTCGAAAGACGAGGCTGACAGAGAACACTTACGCACCATTCCTAACGATTTAAGCAGAAAAAAAAATAGAATTACCAGTCAAAAGCAGAAAATTTTACTCAAGTTATAGTGGCTGATGACCGTGATTGCCATAGCAAGAACTAAACAGAAGGCCTATGTCATTTACCGTTAACATGAGACAACTGATGACCCTGATTTCCAGCAACAACAGATTACTGGCTTTAAACGCAAAACAAGCTGACTTACAGAAGCTGATGACCACAATGTCCAACAGAAATTTAACCGCAGTAAATTTAGAAGACCCTGTATTAATTAACTAACCAGAAAGCACATTACATTATGCTGTTCACGCACTGAGGTCTCATATTTACAATAAATTCATCGCACAACATACTCAAATAGCAGCGATACATTACTTTTAACCACCCACAAAAATAATTCCCATTAATCTCAAATATGCAAGTTATGTAGTCGTAGAAACATCATGACACAAACAAATACAATTAAAAACACAATACCCTAACAATTACATTACATGACACATGCTCGCATGTCATCGAACAGACCAGTCCCATACCTAGCCAGTTCGGATCATGCAAGTCCTATATACAACCTGCCCAGGGATCAAACTAAGAAAGAATCCCATACTTCCAACCTAGCTAACCCCAGACAGTAGATATCTCCACGAAAAACACACCTACATATTAGGTTTAGTTCAAAATTACAAGGAAAGCAACTAATAAAAATACGATCCTAGACTTACTTTTGCAAACACAACAAACCCAAAATTACCCCACCCTACAAATCTAAATCAAAATCTAACGTTAACACATACACACAGACACGATTTGCACAACATACACACTTATTCCAGAACGATTGCAGCATAATGTAAGTGTATGAACAAAAATTTACAAACCGCACACTGAATTAAAAACATCTCAAAACAAACACTTACCTTGAATAAGTTTGGGAAGAATTCCTAGCAAATAAATGGTGACATGCACGTTAAATGTGCCTTTTGGCACCACAGTAGGGACATAGGGAGGGCTGATTTCCATAGCTTAGCCCTTTTAATCGGACTACATTTCGCCATAACACCACTAGGCGTGACAGTTCCATAATAAATATATCACGAGGACAGCATATCACAACAGATTTTCATGCAAAGGAAGCATATAGGCACACAACAGTCTTCTTAGACACCAACGCTGCCTCGATACCTGAAATTTCGACAAATAAAATCATACACAACGTTGCTCAGGACTGCAGACGTCATCCCTTGCTTGGCTCCAGAACAGGAAGCTAAAATACAACAAATTGCTACAAATCACAGGGCGAACAGCTTCAGACAGGGCTCCTTGATGCCTTCACTCGCAGCATGTAGGCTATTAGCATATCAAAAACCCACATTTCCCATGCCAAGAATACATGCCAATCACTTACCAAACTTCTTCTTCATTGGGAGTGTTACATCATCAATATGATATAATTCAGCACAGAAACTTTGCTTGGAACAAGTCACTTCCATATATCACCACATGGATCTTTAGAGGCACACATGAAACCAAACAAAACAACAAGGATTAACATAAAATAACATTAAGCACACTGACATGACACATTCCACCAGTAACCGTCCTATCAGCACCAGAAGGGTCCATAAACGAGCCTGCGGGTAAGGGGGAGGGGTTAGCTGCAGAAGCGATACACGAGCTCGTTCTGCTGCCAAAATCCACCTCCACTCGTCGGTGGATAGGGTGGATGGGCCTACTTACCTTTTCTCGAAGGTCCGCATCGCTAACTGCAAACTCACCGCCAGTTGACATGCCCCAACAGAAGAACACCTAAAGGTGGAAGAAGGTGGAGAAGAAGAAAACCCACAGGTTCGTCTACAGAAAAACCCCCAATAACTAACAGAACTGCCACCGACGAAATGATGCAACAACAGTAGCTTGCCTTAAAAGAAAATTTAATGCTAAATGAACGGCTCCACCAGAGAAGAGAAAATGCATCAGCCAGCATAAAATTACAAAAACTTAAAAAAAAACTTACCTAGAATTCTCACTGTAGATAAAAAAAAAGGCTAAAGGTCGATACCAATTAACAATTACCTGAAGTCGGAGAAGGAAAAGCCACCAAAAAAACTTAAACACTTAACATGTACCTGACATACTTTCAACTGAACCACGAGGTCCTTGAGAATCAAAAAAGAAGTAAATAGTGCAAACATTACCATAAACAAGGTACCGAAAGAATCACGGAGGAGTACAAAAATAGAAAACTCCAAAAAAGGAAAACAAAGGATAATTTAAAACCAAAACAAGTTAAACAACATCACCATGACCCATGAGCATGCGCTTCAAACACACGCCAGAAAAGAAAAAAAACCACAATGCACTACTGTCAACAAGTTACCATGGCGATCAGAACAGTTGAAGGTATATCAGTACGTATTTACATTAAACGCCGATTTTTTTAATTAAAAAAACTTTCTCCAGTGAGAAAACAGGAAGATATATTTAAAAAAAACTCTCGACATGACGAGATCAAATAGTTTTTAAAAGGCAACGGATCAAAATAAAAACCGATCGACTAACGATCAAATTAGTCCTACTGTTCAATTGATTAGTCAGGTTAGTACTAGAATATAATAATAGGAAAGCGCCGTAGCAAGACGCCAAATAATAAAATTAGAAGAAAAACAGAAGTGTTCCCCGGACTAATATTGTTTATCAAAATTTTACATATTCAGAGGTGACATATCTAGGCCAAGTCAACCTTCAGAACAAAAAAAAAAAAACCAAGTACACAATGAAAAATATGGAGCTCCAGAAATTTAAAATAAATAAAACGTCAAAACATACCTTAATAAAGCCTTTTGGGGAGTCACTAATATTTACAACACTATTAGATATCCTTAAAGGATTTATATCACCAAAAAATAAAATAAAGAGGAGATGGCTGCCAGCCGACGTCGAAGAGATGCACACAATGCATCACATTTCCATATTAAGGCCCAAGAAAACACGTTCAAGAATATCACAGATGATAGTTGCACACATAATTCTTCATGTATCATCAAAATAGTGGGATAAATCCCCAAGTTAGCGAGGACGAGGGCCTAAGCCCTCGCCCCTGACCAGAGCCAAAATTTGCGTACTTCTTCAACCAGCACTCAGTATCAAGTCATAATTCACAAGATGGAGGACAAAAGCGAAGAAGGTCTCCCATGATGCACCAAGGTATTTTAATTGGACCAATCCTATTAGCCACATACCACGACAATGTACATAACAAAATAATATTCACACGACACCATTAAAATGTTTTGGCGGCATGATGCATATATATTTTCTTTTGTTTAATGACGTAGATTAATATACTTTTCCAAATGTGTCTCGAAGAGAAGCGGGTCTGGAAGACACCTATGTCTCGCTCAAGCGGCAGAAGACACAACCCTCAGTTTGTAGTGCCGATAGGCGCTGCCATCTCGAGCTCATTAGCCAAACCAAGGCATTTTAGTGGGCATTTTAAAAGGCGAAGGTACCAATACATCAAAATAGATGCATAATAAAAATGTTGGGACGGGCTTTGCACGTAACAGTATGCATAAGTCTTACCATACCTAATCACTGATACTTCCATGTCAACTGTGAAGCATAGACTAAGCTCTAGTAAAGTCAACTTGGTAATAAGAATAATAGTTTAATATGAGAGCAAATATGGATCGAAAGAGTTGAGGTAAAAGTGGAAGCAAATAAGCAAATATAAGAACCAAGAGTGGGGGAAAAAATGTGTAATGACACAATAATTTCAGCACGACGAAGCTCTTGTTCATTTTCTAGGATTTCCCAATCGTGACCGGTATGCCCTGCTTGTTGTAAAGCATACAACAGCTGCAGCCGTTGAATTAGCTTACTGGGATTGTTCCAGGATACAAATTTAACAATTTTTTTAGATGTAAACAAAGCATTACCATTATTATCATTATGATGATGATTACAGTACGTATGTAGTTAGTTTTAGTTGTAAGTAGGTAGTTAGTTTGTCTATTAGATATATGTCATTGTTCTATTAGACTGTGGTGTGTGAGTGTGTCTGGTAGCAGTTGCATTGTTTATTAGATCTAGTTCATTGTTTCAGTAGACTGTGATGTGTGAGGGTGCATGTGAGTGTGCCTGGTGACAGACTGTTTTAGTGGTAGTATTTTTTGTTGGTGGAACTTTAGTATTTTTTTTCGTTAGTAGAATGTTGGTATTTAATTGTTAGTACGGTAGAAGGTTAGTATTTTTGTTTAGTAGAAATGCTCTTTACTTATTCTGAAAGGGAGTAGCAGCCTTTCAGAATAAATCAATTCTTTACTAGTCTTATAGACGGTTAAGATATTGATAATATAAGCCAAATAATGGCTACACTGCGTCCTGCTGCACGGCTGAAAGCAACGGGATACTACAGCCGTATGCTATTCCCGAGGATATGCACCTCTCTATGCATAATTACATGTGATGATGGCCTCCTCCCTTGTAAAATTTCAATCCGGAGGTAAACTAGTCCCCCGTTCGGATCTCCGGGTGGGGACTACTCGAGAGGGGGTTAACATCACAGAAGTGACAAAGAGGAAATCTGACATTCTACGGATCGGAGCGTGGAATGTTAGAAGTCTGCTAGGAAGTGGAAGGTTAGAAAACTTAGAAAGGGAAATGGATAGGTTGAGGTTGGATTTGGTTGGGATTAGTGAAATGCGCTGGCAGGAAGAACAGGACTTTTGGTCAGGAGACTATAGGGTCATTAGCACTAAATCAAACAATGGCCAAGCAGGGGTTGGCCTGATATTGAGTAGGAAACTTGGACAGCGGGTGGAATATTATGAACAATATAGTGAACGGATTATTGTAGCAAAAATCAATACTAAACCTACCTGCACCACAGTGGTACAAGTCTATATGCCTACCAGTCAAGCTGATGATGAGGATGTTGAAAAGGTCTACGAAGAAATAGACGAAATTCTGAGGTATATCAAGGGTGATGAAAATGTTATAGTAATGGGAAATTGGAATGCTGTGGTAGGAAAAGGGAGAGAAGGGAAAATAGTAGGAGATTTCGGATTAGGTGAAAGGAATGATCGAGGAAGCAGGCTGGTAGAATTCTGCACCGAGCATGAGTTGGTCATAGCTAACACCTTATTCAATAACCACAATAGAAGAATATACACATGGATGAGACCAGGAGATACAGGGCGTTACCAAATCGACTTCATTATGGTCAAGCAGAGGTTTCGAAACCAGATTTTGGATTGTAAAGCATATCCTGGTGCTGACATAAACTCTGACCACAATCTGGTCGTAATGAAATGCAGATTAAAGTTGAAGAAACTGAAGAAAAGTCAAAAGCCAAAAAGGTGGGCAATAGACAGACTGAAAGAGAAGGATGTAAACGAAAGATTCAAGAAGAGTATAAAGGAATGACTAATGAAAAACCCTAAACAAACTTCAATTGCAGACGAATGGGCACTTTTGAAGAATGAAATAACAAAATCCGCAGAAGAAAACATTGGTAGGAAAGAAAGAATAGGTAGAAAACCGTGGATCACTCAGGATATACTAGAATTGATGGATGAAAGGCGGAAACACAAGAATGTAAGAGATGAGAAGGGGAAAGCAGAAAACAGACGTCTGAGAAATGAGGTTAACAAGAAGTGCAAGGAAGCGAAAGAAGAATGGTTGAAAGAGAAATGTGCAGGTATAGAAAATTGTCTGAAATTAGGTAAAGTAGACACAGCTTATCGAAGGATTAAGAATACTTTTGGGGAAAAGAAGACTAAGTGCTGTAATATTAAGGACACAAATGGAAAGCCTCTAACAGATAGGGAAGAAAAGGTTGAGAGATGGAAAGCTTACATAGAGAGTTTGTATAAGGGAAAGGAGATTGAGAATCATGTAATGGAAAGGGAGGAGGAAATTGATGAGGATGCGAAAGGAGATTTAATATTGAGATCAGAATTTGATAGAGCTTTGGAAGACTTAAGCAGGAACAAAGCACCAGGCATAGATGATATACCGATTGAGTTGCTACGCTGCATAGGAGATGAAGGTCTGATCAGGTTATTTCACTTGGTGTGTAGGATTTATGAGACAGGTGAGGTACCCCCTGATTTCAAGAAGAATGTAATCATCCCTATACCAAAGAAAGTGGGAGCTGTCAGATGTGAAGATTACCGTACAATCAGCTTGATTACTCATGCTTCAAAGATCCTGTCAAGGATAATTTACAAGAGGATTGAAAGCCAGATAGAAACGGAGTTGTGTGAAGACCAGTTTGGTTTCAGGAGAAATGTAGGAACAAGGGAAGCTGTACTAAGTCTTAGGCTGATTTTGGAAGGTAGAATAAGGAAAGATAAGAGAACGTTCATGGCTTTTGTAGACTTAGAAAAGGCTTTTGATAACGTTGATTGGACTAAATTGTTTGACATTTTGAAATCGATTGGAATAAAGTACAGAGATAGGAGGGTGATATACAATCTATACAGAAACCAGACAGCAGTCATTCGAGTTGAAGGACATGAGAGAGAAGCTGGTATTCAGAAAGGTTTAAGGCAAGGCTGCAACTTATCACCCATACTTTTCAATCTTTACATAACAAGCAATGAAGGAAATTAGAGAAAAATTTAAAGTGGGAGTGAAGATTCAAGGAGAAATAATTTCAACTCTGAGATTTGCTGATGACATCGTCATCTTGGCCGACAAGCCTGAGGATTTGAATGAGTTTTTGAATGGTATGGACTCCGTCTTACAGAAAGAATTCATGATGAAAATTAATAAATGTAAAACAAAAATACTGGAATGCAGCCGAAATAAATCAGAAACCTCTATGGAGATCAAATTGACAGGTGAAGAGCTGAAGGAAGTAGAAGACTTCTGTTACTTAGGAAGTAGAATAACCAGTGATGGACGAAGCAAAGAGGATATAAAAAGTAGGTTGGCTCAGGCAAAGAAAGCTTTTCTACAAAAAAGGAATCTGCTGACATCGAATATAGATTTAGGTATTAGGAAGTCATTTTTGAAAGCCTTTGTCTGGAGCGTGGCGCTCTATGGAAGTGAAACTTGGACTATTGGTGCAGCAGAAAAGAGGAGAATAGAAGCATTTGAAATGTGGTGTTACAGGAGAATGATGAAGATCAGATGGGTAGATAGGGTTACAAATATAGAGGTATCAAGACGAGTGGGAGAGGAGAGATGTTTCTGGCGACTGCTAATGAAGAGAAGAGATAGGTTGGTAGGACACATACTAAGACACCCAGGAATAGCAAGCTTAGTTATGGAAGGAAGGGTCGAGGACAAGAACTGTAGGGGTAGACCAAGGTTAGAATATGTTAAACAGATTGCCTCAGATGTAGGGTGTGGTAGTTATGTAGAGATGAAACGATTAGCTCAGGATAGGGAGGAATGGAGGGCTGCATCAAACCAGTCAAAAGACTGATGACTCAAACAACATATCATTATCATCATCATTATCACTATTATCACTATTACCATTGTACCCTTCAATGGCTCCTAGGATGCCAACTCTAGCTCGGGGTAATTGTCTGTTCGGTGTGGCTCTAACTTAATTTAAACACCCTAGGGATATCATCAAGGATCTCAGGAGGCTTAACTTAAAGTCAGTATGTCAGAGAACTCCTAATATAAAATAATTTATTCACAAAACAGCATCTCCTACTTGCTCCCATCCACAGACAATAAAACAACAAAATATACTCCCTTAAATTATTCTGAACACAAGCTAAGATTCTAATCAACAAATCAAATTGTAAAAGATAAATTATAATCATACTGGTTGAAACCAGGAAAAGAAAATATTCTAATTCACTGCAGTCCACTGCTTCAAGTTCAAAAATAAAATGTCAACAGACTTAATTCATCAAACTATGGTCTGAATAGCCCAGCCATTCTGTCAAAAATGCGCACTCATGTTTACAATTGCAAAATTGGTTTTTGGGGTTCGGACATGCTTTCTCGTACAATCCTCATTCTTCCTCACAAGAGTCCAATGATGAAGGCAATAGGCTTATTCTAGGCCACAGGCATATGTGCATGTTCTAGCTTATAAAACAATTAACTCACTCAGAGCTATGACTCTGCTAATTACGGTAAACCAAAACAAGTCAAAATACATGAAGCATCAAATAAACACACTTCGGTGGTCGATGCCCCGTTACTTTTAATAAACAGACAACTATAATGAATTCACTCAAAATGATATTACAAGACATGACATCGCTTCCTGAAGCGGTACAAAAAAAGAAACAAACCCTGGGAAGTTCGACTACCTTCCCTCACAAAAGAAAACAATACCATTCAACGTGGTTTCCCGACCTTGTGACAGACACCCTCACACCATAATAAACCAGCTGGGCAAGCAACGACCTTCGCTGCTCCTTTCAGAATTCAGACGGCTGACCACAACCTTTATACCTACTTTCCGTATGACTGCCTAGGGATCGAGCTGTACAGTTACCTTTCCGACGGAGCTATAATGCACTCTCATCAGACAATGAATTCAATCATTTCACTTACCAATTATATCATCGTAGATTCGCGGGAATTTCGCCTCCGCCATTAATTCACTTACCATTTATATCATCGTAGAACACGGGAATACCACTTCCGTTTTAAATTTCAGTTCAACCAAGGATCAACTCTCAACCTTTTCTGAATATTATATTATCATCCAGCCATTCCATCTTACCTTTCTTTACCTTGGTGTGGTCTTCAATACCTTACTTACTGTTCACCTAATTTCAGTGTCACTACTGGTCTTTGTCACAATGTCAAGCTATCTCCCCCATACTAGCTTTTACGTTATGGTCGTGCGTAAGCACTATCAACCCAATTATTCCCTTAAATGTGCATTCAGCAAAGTTACTGAATCCCTCAAACAAAACACGATTAAACACGATTTGATGCCCACATACGAATCTTACATTATAAAAAAAACACAAAAAATCATAAATGACAAATATACACAAATTTACATAAAGCATGCCTGCTGTGCCCAAAGAACCTATTTCATCATAATTGCTTATGATCGAGATAAACTTATCCGACTCCCATGATGGGATGCGCTATGGCAAACATGCCCCATGCAATATCTACTTATCTCGTATACATCATGTTGGTGATGATCTGGTCCTTGACATCAGCCTTCTGGATCAATTGGTCCATCTTGCAAGGAGGAGAATTTTACACACGGTTTCCAAATTAAATTCAGCAAAGCAAAGGTCCAATGTGATTTATTATTATTATTATTACAATGCACGGTTCTCGCGTGTGTAGCTCCTACTTCCTAAAGCCATCATCAACCTACTCAATTCAGCTGATAGTTCATAGCTTCCTATCTCACTGACTTTGATGCTAATAGCACGTGTGGCTATCTCTATTCTATAACTGTTTCGTACTGTCAACGATATGCACACTCGCGGTACTGTTCCGATTCGCACTCGCGAATACTTAACGATATTCAAATGTCCCAAGATAGAACTGCTTATCCTTATACAATTTTCTTAATTTCAGAACGCGGCGATCGTGGGCTCGCGCCTCTTCGATGCTCAAAGTAGAACTGCAGAACTTGTAAAAATTTTGTTAATTTCAGAACGCAACGATCGTGGGCTCGCACCTCTGCGATGCTCAAAGTAGAACTGTAGAACTTGTAACAATTTTGTTAATATCATTACGCGACGATCGTGGGCTCGCGCCTCTGCAGCGCCCAAAGTAGAACCTTATTCGCTGGGTTTCCAGCTATTATTTATATGATTTGTAGATGAAGTACTCGGTGTGGGGAGCTTTTAGAATTTTATTCTATAATAACACTCGCATGAGTATGTAAATTAACTCATTCGAAAGTCCTCATTTTCAATGTCTCATGGCTTCTTTTAATCCAAAATCCGATCGCTGGATCCTTAGATAATGAACTCCGTAATTCCCATCATTGTTCCTTAATTTCGGCGGGATTTGGTCGCGTCTCGCGTCCCTCTCTGCTATTGGTAGTTTCAAATCCGCCCCCTAATTTCGTTTTAATTCTAGCAAAAATCACAGAATGACTCACTTTAAATTTTGAAAATACTTCTGAGAGGCTGGGATTGTCCCCTATACGATGGTGTAATTCCTGTTTCTGCATTTTAATTACTGCTCCAATTTCTCTCAAATGGGCGAGGTTTATCTAGTAATTGATCGTTGAAATTTTCGTATTTACCCGCTTGGTTGAATGACCGTTTCGCGTTGTCTAAGCCCATGTGGTTACCAGATGTTTGCCGATCTCCTCCTCTCTCCATTGTCCGCGCTCGGTGAAAGTTGTAGAAAGAGCACGTACGGGTATTCCTTTGTTGTCCTCTGGTCTACAGGCAACGTCTTTCTCACATCAGCTTTGAAACATGAACAAAATCTTGTTGAAATAAATATGTAGAATTTTGCAATCACAGATGCAAAAAGGTTGCATTATCCTTCTGCCAAGGAAAAAAATCGATATGGAACGTATGATTTTTTTCTCCAATCCCGATCCGCCTCACGGATGCTGTAAGGTTCCACCTTCACTCCTTATTCTGCTTACTTGGTTCGCCACTGCTGGTCGCGCGCAGGGATTCTCTTGCTACTATTCCTGTGTCCCCCTTCCACATCCTTGGTAGGATTAGTGTCTCGGCCGTCTGGTGCGGGTAGCTATTGTCTGCGTGTCTCGCCTTGTACTCTCACTTCTCAGCCGCTCACTGTAAACACCAGGTCTGTTTATGACTGTCTACTTCCTCGTTCCTCGTACACACTTGACTCATCTCTATCCGATTTCCATAATGTTGACGCCCGCGGTATTCCGTGGTTGATCAAACGGTTCCCTTTCATGATACACCTTGAGGTTTGAACAGTTTGCTACTGACGTGTTTCCGCCGTTTATGTCCTGTATCTTATACGCATTGTTTCCCAAATTTCTTATGATGCGGTAAGGTCCGACGTACGGGAAACACCATTTATGAAACACTTTGTTTGCAGGATCAGAGATAGGTGGTCTCTTTAATAAAACTAACTCACCGGCGTTTAATTCTCTGTGAAAGCGTTTCCCTTTGAGCCTTCTCAATATCCTGTCAGCTTGCTCTCTCATATAATTGACCGTTCGTTCGATTCTCAGCTGTGGTGCTGGCTGCGGATCCCTTGGGCAATCTAGCACTGTTGTCCAAGACCTCGGTGGTTGCTGGTTCAAATGTAGCGTGTATGGAATTTTCCAATTGACTCATGACGTGTCATGTTAATGCAAATTTCAATGTTTTTCAAGGTATCAGCCCAACGATGATGCTCTGTGGGTATGAACATTTGGATATGCTTAGAAACCTCTCGTAAAACTCTCTCACTAGGATTGCTCTGTGGATTGCGTACGCTAGATAATACATGTTTGATGCCCAGCTCATTTAATCCACGCTTAAATTCGGCTGAGGTGAAGTAACTCTCATGGTCGGAAAGTATAAATTATGGCTTTCCCATCGTAGGTATAACACGATTCTTTATTCGGCTTAGGACCTGTTTCGACGTTGTCTTCTGGATAGCACATATGACCACAAACTTGGAGTAGACGTCCACACACACAAAGACATGTCGTACTCCTCTACGTCCTTTCGGCAGTGGCCCCAGGCAATCTGTCGCAATGAGCTCTAATAGTTTCTGTGGCAAGAGTGGCTTTGGGTACTGTCTCATGAGGAAGTTGTTGGGTTTTGCACGCTGGCTAATATCGCATTTCTTCAGGACATCGCGTATTGTGATCCTCATCCGTGGCCAAGTGAAAGCATCACGTATCGTTGCTTGTGTCTTGTCTAATCCCGTGACCAAGTGTATAATGAGTATACCACACTAATTTCTTCTGTAAAGATGCTGATAACAATATCCGTAGCTTAACATGATCCTCATCTATGAATTTATGGAGCATATTGTTGAAGTAGGTATAATTTCTCGCTTGAGCTTCAATCTCTCGGTATGCTGGCGTATCAGGTGTTAACTCTCTCTTGAGGAACTTAATCATCTGTATAATCCATGGCTCCTTTTCCTGTTCCTGCGGTAACCTCTTCAGTTCTTGTAGGAAGTCTTGGTCTTCGTTTGTCAGCTCAATGTGTTGCACTAACATCTCATCCTTCTGCGCCTCCTCTTCTGTATTTCGGCTCAAAATATCCGGGATTACATTTAATTTTCCAGATACATGCTCAATGTGTAGGTAAAAACTGCTGTGCATAGATGGCCCATCTGTTGATGCGTTCACTTACCATGATGGTCTTAAATGAGAAAGTCAGCGCCTTGTGATCAGTGCGGATTGTTATGGGGAACCCTTAGATTATTCGACGCCACTGCTGTAATGCGTGTATGATAGCCAGAAGCTCCAGCTCTGAGATGGTATAAATTTTCTCATGGTTTCTTAGCTTTCTGCTGATAAATGCTAAGTATGAACGGCCTGCTGTTCTCTCTGCGTCTTCTTGGGAAAGCATTGCCCCGATGCCCACTAAAGATGCATCTGCTTGAATTATGAATCTCTTTGAGAAGTCTGGGTAACCCAGTTTTATGCTATTTGACAGCAGTTCTTTTGTAGCTACAAATGACCTCTCACACTCTTCGTTCCAAAACCAACGGTTATTCTTTTTCAGCATCTCTTGAAATGGTGCTACTACTTCAGTGTATCCTAGACAGTTTTCACGAAAGAAATGCGTTGCTCCCAAGAACATCCTTATGTGCTTGACTCTGGTTGGTTGAGGAAAATTTCTAATGGCTTCAATCTTCACTGGGTTGGGTTTGACTCCCTCTCCATCGACAATATGTCCTAAATATAAAATTTCGTACTGAAAGAAGTGCGATTTTTTTAGATTGATTTTGAAATTTGCCCTTTAGAGGTTCTGTAACAATTTGCTTAAATTTTGCATGTGCTCTTCAATGTTTTCTGATGCTAACAAGATATCGTCGACGTATCTGACAGTCATGTCTTTCACCTCTTCTGTCAAATTACGGTCCAATGCTCGGATTAGTGCAGATCCGGCTGTCTTAACTCCAAATGGTAAGCGACACCAGGTGAAACTCTGATTATCGAACAGAAATCCAGTAAACAGCTGTGATTTCTCTTCTAACTCGATATGCCAGTAGCTATTTGCAAGATCTACAGACGAATATATTCTTTTCTTATGGAACTTCTTTAGTACCTCCTTAATTAATTGTGCACGGTTGGTTTCATCTATTAATCTGGAATTGAGTGTGCGAGCATCGAGACATAGTCTCACAGAACCATTGGGTTTCGCCACCGCTAATATGGCGTTCAAGTATGGAGTTGGAGTCTTCTTAATTATGCCTCCTCTAAGCATTTCGTCTATAATTTTTCTAACTGCTGCACGCTGTTTTTATGGGATTGGGTAGAGTCGGCTCTTGAATGGAGTCCAGTCATCCACCTGCATAGCGTACTTGAAATTTAATATTTTTCCCGGCAGGGTATTGAATGCTGCGGAATGTTTGCATAGCATTTGTGCCAAGCAATTTCTTTCTTCATCATTTAGCTTTGCTTCCTTTAATTTTTCCTTCAAAAGTGCCTCGAAACTGTCTTTGTTGCCATCTTCTTCTACTGTCCTCCGTGTATCCTTGGTTCTCATCTCGTCCTCGGTTCCACGTTCTGTTTTCCCTTCTGTCATATCTGCGGTGATGATATGGACCTTCGCGACCACGCCCCTTCCAGTCATCTCTCCTGTACTGTCGCGGCTGCCAGTTCCTGTCGTTCCTCGGTTCACATCTCCTTTGCTCTTCTCTTGGCAAGTCTGGCCTTCCATTGTTGTTTCTGCTCTTATGGCTAATATTTGTATTGGTGCTCTGTTCCCTAGTATTGACAAGCTCGGCCTGGTGTACAAGCGCTGCGCTATCACTTGCTCTGACATGCTTATTCTGAGTGTTTAATGACGTTTCATCCAGTTGGCGTAAAACCTCCTATGCTTGTAGTGCGCTCGAGACGTTTGCTGCAATTAAGAACTGCTGTACTGGTAATGGAAGCTGTTTACCAATTGTCATCACCAGTTCTGATTCCGGCGGCAAAATGTCCATATCTTTCAACCTGAGCAGCTGAGCCGAAAAATACACTGAGTAGCGCGTGGGCTGTGAAGCGTGATACTTCCTGCTATACAACTCCATTCTCAGACAATGCTGTATTGACATGCTCCAATAACGGCGTAGAAATGCCTGTTTAAAACTGTCCATGTCTTCAAAAGTGCAGCGAAAACTTCTGAACCAAGTCAAGACGCTATCCGCAAGTAATTTTTCTGTTACTCTGAGTTTCTTAGTCTCAGGAACGTTACGGTCTGTGAGGTAGTGCTCTAAATCTTTTAAGAAAGCTTTTGGAGTTTGTGACCCGTCATTATTGAATTTGCGTGGGCGGTCCTCCTGCATTCTGATTATTTGTACATACTGGGTAGCTGGGTTATTATTATTATTATTGTCAGCCGGCTGTTGAGGGGTCGAGGCGTGTCCTCTGAACGTCTGGAATCCATCGTTATTCTCGCTACCTGTAGTTGCGCGCCCCGGACTTTGTCCATTCATTCCTTCTACCTGCGTCTGGCTCGTATTAAAGTTACTAGCCGTCCCGTTTGTTCCCTTAGTGCTATTGTGCGCTCTAAGTTCGAAAAGCATGTCTTGCTGTTGTAAAGATTGTATTTCCGTCTTAAGAATCTTCCGTTCTTGCCCCTCTATTTTTCCTAGCAACTGCAGTTCGACCTCCTTTATCCTTTTCTGGTTCTCTTCCATTTGTTCTATGAGTTTCTTTCTGTCCTCTTTCCCGTCAATTCCAATCTGTCGGCATGTCTTATTTATTTCTGCTCTTATTGCCTCATATCTATCTTCCTCTTTTCTCTTCCCATCGTTCTTATCGCTTTCCAGCTGATCGAGCCTGCCTCCTATAAGTTCATTACTCTCGCGAATGCTCCCTTTAATTGCATCATTCTCATTTTCCTGAATACTCCACCGTTCCGCTGAAGTCAAAGCTGCCTTGTCTATCTCTGTTCTGATCTCTGTCACCTCTTCTTCTAAGCTGTGTAATTGCTTTGTCGCAGACTTAACCTCATTGTCCACCCCTTTTAACGTAGCCTGGATTGCTAACTGTTCTAACTTTATTTCTTCCGTATTGGCGTTACATATTTCTTCCAGTTGTATGAGTTTCGCTGCCGTCTTCTCTTCACTGAATGCTATCGATTGTCCTAGGTTAATCTCCATCTGCCCTAACTGTGCGGTAGTCTCAAGTGTGATCTTAGCTATCTGCTCTGCTAATTTATCCGTCAACTCCTCTTTTAACGCTTCATTATTCAGCCTACCCCGTTCTGCAATCTGTTCCGTCAGCTGTGTATTGTTAATTGTACTTTGCTCCGCGAGTAATGCATTGTTTATCCTACTCTGTTCCGCTATCTGTTCTGAGATACGTGCATTGTTTATTGCGCTTTGTTCTCTACACTCCATCTTAAATTGTTCAAACTGCTCCATTGTTCTAGCTACCGAACTTTCGATTATCGCTCGAATTTCTTCCACTGAAGCCATAGCCACAAAATATAAACACTTATTTGAGAGAATTTGGGCATGCAGCCTCACGCTACCCACCTTCTGTAACTATAAAATGAGTCGCTTAATCCCAATCTACGTTATTCCCATTAATTACTTTTATTTGCTTGAAGAGCTGCCTCATTGATGTCTGCTTTCATGAATAAATTTTCAGTTTACCCTTCTGCGTTAATTTTAACTTCCCAGTCCTGTCAATAAAGTTCTGACATGACTGTTTACGGTTCACGCCGTCCTACAAAATGCATTTGGAGTTTGTTAGTAATCAATCACTTATAAGGGCGCCACGAAAACACTGCTTCTACCTAAATATGAAAAATAAACTCAGCATTTTCGACTATTTATTTTAAACAAACTCCTGGCTTTACTTTCCCCTGAATTACCGTTAATTTGGCCACACTGAAGGGCGCCATGATATGGGGCACTCTACCACTGTTTACACGTCATCAAGGTTTGATACCGCAAGCTCAATGCTCACCCTCTTGGATAAAGACCAACATGGGCCACCATGCTTTATCACAACCTCGACGCGGCATGTATACTTCTGTAGGCTCCGGCTAGCTACTCTCTGACAATCTCCATCACTGTGATCCACTAATTAATAAAAGAAAACTGATATGGACTTGAGTAACTACAGTGTTATCACCCAATTCATATGTACCCTTCAATGGCTCCAAGGATACCGACTATAGCTCGGGGTAATGGTCTGTTCGGTGTGGCTCTAACTTAATTTAAACACCCTAGGGATATCATCAAGGATCACAGGAGGCTTAACTTAAAGTCAGTATGTCAGAGAACTCCTAATATAAAATAATTTATTCACAAAACAGCATCTCCCACTTGCTCCCATCCACAGACAATAAAACAAGAAAATATACTCCCTTAAATTATTCTGAACACAAGCTAAGATTCTAATCAACAAATCAAATTGTAAAAGATAAATTATAATCACACTGGCTGAAACCAGGAAAAGAAAATAATCTAATTCACTGCAGTCCACTGCTTCAAGTTCAAAACTAAAATGTCAACAGACTTAATTCATCAAACTATGGTCTGAATAGCCCAGCCATTCTGTCAAAAATGCGCACTCATGTTTACACATGCAAAATTGGTTTTTGGGGTTCGAACATGCTTTCTCGTACAATCCTCATTCTTCCTCACAAGAGTCCAATGATGAAGGCAATAGGCTTATTCTAGGCCACAGGCATATGTGCATGTTCTAGCTTATAAAACAATTAACTCACTCAGAGCTATGACTCTGCTAATTACGGTAAACCAAAACAAGTCAAAATACATGAAGCATCAAATAAACACACTTCGGTGGCCGATGCCCCGTTACTTTTAATAAACAAACAACTATAATGAATGCACTCAAAATGATATTACAAGACATGACATCGCTTCCTGAAGCGGTACAAAAAAAAGAAACAAACCCTGGGAAGTTCGACTACCTTCCCTCACAAAAGAAAACAATACAATTCAACGTAGTTTCCCGACCTTGTGACAGACACCCTCACACCATAATAAACCAGCTGGGCAAGCAACGACCTTCGCTGCTCCTTTCAGAATTCAGACGGCTGACCACAACCTTTATACCTGCTTTCCGTATGACTGCCTTGGGCTCGAGCTGTACAGTTACCTTTCCGACGGAGCTATAGTGCACTCTCATCAGACAATGAATTCAATCATTTCACTTACCAATTATATCATCGTAGATTCGCGGGAATTTCGCCTCCGCCATTAATTCACTTACCATTTATATCATCGTAGAACACGGGAATACCACTTCCGTTTTAAATTTCAGCTCAACCAAGGATCAACTCTCAACCTTTTCTGAATATTATATTATCATCCAGCCATTCCAGCTTGCCTTTCTTTGCCTTGGTGTGGTCTTCAATACCTTACTTACTGTTCACCTAATTTCAGTGTCACTACTGGTCTTTGTCACAATGTCAAGCTATCTCCCCCACACTAGCTTTTACGTTATGGTCGTGCGTAAGCACTATCAACCCAATTATTCCCTTAAATGTGCATTCAGCAAAGTTACTGAAACCCTCAAACAAAACACAATTAAACAAGATTTGATCCTCATATACGAATCTTACATTATAAAAAACACACAAAAAATCATAAATGACAAATATACACAAATTTACATAAAACATGCCTGCTGTGCCCAAAATACCTATTTCATCATAATTGCTTATGATCGAGATAAACTTATCCGACTCCCATGATGGGATGCGCTATGGCAAACATGCCGCATGCAATATCGACTTATCTCGTATACATCATGTTGGTGATGATCTGGTCCTTGACATCAGCCTTCTGGATCAATTGGTTCATCTTGCAAGGAGGAGAATTTTACACACGGTTTCCAAATTAAATTCAGCAAAGCAAAGGTCCACTGTGATTTATTATTATTATTATTACAATGCACGGTTCTCGCATGTGTAGCTCCTACTTCCTAAAGCCTTCATCAACCTACTCAATTCAGCTGATAGTTCATAGCTTCCTATCTCACTGACTTTGATGCTAATAGCACGTGTGGCTATCTCTATTCTATAACTGTTTCGTACTGTCAACGATATGCACACTCGCGGTACTGTTCCGATTCGCACTCGCGAATACTTATCGATATTCAAATATTAATCGTATATTGAGTTTATATACAGAGCTTATACCAGCACGTCATGACGCGGTCAAACTTCACAAGAGTCACATGCAACACGCAAAGTATGTTTCCACTACCTAGCGATAAATATCAGCACTATCTGAAGTACTAGCATGCCACCTAGTGGAAGATATGAGCACTCACTGGTGATATTCGAGGTGAGCTGAGGTTAGGTTAGGTGAGGTAAAGTTAGGTTAGTCATCAAAAAAGCTACTAAAATAAGCCACCAAAATAATTGGTTTTTACCCCTGAGTTCTTGGGTTCCAACTCGACAATGCACAGAATGTAATTAATATCTGAGAGTTGAAAGGTTAGGTTAGGTTAGGATAGGTTAGATTAGGCGAGGTTAGGTTAGGTGAAGTTAGGTTAGGTTAACAAGGTTAGGTTAGGTGAGGTTAGGTAAAGTTAGATTAGGTAAAGTTATGTTAGTTTAGGTTAGGTGAAGATAGGTTAGGTTAGGCGAGCTGAGGTTAAGTCTTTAAATATTCCCTCTTTTTCAGATAATTTCCAAGACCAAGAAAAATAAATCCACGAAATACATTGACAAAAATAACTTGTCAAATGAGCCAACACAAAAAAGCCAATACGTAAGCCAATACGTAAGCCAATACGTAAGCCAACTCAAAAGCCAACTCAAAAGCCAACGCAAAAGCCAAATCAAAAGCCAACTCAAAAGCCAACACAAAAGCCAACACAAAATCCAACACAAAAGCCAACACAAAAACCAACACATAAGCCAATATATAAGCTTATGGTAACTCGCTCCATCACCAAAACAGTTGTAACCTATGTAGTGTGAACATCGTACCGACAGGTCAGTTACTACTATGGTACTTACTACAACCAACAAAGGTAGGCAAGGTGCACTCTATCAAGGCTACTCTTATAACTATAATCGTCAGAATGTGAATGGATTAATATTCTGGCGATGCCCAAAAGAGAGGTCGACAAAATGTCGAGGCAATCTGAAAAGTAAAAATGGAAAGGTTTTAAGTGTGAGTGTTCATCAATGTAGTGCTCGAAACGAACCACGGTTGCTGTTTACAAAAAATCATCAAAATGCTAAAAAAGCAAGTTCAAGAACACGATATTGCGACTAAAGATAGTGCAGTGATTGTTCAAATGCACTTATCATTATCTCAAAAAGTCATGTTAGAACAGTTGTCAACGTCCAAGAAACCCTAAACACTATCAAAGTCAACACAGACTATGGATACAGTGGTATTGCAAGAGGATCAAAAAGGACTATATAGTAATAGTGATAATAGTGATAATGATGATGATAATGATAATCATCATCATAATGATAATAATGGTAATGCTTTGTTTACACCTAAAAACATTTGTTAAATTTGTATCCTGGAACTATCCCAGTAAGCTAATTCAACGGCTACAGCTGTTGCATGTTTACAACAAGCTGGGCATACCGGTCACGATTGGGAAATTCTAGAAATTGAACAAGTCGTGCTGAAATTATTGTGTAATGGGTCTACCACTTTTTCCCCCACTCTTGGTTCTTATATTTGCTTATTTGCTTCCACTTTTACCTCAAGTCTTTGGATCCATATTTGATCTCACATTAAACTACTATTCTTATTACCAAGTTGACTTTACTAGAGCTTAGTCTATGCATGACAGTTAACATTTAAGTATCAGTGACTAGGTATGGTAAGCCTTATGCATACTATAAAGGATATTCATATATTGTAAAACGAACCAATAAAATGGAACTGTTACTTGGCGTTGTTCAAAACAACGTTCCAAACATTGTCGTGGTGACCTAAAAGTAACAATAGTGAGGTTTTAAGTGTCAGTGATCAACAATGTGGTGTACTGCATGAAACACAGTTGCTGTCGATAAAAATCAAGAAAACCATATTGCTACTCAAAATAGTGGATTGTTTATTGGGCAACGTTTAACCCCTGTTCTAAAAGTTATGTTGAATCCATCTTCCACGTCTCAAGAGCCATCAACATCACAAACTATGCAAGAGGTAGTGTTGTTGTTGTTTTAAGGAGTGGAACAGCTAGGTCATCTGCTCATGATATGCAAAAGGAAGTATTGCAAGAGGATCAAAATGAAAAAATAGTAGTAACAATAGGTTTTATGCCTATAAAACCATTGCGGCTTCCCCAGTTTTTTAAAACAACAGTGAATGGACATTGCTATAAAAAAAGGTCTACAACAAGCCTTGTGTTTAAAAACTATAACAGACTATTGTAAAGAGAGAGAGTTGTATTCAGTGTGCATCTATTGTCATATCATGTATAATCTGCAATGTTAAATATCCTAACTTTGTATAAAATTAAACAGCATTGTAACATCATTTGCATTTATTTACAAACTTTATATGCATTTTTTTGGTTTCATCATAATATTTGTTAAGACAATACTAAAAACTAAGACATTATTATTCTATATACATATTTTCTTTTTCTTTTTTCAGTCTATTGTCATAACTTATATTTTGCATTATTATTTGACATTTGTTTTTTTAATAATTAAAACGGACCATACACCTATTATTTTTTAAAACCTTCATAAATTAAGTTTGCAGGTTGTATAACATTATTCAATTTATCAGAAACACTCTCCGACATATCATTAAACCGTGTAGGCCGAAATGCCTCAACATTTTCACATACACAAAGTACACGATCACCATATGCTGTTTTCAATTTCCGAATCATGATAATGCTGAATGGAATATGCGATGGCAATTCGCTGAGCTACTTTGTCACTAAGCCACATGCTTGTCCCACAGCATTCAAAACATTCATTGTAGTAGTCTATAAACAAAACAAAAGCATATCTATTACACACTAAAACAGGTTTTAATAATATTGTGCATATAGGTATTTTGCACTATGCGTTGGTAATAAATTATACTATTCATGCAACAAATGCCCTAACTATAGCAGATACTACTTTTCTGCATTTAGCACAAGTGTTAAGTGCTAATGCACACTTGACACAGGCTATCAAGTGTCCACAAGGCAAAAATAAAACACCTAGTTCTTCTTGATAACAAATTTTACATAATTGTTGGTCACACTTTTGTATTTGTTGGTCAGACACATTTTTTGTACACCCTCATGTATTTATACCACGTGTTCTAACTCTAAAGCCACTTTTATCTCTTGTTCTGCAATCACGTTTTGTTCACAAATAGTGTCCACAAATGCCTGACCTTTAAGCAACACCATGTATCTACAGTTGGGTAACCAACGAGCATGTTCCACAAAAGGGTCATCAGTCATCTGCCAATCCTTTAAAGCAAATCCAAAATGAAAACATATTGTTTTATCCCCTTCACCAGTATAAAAAATCCAGCTTCACTTAGCTCTTTTGTAATGTGTTTTAGTATTAATGGCCAAACATTTTTATAAGATTCTAAACGTTTTTCAACAGACCTGTACTCTGGGTGTGCTAGTGCTTTAGTCTTGCAAACTCCCAATTTTTCAAAAGCACATGCCAATTCAACACTGTCTATTGCATATGGACCACATATATCGACACTACCGTTGGCTGGTAGTACATCATTATTATTATTATTATTTATGTGTGATTCAGCAACGTAAGTGGTAGCGAATGGCCTTATGGTTCGGTAAAATGGATACACTGGTATGTTACCCACTTGTTTTCCAAGCATGGAAGGACAATGAGGAGACCATCGCAAATGGTCTCTAAAGGGATCGTCCCCTTCTTCCCAGTGTGCAAGTTCAACATGACAAAAAACACAATGCACTACAAGTAATAAAAACCATCTCGAGCAAGTTTATGTGCTGACAAATAGCCTACCGGCCAGGATTCAAATGTTAACCAACGATCTTTTTCTGATTTAAAATTTAACCCACATGTTAAACCGACTTGCTCACTTGTTGTGTTTGATTCTAAAGCAATGTGTTATAATAAAACTTTTTTATTGTAAGTTATTAACGTTGCACAAGAGCACAGAGTACTTTTAAAGCGTAATGTATGCTTGTTCACTGTTTGTTCACTATGTTAATGGCGCATGACCACACCAAAAAACAAACAAAATAACCCATCACTCAATCAATCAATCAATACTTGTAAATAAACTTTAACGTTAATTAGCATTAAAAAGATCAAAACACAATTTAAAAATAAACTGTATGTTGTCATGAACTGTAACCCATCTACTTGTTTTTTAATAAAGCTGCAGTCATTCATATCCCTATTTAATGGATATATAAACAACAACAAAAATGAATGTCATGTCGTTTTGTCCAGATTATCTCTTTCAAACCTGTGGATATTAGCTGAGTCCATAGGGAATTTAAATTTAAATTTTTGTTTTCAAAAATTCCAATATGGTCTTGTACTTTTCCCGGTCAACAACCAATATGGTCTTCTACCAGTTGCCCAATACATAGCCATTAATCAAGGAAGCAATCATCGTCCCAGTCATGTACAGGTAATGATTTTTTTTTGTCTAGAGGTTTTCAGTAGAGGTAAATGGGATAGCATTTTAAGTTAGGCTTACCTGAGTTTTCAATAGTTCACTGCTTGGGAACAATGGTTGCACTCTAGTGCGTCTCGGGTTTTCAGCGACTGCTACAGCGGTGAAGCTTTTCTTTCCACGTTTCTAAAAATAAATCAAATAAACCGTCATAAATACCTAAATTCAGGTTAATACATGCATTTCATAAAATAAAATAAGAAATATCAAACAAAAAATGAAACAAGTTAGTTTAAAAAAATCTCACCTTGACTTGTAATGGCTTCTTGCTGTTTCCTTCTAGTGGGCTCAAAAGTACAATGATTTCTTCTCTCTCAGACATGTGAGGTATACCGATTATATGCAAACAAATAAATAAAAAAATCATTAATTACCTTATCAATAGCTACAAATTTAAGGTTCATTAGTATTACATTATTAAAATAATCATTAATAGGTAGACTACTTACCAAATAATAAGAGGATTTTTCTTCCACAGCTCTACTGTAGACGTCCGTTTGCTAAAACGGCAAGTGTATCACTAACGCAATCCTTATCAGTCTGCTTAGTAACAGAAAGATTTGCATTTTCTCAGCGTTTTGACCTTCAACTCATCTCTGTCTCTCACATGTTTCCCATGCCTCCCCACATTCCTCAAGCGTGATAAGATTCGCGTACCTTATACTAGTTTCATATTTTTAATAAGGAACCAAAATGGCTGCCTCTTATATACCAGTAGTACGACTGTCTAGGAACCAAAATGGCGGTCTCTGTTTAAACGCCAGACCTGCTATCCGCCACCAGCCAAGTAACCTGACAGTGTACTTCCTGCCCACATAGACATTCCTTTCTTATCAGTAGCGGCAGCCCTGACAAGGCCTCTGGTTAGGTACAGTATTCAGTCTCCAGCGAGCAGGACTGTGTGTTAGCAATGAAAACGTGTATGTGTCTTAAACATTTTACTGTAATAATAATAATAATAATAATAATAATAATAATAATAATAATAATCATCATTAGCAAGCGGCCATCCTCAATACATGACCATGTCTCCTAGCCAGCTCCCAGCCAGTCCCCGAGCAGATTTTTACTGTTTGTCGTTCAGGCTTCCAGCAAGACATACAAAGCAAGTTCTTCAAGTTGTTGTTGACAACAATCAAACGTTTCCCGCTTTCATTCACCTCATACAATTATTATCATTTTATCATGATACTGATCACCCGTTTACTAACATGTTTAAAGGTCCTCTTTACCTCCATTCATTCGTCATAGGAAAAATATCGGAAAGCGAGCCCTTGCCCTGCTGTAATCCGCCCCACCAAAATATCGATTGCTCTATTGAGATAACACCACCACCGTGGTCGGTCATAGCCTCGTTGTAATACACGCTCAGCGGTACCGTCTCTTTCTCTCTCTCTTTGTCAACGAGCACGTTTCATTAAAAAAACAGGTTAAAAAGTTTTAAAATGCATACTTTTTGTTCTAGAGACATGAAATTTATTTTTGAGGTAGAGAGGGTAAGGACCTTTCATTTATGTCAAACAAACCTTTTTGTAAAATTCCTAGTTTCCAAAATATAAGAATTTCAAAATTGGACAGTTTTCAAAAAAACGTGAAAAATAAAAAAGTTTCATTATAATAATAAAGGTCATAGAGACAATTTATTTGAACCATGGCACAACGTTCTATCATGTTTGGTTTTCAAACTATCACCTACTTTCAAAAACAAAATTTTTCAAATTTTTTTTGAAAAATATAACAAGTCATCCATAGATACGGAGACGTCACCCCAATGCCAACACCACCTCATTCGTTAAAATCCGATCATGCGTTCGCGAGAAAGTAGGCTATCATTTTTTTGTCCTACACACTTGAAAATTGCTGTCAACCTAGAGGGCCTAGGGACCTTTCATTGACGTTTAAGCTATTGCACAACGTTCTATCATCTTTGGTATTTAAACTATCGGATATTTTCGAAAACAAAATTTTTCAAAAAATGTTTTGAAAAATATAATAAGTCGTCCATAGGAATGAGGACGTCAGCCCGAGTCCAACGCATGCCCATGGTTTCGCGAAATATACATAAAAGGTCAGCGTAGCCGAGCGGCTCGTGTCACTCGTTAGAACTGTCCCTACTCCCCTACTGCCCTGTGTAAGTAACGCTAGCAAACTGCCTAAAGTTTAATTTCTAAACCTGCTAACAATGCCGTAAGCAAATCTCGGAACTATGGGAGTGATGGAGTCCACTGACATCTGACTTTATTAGTTTGTCCGGTATTGGCACTTAATATCCTCACCGATCTTAATGAGATTTTTCGGAAAGACTTATCATTACCTGGCGACCAGGACTGGCTAAGTTTTATCCCTCCATATATTATGACATCGGGAATGTGTGGGAATTTATACTCCAATGCTTGTTAAAAAATATATCATGAATTGGGAAATTTTGATACACCTGGCATTACGTCGTCAATGCAACTGAAATTACGTGTTCATGCTTTTAGATTTCCCTCAGTAGGCCGTGACTTTCTCTCAGTGAAACCAGTTATCATGGGAAGGAAACTGCTTTTGATGGCTTTGATCCAGAAAGAGAATTATGATGCTGATCAGTACCAAAAGTTTACTTTCACTATTTACCAGGCTGATAAATGGAAGCAATACCTTCAACAAAACATCATCTTACTTCTACTGACCTTTACAACGACAGAAAGCCGGCAGTTGTCTGATTCCAGGCAATACGAACCAAGGACCATGTAACTTATTAGATGTGCCAGTCATATATATAAGTTTGATTAGAGGGAAAGCCTGCCTGAGGCTGTTCTGGCCACACCGTACTGCCAGCGTAAACAAATAAACACCATGCGAGTGTCTACTGTATTACGCCCCAAACAATCTTTTATTTGCAAAAGCTGACAACTACTGAGGAATATAAGAGGCATATTTGGAGCTCATACGAGATATTAATACATACATCGTTGTAATAAAAAAATCAGCATTTAGAGAATTAAAATGTTGGTGACAGCTATATTATACAAAGCTCGCTCATATCTCCAGTGCCTTGATTTGATTTTCGGGTGATCATATATTGTTCAATTACCTCGGAGAAGTACAATGATTACCATATAATAGCATGAAATTGGTAGATTCCTTAGTTATGAGACTTTCATAACCTCACTTTTCACCTATACCCCCAACCAACAATGTCATCCCTCTCTCTCTCACAGGCATATACAAATTTCTGAAACTTATCAATTGACCAAAGGAGACAAGCAAATGGCATGAAATAAATTACTCTCATTATACAAGCACAAGTGAGAGAGAGACGTCATGAGTCAGTAATACAGATTCACTCGATTTACAACGAGTTGGGAACAATTAGGAATCAAACACATAAAAAAGCATATTATATTCAAACAGCGGAGCACGTTCAAGCACTCAATTCTTACAACAAGTCAAATACTACGTAGGCAAGTCAATAAGTATCTGCAATCAATTGAATTACAGCCTGAAATACAGCAACCCGCTACACTTAAGTGTTATGTGTGTAAAACTCAGCATTTTTTCGTGGTTTGTGCTGGCACAAACCTAGAAAAATTGCTGACTTTTAATTCACATGCAGTGAAAGCCAATATACCATCTTGTTATGTGTGTAACCTGCATTAGGGCTCTCCTTTCTCATAGCCTTTCAAAATACGGAGGCAAGTCCATAAGTACTCGGACTATCGGACAATATTCACAAGGAAACAAGTGTAAGGTGCTGGATAACTCTCAGCACAATGCGGAGACAATGTTTTGCTTGGAGAGAGTATGGAGGAACCCGGGGAAACCCCACACTCAAGATTGCACTGTCCATGCCGGGATTCAAACCACCGGTCTCCGCACTTGCTGCAGGTCCAAATTGCAATGCCGTAGCATGACACAACGCACATTATCAATTCCTTTTATAAGTCGTCTGTGAATTTCCGCTCCTGGTACGCTCTCAGACCACAAAAATCGGATTACGGAACGCTGTTCTTCCTTGGTGCAAACAGAGAGTGGCGCGGCCATCTTCATATCGCAACAGCGCAAGCTGTACTAATCTGATAACTCTGAAACCTACCACAGACGTGGGTAACGGTGTCATCTAGCGGCTGGTGAGCACACAGTGCCATAAAACCAACCTAACGACACTTAAGAGGACAATTGCAGATACTCATTGACTTGCCCTCGTATAGGAGAGTAGGAAGAATAATTCAGAAAAGATGATTCAGTTAAACAAGAGGAAAAGTAGGACCAAGGAAGATAAGTACGACTCTAATCACCAAAGCACAAAGAAAGCAAAACCCTTACGCACTCCCAACCTGCTTGGTTTATGAATTATCAATAACAGTTACTGCTGGGGGTTCCGGGAGACAGTTATTTGCAGTGCACTACAGGCATTGCATTTACTCTGCCTTCAACATTGCCCATTGAACCTCCGTATTCTAGGGTTCCAGTCCCACTGCCGCCCTACCAATATACAGTAGCCTATGTTATTCTGAAGGGAGACTCACAAAAAGGTTCACTCAGCCTCTTGAGGCTTGTTGTTGTTGTTATAAATCCGTTTTAGAGGTGTGGGAAATCTTGGTCATCAGCCCCATGTACTTAAGTGTACTTTCAATTTGTCAGATAACCCGTGTTCCTGAGGTGACTGTAATAATGTGTGAGCAACAGTAATTCATTCATTCATTCATTCATTTATTTGCAATTGGGGGTGTGTCCCCAGGGGGCAAATAAGATATACATAACAAATAAATAATTATACAAACAATCCAATAACAATTAAACTGGAGTATTTACACAAATAGTCAGTCTTTTCTTAAACACGCCTCTTTGTTTGGGAAACGGCTCTAAGACTGCGGCAGGTAGAGAGTTCCAGTTATCAATGGCACGGTTTACGAAAGAATATTTACCATAATTTGTTCGCTGGAGTCGGGCCTTAACTTTGAAAGGATGATCACTCCTACTCATGTGAGTGGGCTTTCCCATACGTTTGCTAAGCTCACCCCATGATGGTTGATTTGTATACGTGTTTTACATAGCGCAGAGTCTAGATTTCATCATCCTTGCCTCAAGTGGTTCCCACCCAAGTTTCTTTAACACACTGCTCCTGGGACGGGACGGGACAGGAATGAGGAAAGATACGCCGAGATTTGAAATAAGGTACTATCCCAGCATTTACCTGGAAGGAGTGTGGAAAAACCATGGGAAAGGCCATACTCAGGATTGCCGCTGTCAGCGCCAGGATTCGAACCTCCGATAAGGACTTGCTGCAGCCCCCCATCGTGGTCATGGTTAGCGATTTAGCGTGCATGGCTACAACGCGTGGTTCGTGAGGCTTCTACTCTCACCTGTACTCCAGACAATCGCCAAGATTATACAGTATCTAACGACCGCCTATTTTCCAATGGTGATATATGGTGATTGTTGGTTTAAGGAGTGGAATATCGTGGTCATCTACCCCTCTTTCCCAATTCCAAATACACAAGTACAGGTTATCAGGCACTCCTAAGTACACGGAACCGAGGGCCATGGTGTCCCAATGGGATAATATTGTGATGTGAACGTGAGCCGAGTGAGCCTATTGAGCTGCATTTATCGTTGAAGGCCTGACGCCAGGCTAGGGCACGGTGATTTTTTCTCTGCTTGGTTTCCATTGTTCGAAGTTTCAGCAAACAAGGTATTAAAATGGCCTCCTCATACAACGTGATCCGCCCTTATAATCCCTTCTCCGTTAGTCGTATATAATGGAGCTCTCATGCCGGAGACTTACAGAGTAGTACAGTAGCGAACTCTCAAAGGTTTAGATTATTGTACCGCATGGCAGTGGCGTATTTATGTGTCTTTTCCTAGCCCAAAGCTTTATTTGAAACCCCCACAAAGTCTGTAAATAATCTCTCCATTATAGTAAAGTAAAAACTTCTCAGTGACCCATGACGGATAAAGGCGCAAGACCTTAAGGGCTTTCTTTCCCCTTATTCGCCATTCGTCACATAAACTTAATCCCCATCTGCCCAAAAAAAAACAGAAATATTGTATATTCACGACCACACTGATGAAAAATGGAGGCTTTTAGCTATTAGGTCGTGAATTGTACAAGGAGTACAATACATTTATTTGGATAGTAAGAATGTAAATTAAAATTACAAAAATAAGTTTAATCATTGCCTCATAAATGGCACTAAACGTAGAATTATGACAAGCATCAAAATACCATCGTCAGACAAAAACGTATATCACCCGAATTAGAATATTACCTATAATAATAATACCTTTTTTAAAATTATAATTGAACTACTACACCCTGGATGATGAAAGTCAAAATTGATCTGGAAAAAGCACAGGTCGACCCAGAAGACGTCATAGACAAAATCGCCTTTCGACACAAGGTATACAAGTCGGAAGTGATGTCAGAGAGAGCAGCACCTACAGCTCAAAGACCAAAGTGGACCGAAGAAAGGATGTGGGTCTTTAGTGCACGAATGAAACAGTACTAGAAAAACAGGAAGAACAAGTAATCATGATTGCTTCGCGTGGTCTAATAAGTCTGTAACGTGTAAAATAATAATGATATTAATCATAATGATAATTTGATTTAAAAAATTACGAGCCTTACAGTAGTCGCATATGATGTGTAACATCTGACATAGAAGAAACCTCACGTGAAATTGTTGATACACCGGTATATTATACTATTATTGGCACAAATATTAATCTATTGTAAAAGGGAGTGTTTCACAGATATTGTAGTTTATAATACGGAACTCATTTTATTTGATGATTTGTAGCTTCCACCAGCACTAGCCTAAATAAAGAATACGATATGGATCAACTAGATTAATAGACGCGACACCGCTCATAACCTTAAACTCCTTATAAACAAGTCCTCTTCATTCACAGACCAACACGTAATTTTATATGGATTCTGTTAAACTGAGTCATATTGATATGATAAATATCGTTTAAAATGATAATCTGGTAGCAAAAATATCTACCCCGTCCGGGATTCGAACTCAAGATCTCTAGATTCTCAGTCATAAGCACTAACCCCACGGCTATTTCGACTACGCAAATTTTGTGCACAAGATGGTGCCTTATTTCCACGTTCCAATAATACTGCATTACGGAATTAAGTTTCATTTATATTTTGCTTGTTTCGATAATGTTCCTGCGTGAAATTGAGTTTAAAATGCCTTATGAATAGGCCCTCTTGTGAGTAAAGAGAATGTATTCAGTAATAGTTCATGAAGGCTTGCTCAATTCTCGTATAACCACAACGATTATATTATATTGATGACTGCATTACCGTTATGTGGGTTAATATGTGAATAGCCATTGTGCAGAAACATAATACCGGCAATGCCGACTACTTACAATGTTTGATATTAAGGCATTTTACCATTTAAATTCTGATACGAAGACTTCGAGCATGTACCATGTCATTTGTTTCAATCACTTGACACCAGAGTTCGCATGAGCGTTTTCCGTTCAGTATGTCTAAATACATTCCACATGGCCGAGAATAAGTCATGGTATCAATTTCCGACACCGCGCGCTCATTGATTCTCGTACCACTGCCAGCTAGGTCTTACCACTGCCGGCTGGATCGATCGATCGAGTTGGCAGTGCATCTTATACTTCTGTTCGTTCCACCACTACCAGCTAGTACACTTCCGTTCGATCGATCGAGCGGACAGTGCATACTTCCGTTTTCCACCACTGCCAGCTAGTACACTTACGTTCGATTGATCAAGCGGGCAGTGCATACTTCCGTTCGATCCTCCACTGCCAGCTCGAACGTTCCGATCCACTTCCGTCCCCAATTTTCAAAATCACTCCCACGAAACTATCCAGGGACCGAGCGGAAAGATGTTACACATCAATAATGACACTGCATCTACCGCGAACTGACCAATACAATTGGACACGTTGCCAACACAATAAAAATACTGGTATAAAATTATATAATGAAACCAATAAATCAAACTGTCATGGGGGGCTCATAATAATATATCCTTGACTGTCGGCACAGAATTTCGGATTCGATTCCTGGCTGAATCGAGTGCTGAGTGCTGGTCTGAGTGCTGAAACGGGAAACACTTAGCATCGAGAGGCAAAACTGAGAAGAGGTGGATTCGGTTCCCATCTTAGCCATCCTGGATGTTATTTTCCATTCTTTCCCACTTCGACTCCAGGCAAATTTCGGGATCGTTCCTAACTTAAGTCCGCGGCCGCCTCTTTCCCAATCCTCACCTGACTTATAAATACACACAACAACAAAAACAGAGGTTTTCGGACAAAATAGATAATCATTGCCACTTGGAAAACCATATTTAATCATCCTCGACCCCATAGATATGGAAATAATAAATAAATCGTTTAGTGTCAAAACCTTTCAAGTCCCTTTCTAGATAAGGGTCACATTAATACGCATGTCCCCTGTTCCGAGGCCCTAAAGCAAATTTTGCTACTCATTCGGTTAATAAATACGTTCTGTTATACAGGGATGAAGAAATATTCATTGAATCAAATATACGATCAATTACTAATGCTTCGAAATGTGAGATTAATCACAGTGAACCTTATTCAGATATCAACTTGGCTGGCTTTGGAACCAAACAACTCGGTAGAAATAAAATCCAACTGTAATTTAACAGTGGTTGATATCGTGGTGCTGTGCAACAGAGGAATTCAACAGCATCTCGGTAGAAACGGTCTTACATGAAAGTGAAAATCTCTATTACTACAGTCAGAGTGATTAGCAATATCTCGCTATTAGGCACATAATAAGCCTATGTTGATGAGGCTTTTGTTTAAACTAAGCAAACACTGATGATTTTATAAAATTACTAATCAGAGCAAACGCCGATGTCTACTGTATACAGGCTCTGGAAACCCACCGGCTAGCGTAAAGGTAGAGCTCCACGAGTGACCGTCTTTCCCCTAGGACTTACCCTGGTACTCATTTCTGTTGCACACTTAGTCACCTCCAGGGCCATTTGCGTTTCAGGAAGCCACTGCCTGGGAGAGAATCGAACCCACTTCCTTCCAGTTAGAAGAACAAGCACACTGCCTCTACCCCCAAAGTAGCCTCCATTATAAAATAAGGGACTGTTTGGTATACTCGTTCCCCGTTTTTAATTTAAATGATCGCCCGTCTCTTGGCGCAGCCGCTGGCTATCACCCCCCTCAGGTCCGGGTTTGATTCCCGATTCTACCATTAAATTTAATTCTGGTCTGTGGGCTGGACCGGGGCACACTCAAACTCGTGAGGCAAATCTGAGAAGAGGTTAGTTCCGTTTCCAACTGGGCCATCCTGGAAGTAGCCTACTTTATCCCTGGTTTCCCACTTCTACTCCAGGCAAATATCGGGATGGTTCCTAATTAAATGTTATGGCCACCTCCATCCCAATCATCACCTGAATTACTAATACCCACACTACTACGGACATTACAATAACATAGGTTATTGGACAAATTTTACATACACGCAAGTACACGGAGCTAAATGACCTCAATATCCAAGTCCCTCAATTGGCACAGGCTAGAGTAAAATGTGGCTTTCCACCAATATCTCAGTCTCACTCATGGCTGTGATTATGTAGAAGCTACTGAGGTATGGGTGGTGCTGGTGCCTTCAGGGCACAGCCAGTTCCTGTGTGTACTGTGAAAGGTTCTACTCAAAGGGTCAGTGCTATTGTTCTGACTCTGTGAGGATAGCAATAGCAAACTACCTCACACCTCATCTTGCTTAGTACGCCTCATTATTGTACTGCCTATGGCTATACCAGCCTCTAGGCTGACCGGAGAATGCATTTTAACGCTGCAATATATCAATGTTACGTTTTTATGTATAACTAGCTTTAATGGACCGTAAAGGACGTGACGCAGCTCCTACTGTAGACCAAAATATTATGTGTACTCGAGTTTGAAGGTTGTTTGTGAAGTAACCAATAGACCTACATAAAATCCAATATCATCATCATTTTCATCGTTCTATTTTACGTTAGTTCATGTAGGTTTCTAATTTTTAATTTATATTTTAATATTTTTTATCGCAGTTGAAACACAAAAAAGTGCCCGTTTTTAAGCGTGTTTCAACCTTGCGTCACATTTAAGAATTATTATCTCACAAACCCGTCATCAGATCGAATCCAAATTTTAATACAATATACATTGGTGTGTTGTATAACTGGTTTATTAATTCCAAAATTTTGTGTTTCCAAGAAACAATGTTGTTATCATTTTTGTAAGGTAACTTTTTCTCGGCTCGGGCTGGTTGGAAAATGTAGTTCTTGGTTGCGTTGTATTCCTTATACATCAAAAAGGTATGGTGTATGATTGTGAAATACGTAAATTAATTCACTTATTTTATATCGGTTTGTATTTGTACAGGGAATTAAGACATCGTTCACCAGCTAGCCGCTCCGGGAAATGCTGTACAGCGTTGCTGATATGGAGCCCATCACTTCCGAGCGAGGCGCACCATGTCGCGTGATGGAGCCCATTTTGGCAACGTTGTACAGCTTTCACCGGAGCGGCTAACTGGTGAACCATGTCTTAATTCCCCGTACAAATACAAACCGATATAAAATAAGTGAATTAATTTACGTATTTCACAATCATACAGCATACCTTTTTGATGTATAAGGAATACAACGCAACCAAGAACTACATTTTCCAACCAGCCCGAGCCGAGAAAAAGTTACCTTACAAAAATGATAACAACTTTGTTTCTTGGACACACAAAATGTTGAAATTAATAAACCAGTTATACAACATTCCTATGTAAATTGTATTAAAATTTGAATTTGATCTGATAGCGGGTTTGTGAGATAATATGTCTTAAATGTGACGCATGGTTGAAAAACGCTTAAAAACGGGCACTTTTTGTGTTTCAACTGCGATAAAAAATATTAAAATATAAATTAAGAATTCGAAACCTACATGAACTAACGTAAAATAGAACGATGAAAATGATGATGTTATTCGATTTTTTGTAGATCTATTGGTTACTTCACAAACAACCTTCAAACTCGAGTGCACATAATATTCTGGTCGACAGTAGGTCACGTCGCCTTCACCGAAGAAAAGAAACAAAAGTTCTATGACAGAAAAATGGAGGATAGCCTTCAACCTGCCCTGTAGTGATGACTAGGGTTTGGAAGTTTAGACTATAACCTAAAGAGTACAAAGTATGCAAGCAAATATGCCCTAAAAACTAGCTGAATATAACCTACAATCTGGAAAGTATGAACTGTGCATTTTACAGATACGGTATGTAGCAAATATTGGGGTGGTACTAACATAAAACACGATAATACAGCAGCCATATTTGCAGAGAAAAATATATCTACTGCACCATTTAGAAATCCCGTGTCCGAAACTCCAACAGTTAACATGTAGACTGCCTTGTGTCCGAAGATATAACTAAATATGACTTTATATCACCAAAATGGGCGAATATGACGAAAAATTGCCAAAATATGCAATTATAGGCAAAATGGAATTGCCATAAATGAGGTCAGGGACCCTTCATTCGCACTAATTTATCAAATTTCGGACAATATAAGCTCAGGGGAAATAATATTACGTTTCCTTAACTTGTGAACCTTAGTGATGACCGTGTTAATGCTAGCCACTAATGCGGTGACCTGCATCGTTGAGCGGCGTAATGGACAAATGCCAAGTGGGACGCCATTGGATACAACATGTGATCTTGACTCCTGCGTATTGAGGGTAATCTGAATAGCAAACGCTACATTGGGGAGATTTTAGAGACCTCTCCTTCAGGCAACTCCACATGCCATAGTTCATCAGGACAATGATCATTAGTACGTGGCCAATTATGTGCAAGCCTTCTTCAAAGAACGACGGGTACCTCTGATTTCCTGGCTTGCACGCTCACCTGATATGTCGTCCATCGAACATGTCTTCGGTATGGTTCGTCACTGTCCTCTAGTAACCACTGTTGGTGGTGTGTGCACTCGCATGCAAACCGCACGAAAGCAGCTTCCCCAATTACTTACTGTCGTTGTTCCTTCATTTAGGGCCTTGGGACTTATCTGATCATCAGCCCCAAGCAAATATGTGTGCACTGTAGGCTATTTGTCTGATACCATATGTTATTGTGATTACTGAATTAGGGTGTGTAATTGTAATTAATAGTAATTAATAATTTGGATGAGTGCATCGAGAATTGAAGTACTGTAAGTACAATTTGCCTCGTACGATTTTCAAAATCCTCAGAAAAAAAAACATTTATGACGGACATTGTAAGCGCCATGATTCTACCCTCGGATCATTGAACTGGAACTCCTCATTGCAGTCCATGGAACGTGAGTTAACTCCCTGGGATACATGCTTGATTCTAACGTTAATATTTACGGAACTAATTTATGTCTTTAGTGTCATTCTTTAAGTTGCCAAGGATAATAGAGTTGTTAAGTTTATAAGTTTCTCTTTGATCCGTATGTTCCCTCCTTGGAACACTGAGTCGATCTTTGGTGTTTATCCTTGAATAAGGAGGAAGAAACCACCGAAGCCTATGAAGAAGCAGAAGAAGAAGATTTATTTTAAAGGCCCAAAGAGTCGAAATGAACCTTATTGAACGAAGCGATTCTTAACCCCATTTTACGGGGTCGGGAATAAGGTTCTATGTCACAATAACTTTTACAGTCGGACTACCTTCCCCTTATGGAGAGGAAGCAATGAGAAATTTAGTGAATGAAGATCAATAAAATAGAGCAAGGAGTTGGCAGGAAGCGACTGATAGGCCACTAACGTACCGGCACTCACCTGCAGTTGAATATGAGAAACTGTGGAAAACCATTTCACGAACGGTCGACTGTTTTCCGAGTCGGTAGGTCACCTGGGCCAGGCTTGAACGTTAAAGCGCGTCGATACCCAGGACAGTGGGTGTGTAACTAAACCACTCAATTATAAATGGATTCAAAACAAGTGAGTAAAAGTCTTGTGTGTATGTGCATCACGCAATGACGACAAAACACACAACCGTATATTTGCAAGCATTTCCCTGGTCGGCAAGTTAGCTAATCCAATTAATGTCCATGTCAATTCAATTAATGTTATTGAACACCTGACTGTGGGCATCCCTTGCATTGACTTCGCAGCACATGTACTCCAAGAACCTCAAAAGGCCAGTACATTTCAGTAGATATACGGTATTTCAAAGTGGTGGATCGTGGAACACCCAATCCATATGTCTAACGAACCACTCACAATCAGATTTGTAGCATTGGTGAGATTTCACCTGAAACATACTCATTAGTGAGATTGGACTTTCATGACATTTTTGAAATGTCCGTTTTTAAACGGATACATTAACGGAATGAGGATTTATAAGAACATATTCTTTAATTTGAGCATGTGAATTGTGTACATTATCAGGCATCTTTGTAGTAAGCATTTTCCCGTTCTGTGGTAAGTCCATGGTTAAGATTCTTCTAACGTGAGAAACGTAACATATCCTGATCTGATTGATATTGATATTTTGAGGTTATAAAACTAATGCAATTTGTAACAAAAGAAAAATCTGAAAAATAGTAACATTGGTTTATTCAGGGACGCTTATCTCTGTTGTGTTTCAACAAAATGCTCTCCAAATATTTTCACATACTGAGAATGGCTAACTTCAGAATGTTAACCTATTTAGTTCATTAATATTGGAATAGAATCCAAGAAATAATATCCCGACCAAATTATTTATTTTTAAAGTATAACTTAGTTTTAATGGATTATATGTTTTTCTCTGCTTGCTAATATGTGATAATAGTACATTATGCAACGAGCCTATAATGGCCATATGGAAATTATAAAACTCGCTTCGCTCGTTTTATAAACATACTCGTGTCTTAATTACCATTGTAGGCGAGTTGCATTCGACTGTTTATGTTCGACGATAATTATAACTTTATTATATATCCTAACATAAATATTCATAAATATCTGTCGAGATTCAGTCACGAATTTAGTGATCGGAGTGAAAACGCTGGGTTTGTTATCTGTGCTTTACAAGTTCTCTGACCCATGCATGCGCTCTGTCTGCTTGGCAATGCCATGTGTTTACAGCCTGGCGATCTGCACCAGCATTCACTCAAACTGTCACCGAAGTCTTACGAAAGCAATGCTCTGTGTAGAAATTGGAGTTGGAGATATTAAGGTACATTGCTATTTCTTTTCTCCAATTTGCCAGTTTATTTACGCGAACATACGGGACGGTGCACTTTTCGTGTCGGTAATTTATATAGAAGGAGGCTGTGTTGCAATCTTCTGGACGTAGATTCATACATTTCTTGCATATTTCATAGTATTTTGCATATTTCATAGTATTTTCGTGTTACTGTAAAGGTTCGTATTGATTTGGTCTTTGTGTTTGGGATTGTAACTAGAATGGTTGATCCAATATACATTGTCAACTTTCAAATCATGTACCGTAATCCATGTCCGACATGTTGGAATTTTAGCGCAAGTGCGAAGCTATCGTTACCTAATTGGTCAATGAATGAGCTCGGATTGGTTGGAGAAACTGTTTCATAATGAAAATTAGTACTTTAATGCCCCTCAGTATGATACAGTCCTCTGACTTACGTTACTTATTGCACGTTACGAGAATCTAAGCTACAGTATGGCCTGACCACAGTACGAGAAAATGCTTAGTATAATGGTGCCTGATAATGTACACAATTCGCAAGTTTAAGAGTGCACAGTATCATTAACCCATGAATCGTAGAGCAGTGGCATTGAATATACCGCGCCTTAAATTACAATCTCATATCTCAAAAATCACAATTTCGAAGGAAATTCACCTAAAGAATTTACAGTATATCTGTTTCACTGTAGTTAGAAATATTTGTTAAAACACAGTTGACATATTTGTGCAAAGAAACGAATAGGTGTGACGTTCTTACAGTTACAAACATACGAAATGGCATTGAAAGTAGGGGGATGGTGGCGCTTCTAACCAGTGTCATGGCCGCCGCGTGAGTCCAAGCCAATATCTCGTGAACCCAAGGTCAAATGTTGACAAATGAGGTGTCGTTGGACTCTGGCTGACGTCCTCTTTCCTATGGACCACGTATTATATATTTCAAAACATTTTTGAAAATTTTTGTTTTTGAAAGTAGGCGATAGTTTGAAAACCAAACATGATAGAACGTTGTGCCATGGTTCAAACGAGTGGTCTTTATGTCCTTAATTTTTTATAATAAAACTTATTTTTTTATGTTTTTTTGAAAACAGTCCAACTTTGAAATTCCTATATTTTGGAAACTAGGAACTTTGCAAAAAAAAATTGTTTGACATAAATGAATGGCCTGGCCCCCTCTACTCGCAAAATAAATTTCAAGCCTCTAGGACTAAAACTGTGCAGTAGTGGGGTAAGGGGGGTTCTGCTTAGTCGCCTACTTTCATATAAACTTTGCCGATATCTCCCGAACGCGTGGTCGGATTTTAACGAACGAGGTATTGTTGGCGTTGAGATGACGTTCTCTTGGCTAAGCATGTGTGATGATATTTTTAAATATATTTTTGAAAATGTTTGTTTTTTGGATTGGCGCTATTTTGGAAACGGTGAATTGGAAAAACGTTTGTTTGACGTTAATGAAAGGTGGGTATGCCCTCTAGGCGGACAGCAAGTTTCAATGGTGTAGGAGGGGAAAAATGATAGCCTACTTTCACGTGAACATTGGTGATCATTGGCGAACGGATGGTCGGATTTTAACAAATAAGGTGTCGTTGGACTCGAGCTGACGTCCTCTTTCCTATAGATCGCTCATTATTTAAAAAAAATGAAAATTTTTGTTTTTAAAGTAGGCGATAGTTTGAAAACCAAACATGATAGAACGTTGTTAGATAGTTCAAACCAATGGTCTCTATGACCTTTATTTTTTATAATAAACCTTTTTTATTTTTTGAGATTTTTTGAAACCCCTTCAATTTTGAATTTTTCTATTTTGGAAACTAATACGTTGACAAATAAGTTTGTTTGACATAAATGAAAGGTCCCTACCCCCTCTACCATGAAAATAAGTCTCTAGGACAAAAAAGGCTTTTTTTTAAATAAAAGCGTGTTTGTACACAGAGAGCCGGTACCGCTTGACATATGTTACAACGAGGCTATGACTGAGCATGGTGAATACTGGAAATGGCTATTTCGACGTGGATGATGTATGGCAAAACGAGGGGTCGCTTTTAGATATTTTTTCCTATGACGAATGAACGAAGGCGAATATTTTGAAATGTGACAAGCATGCTAAGATTTTTTACCCCTGAAGGGGATCTTTAACGATTTAGTTAACGGTGATGCGCGAGATCGCTCTCTGACACAACAGACGGTTGCAGGATATGACCAATTGATTCTTAGACGTTGGCGATCTCGGTGACCGTGCCCGGAAGAAATGAATAGCTATTTTGGTGGGATGGCGGGGGCAGCTTATGACGGTTGGTTTTGTGACATTTTCTATGACGGATAGAGGCGAATATTTGAAAATGTGTTAAGTGTGCTAGGATTTTTTAACCCCTGAAGGGGATCTTTAACATGCTAGTAAACGGTGATAAGCGAGACTGCTGTCTGGCACAGTAAATGGTTTTAGAATATGGAAACCTATAACATTTGCTCGACCAAGTCATGCGCATGTACGCAAAGAGCCAAAACGGTAAGGTCATTGGCCTGAAATGTTATAAACTAAATATTGAACTGGGTAAAGTCATGTGTTTTAGGATGAAAGTATGTGGTTAACATGATCATGTATTGAGGATGGCCGCTTGCTAGTAATTATTATTACAGTAAAATGTTTAATAATAATAATAATAATAATAATAATAAGACACACACATGTTTTGAATGCTAACACGCACACAGTCCAGCTCACTGGTGACTGAATATTGTACCTAGCCTGAGGACTCGTGAGAGCTGTAGCTGGTGCTGACGAGGCAGGAATGTCTACGCCAGCAGGAAGTGTGATATCAGCTTACTTGCCTCGTGGTGGCTAGCAGGTGTGCTGTTTAAGCAGAGACCGCCATTTTGGTTCTGAGACAGTAGGACTACCGATGTATAAGAGGTAGCCATTTTGGTACCTTATTAAAAACATGAAAGTAGTATAAGGTACTGCGCCCGAATTTATTTAAAGCCAATACTAAAGATCTTGACGGGATACGAACTGGGACCCAGGAAAAATAAAAGAACTAATTAAAATCTCTTATTCCTTAAAAATTTGTGAGATATGAAAAACCTAAGATGAAATAGGGTGTAATACTATGCATCATTAATAATTAAACAATTACGGAAGGCAAGAACGAACTATTTAAATATGGTTGTGTATTTATTATGTAGGGAGGCCTACATTTTAAGAATGCGTCACACCACGAGAAGTGAGAGTAACGTCGTGCAGGAGGAGAAGTGATCAAGGTTGATGACTCACTGAGTGAGGGGAAGTCTGAGGAGCTACGTCACACCACGAGAGGGGAGGAAACGCGAGGAACTTGCCGTACTCGGAGGGCAAGAACGAGCAGTCATTCCTAATTCATATCGGGTCGGGACAAGACCGCCAGTGTAGAAACAAGTTGTTTCTAGAACAGTGCCACGCATCACGAAAGTGGAGAGAAGGAGTGTGAAGTCAGAAGGCTGTGACTTGTGAAGCAAGGGACATTCTGACGGAGACCAGCACAGCATGTAGACCAGTGATTTTGTAACACGCATATCGGAACGAGACAGAGTTCATTCACACTCACTTTTAAAGAAGCTTCATACAGCAAGTCTGTGGAGTATTTGAAACACATCTTGTTACTTCTGTAGTTCAATACGAAGCTATTACACATCTCACGCAGATAAATGCACACAATTCACTTCAGGAAAAGAGCTACATTATTCATACAATTCAGCTCATCCTTGGGAACTATACATAATGCAGTTTATAAATTGTCAACGGGGAAGTTATACAGGTTTAATCATTAAACCGATTATGAATCCGTGCTAAGATGCACATTATAGGGAAGTAGAAACTACAGAAATGAAAAGTTGAATCCAGAATTCCCCAACATGGACGGCGCAGTTGAACATCTACGCGATGCGCAGAAATTCAGAACAAATCTATACTTCTTAACACGAGTTCATATACATCCAGTATACTCTCAAAGACACTTATAGAACAATCGAATTTCAACCTTGAGAAGCGATGTCGGCGCAGTGAAGGGGTAACGTCTGAAGATCCGAACAACTTGCGGGAGTCGAGCGAAGGAGTGAGGGAGAGACTTGCTGTACTCGGAGAGGTCGCTAACCCAGTTATGTCATCGACCTTGTCCCACAGTGAGGGCTATCCAGCAGGCCTTGTCACAACTGGTTCTCGCAGCTGTGGGCGTTGTGCTCAAACACACATTTGGCTTGCCAGACGAGACATGATACATCAGAGATCGTCACCAGCTCAAGGTAGTGAAAAGATTGATTTATATTTAGTAGAATTGTAGTCGTGTTCTGTGTTTATCCTAATTGACCAATCGTATAATTTTGTCATTGTATTTAAAATTTTGTAGATTTTAATCCAGTATATCAGTATTTTCTTAGGAGTCATTTTCATTGAAAATTTCCGTCATTTAGACGAAATTTTATTAGCGCATTGCTGTTGTCAACGTTAAATCATTTCAATATAAAACCGTTTAGAATTATAGATTCTTGCGTTAAATTAAATAAATCTGTTTTATGCGCAGCGATGGAACGTATATTGAACAACTTAAATACCGTATATTTAAAAAGCTATGTCACGAAGTGTCAAATAAATTTCGACAACTCAAGATGTTGATTCGAGTGTCAGAAATTTATTTTAAACCAGCTGTGTGCAAAAATGGATTGTTACACGACACAAAATCTGGTAAAAGATAGTCTAATTACTTGATATAGATAATTAAATCAATGAATACCAAATTCATTGTAATGAAACAGATAGTTATGTAGAACTATGCTGTAAACGTAATAAACCATATTTCCTAGTAACAAAGGTGTTTCAAGAACCTTTATATATGTGTCCAATAAAACATTTAGAGCATTAAAAAGCCTAGATAAAATTTGTTAAACAAAATATTTCACGAAGATAGCTAAGACTTAAGTGTATTCACAGGAAAAGAGGACACACTTATATCTTTTTTATATGAATTCTTGCTGACAATTTTTTTGAAAGTTACAATAATGTAATAAGTGAATTTAAATACGTGAAAAGGAGTTAAGAAAGTTAAATCACAGGGTGATATAAAAGTAACTGTACAGAAAGTAATTAAAGATCTGAAGTTATAGGTACGAGGACATTTTGTATAAGAATAGAGGAGATTGTTAAAGTTTGTTTCTTGAACAATATTCACAATGGTCGTGGATATTTAATAAAGTTACTAATTTTCTTTGCATTGATTGAGAAAATGTACTGAAATGGGATTTAGATTTGGAATACCGTGCAAGAGAGGAATCGTAGACGTAAATGAGTTACGTATTTTCACAAAAGGAGACTCAGGAGTCACGCTTCCTAGTTTTGATCACAGCGTATGTGACATTGTTAATTGCATTTGAGGCATGTTCTGTACAGGATGTTTAAGAAATAATGTGATTTTTGTATCATTTTGAAACGGAAGTGTGGAATGAAGGTAAAATGCCATGCACTTCGAATATTCACGTTTATCAAAGAAAATGTAAGCCGAGCAAAGAATTTCAGGAATTTTTCGAGATTCAATAATCAAATGGGAGAAGACAAAGTTAGAGCAGTGCTGAACTTAAATGTTTGCCACCTATGTTCTCTTGATTCAGACTAGTATTTATACTTTCAACCGATAGAGTTACGGTGTTTCTTCTGGAAGTTTGAGTTGTAAAGACTCATATATATTAAAGGAAATTAAATCACTTCAACGCAGTTAAGTGAATATTTGTGCGAATCACGAATCATTGTACATATGGATATATATTTAATACTGAGTAAATCTTGATCGTACATATTTAGATGTGGAACTACTGTTCAAATATGAAACGCAATGTATAATACAGGGTAATGTTTGAAATCACGCCGTTTCATTATTTCTCATATTTCAGTGGAGGTTCTGAGTAACTCCATTCCAGTTTATCGTTTGCAACAAATTTTGTGTTTAATTTTTGTAATGGCAAAGGAATGCTATATTCTCCGATGAGAGAAGAAGGAATCAGTGGAGTACCGAATTCTCCAACCTTCATTTTCAGGACATTATGTATAAGTGCCACGTTTTTAGTTTATCTTGAGTTTTTATTTCTTGCAGTGACAAGTAGACACTAATCATCGATATGCATCCAGGACATGTGTGTATTTCCTTACCACAATAAACGGCTGGCGCCTTTTAGCGAATTAGCCAATTTTTATCTTAGCTGACATCGTTTTCATTTTGTCATCGCCGAAAATAGTACTGCTAGGTAAGATACAGGCGCTCACTATAGACAGACCTTATCACCCCCTCGAGATTGGAGTTTCTCGATTTGCTTAAATGTAAATGCTAGTAGAAATTTGTACCTAGGCTGGTAGTACTATTTTCTTTTACAGATCTACCCTGTATGATCCTAGATTTCCCAATTTTTACTTAGCAGACAATGGTAAGTTTGTGAGCTGGGTAGCTACGTGTCTGCAATCCTTTACAGTGCAGCGGATATAGGTACTGATTGGTGAATTCGGGCGCAGTACACGAAACTTATTCAGATTGAGGAATGTGAAGAGGCGTGGGAACACGTGCGAGAGAGTGAGTACCATTCAAGGTCAAAACGCTGAGAAAATAACACTTTTTCTGTTGCTAGGCTAACTGAAAGGATTGCGTTGGTCATGTACTTGCCATTTTAGCACACGGACGTATACAGTAGAGCTGTGGAAGAAAAATCATTTTATTTTTTGTTAAGTACCTGTGAATGATTATTAAAATAATGTCATGCTAATGAACCTTAAATTTGTAGTTATTGATTAGGTAATTATTGATTTTTTAATTTATTTGTTTGCAGATAACCGGTATACCTTACATGTCTGAGATACAAGAAACCAGTTTACTTTTGAGCCCACTAGAAGTAAACAGCAACTAGCCACTGCAAGTGAAGGTGGGATTATTTTTTTAAACTAACTTGTTTCATTTTTTGTTTCATATTTTATTTTATAAAATGCATGTATTAACCTGAATTTAGGTATTTATAACGGTTTATTTTATTTATTTTTAGAAACTTGGAAAGAAAAGCCTTACCGCCGCAGCAGTCGCTGAAAACCCGAGACGCAATAAAGTGCAACCATTGTTTCCAGGCAGTGAACTATATAAAACTCAGGTAAGCCTATCATAAAATGCTATTCCATTTTACCACTACTGAAAACTCGTAGACAAAAAATTCATTACCTGTACATGATTAGGACGATGATTGCTTTCTTGATTAATGATTATGTATTGGCAACCGGTACAAGACCATATTTTTTTGTTTACCGGGAAAGTACAAGGCCATATTCGATTTTGAAAAAAAAATTAACTGACATGTCGTTCCCTGTAATAATAATAATAATAATAATAATAATAATAATAATAATATATTAATAATAGTAATATCGTATGGCCTCGGGTGCCGGAAGCAAGCTTTGTTATTTGACACTCAGAGGGTAGCTTGCATGTCGAATTTAGTTTTTCCTTGACTATGAAAGACAAGGAGGTTAGATGTTAGATATCTAATCTCCTTAAACTCTATAGCGCTTTCTAGTAGGAAAAGGAGGAACTTTGTACCCTATGAACTCAACGAATATTCACAGGTTTGAACATGCTAATCTGAACAAAATGACATGACATTATTATTTTTTGTTTTAATATTGGTTAAAGGGGAATGTAAATGACTGCAGCTTTATAAAAAGAAAATAAGTACATGGGTTACTGTTAGTGCCGACATACAGTTTATTATAATTTTTATGGTGTTTTGATATATTAATGCCAATTAACATTAAAGTTTTATTTACAAGTTTTGATTGATTGATTGAGTGATTGATTGGTTATTCTGTTTGCTTTAAGGTGTCGTCATACGCCATTAACGTAATGAACAGACAGTGAACAAGCATACATTGTGCTTTAAAGTAGTCTGTGCAACGTTAATAACTTACAATAAGAAAAAGGTTTTTTATAACACATGGCGTTAGTACCAAATACAACAAGTGAGCAAGTTGGTTTACCACGTGGGTTAAATTTAAAATCAGAACATGATCGTTGGTTAACATTTGAATCCTGGCCTGTAGGATTTTTGTCGACACATAAACTTGCAAAGGCCGTTTTTTTTACTTGAACCGAGAAGATGTGGTGCGCTGTGTGTTTTGTCGTATTGAACTTTCACACTGGGAAGAAGGGGATGTTCCCCTTAGGGACCATTTGCGATGGTCTCCTTGTTGTCCTTACATGCTTGGAAAACAAGTGGGTAACATACGCGTGTATTCATTTTACCGAACCACAAGACCATTGGCCGGTACTTACGTTGCTGAATCACAAATACATAATAATAATAATAATCATGATGTATTACCAGCCAACAGCGGTAGTGTCGATATATGTGGTCCATATGCCATAGACAGTGTTGAATTGGCATGTGCTTTTGAAAAATTGGGAGTTTGCAAGACTAAAGCACTAGCACACCCAGAGTACAGCTCTGTTGAAAAACGCTTAGAATCTTATAAAAATGTTTGGCCATTAATATTTAAACATATTACCAAACAGCTAAGTGAAGCAGGATTTTTTTATACTGGTGAAGGGGATAAAAAATATGTTTTTATTGTGGATTTGCTTTAACGGATTGGCAAATGACTGATGACCCATTTGTGGAACACGCTCGTTGGTTACCTAACTGTAGATACATGGTGTTGCTTAAAGGTCAGGAATTTGTGATCACTATTCGTAAAGAAAACGTGAATGAAGCACAAGACATAAAAGTGCCTTTCGAGTTAGAACATGCGGAGCAAATACATGAGGCTGAATAAAAAGACTTGTCTCACGAACAGATACAAAAGTGTGACCTACAATTATGTAAAATTTGTTATCAAGATGAACTAGGTGTTGTATTTTTGCCTTGTGGACACATGATAGCCTGTGTCAAGTGTGCATTAGAACTTAACACTTGTGCTATATGCATAAAAGTAGTATCTGCTACAGTTAGGGCATTTCTTGCATAACTAGTATAATTTATTAGCCATGCATAGTGCAAAATCCCTAATTGCACAATATTATTAAAGCTGTTTTAGAGTGTAATAGATATGCTTTTGTTTTGTTTATAGACTACTACAATGAATGTTTTGAATGCTGTGGGACAATCGTGTGGCTTAGAGACAAAGAAGCTCAGCGAATTGCCAACGCATATTCCATTCCGCATTATCAAGATTTGGATATTGAAAACAGCATATGGTGATCGTGTACTTTGTGTATGTGAAAACTTTGAGACATTTCTGCCTATACGGTTTAATGATGTGTCGGAGAGTGTTTTTGATGAAGTCATTAATGCTGTGCAACCTGTACACCTAATTTATGAAGGTTTTAAAAACAATAGGTGCATGGTTCGTTTTAATTAAATAAAAACAAATGTGAATGAATAATGGAAAAATATAAGTTGTGACAATAGACTGAAAGAAAACAATATGTGTATAGAACAATAATGTTTTAGTTTTTGTATTGCCTTTAAAAATATTATGATGAAACCAAAAAAAATGCATATAAATTTTGTAAATAAATGTAAATAATGGTACAATGCTGTTTTATTTTTTACAAAGTTAGAATATTTAACATTGCAGAGTATACATGAATATGACAATAAATGCATACTTAATACAAGTCTTTGCCTTTACGATAGTGTGATATAGTTTTAAAAACAAATCTTGTTATAGATCTTTTTTCCACGGCGAACAATAGGTATAAAAACGTCATTATCACTATCATAATGATAAGCAGCATTATGACTATCATTATAATGACCATTATTATCCTCAACATAACTAAAACCAGTCAAATTTTCCTGTTCCTCTTCCTGTTCATCTACCTGTTCCTCTTCCTCTACAGTGTCCCCGTATAGAGTCTGAGTGGCTTTTGATAATGTTAAGGATTTTTTGAACATTGAACTATTTTGAGCAGCAATATAATTTTCTTGTACTCGCTTTTTAACATTTTCATTATTTTCTGTTGACAGCAACAGTGTTTTATGCATTGCACTACATTGATGATCACTGGCACTTAAAACCTCACTATTTTTACTTTTTAGCTCACTGCGACATTGTTTTGAACGTTGTTTTGAACAACGCCAAATAACAGTTCCATTTTTATTGGTTTGTTTCACAATGTATGAATATCCTTTATAGAATGCATGAGGCTTACCATACCTAGTCACAGATACTTCCATATCAACTGTCAAGCATAGACTAAGCTCTAGTAAAGACAACTTGGTAATAAGACCAATAGTTTAATGTACGAGCATATATGGGTGCAAATGTGGGAGCAAAAAAGTGGGAGCAAAATGTGGGAGGAAAATTTGGGGACAAAAAGAGGGAGCAAAAAGTGGGAGCAAAAATTGAGAGCAAAAAGTGGGAGCAAAAAAAAGTAGGAGCAAGTATGGGAGCAAATGTGAAAGCAAAAGTGGGGGCAAGTATGGGAGCTTATGTGAAAGAAAAAGTGGGAGCAAGAAGTGAGAGACAAAAAGGGAGAGCAAAAAGTGTAAGCAAAAGTGGGAGCAATTATGAGAGCAAAAAAGTAGGAGCATGTATGGGAGCAAATGTGAAAGCAAAAGTGGGAGCAAAAAGTGGGAGAAAAAGTGGGAGCAAAAAGTGTAAGCAAAAGTGGGAGCAAATATGAGAACAAAAAAAAGTGCGAGCAAATATAGGAGCAAAAAGTGGCTGCAAAAAGTGGGAGCAATGAGTGGGATCAAAAAAAGTAGGAGCAAGTATGAGAGCAAATGTGAAAGCAAAACTGGGAGCAAGTATGGGAGCATATGTGAAAGCAAAAGTGGGAGCAAAGAGTGAGAGAAAAAAGAGTGAGGGCAAAAAGTGTAAGCAAAAGTGGGAGCAAATATGGGAGCAAAAAAGTAGGAGCAAGTATGGGAGCAAATGTGAAAGCAAAAGTGGGAGCAAAAAGTGAGAGCAAAATAAGTGGGAGCAAAAAGTTTAAGCAAAAGTGCGAGCAAATATGAGAGCAAAAAAAGTGAGAGCAAATATGGGAGCAAAATGTGGGAGCAAAAAGTGTAAGCAAAAGTGGGAGCAAACAAGTGTGAGCAAATATGGGAGCAGAAAGTGGGAGCAAATGTGAAAGCAAAAGTGGGAGCAAAAGTGAGAACAAAAAGAGCGAGCAAAAGTGAGTGCACAAAGTGGGAGCAAAATGTGTGAGTAAAAAGTGGGGGCAAGTGTGGTGTTTTACTAAAACAATTTCCCCTAACCTAACCTAACTTCACCTAACCTAACCTTCCAACTCTCAGATCAAAAATTAAATTCTGGCCATAGTCGAGTTGGAACCCAAAACCTCTGGGATAACACCCAAGTATACTAGCCACTACACCGCGAGATGGGCAAATTATCGTGTAACACAACACAAAAATAAAAGTTTCCTGTTGTGTAACTCATTAGCTGACAACCATAGTTGAGAATTCAAACCCAAGACCTCAGGACTTTTGTTTTGAACATTATCAGAAATATTATTCCATTTACATTTTGCTGTTGCTTATAGTTATAAGAGTTGGCATTAATATGGGAGCAAAAGTGAAAGCAAAAAAAGTGGGTGCAAGCATGGCTGGTTGTTGAGACTTTCATATCAACTAATACTCGTAAATTGAATATTAGTAAAGCGACTTGGCTAATAATAATAATAATAATCATAATAATAATAATAATAATAATAACTGTTTAAAAAAATTCAAGGGGATTGATATTTTTCAGGGTGTAATTTCCAAAGTACTGTCAAGAATAATAATTACATGAACAGATTCCAAGAACTCTAGAGTGCTTTTAAGATTAATGATTGGCTAGGAGTGAGATAGAGCTAGCTAACCTAAGTTAACCTCAGCTCACTAAACCTAACCTTGTCACATGACATGTTCTACAAGTATAGACTTGCTTTGAGACTGGCTATAACGTCACAGATGAATGGCGGTGGAAGGCTGGACATGACTTTTTATTACACATTTTTTTTTCTTTTTGCCAGCCTCCCACTGCCATTCATCTGTGACGTCATAGCCAGTCTCAATGCAAGCCTATACTTGTAGAACATGTCATGTGACAAGGTTAGGTTTAGTGAGCTGAGGTTAACTTAGGTTAGCTAGCTCTATCTCACTCCTAGCCCATCATTAACCTTAAAAGCACTCTAGAGTTCTTGGAATCTGTTCATGTAATTATTATTCTTGACAGTACTCTGGAAATTACACCCTGAAAAATATCAATCCCCTTGAATTTTTTAAATAGTTATTATTATTATTATTATTATTATTAGCCAAGTCACTTTACTAAAATTTAATTTATGTGTATTAGTTGATATGAATGTCTCAACAACCAGCCATGCTTGCACCCACTTTTTTGCTTTCACTTTTGCTCCCATATTAATGCAAACTCTTATAACTATAAGCAACAGCAAAATGTAAATGAAATAATATTTCTGATAATGTTCCAAACAAAAGTCCTGAGGTCTTGGGTTTGAATTCTCAACTATGGTTATCAGCCAATGAGTTACACTACAGGAAACTTTTATTTTTGTGTTGTGTTGCATGATAATTTGCCCATCTCGCGGTGTAGTGGCTAGTATACTTGGGTGTTATCCCAGAGGTTTTGGGTTTCAACTCGACTATGGCCAGAATTTAATTTTTGATCTGAGAGTTGGAAGATTAGGTTAGGTAAAGTTAGGTTAGGTGAAGTTAGGGGAGATTGTTTTAGTAAAACACCACATTTGTCCCCACTTTTTACTCACACATTTTGCTCCCACTTTGTGCACTCACTTTTGCTCGCTCTTTTTGCTCTCACTTTTTGCTCCCACTTTTGCTTTCACATTTGCTCCCACTTTCTGCTCACACTTGTTTGCTCACACTTGTTTGCTCCCACTTTTGCTAACACTTTATGCTCCCACTTTTTGCTCCCACTTTTTGCTCCCATATTTGCTCTCACTTTTTTGCTATCATATTTGCTCGCACTTTTCCTTACACTTCTTGTTCCCACTCTTTTTTCTCTCACTTTTTGCTCCCACTTTTGCATTCACATTTGCTCCCATACTTGCTCCTACTGATTTTTGCTCTCATATTTGCTCCCACTTTTGCTTACACTTTTTGCTCTCCCTTTTTTTCTTCTCACTTTTTGCTCCCTCTTTTGCTTTCACATATGCTCCCATAATTGCTCCCACTTTTGCTTTCACATTTGCTCCCATACTTGCTCCTACTTTTATTTGCTGCCACTTTTTGCTCTCAATTTTTGCTCCCACTTTTTGCTCCCACTTTTTGCCCCCAATTTTTGCTCCCACCTTTTGCTCCCACTTTTTTGCTCCCACATTTGCACCCATATATGCTCGCACATTAAACTATTGTTCTTATTACCATGTTGTCTTTACTAGAGCTTAGTCTATGCTTGACAGTTGATATGGAAGTTTCTGTGACTAGGTATGGTAAGCCTCATGCATTCTACAAAGGATATCCATATATTGTGAAACGAACCAATAAAGATGGAACTGTCATTTTGCGTTGTTCTAAACAAGGTTCAAAACAATGTCGCAGTGAGCTAAAAAGTAAAAATAGTGAGGTCTTAAGTGTCAGTGATCATCAATGTAGTGTGCTGCATGAAACACTGTTGCTGTCAACAGAAAATCATGAAAATGTTAAAAAGCGAGTACAAGAAAATAATATTGCTGCTCAAAATATTTCAATGTTCAAAAAACCCTTAACATTATCAAAAGCCACTCAGACTCTATACGGGACACTGTAGAGGAAGAGGAACAGGAAGAGGAACAGGAAAATTTGACTGGTTTTAGTTATGTTGAGGATAATAATGGTCATTATAATGATAGTCATAATGCTGCTTATCATTATGATAGTGATAATGACGTTTTATACCTCTTGTTCGCCGTGGAAAAAAGATCTATAAGAAGTTTTGTTTTTAAAACTATATCACACTACCGTAAAGGCAAAGACTTGTATTAAGTATGCATTTATTGTCATAATGATGTATAATCTGCAATGTTAAATATTCTATCTTTGTAAAAAATAAAACAGCATTGTACCATTATTTACATTTATTTACAAACTTTATATGCATTTTTTTTGTTTCATCATAATATTTTTAAAGGCAATACTAAAAACTAAAACATTATTGTTCTATACACATATTTTTTTCTTTCAGTCTATTGTCAACACTTATATTTTTCCATTATTCATTCACATTTGTTTTTATTTAATTAAAACGAACCATGCACCTATCGTTTTTAAAACCTTCATAAATTAGGTGTACAGGTTGCACAGCATTATTGACTTCATCAAAAACACTCTCCGACATATCATTAAACCGTATAGGCAGAAATGTCTCAAAGTTTTCACATACACAAAGTACACGATCACCATATGCTGTTTTCAATTTCCAAATCTTGATAATGCGGAATGGAATATGCGTTGGCAATTCGCTGAGCTTCTTTGTCTCTAAGTCACACGATTGTCCCACAGCATTCAAAACATTCATTGTAGTAGTCTATAAACAAAACAAAAGTATATCTATTACACTCTAAAACAGCTTTAATAATATTGTGCAATTAGGGATTTTGCGCTATGCATGGCTAATAAATTATACTAGTTATGCAAGAAATGCCCTAACTGTAGCAGATACTACTTTCATGCATATAGCACAAGTGTTAAGTTCTAATGCACACTTGACACAGGCTATCATGTGTCCACAAGGCAAAAATACAACACCTAGTTAATCTTGATAACAAATTTTACATAATTGTTGGTCACAATTTTGAATCTGTTCGTGAGACAAGTCTTTTTTTTCAGCCTCATGTATTTGCTCCGCGTATTCTAACTCTAAAGCCACTTTTATATCTTGTGCTGCAATCACGTTTTCTTTACGAATAGTGTTCACAAATTCCTGACCTTTAAGCAACACCATGTATCTACAGTTAGGTAACCAACGAGCGAGTTCCACAAAAGGGTCATCAGTCATTTGCCAATCCGTTAAAGCAAATCCACAGTAAAAACATATTGTTTTATCCCCTTCACCAGTATAAAAAAAATCCAGCTTCACTTAGCTGTTTGGTAATGTGTTTAAATATTAATGGCCAAACATTTTTATAAGATTCTAAGCGTTTTTCAACAGAGCTGTACTCTGGGTGTGCTAGTGCTTTAGTCTTGCAAACTCCCAATTTTTCAAAAGCACATGCCAATTCAACACTGTCTATGGCATATGGACCACATATATCGACACTACCGTTGTTGGCTGGTAATACATCATTATTATTATTATTTATTTGTGATTCAGCAACGTAAGTAGCGGCCAATGGTCTTGTGGTTCGGTAAAATGAATACACGGGTATGTTACCCACTTGTTTTCCAAGCATGTAAGGACAACAAGGAGACCATCGCAAATGGTCTCTAAAGGGATCATCCCCTTCTTCCCAGTGTGAAAGTTCAATACGACAAAACACACTGCGCACCACATCTTCTCGGTTCAAGTAAACAAACGGCCTTTGCAAGTTTATGTGTCGACAAAAAGCCTACAGGCCAGGATTCAAATGTTAACCAACGATCATGTTCTGATTTTAAATTTAACCCACGTGGTAAACCAACTTGCTCACTTGTTGTATTTGGTACTAACGCCATGTGTTATAATAAAACTTTTTCTTATTGTAAGTTATTAACGTTGCACAGAGTACTGAAAAGCACAATGTATGCTTGTTCACTGTCTGTTCATTACGTTAATGGCGTATGACGACACCTGAAAGCAAACAAAATAACCAATCACTCAATCAATCAATCAATCAATACTTGTAAATAAAACTTGAACGTTAATTGGCATTAATGTATCAAAACACCATAAAAATTATAATAAATTGTATGTCGGCACTAACAGTAACCCATGTACTTATTTTCTTTCTATAAAGCTGCATTCATTTACATTCCCCTTTAACCAATACATAAACAAAAAATAATAATGTCATGTCATTATGTTCAGATTAGCATGTTCAAACCTGTGAATATTCGTTGAGTTCGTAGGGTACAAAGTTCCTCCTCTTCCTACTAGAAAGCGCTATAGAGTTTAAGGAGATTAGATATCTAACATCTAACCTCCTTGACTTTCATAGTCAAGGAAAAACTAAATTCGACATGCAAGCTACCCTCTGTGTGTCAAATAACCAAGCTTGCACCCGGCACCCGAGGCCGTGCGATATTAATATTATTATTAATATATTATTATTATTATTATTATTATTATTATTATTATTATTATTATTATTATTATTAATATTATTATAGGGAACGACATGTCAGTTAAATTAAAATTTTTGTTTTTTACAAAATCCAATATGGCCTTGTACTTTCCCGGTAAACAACCAATATGGTCTTGTACCGGTTGTCAATACATAGTCATTAATCAAGTAAGCAATCATCGTCCTAGTCATGTACAGGTAATGAATTTTTTGTCTACGAGTTTTTAGTAGTCGTAAAATGGAATAACATTTTATGTTAGGCTTCCCTGAGTTTTATATAGTTCACTGCCTGGAAACAATGGTTGCACTTTACTGCGTCTCGGGTTTTCAGCGACTGCTACGGCTGTGAGGCTTTTCTTTCCAAGTTTCTAAAAATAAATAAAATAAACCGTTATAAATACCTAAATTCAGGTTAATACATGCATTTCATAAAATAAAATATGTAACAAAAAATGAAACAAGTTAGTTTAAAAAAATAATCCCACCTTCACTTGCAGTGGCTTGTTGCTGTTTACTTCTAGTGGGCTCAAAAGTAAACTGGTTTCTTGTATCTCAGACATGTAAGGTGTACCGGTTATCTGCAAACAAATCAATTAAAATCAATAATTACTTAATCAATAACTACAAATTTCAGGTTCATTAGCATGACATTATTAAAATAATCATTCATAGGTACTTACCAAAAAATAAAATGATTTTTCTTCCACAGCTCTACTGTATACGTCCGTGTGCTAAAATGGCAAGTGCATGACTAACGCAATCGTTATCAGTTAGCCTAGCAACAGAAAAAGTTTTATTTTCTCAGCGTTTTGACCTTGAATGGTACTCTGTCTCTCCCTCGCACGTTTTCCCACGCCTCTTCACATTCCTCAACCTGAATAAGATTCGTGTACCTTATACTTGTTTCATGTTTTTTATAAGGAACCAAAATGGCTACCTCTTATACATTGGTAGTCCTACTGTCTCAGAACCAAAATGGCGGTCTCTGCTTAAACAGCACACCTGCTAGCCACCACGAGGCAAGTAAGCTGATATCACACTTCCTGCTGGCGTAGACATTCCTGCCTCGTCAGCACCAGCTACAGCTCTCACGAGTCCTCAGGCTAGGTACAATATTCAGTCACCAGTGAGCTGGACTGTGTGCATGTTAGCATTCAAAACATGTGTGTGTCTTATTATTATTATTATTAAACATTTTACTGTAATAATAATTACTAGCAAGCGGCCATCCTCAATACATGATCATGTTACCCACATACTTTCATCCTAAAACACATGACTTTACCCAGTTCAATATTTAGTTTATAACATTTCAGGCCAATGACCTTACCGTTTTGGCTCTTTTCCTACATGCGCATGACTTGGTCGAGCAAATGTTATAGGTTTCCATATTCTAAAACCATTTACTGTGCCAGACAGCAGTCTCGCTTATCGCCGTTTACTAGCATGTTAAAGATCCCCTTCAGGGGTTAAAAATCCTAGCACACTTAACACATTTTCAAATATTCGCCTCTATCCGTCATAGGAAATGTCACAAAACCAACCGTCATAAGCTGCCCCCGCCATCCCACCAAAATAGCTATTAATTTCTTCCGGGCACGGTCACCGAGATCGCCAACGTCTAAGAATCACTTGGTCATATCCTACAACCGTCTGTTGTGTCAGAGAGCGATCACGCGCATCACCGTTAACTAAATCGTTAAAGATCCCCTTCAGGGGTAAAAAATCTTAGCATGATTGTCACATTTCAAAATATTCGCCTTCATTCATTCGTCATAGGAAAAAATATCGAAAAGTGACCCCTCGTTTTGCCATACATCGCCCCCGTCGAAATAGCCATTTCCAGTATTCACCATGCTCAGTCATAGCCTCGTTTTAACATACGTCAAGCGCTACTGGCTCTCTGTCTACAAACACGCTTATATTAAAAAAATGCCTAGTTTTTTTTGTCCTAGAGACTTGACATTTATTTTCTTGGTAGAGGGGGTACGGGCCTTTCATTTAAGTCAAACAAACTTATTTGTCAACGTATTAGTTTCCAAAATAGTAAAAATTCAAAATTTAAGGGGTTTCAAAAAATCTCCAAAAATAAAGAAGTTTTATTATAAAAATAAAGGTCATAGAGACCATTAGTTTGAACTATTAAACAACGTTCTATCATGTTTGGTTTTGAAACTATCGCCTACTTTTAAAAACAAAAATTTTCATTTTTTTAATAACGAGCGATCTATAGGAAAGAGGACGTCAGCTCGAGTCCAACGACACCTTATTTGTTAAAATCCGACCATCCGTTCTCCAATGATCACCAATGTTCGCGAGAAAGTAGGCTATCATTTTCCCCTCCTACACCATTGAAACTTGCTGTCCGCCTAGAGGGCATACCCACCTTTCATTAACGTCAAACAAACTTTTTTCCAATTCACCGTTTCCAAAATAGCGCCAATCCAAAAAACAAACATTTTCAAAAGTATTTTTAAAAATATCATCACACATGCTTAGCCAAGAGAACGTCATCCCAACGCCAACAATACCTCGTTCGTTAAAATCCGACCACGCGTTCGGGAGATATCGGCAAAGTTTATATGAAAGTAGGCGACTAAGCAGAACCCCCCTTACCCCACTACTGCACAGTTTTAGTCCTAGAGGCTTGAACTTTATTTTGCGAGTAGAGGGGGCCAGGCCATTCATTTATGTCAAACAATTTTTTGCAAAGTTCCTAGTTTCCAAAATATAGGAATTTCAAAATTGGACTGTTTTCAAAAAACATAAAAAATAAATAAGTTTTATTATAAAAAAAATAAGGACATAAAGACCACTCGTTTGAACCATGGCACAACGTTCTATCATGTTTGGTTTTCAAACTATCGCCTACTTTCAAAAACAAAAATTTTCAAAAATGTTTTGAAATATATAATACGTGGTCCATAGGAAAGAGGACGTCAGCCAGAGTCCAACGACACCTCATTTGTCAACATTTGACCTTGGGTTCACGAGATATTGGCTTGGACTCACGCGGCGGCCATGACACTGGTTAGAAGCGCCACCATCCCCCTACTATTGAACGTATGCATAAGTAAAATAAATGCCGATTTTTGAGATATGACGTATTTAATGACCGTTGTGTAAAGCATGAGAAACATTTTAAGATTTCATCATATTCTGGCTTCAGATTTTCATACTTTTACAACTTTTTAATGTATTTTTTAATCTTTCAGTGCTTTCACATTTTACCAGTTTGAAGATAATTGTTTTAGTAGAAACACGTATTTATTGCTCCAATGTTTTTTGTTTGTTTTATTTTTACTAAAAAATTCGACGTACTGTATTTCAGTCTTATCATGTGCCTATAACTAAAAGGCAAATTGTGATATTTCTAATGTTTCCCATTTTTCTAACTTGGTCGGTATTTTGCTCAGGTCATATTACGTAGAATCAGAACCACTGAACGTGACTTTTCACCTCCAAAATCCCGCATTCATTAACCTGGAATTGAACCAGGTGTACCTTGCTGGAAGTCAAACTGTACGGTTGAGGGAGGAATATATCATACGTGAGAATTCACGTAGCCATTCAATCCAAACAAGTCCGCCTCCGTGGCTAAATGGTTAGCGTGCTAGACTTTGGCCCGAAGTGCCTCTGGTTCGATTCCCGGCCGAGCCATCAGGGATTTTAATCTCCTGGGGTTAATTCCCGTGGCTCGGGGACTGGGTGTATGTGACGTCTTCACCATCATTTCATCCTCATTACGACGCGCAGGCTGCCCACGGGCGTCAAGTAGAAAGACCTGGACATGGCCTCTCCAGAGGCCACACGATCATTATCATTACTTCAAGCAAACCAGGGAAAATAACCTAACATTCTTCGCTCGGGGTGAGGGTATTATAACAAATACTGCCGTTGCTCGTCAGAGGAACGTCACTGAGTAGTTGTGTTTCCTTTGTTTCCGTGTTTAAATATAAAATAATATTATCATTTTTGAAGTGAAATATTTCAAAATATGCACCATTAAGCATTTTTGTAGTGGGCATATTAATTAATCCAAGGAAACCAAATCTGACGCGTTCATTATTATTGAACTTGAAGCATCCTTACAGCTACTATACTGAATATCACCGACCCCTACAAGAGACATAGCGAAACATTTACATTTTCTATTCTTATTTCGTTAATGAAAGTATATTAATATGATTGTAACATACTGTATGGTGCATCATACATTTGATATGCTACTTCTGTTCCTGCTGTTTTGTATGTTTTTAATAATAGAAGTTCCAGGCAAATTGTTTTCCCTTTCACCATTGTGGTCAATGAGAGTCCTGTAGCACCCAGTGTGGAGGGTGGAGATGCTAATTTAAGAAATGAGCAGTCGTCCTAGTCCAAGTAGCGCTGGTGTATGGCGTTCATATTCAACTGGCATCAACAATGAGACGCTACATTTTAAGCCTATTTTCATTTATGAAAAATAGTAGGCTAATGAGATCACCTCTTGTCCGCTTGTGTGTGTGTATTTATGTATGTCTGTATGTATGTATGTATGTATGTATGTATGTGTGTGCGTCCCCCTTAATAACTTCTAAACGGCTGCAGCTATTTCAATGAAACTCGGTAAGGTTATAGTACAGTTTTGGTCGTCCCCGAAAGTGCCCTTCAAATTTTATTATGTCTCACCAATCCAACATGGCGGCTGTGCGAATTATTTCCCCGGCATTCTATATCTCCGAAACGTTTACTCATATTGCCCTGAAATTTTGTACGGTGATAAAGAGCACTACTCGACGTTCACCTATGTGACTATCAAAAACCTGTTAAATACAAAACGAACATGGTGGCCAAGCGAATTTGAAACATATAAATAGACTTTTCTCGCGATTTAACCATCCGAACGCAGTGAAACTTGGTACAGTGAATGACTATACAAATTGCAATGCACTGACATCTAATTTAGTTCAATTGATTATATAACCTCAATATGGCGGCTGTGCGAAATTTTAAAGTTAAGGTTTTAATTCTTGTGTTATAATCATGCGATTGAAATCAACGTTTGAATAATGAACGTACACAATAATCCTCATCTAATAGTGCATAACTCTATGGCCTACATATATTTAAATCCAACATGGCGACCATCCAAAATATTTAGACGGATCTTCATATCTACGAATCTATAACAGCAATCAAACTGAAAGTGTACCGTATATGTTGATAGAGGCAATTTAATCAAAGTTGGATTCATGAAAATAGGCCATTTAGTTCTTCACAGAACTACTTGTTCTTAATGGTATGTCTACTCATTATTTCCGTTTTTACAAGATTGGGGATGAGATATGATGAAATTCTATGAGGCGCATTTCTTTTACGGTCGGATGCTCTTCCTGGATCCAACCTCATTCAAGGAGTTAACGAGAGATGAAATGCTGTTGTAATTTCATTTGAGAGGCCCAAGCCACACTTAATCCCTGTGTACTTGTGGGTGAGTGGAATTTGTGTGATAACCGGTGTTATTGTTGTGTCTGCAGTAGTGTGTGTATTTGTAATTCAGGTAGGGATTGGGCCGTGGCCTTAACTTAGGAACCATTCCGGCATTTGCCTGAATTAGAAGTGGGAAATCGCAGAAAACCACTTCCAGGATTTGTGAGGTGGGAATCGAACCCACCTCTTCTCAGCTTTGCCTCAGGAGGATGAGAGTTCCCCGTTCCAGTTCTCAGACCAGATTTCAATTTCATGCCAGATCCGGGAATCAAACCCGCACCTCCGAAAGATGAATAGAAATGCACAAGGTGTTGGAAAAAAGCAGCCGTGGCGTATTTGAAAGTAACATCGCCACTGGCGTTAAAAGTGGAAAGCCATGGAAAACCGTTCCAAGGACAGCTGACGATGGAGCTTCAACTCACTCGTCTACCGAGTCTGGAGATAGCCTGGATCCATGCCCTGGCACCTTAGCACCCGTGGTATTCAATATTTCTTAAAAAAAAGTAAGAAACATGTTTTCCATGATATCTTTTAAAGATACTCAACAGATCTACAGGCTTTAACTTGCGACATTCCGAGTCTGGTCGGTTTATCCGTTCCTTCAGACTAACCCACAGAAAACTTCGCTCCGTGTTATTATGTAGACAGCAAAATGATACGTCATGCCTTACCCTTCTTCGCGGAGCGGACATTGATTATGGAGATTGTGCATTATCTTCGCGCAGTGGGGCAGCTTTACCACTGTTGCATGGAGGCAGCTCGCGTTCTTCAGAGTAAAATATATTATCGTGGAAAGAATTAGACTCCTATACCATCAAATCTCTAGCCACGTTCCTCTAAAGAAGCTGAAGCCGACTTTCTTGATGGGCCTCCAATACACTGAGTATATCTGTATATCGGGCAAGAATGCGTAACCGTCGTTCTGTAGAATAAACATTTTCTGCAGTTCATCCCAATTATTTGGAGTCAGTGGAGACTACGATGACATTCCTGACACTATGTGTGTTTCAACAACTCTAACAGCTGCACATTTTTCGATTCTGACATGTGTCTCTATGTCACGAGGTTTGGGTAATCTTCACCATAAAAATATTTTATTTCATGATGATTGACCTTTAAGGGCCGGATGTCAAATCACAGAATGTGAGTTCACAGCTGTGTGATGTTCAGTTACCTGACATATTATTTATAGATTAGTAGTTATTAATAACGCACAACTCCTCACCAGTAGGTTACTCTTATTATTATTATTATTACTTTGCTTCCTCCCCACTTCAAATGCTCGCTTGCTGGGCCCAAGGTTGCAGGTTCGTATCCTGGCGCAGTCAGCTGGCATTTGAGGTTGTGCAAATGGGAGGGAGCCGTGTCGGTAGATGTACTGGCAAGAGATCCCCTTCGGGGTGAAATTCCGGCACTCCGGCGTCTCTAAAAGCCATAGTAGTTAAAAGGGAAGTAAAACCAATGACATTATTATTATTACCACTTTAAATGTGATAAACTCATCATAGCTGGTGACATATTGTTGTGTAAAGGGGTGAAACATCGAGATCTTCGGTCCCAACTTACCATCACACCCTTCTTATCCCTGCTTGAGACATCATTTAAGGTATGATTCGGTTGTGGGTAGTTGTAATTATTGTATTTGTGTTACTTAGGGAGTGGTAACAGTGGAGAATTTATTTTATGTTAGACTAGTTGTCATTCTTTGTTGGGTAAATTGCAATGGATCCATCAACGTTCAAAGCTTTGTTCTCCTTTCCATAGCATAAAATTCTTAGGTCTGTTCGCATGTTCTCGAGAGTGGTAATTGTCGTATGTGTGCTCGTAGATTGCTAAGTGTTTTCCACGTTTGATCATGAGTCTGTATTCATTGCATCTCATTTCAAAGTTTCTACCACTTCGTCCCATGTTATTTGCGTTGCAATTCGCTTCCTGGGACGTTAGCTCATTATGTATACTCCTGATCATGAATGCCGGTCTTGTTTTGTTATGTAAGCATCTGCTTACAGTGTTAATGGTTCTGAATGTTTCGTACTTTCAAGCACTACTTTTTCAATCGTATTTTATTCCCGTATGTTCTTTAGTGAACATAATGTATCCTTGTTTTGTGGAGGTTTTCTTTTGTTTTTTTCCGGTAAGTGATGATTAGCATTTGATTGAATGTGGCCAGCTTCTTGTTGTTGTCTTTCACTGCTTGTTTTATCGTCTTCAGATCCTTTTCGTTGACCGACATGTGTAGTTCAGAGTATTAACGTGTGAGACTATGTGACCAGGCAATATTCGACCTCAGTAGACGGAAGATTGAAATACCCGCTCTTATATACAACAAAAGAGGGGGGCTTAATTGGATGATGTATTTCGATCGTTACGCGATCATCATCAGATACTGTTCACTTAGGCTTGGATGAAGTACGATGTTTTTGTATGACATGTCTGCACAAATATATTGTACCCATTTTGAGGGAGCCCATTGCCCGGATATATGAGTCGTTTTTCGGGATTACATTTGGGAAGTTTTAGTTTGAAGAAGAGCACCAAGGAGGAGTTTGTGAGTCGCCCTGTAGGCGAGGCGTTACGTCACATGTGCGAGTTGGATGCGCACGGAACTACAAGAGGGTCACTGCTCGGAACACACCTGTTGAAGAAAGTAGTAGAAGTCAGCAGTAGAATATCGAACGGAATTCGTGTCATGCGTAACCTAGCATGAATTCGAAGATCTTATTCGGATCGGCATTTCGCGTGCCAGACATACAGTCTACGAGGAGACACTTTTTCAGTGTTGGTCACTGAATGCTTTTAAGCAGGTGGACCAGTTGTGGGATGTTCAAAAGTGTTGTGGACTCATTTTGGTCTCACATACAGGTAGCCTATGGCCCGGAACATATTCATAATCCGAATATAGAGAAATGTATAGCTTCAATCGAAGGATGTTGGAAACGTGGCAAGCAAGGTCGCTAGCGGACTGTGCTATACCAGCTTGAATGATAACCAAGTGGATGTGTCTTCTACTTGCGATACAGACTTATTTGGAAACGGTGAATGACTGGGTGACTATTTTTCGAATACAACAGCCTAGATTACGGGAATGTTTGTGGCAAAAGCCATGGTGATAATGAACATTGAACAGGAATTCATGGTAGCGAACAGTCGTAATAAACTTTGGTATCTTACTCCCATGGATCGAAACGTTATTATGGAGTTTTAAAGCATATTTGGTGGTGCAATGGAGGCCGGCGTGATGAAACTTTAGATAGTGATGAGGGACCAGCAGGTCGTGAGTGTGAGTGCACACGGGCGTTCGAGCCAGCTGTTGGACATGGACGTGGCCGGCTGCAGACACGAGACTCATCGTGGAAGATCATCATTAAGGGAAGTGAACAACACCTTTACTTTGTAGAAATTAGTACCTGTGATTTGTAGGCTATAGACTTTTTCAGTCAACCATGTTTCAACGTGTTGATGCCAGCATTTATTTTTGAATTATGCAGGAGCATAGCGACTGGATCATCTTTATGGATTTCTAGGCGATGTATTTGCGTGTCATGAAGTCGAGCATATCCACGATACGGCTTATCGTTGGATGATGGCATACTTCTGAAGCATGCATGCTTCGATAGCTAGTTAGTCACTTTTAGTAGATTTTCTGGTTTTCAGTCTTGTACATATTATTTTTCCCTTGTTGCATTTTTTTTGTCAAAAGCTATCTTTTTTGGATAGTGACTTGCTATATTTAATAATAATTGATGATCCTTGGGAGTTGATCTCCGTAATACTTTATGAGGTTAGATACTTAATCGTTACTTGATGAGTTTAATTTTTCCACACGATAGGGATTTTCTCATAATTAATAATAATAATAATAATTGATGATTGTAATACTTGTTATAATTCTTGATTGAATCATGTTGAGTGATTATCGGGATTTTGAAGATCTGTTGGGATCGTAAACTTGGAATTTAATCAATTTTGACTTGTGAAATATTTAATAATAATAATAATTTTATTGGGTGATAGTGAACCAGTCTGTGGTGTTCACATAATCGAATTTCGGATTAAGTTATAGGCGGACGGTAATGAGGTCGTAATTAATAATGCAATTTGGATTTCTCTAAGGAGATATTTTATTTTCGAAAGAAAGTTGCGGTGTGGAGCGTTTGTGTCAAATAGGGAGTGTTTTTGTAAGATGACCATTGGAAGGCAAACTAATGGTTAATCACAATTAAATGATTTATCTGGCATGGTAGTTGAGTTGATTGGGCAGAGACGCGAGTTCTGATCCCACAATAATTATTCTAATCCATTAATAGAAGCAGTAAGGCTCAATGGAATTTGGAAATATGGAAATAATGTTTATGATTAAATAATGTTATATGTGAAAAGAAGTTAATGGTTTTGGAGGATGATTCCTCATATTGCAATCTCAATAAGAAGGGTTAAGCCAGTGTAGAAACCCCAAGCCGTCGACCAGATAACGTTATCAGTTGAATTCCGAATTCCACTTGTTTTTGCTCACACCTTACAAACATTCTATGGAATGATTTAGAATTGCCGAACAATTAATATATATTTCTTTTCTTTGCAACTTTCAACATCATGTGATGAAATATACAATGTGAAGCCTATTCAGTGCTCGGTGATATGGGGCATTCGTGGAATGCAGACCTCGTGTTCAGATGATTTTTGTTAACCGTCATAACTGATCCATAATTCATATAAATTTAATAATTACATGGTAATAGTGCATTTCACCCAAGTATAATAAATGAATAAATTTATTTCTTTAGGAAATTATTTTTAAATCAACATGGTTGTTGGAGTGATATATAAATTCCAAATGTGGAATTTACGATTGTGAAGTAACTGGATTATCATAATATGACAGAGAAGAACAGGTTGTTCATAGCCAATAAATTTTTGATGGCGTGTTAAATAATAGAGATAACATTTTTCAGATTTTTATCCATGACTTTTCACATGCGTGATATTGAATCTAAGAATATTTTGGAAGATAATTTTGGAAATATAAATGCTGTTGTAACTTATATATAATTTTTCGAATGATGTCAGACTGGACTAATTAATTGTCTGCGCATCATTAAGGTGTTTATGGTGTTTCGAATAAGACACATTCCAGTGATAATTATGAATTTCACTAAATGTTGGAGAAGCATTTGAATAATCACGTCAATTTTTTTTATTTTTGTTTTAATTTATTGTTGCCGTTAGTCAAACAGGGCATCTTTAGAGCAGGATACCAGGGGGAGCGATAGGATGTTCTTTATTTTCAGGAGTGTATTTAGTGATTCCCCTGCGGAAAGAAGTTTGTAATTAGTTTAAGGTGATTGAGTGAATAAATTGACCTGACGCATTTTATCTTAGAAAACTGGTGACATTCATGATTCTTGAAACTTAACTCCTTTCTATCCTTGTTGCAGTGTACATCGGAATAACAGCTAAGTTTTTATTTTAAATTACAGCGTTGGCTGTTTGCCCATTTTTTACCCTGAGATGTTTTTGATTCTTGTGCTCTGCTGTTATTTAAATGTGCGCTTATGTGGACGTGGGACATCCATCAAACGGTCACATAAAGTAAGGTAGAAGAGTTTTGGCGACAACGTGTGGGGCCCGAGTTAGGCTGCCAACATGTTGAGTTGTTTCAGTGTCTGATGCGATTCGATTCCGAATTTCGATTCGAGGTCGAGTGATATTTGATTTTTGGATTAGCATATGAGATGTTTTTTTGTGGGATTCAAGATCATGAATGTACAGTTTCATAGTTTTGATTTGCATTTGTTGGGTTGTCGTTTGTGATTTTTCACAGTAAATTAATAGTAAATGTTAGAATTTAATATGTTATTCGTAACGAAGCCTCAGTTCAAGGTTGTGTCTGCATAATCACTCTACTAATATAATAGATTTAAGGTTCTTCAAGCGTCGACTGGCATTGTACCCCAGTGTTCTAATAATCTTTATGAGTGAAATGGAAACACTTACTAGGATGATCCAGAAGTTGGGTCAGAAAATGACAAGAGAATTCTACTTCTCTAGAACAGAAATTAGTAACTCAAATGAAAGAGAATTCTGCTTCTCTAGAACATAAAATAGGAACTCAAATGACAGAGACTTCTGTTTCTCTAGAATATAAAATAACTGACAATTCTGTTCCTCTAGAACGTAAAATAGACAATAAAATGAAAGGTTTAGAAAATAAGATTGAAAGTCAAATAAAAGAGAATGTGGATTCTATAAAAAGTTTAGAATGTAAAATCACTGAAAACTCAAACACGTTGAAATCCGAAATGTTAGAAAATATAGAATTGATAGAAGGCAGGAGGTTGAGAAGTGTGCAATCATTCGAGGATAAGCTAGCTGAATCGATAGATGCTAAAATTGAGGACAGGGTAGTTTCATTGGAAACGAAAATCAAGGATAATGCTAGGAGAGCTCAAGAGATTTTCTTAAGTTTGGAAGCGAGGATCATAGATACCGGGAAGAATTTGAAAGACAATTTGTTTACTAACTACGGCCATATGAAGGATAGCTTGCAGGATAGTCGTAGTTTGATGAAGGAAGAGTTAGATCAACACAAGAACGATACGCAGACGATGATTAGGTCGTTGGAAAATAAGTTAGAAAATAATGTCCGGAAGATAACAGATGACTTAGCAACTTTAGAAATCAGTACGATGAAGGAATGTACATTGAATTCCACACAAGTAGTCCAGAAGGTTACAGCAGAATTTCAGGGAATAGTAGTAGAACAATTGAAGGAAGGAGTAGTCTCAGAATTGAAGAATGAGGTGAAAGAAGAAGTGATTAAAGAAATTCAGGAACAGCTTGCGAAAGAAACTCATGATGAAGTTAAAGAAGTGAGGATAGCTTTTTCGTCAGAGATTTAAGTAGTGTCTGGAGACATTCAATCCATTCGGGATTCTGTGGAAAAATTAAAGAATCAGTTAACTGTTGAAGAGGAAAGTCAGATGAAGAGAATAGAAGAATTTAAGGATAGTATGGAAATAGATGAAGAGGGAAAACAAAATAGGAAGGAAATGGAGGAAGTTAGGCAAACTCTTAACAATTTGGAGAGGAAATTGGAAGAGTATAAATCTAGATCTGAGGAGAAACAGGCAAATATAACTGAAAATACTTTTGAAAATGGAGGTAGATTATCAGAGATAGGTAGGTCAGAAGGAGTCTCTACCATTCGTACTTCTACTCCGATCACATTAGTAAAGAATTATGAAGAGAAGCCGATTAAGTTTTCCGGAACTGGAAATGTTTCACCTGTTGAATTTTTGAGGGAGGTTCGAGATTATCTGAAAGATACTAAAGTTACTACATAAAGGGAGATGAGAGTTATTAGTAGATTTTTAGACGGTCCGGCACTCGTCTGGTTTAGGGCCTTTCGTTGCAATTTGAGAACTTATGAAGAGTTTGAACAGGCACTATTAGGAAAATTTTGGTCTCCGGAAACTCAGCAGAATATCAGGGCAGAGTTATACGTGAAACGTTATTCTACGTCACAGCCGACTAAATATTCGAATTATTTTGCGAACCAGCTTGCAAAACTTCAGTGTTTAGATCCACCGATGCCACCTTACGAATCGATTCCTGCGATAATTAGACAATTTCCGTTGGAGGTGTAACGCAGTCTTATTTCTGCTAATGTCGATAACATGGAGGAATTTGATGAAGTCCTTCAGCGTTTGGATCATTCCAATGCTCAATTTTATCAGCAGAGGAATAGCAAACAAGAGAATCAAGCCGCGTATGCTGTCTTGACGGATAGACAATGTCAGACAAACCTGATCGGAATGATAGGAATAAGGAAGAGCAAACGTCGAGGGAGTATCACGATAGAAGAGGTCAAGATAATAGACAACCTTACGTTAGAAGAGGAAGATTTGGAAACAATTGGAATTCCTGGAGGAGACAAGGATATAGTAGGCCATACAATAGAACAGGTTACAGTCGACAATATGAGAGATCGAACAATGACAGGTTCACAAAATCTGGAGCAAAGAGGAGAAGAAAGTCAACAATATCAGAAGGAATTAGATGATAGAAGAAATCAACCTGGAACTTCTGGTATTAATAATTCGGCTGGGAAGAATGAAAAAACGTCGATTTCGGAACGAGAGAACCAACAGAAGTAACTCCAACGCAGTATATTTCCAAAATTATTCAATGGGAAGTCGAAGATGAGGACTTAATTCACGAAGAACACGAGATAAGGGAGTTAGGACAGAGAACCCGGTTACCTATTATTATTTGTGAAGTGTATGGGAACCAGGTACACACTCTGATAGATACAGGTGCCATGCTTTGTTTGGTGAGCGAACGTTTGTACAATTTATGGAAATTAACGGAGGATATTGAAGAAATACCCGTACGTGGAATCAAGATCCAGGGTATTATTCCTAATAAGGTTACCACGTGCAAGATGCAACTGTATTTAAAGATTAAGATTGGAGGATGTTTCTTTGAGCATATTTTCGTAGTGATGCGAGATATTGCGCATGACTTGATCTTAGGGACGGATTTTATCAAGAGGTACATGGCTATTCTAGACATGGAATCGGATACGATTAAATTCCATCATGCAGGGGATGTTCATTTCGAAAATGAAGAGAAATACACCGTGGGAGAAGTGAGATGGACCAAGGTTTTTGAGAACATAGAAACATCTGAGAAGGCTAATGAGAGAATTGAGCATGTTCCAATAATGACGAGTTTGTTAGAAGAATTCCATGATATTTTTGATACAAGACCAGGAGAGATTAAAGACTTTGAATATAAGATCCAAGTATGTGATGATAGTCCATATCACGCTAAGTTATATCCAGTACCAGAAAAGCATAGGACGAAGGTGAAAGAGATTATCCAAAACTTGGAGAAGGATCAGATTATTAAGAAATGTGTAACGTCTTACGTTAATCCTTTGGCTGCTGTCGTACTGAAAGCAGTTGGGAATTTAAGGATTTGCCTTGACGCCAGGTCGTTGAATTCAAGACTATTGCCAGAATATGATAAGCCACCTTTGATCAAGGATTTATTAAGGAAATTCAAGGATAAGATGTGGTTCTCGACTGTGGATTTGACATCTTCTTACCATCATGTTAGACTCAGCGAAGATTCACAAAAGTTCACAGGATTTCTATTTGAACAGCAGACCTATGATTTTAGAAAACCTCCGTTTGGAATGAAGACTTCAGGAGCAGTTTTGATACGTGCATTGGAACAGAACCTAAGTCAAGAGGTTAAAGATACAATCATATGCTATGTGGATGATATTTTGGTAGCTTTGGAGACCGAAGATCAACACATGTTACACTTGCGAAATTTATTTTTGGATGTAAGGAAGTCCAATTTCAAGGTAAACTTGAAGTAATGTCAGTTCTTTAAGAAAGAAATCAGATTTCTTGGACATATTTTGGATGGTGATGGTTATCGACCCAATGAGGAGAAACTTCAAGCAATTGCAGAATTTCCTAGACCTACTCGAGTCAAGCATGTACGAAAATCTTTAGAGACTTGCCAGTTCTTAGCGGGACATTCCTATGAGTACACTGATGTAGTAGCACCTTTGCAGAATTTGTTAAGAAAGGGCAATAAATGGAAATGGGATGACTTATGAGAGGAATCTTTTAATAAGGCGAAGGAGTTAATGCTCAACAGTGTCAAGTTGGAATATCCGAACTTTGAGAATTTTTTTATTATCGAGTCGGATGCATCGAATATTGGGATAGGAGCTATCTTACTTCAGGAAGATGAGGAACGCACAAGACACTATCTATCTTTCATCAGTAGGAGGTTGAAGCTATCAGAACGCAATTATTACACCACGGAGCTTGAAACTTTTGCGATTGTGTTTGCATTAGAGTCTTGGAAGAAGTTACTTATTGCACATTCCGTGATAGTCAGAACGGATCATCACGCCCTGGAATTTATCCTTAAGACCAATTTTGCCAGTGATAGGATCACGAGATGGGCATTATTCGTGCAGCATTTTACGTGACTGTTGAACATAGACCAGAAAAAGGGAATTTGGGGGCTGATTAGTTAAGCAGAGTCGTAGAGCCTACACTTCGGATTCTACGAGTAATGCGTATACAAGAGGATGAGGACACTTTGAGAAGACTTGAGAGGATACCACAAGCCCAGAAGCGATACAGATTGTTAAGAAACATTTATAGATTTCTTCATCGAGACATGGATCCGACGGATGTGGAATATCCACTTATGGAAAGAATGACACGAGATTATGTATTATTAAATGGCGTTGTGTATAAATTCATCGACACTGATCATAGCAAGTTACGAATCGTCATACCTCCTAGGTTACAAGAAGCCATCATTTGGTTAGCGCATAGAAGTTTGGGACACGCAGGAGTGGATAAAACGATAGGCATGATTGCAGAAAAGTTTATTTGGGAACACATGAGAAACACCGTCAGAGAAGTCATCAGGACTTGTGATTTGTGCCAGCGTAGCAAAAACAATTCGCATTTGTTGAGAGAGATACCGAGGCCCATTATTCCATCAAAGCCTCGTGAATTATATGCCACAGATATTTATGGACCGCTCCCAAAGTCAAAAAGGGACAACCGGTATGTTTTGGTTACGGTTGACATCTTTAGTAAATACATTATTATCCATCCTATTCAGAAAGCAAATTCCAGATACATAATTAAGAGGATAAGGGAATGCGTTATTCCTGAAGCGGGAAAGCCCGAATTTTTATTATCAGACCATGGTTCGCAGTTTACGTCGTGGGAGTTCAGAAATGCTGTGAGGGATTTGGATATCTGGCAGGTGTTATGTTCCATAAGACACCCAGAGAGTAATCCGGCTGAGAGATTGATGTCTGAGATAGCTATGGTCTGTCGTCTCTACTGAGCGAATGAACATTGGCGATGGACGGATGTGATTCCCATCGCGTTGAAATCAATCAATTCTACAGTGCATGAAAGCACAGGGCAAATTCCATTAGTGTTACATCAGGGAGAGAAACCCATACGACCGTGGGACAGGATCGTCTATATTCCACCAGAGATAGAGCCAAATCAGAGAGGGCGTGAAGTAGAAGATTTGGGAAGATTGCGAGTACAGGCAGAGAAACGCAACAGAAGAGTTAGAGGAAGGAGATATAGAGAGCCTCTGAGGGAAAGAACTTAAGTGTTAATTACGAAGCCTACTCCAACTGATGTCAGCAACAAAGTATATTCAAAGTTTGCCAGCTTATTCAATGGACCATACAGAGTGGCGCAGAGTCTAGATAATGGCAGTTGTCGTATTGAAGACATTACATCTGGTGACATTGTGGGAACATTTAGTGCAGCAAATCTGAAGGAACATTTTTCAAAAACCAGATATGAGCAAAATCGAAAAATAACTGTGAGAAGGAAAATAAAAATGAAGATTTTTATTTTTAGCATGTGTGGGGTGGATGTGCCCATTTTGAGGGAGCCCATTGCCCGGATATATGAGTCGTTTTTCGGGATTATATTTGGGAAGTTTTAGTTTGAAGAAGAGCGCCAAGGAGGGGTTTGTGAGTCGCCCTGTAGGCGAGGCGTTACGTCACATGTGCGAGTTGGATGCGCACGGAACTACGAGAGGGTCACTGCTCGGAACACACCTGTTGAAGCAAGTAGTAGAAGTCAGCAGTAGAATATCGAACGGAATTCGTGTCATGCGTAACCTAGCATGAATTCGAAGATCTTATTCGGATCGGCATTTCGCGTGCCAGACATACAGTCTACGAGAAAACACTTTTTCAGTGTTGGTCACTGAATGGTTTTATGCAGGTGGACCAGTTGTGGGATGTTCAAAAGTGTTGTGGACTCATTTTGGTCTCACATACAGGTTGCCTATGGCCCGGAACATATTCATAATCCAAATCTAGGGAAATGTATAGCTTCAATCGAAGGATGTTGGAAACATGGCAAGCAAGTTCGTTAGCGGACTGTGCTATTCCAGCTTGAATGATAACCAAGTGGTTGTGTCTTCTACATGCGACACAGACTTATTTGGAAACGGTGCATGACCGGGTGACTATATTTCGAATACAACAGTCTAGATTACGGGAATTTTTGTGGCAAAAGCCATGGTGATAATGAACAACGAACAGGAATTCATGGTAGCGAACAGTCGTAATAAACTTTGGTATCTTACTGCCATGGATAGAAACGTTATTATGGAAAGTTACAGCATATTTGGCGGTGCAATGGAGGCCGACGTGATGAAACTTTAGATCGTGATGAGGGACCAGCAGGTCGTGAGTGTGAGTGCACACGGGCGTTCGAGCCAGCTGTTGGACATGGATGTGGCCGGCTGCAGACACGGGACTCATCGTGGAAGATCATCATTAAGGGAAGTGAACAACACCTTTACTTTTTAGAAATTAGTACCTGTGATTTGTAGGCTATAGACTTTCTCACTCAACCATGTTTCAACGTTATGATGCCAGCATTTATTTTTGAATTATTCAGGAGCATAGTGACTGGATCATCTTTATGGATTTCTAGGCGATGTGTTTGTGTGTCACGAAGTCGAGCATATCCACGATACGGCTTATCGTTGGATGATGGCATACTTCTGAGGCATCCATGCTTCGATAGCTAGTTAGTCACTTTTCGTAGATTTTCTGGTTTCCAGTCTTGTACATATTATTTTTCCCTTATTGCATATTTTTTTGGTCAAAAGCTATCTTTTTTGGGTGAAGCCTATTCAATGCTCGGTGATATGGGGCATTCGTGGAATGCAGACCTCGTGTTCAGATTATTTTTGTTAACCATCATAACTGATCCATAATTCATATAAATTTAATAATTGCATGGTAATAGTGCATTTCACCCAAGTCTAATATATGAATAAATTTATTTCTTTAGGAAATTATTTTTAAATCAACATGGTAGTTGGAGCGATTAATAAATTCCAAGTGTGGAATTTACGATTGTGAAGTATCTGGATTATCATTATATGACAGAGAAGAACAGGTTGTTCATAGCCAATAAATTTTTGATGGCGTGTTAAATAATAGAGATAACATTTTTCAGATTTTTATCCATGACGTTTCACATGCGTGATATTGAAACTAAGAATATTTTGGAAGATAATTTTGGAAATATAAATGTTGTTGTAACTTATATATAATTTTTCGAATGATGTCAGACTGGACTAATTAATTGTCTGTGCATCATTACGGTGTTTATGGTGTTTCGAATAACACACATTCCAGTGATAATTATGAATTTCACTAAATGTTGGAGAAGCATTTGACTAATCACGTCACTTATTTTTTTATTTTTGTTTTAATTTATTGTGGCCGTTAGTCAAACAGATGTTCTTTATTTTCAGGAGTGTATTTAGTGATTCTCCTGCGGAATGAAGTTTGTAATTAGTTTAGGATGGTTGAGTGAATAAATTGACCTGACGCATTTTATCTTAGACAACTGGTGACATTCATGATTCTTGAAACTTAACTCCTTTCTATCCTTGCTGCAGTGTACATCGGAATAACAGCTAAGCTTTTATTTTAAATTACAGCGTTGGCTGTTTGCCCATTTTTTTACCCTGAGATGTTTTTGAGTCTTGTGCTCTGCTGTTATTTAGATGTGCGCTTATGTGGACGTGGGACATCGGTCAAACGGTCACAATATATACAATATTTTGATTTCAAAAGTTTGTAATAACTTGTTTAACGTGTCCATCGTATCTCAGTTGGTCTGAAGCACTTCCATAGTTGTTGCGTTATTATTTATGTAGTTCAAGTATGTTCAAGTGTGATCTCTTGACATGTTATTGCGACGAACTTCAGGTATATTGTACATAAAATCGTGCTATTTTGTGAGAAATATTTAATATAATATGTCTTTCAGGTTAGGGCGTTTAAATACTTGTTTCCCGACGAATGTAATTGGGCAGAATTTGTGTCGACCAGCTGAAATCTTTCTATGATATGCAGTCACATGTTCTTGGGTGTGCGATGTATCGGTCTGATAACTTGTGTCATTCTGATGGCTGTACATGTGTATGTATTAGTAATTACGGCTAGGATTTGTGTAAGAGGCGGCCGTGGCCTTACGTTAGGTAGCATCTTGGCATTTTCCTGGAGTAGAAGTTCGAAACAACGTAAAATCAGTTCCAGGTTCACCGAGGTTGGGATCGACCCTACCTCTTCTCAGGTCTGTCTCACGAGGCTAAGTGTACCACTTCCAGCCCTCAAAGACAATCATATTACTCGGCAGAGCCGGCAATCGAACCTGGACCTCTGCTAGTCATTGTCCCAAGAGGTGGACTCTTCGAGAAGGTTCCAGGTGAAATGAGTGTTCTCCTATGTCTGGCGTATTAAGACATGTGCTATTTGATTATATATGTTCGACCATGGCGAAATGCAAATATTATATATCAGAAATCTGTACTATAATGAACATCATTATCGTACAAGGTTTCATTAGATACAGTTTCTCCCACCAATCAGACCTCAAGAAAGAGTTGCGTGACCAATTAGGTAAGGATAGCATCGCACCTGCGCTGACTTCCACGGCCTCCTATTTTAAATTTCACTGCGTGGCTAGCGTCATAGTGGGGTATTCGAGGAGGTCATGGTCAAATATAAGGTATTCCCTGCGTCCCATGCGCTCTGTTAAGTACATAAAACTGCCGAAATCTCGACAGATATTTATGAATATTTATGTTCGAAATAAAATAGTTATAATTATCGTCGAACATAAAAGGTCGTATGCAAATCGCCTATAATGGTAATTAATACACTAGTATGGAAATTATAAAACTCGCTTCGCTCGTTTTATAAACATACTTGTGTCTTAATTATTGCCATTATAGGCTTGTTGCATAATATACTATTTGTGACATAAATCACACTCGCATTATTTTGCGAGTAGGTTCCAGACAGATAACACTAACAATCCTGGTAGCTACAGACAGTCCTGTCAGAACAGTGTATAACAACTACAGTAGTTTGGCGTCTTCTGCGGTCTTACGGTATGTACCAAGAATCCGGTCACAAAATTCTGGATTAGATTCCCAGCTATGTCAAGAAATTTAATTTTAAAAACTATTCCTTTATTTTTGTTAATTGTCAAGAAATGTAATTATGCTCTGTGGGTTGGGACAAGGTACACTCAGTCTTGTTAGGCAACACTGACAAGAGGCGGATTCGATCTCTACAGCAGCCATCGTCGCTGGTTTACCATTTCCACCCTACGCAAATGCCGGGATTGTTCCAAAGGCGACGATTACATCCTTCCCAATCTCAGCCTCAGGTTACCCTTATAGTAGTGCATACACAAAATCTAACACCGGTTATCAGACAAATAACACACACCAAGTACACGGGGCTAATGATCAACATGTCCCAAGCCCATAAAATGAATTTACAACAAGCAAAGCAACAAATTTTTAAGATAAATTGTAGCCACTGAATTATTTCCAACTAATTAGCGGGTCTGAGCAGTGGGGTTTCAAACACCAGTTCTCCATCTAACGAGATAATATCCAGCGATATACAATGGTTTATTGAACGTGCCAACAATGATCCACTCCATCGCCCCCACCCCTCCCCCTACATTCCCGAGCATTGTAGAATAGCAAAGCTGTATTTAAATCGGTAGAAGGAAACGAGTGAGTTGTGGAGGCTGATTTAATACATATATACATTTTCAATTGAGACAGTTTTACCTTTCATCATCCAGTCTAGACTGAAAGACCCTAATTACGATCAAGCCGCCTCCATGATTCCATATTAGCAGTTAGGACTGCGGCCTCCTCTTCTTCTCCACCTCTCACTTTGAAATCATTTAAAACTGAATCTAACCATCGTGATCGCCTCCTAGGTCTACCTCTGATTATTATCTAACCTTCTACAGCCAAACCCATTAACCTACTGTATTAGGTGATCTCTCCTCCCCCATTTTCTTCACGTAACCTCACCATCGGAGTCGGGTCATACGAAATGCTTCTCTAGCGTGTTCATTTCTAACATAGCCTTTATCTCTTCTTTACGAGTACCTTCCTGTCATTGCTCCCATCTATTTGTCCCATAAATCATCCGTGCCAACCTCACATCAGTTACCTCTAGCTTATGTATCAGATATTCTGAATCTACCTAGCTCTCACTTCCATACAGCAATTTCGTTGTAAATACTAAGCGATGTTGGGAGAGTTTCGTCGCTACACTAACATCTTTCTTGTAGAATACTGTAGATCGCAACTGAGAACTCACTGGCTTTGCCACACATCGACTCTATTTCTACCCCCATTCTACCATCCTGAAAGAATACACAGCCCAAGTTCTTAAAATGTTCCAGTTCCTCCTACCTGGCATTCTATTTTCTTGAGTTTCTTCCCTTCCAACAAAACCTTCGCCTTTAAAATGCTGATTTTCATACCATATTATGGCATGGTATGAAGCTGATATAATTTCTTTCTTAGTCAATTTTACCCTCCAGGTTGGTGGTTCCCACGAACTCAGCCTTTCCAGGCAGTGTCCTAGAGCTGGGACCACTTGGACGGATTGGATACAACTGGGGAGGCGTGATCAGCACTTCGCCCAGGCGGCCTCGCCTGCAAAGCGAACAGGGGCCTCATGAGGGATGGGAAGGGAAGGAAAGATTAGGAATGGATAGGCTAGGAAGAGGGAAAGAGGCGGCCGTGGCCTTACAGCAGGTACTGTACCCGTAAATCCGGGAAGTTGCCTGTCGGAATATCCATAGCCCAATCAGAATTGCCTATTTCTAACAGCACCGGCAAATTACTACATTAGAAATCTCTCCAACGCGGTCTTCAGGGATTTACATACAGTAGCTTCAAGAATATTGTGAATAACAACAAAATAAACGGGACTCACCTACCTTTCTTACCTTTTTCGGGGGTGTGGGAACTCAGCTTCGCCTGAAAATGAATCCACAATATCTTGTTCCTTATATTTAAAATGAATCACTCGCAAACGACCAAGTACAACGAACTGTGTAAATTTATTCAAACAAATGTAAACTAAATCTAATATAAACAATACATATCAATAAACTATACTTATAAAAACATCCATACATTCATACTCGTTCCTCGTCCACTACACACATTCTACTGCATTTACTGGGATATAAATTAAAAACACAAAAATTTTGAACTGTATAGGCCTACTGTAGGTGGAAAAAATCGTTAACAAACATTCTTGCGTTAATAGCATTCCTTTCAACAGGTTACTCTGATGCCACGCGTCTCAAAAATTCACCTGCTTACACCGTTTCACTGACCCACTGACAGCCACGTGTCGTGCCGTGAAACTGTTTTCATTCAGAAGGCTGTGAGCTGTCACTAGGCTGCACATTACATCATAGGCTGGCCTCGATTTCCTAACAGTAAATCTCTCCACTCATATTGGCTTGCATACACACAGCTTGCCGTGCGTCGAGAAGCCTCGTTTAAAATGACCTTCTCTCTTGATAAAAATAACTTGTATCTCACATAGTTCTTTACCAATTTCACTAAAATTTTAATACAACCTTCCTTTCACACTCCCGAATCGTCCTAGAACCGATCAGGTTGTTTAGTCAACAACTGGCAATCATTCATACTAAAAACATTCGCTCATAAAATACACACTATTTCAAAAACATCCGACTAATTAATCCTAACAAAATTATATAAGTAATTAAATAATTGCGGGAAAATATTTACAAGTAATCTGGTCGTTATAACAAACGATATCTAACGTTGTCAACGCGTTGTCAACACGTTATCTACGAGAATTTATGTTCTCTCTCATTAAACAATTTGAATTTAAATATTTACAATATTTCTCAACATAAAGTTTCGCTAACACTCATAAGTGTTTATATACTGCACACACACTGTCTTAGGTAGGTTTTTATACATTATCGGTCAAATACATTCAACCAGCAAAGGTCATATGCACGTTTCTATACAACTCCGTGTTTTAATAAATGTTTAATAAAAATATCAATGACATAAGTAGGCAATCGTTCTCTAATTGCTTTCCGCTCAAACCCTCTTGTCATCACAGCTAAAACGTTGTTTCAAATGAACTGGAGTTCTTATAAACAATGACTCCTTTATGGTCTATGCCATGTTCTCATCAAAAGAACAATACTTCGTTAACTTCCCTTAAAATGCGGAACACCATCGCATGAGCTCAAACATAGCTCTATAACTCCTCATATACAACCGCATATGGCATAAACAAATATCCTCTACTATGATAAACAATAACCAAATGCAGATTAATTGTTATTAACATTTCTTCTGTAGGAATCTCCTTCAATTAACGGCATAATCATCAGCGTCGTCACATTCGACTACTGATCCTCAATAATACATCCTTTAGTTCTTCAAATAAAACTTCCATCAATAACAGACGCCTTTAGACTGTCGTGAATAACCTCTTTGAGTTTACTACACAATAGGATAATTAATTGTTAACTCAACTGCCACAAATATATATAATAAAATACTAATTCTGTTTCTTCTCACTTGTCAAGCTTTAAATTGCATGTCCATGCAATATCAGGTCTACATTATGACGTGATATGACACATATGGTGTATAAATAACCACACATGTTATTTTTAATGTCTAATAGAATTCAATCTTGACCGGGATAAACTAGCCTTTAATTCCTAGCCAAAGATTTAAATTATAATTATCTTCTATAAAGAATTATTTCCTCCAACAATTAATTGACTAAAGCATTCAGCTTTTCAAATAAAGTAAGGATTGACAGTTTCGCAATGTCTTTCCATTCTACACGAAGAATGTCTATGAATTTAAGACTTCAGTCTTGTTTTTGCTAGATCGCCGTACAGTTTATATACAATAATGATATAACGATATCATTCGATGTTTCTTTTGGTCTTGAAGTTGTTACAATAAAGTGTCCAAATTAAATTATGAAAAAGAATTTAATTTTCAACTATGACACTAAGTCTGAATCCTTTGTTCAAATAAAAAATCAAAATTCGATAGTCAAAACGACTAAACTCACATAAGGAAATCTGATTCCTCAAACAAAATCTTAATGTCAGTTCAACAACTGATCCGTAGACTAAAATTGAAAAAATAGATGAAAAACAATCATCTCTAATGATCTTGAAGCATAAAAATCTTGATAGGCACCTGAAGAGTAATTTTCATGGAAACAATGAAATACTTGAAATATGGAGTAAGGATGTCGGCTCAGCATGTCACTAATCAAGCTCTATACTACAAATAGATAACACTGCTACCTTATTTGGACGATGACTTGAAGATCAGGGTAAGTATTTGCACAATACTTGGTATTTCCTGAGTCCAATATACTGGAATGGACCTCCATTCGAAACCTCGGAAGAGCTCCCTCGGATTTGGGAAGACGTTCCCTCTCCGGCAGACACCAACCTCCGTCTGGTATCGAACGACATCCATCTGTCATATTCTTCTGGTTTTGCTGGGATTCCCTAGCATCTTGACCATCTTCTTCTGTAGCATCTTCATTCTCCGTCGCAAATATATATCAGCATCATCGTTGAGTAATTATTTATTGAAATATTCATGTAGGAGATGAATGAATTATTTCTATTGCTAATCGTTGTTATATTACTGTTGGTAGACTGACGAAAATGTACAAGATGTAACGTACACTACGTCTGTATTCTGCAATACGTTGTCTATCGAAGCTCCATTGTTGTATCTTAACTCTGCATCAAATATGTCCCTGGCACATGACTGCTCAGTCCATCATCTCATCAATGATAATAATGTTGAATGAAACTAATCGTTGAATATTAACAGCCATCATAATAATGTTTGTTTGCTGCGCCAATGTAAAAGTTCTCCACTTCTGTTCACTCGAACTCTGCACTAACTTCGCGTTCCAATAAAAGTATTTTTCAGCTTCTACGTCCGACACATTTGTAAAGCTGTCTTTATTCTGAAATATCGTCGAAATGGTTCGAATCAAAACGCTCAACTTGTATTATAATGTAGTATTCGACCTGTACTATCTATTTATTCACTTGGCTGAAGTATATCCTCAAATAGCAATGAGATATCCTAATATTAATGTTCCTCTCAACTTCGCCTATAATGCTAGTGCGGGAATCTCCACTGTTCCACCCTGCTAACGTGTCGTCTCCACGAATCGTCTATTACCGCACTCGGGCTTAGGCTTTGGGATCTCCATTAACCCAAGAAGCACTTCCTCTCTCTTCAAAGTCTGCAGGATTAAGAACCTCGATGCCTGGTTCTCCCTCTCCAAGTCGAAAATTTGGCGGCCATATCAATCTCCCACCATAATTTTAGCGCGTAGTTTAACAATGCTTATTACTGCGTAAATTAACCGTTCTGCGGCTTTTAAAGTATCAGACATATTTTCATTTAATTTTCTCTTCATTCCCAATTAAGAAAATCTCCTTCTAAGGGACTAAATGCATAATTTCATCAATTTTTAAAGTTAATCCCGTCTTCAATAAGACCTCTTCTCATTGGCTCTGGGCTGGTATCCAATAGCATAATTTATAACAATATTTATTATATTTTATGGCTAATTCACTGTTGCTATGCCGATTTCAACCTTCCAGAAACTTCTGTTGCGCCACATATCACGTGATTGGACACTCCCACTCCCTCGAGCTTTTAACACGACTGACTTGTGTCACACTTCCAGAATTTATATTTGCTAGTTAAAGTTTATCATGGGCTCAGAAAATACTCTAATTTTGTCCCAAAATAATTAAATTTTGGGGGGCAGTACCTTCGCGGCATTTGCCTGAAGACGAAATGGGAAACCACGGAAAACCACTTCGAGGATAGCTGAGGTGGGAATCGAAGCCCCTCTACTCATTTGGACCACCCGAGGCTGAGTAGACCCCGTTCCAGTCCTCATACCAGTTTTAAAATTTCGTGGCAGAGCCGGGAATCGAACCCAGGACCTCCTGGGCGGTAGTTAACCATGCTGACCGCTACGCTACAAAGCGACTAGCTGATATAAAGCGTAGCATTAATTACCAAACGTTCTTAGGTGATGTACTGTACAAGCACATTATCGAATATAAGTATAGTCTGCGCCATCGTACTTTAACACCTCGTGGCGCAGTGCCTAGCATTTTTGGCGGTCGCTCTGGAGGCTCGGGTTCAATTCCCGTCTCTGCCAAGAAATGTAATTCTGGTCTGAGGGCTGGAACAGGGTACACTCAGCCTCGTGAGGCAAAATGGAGAAGTGGTGGACTCGATTCCCACCTCAGCCATCATGGAAGTGGTTTTCAGTGGTATCCTGCTTTTACTCGGGGCAAATGTTGGGATGATTCCAAACACGGCGACCTTCTTCCCAATCCTCACCCAAATTATAACTACATACATACACAACTACAGACACCACAATAACACTGGTTATCAAACAAATTCTGCACACACTCAAGTACAAGGGGCTAAGGAGGCTAAATGATCCCGATGTCCAAGCCCCTCAAAAGAAACAACAACAACAACAACAACAACAAGTACTACTTGCTAGATATTTATTATTTGGAGAGAATTTGTTGCCCGAATCAAGGCTGCCAACATAGACATTTGCTTTGGTAATCATGGTAAAACACGTTGCAATGACATCACAGTTGGTCAATTACAAATGGCAGTGCCAGTCATGAGCAATTGCTCATATGCGTTACGTTACAGGCTATGTTGGAAGTTGTTATCAGACTAAACGATGTGAATGACGTCACACAGTCATGCTGCCAACTCTCAAGTGTTTGTAAGTGGTCTGCAAACATGGTAACTTCGAAACATGAGTGGCAACAGTGATTCCACCCAACAGCAGAACATAATAGGTACTATTAATCATCATTCTTGCAATAATGGAGGACAAATTGTAAGGTTGCATGGTTAGTAACTTATTTAAGACAACGCGGACTCAGTTATAGAAAATACTTGACCGTTTATGTCAATTCGGTTCATGATACCTTTTGCACCCTCGTAAAAAAGAATGTACTTATTCATTAATTACAAAGAAAGTAAAGGAATTTTTATCTAAATATCACATTTACGAAAATAACAGGAAATAAAAGAGTTATTTTTGCTGTCTTTTGAAACTTGCACATTTTGTGTTGGGCATTGGCATCCAAAGTGTGTTAGATGTCAATCCACGAATCAAATGGGAGGGAGAGAGAGTGTGTGGGGGTGGGTGCGCGCGCGTGTGTGTGTGTGTGTGTGTGTGTGTGTGTGACGCAGAAAAGCACCTGAATTATTCGACTTTGTAGTAGATCAAGCAATAACATTTGAGGGTATCCTTCACTGAAAAGTAAATCGTCATTGGATGAAGACGGTATTGTAAAAAATAGTCGAGTAATTTGCGACAACTTATCAAATAATAATAATAATATAATAATAGGCTAGTAATAATAAAAATGTTATAGGTTTTACGTCCCTTTTAACAACTTCGGTTTTAAAAGACGCCTCGCTGCAGGAATTTTGTAAATCTAATGGCACGTCTCCCTCGCATTTTAGCACCCTCAAATGCCAACTGACTACGCCAGGATTTTATCCTGCAACCTTGGTCACAACGATCT